>CM070594.1:33171194-33914317 GCA_036346395.1 Hsuehochloa calcarea
TAACTTCACTAACATCGGTGTCCCTTTCAAGACTGGCCGCAACATGCGCTTGCACATTCCCGCTTATCCATCCAAAGAAATGACATTCGGGTTTAATAATTTTATTAGGCCAAGTTGCACTTTGCAGACTTGCAGTTGTACTTGTTTTACAAGGAAGTTCATGACAAGATTAAGTCCTTAATTCATCCGGGCGGTTCATACCCTATACCAACCACTCTTGTGCCCGACGGCACCCACCACCATTCCATCCGCCTAGATGTGGTAATAGCAAGTTATCGTGGTTTTGGGAGTAAAACCAATTATTTCAATTTCTCACCATGGATCTCCAATGACCGCCCAAAGCCATTTCATGTTTGAAGAGATGATGAACAGATATTTAATGTCCTGATTTAAGCAAGACTAGCATGTTGCTTAAGTACAGTACAACCTATACTAGTATTTACCACATAGTTACTAGGGTGATATGGAATAATGAGTTCAATTATTAATGGATGGCATATTAATTAAGTAATCATCAAATGTGTATTTAACTACCTTAAGCTTTAACATACATTTGATGAAAGAATTAAAGCATGCAATGTTGGTAATTGAAATGAATATAATTTACATAAAATGTAGGCTCAAAATGATCAAAATATTGACTCGCCTTGGTTAAAGATGAGGGACTCTTGATAATCTTGTGCTTGATCAAAGTGGAGATCTTCCGCACCTTCGAACCCTATTCTGATTTAACGATCGTAAAAAAAGCACAACAAGCAATGAGAGCAAATAAATACCAAAGAATAATAAACAAACTCCAAAATAAACAAGACCAGTGCTATTAGCAAGATCTTGAATTTAGAAAATTTTAGAAACAAATTTCATAATTTTTGGAGTTATAACAGAGGAGAACAGAGCTTTCAAAGTTTGAATTAGAAATAAATCAGAAAATTAAAAGGAGGAGAGAGAAAAGCTAACACGTGGGGCCATGAATAGTGCTCGGTCCATGTTCACAATGCATGGATCGGAGGTCATTACGCACTGTGCACTGGTCCACGGCACATTGTGCACAATGTTCATAGGGGCCCTGTCATAATGGGACAGGAGAGACAAAGAGAGGGAGAGAGGCAGAGGAGGGTGCGCGACTCTCCATGGCGGCGCAAGGGCGCCAGTGGGAGGAGCAAGCGGTGGTGGCGGCAAAGGCGCGGCGCACGGCGTGAGGCGGACGGCGGAGAGTGGTGCGGAGGAGGGCGACGCACACACGGGCCGCACGGAGCGTGGGAAGCCGGCGGGGAGGTCAGGGTGGCTCGGGGTGGCTGAGGCTGTCCGGCGACGGCAGCCGGGAGCGGAGAGAAGGGTGGTGGCGGTGGAGCATCTCGGGCGGAGAGGAGCATGGAGGTGGGGATGGCATCCTGGCGCCAGTGGACCTCGTGATGGGGGCGACGTGGTGTAGATGGCCGAGCGGCGGTGTGGAGGCGAGGCGGCGCGGCCGAAACGGAGCGGGTCTTGGCTTCGCTGGGGAAGAAGAAGGAGAAGAGGTGGAGGGGGAGACAAGGGAGGTGGCGGGGCTCTTATAGCCAGCAGAGGGAGGATGGAGCCGGCGGGAGCGTGGCGCGCGGAGTGGCGACGGCGATAGGCACGTCTGCGGTGGCGGGAGGCGACGGACAGCGGGAGCGATAGGGAGGCGACGCGGCGCGCAGGGAGGCGGGAGGTGTCGGCCGGGCGGGCGAGAGGCAGCGGGTCTGGGAGAGAAAGAAAGGGGTGCTTGGGGGAGCCGGAGAGGGAGCAGGCCGCTGGGCTGGAGAGGAGGGGGGATGGGCTGGCCCAAGGAATAGGGGTGGTGGGGTAAAATTAGAAGGGCCTAAAATCTGAAAGGAGGGATTCAAACCTGAATTTTGAATTTGGGGAAAGCAAGGAGGTTTGAAACACAAATCCGAGCTTAGAAGAAGGTAGAAGTTTTTGAAAATAATTGACAATTTGAATTACAATTGAAAACCGAAACCGTAATAGTAATTACTATTTGCAGTTTGAAACGGGAATGTTACATGGCTCCAGTATTCACCTACTGTTACGAAGACTGCGTAGGTTCTAAGTAGTAGCAGTTGACATTTGCCTGTTAGGACTAGTTGTTTACTTGTGAGTTTTTATAACTGTGGTAGTAGTGTTTTCAGAACATGAGTTGTGACTTGGTTGTGCTCTAGCTAATGTCTGGATTAGATGTTAGCCGCTTTCTTGAACACTCCTGTTATTCTGATTGTGTCGAACTTGATTAGTTGCTTAATTGCCTAAGTTTTATTGCTGCATGCAGTTTTCTTGAATACTATTACTTCTGTGCTGTCTGGTGTTCATGCATCTTGTTATAATCTTCAGTTATGCAGGTAACATGTGTTCATTTTTCATCTTTTTGTTTAGCTGTTTCCTGCTTTCATTTGACTGACGTCCTGCTACTGGCTGGTACTATATATTATGCTCATATGATAGTCTTGCATTTTTTTAATCTCATGGATTCATTTGATGGAAATGATTAAAATGGCAGTGGGTTCTTAACAATATCATTAAAAATGCTTATTTTTATTAAAAATGTTCTACAAAGGATCAGGCTAACTGCAGGATTTTTACTCCAAATCAGTCTATGCTGACAAGGTGAATTCACATGGTAATTAGAGAACCGTGTGCAATCTCAACACTTGATTTCAAACACCACGGACCCATGCGAGTTCACCACTGCTGAGATCCTCTTCACGAGACTACTACTCTTCCCGCTCCAGACTTCAGTGCAGCTGCACAAGTGTTTCCTTACCATCTTTCTCCTAACAACCTTCTCCAGATCTGATACCCTTGCAGTGATCTTCCTGCTCGCGGAGTCGAGGTTGAAGAAGGCGAGGTATATCTCTCCTGATCCATGGAAGACGAAAAATATTATAATTGGCGTTCGTAGGACTAATCCAACTCTTATAATCTCCCGTGAAAAAGATAAATCAATCACCTTTGTTGCCAGTTGCAATCCATGCTCGTGCTCCAGCAGTAGTACCTTCTGCTGCATAAAAAAAGCGTGCTGATTACATAACCAAAGAGATTAACTTGCAGTAAATCAGTATGAAGTAACATATACCTCCTTCCTTCCTGGATCGCATTGTAGCACATAATCCTGAGTAGCTGCTCACAAGGTGTCCCTTCTCTGTTAGCTCCCACATCTACAGCAGTTGTTGGCAGTATATGATCAATAATGGTATAAATTCATTGCCTATGTTAAATGAATAGTTAACCATTTTTTGTTAGCAGGACAGCTAATCGAATCAAGCAACTTCATGACTGAAATGCAAGGAACATAGTCATCCAATGGAGAACTGTTTCAGTAAACTACAAACATTTTCCGATTCAGCTTCATTCTGTAGGCATCCCAGTTGTTTTACTGGGTCTGGGTGCCTTTGTGTGTGCTTTACCTGCTTGGCATGCCATTTGCATCTCGAGAACATGGGAGTCTGACTTTCTGAGGCTGTCCGCTGTCGACTAACAGATGCATCCAAGCAATCATCATCAGTGCCAGTACTACCACCCAGATGAAACTTTGCTTGGTCTTCCACATTGTTCAAGATAACTCCACCCCTACATAGCAGAAGATGTGATCATACAATTCACAAAATGGGTGCTTCCTAGCTCGTGTATTGTGTTTTGTGTCGCACTTACGATGATGTTGGAAGAGGCTTCACTTTGGCCATGCAAAATGAGGCATTTTTGTTATCCTGCATTCCATAGCTCCTGCATATATGATCTGAATTCCCATCTTGTGAGAAACTGTACCATCCTTTTGCTTTCTCATCAGTGCAGGTAGTGAGACCAAGAACCATGGCATCATTGTTTGTCAGGTTCACCTGATAGGTGGACTTCAAGAGACCGGATTGTTCTTCAGATTTTGATGTCCTTTCACTGTGAATATATCGGAACTGAAAATATCCTTCAGTCGGCTTGCTGTTCACTATGTTGCAGTAGGGTGGGTAATTAGGTTGAATGTATTTAGTTACCTCGATGTTGTTTTTGCTGTGATGGTTTATCTTCAATAGGGTAGGATGAGTAATTAGGTTGAATGTGGTATCATCAAGATGCCTCAAGTCTCCTCCATATATGAGAGGATTTAGCAATTGACCAAAGCACCATCTGCAAGGCCATGTCAGTTGCAAAATATAGTCTAAGGTTTCAGTTGCACTATGAACAAATAGACATGAAGTTTCGTCGACGTCAAGTGCAAACCTGTGTTCTCTGTTCGTCAAATGTAAGGTTACAATTTCTATGAGGGCCCTGATTAACACCTGTATGAAAGGAAGAGAAAGCTTATTCCATAATAACCAGAACTCCATGAAGTCTGGGAATTCATCAACAAAGTGGAGTAGCATCTCTACTTAAGAGACACAAATATGCAGTAACTGCCAAACATATAAACAGAAACCTTCAAATGCATGAATCATACATCGATGTAGTTCAATAAATTAATATAATATATACTAGTTGTGATTTCCAAGATATTGTAGGCGTACATGAATTAGTTAAATTAGACCATTCTACAGATCCAGGAAGCATCTGTTTTGATGTACTCTGTAATATAGCCATCCCTTTCAAAACTAGCAAGCTAAGATATCCACATTTTTCTGCACCAGTACTGTTAAAAATGTTGGATGGTACAAAACCAATGAAGAAACCTGGTAATTTATTGTGCATAATGATTGTTCATTAACTTATCAAAGCAATCCATTGCATATTTATTAGTCATTGATGCCCATGACGGATACAGTACTTATCTATTAGCACTGAGATGTGCATTCAAGAATGAAATGATAACAACCGTTGGATGCAACAGGACAAGGATTAACAAACTTTACCAAAATGTTATGGTATGGATCATTACCTGCATCGGTAAGTCTGCCAAATGGAAGCATGTCTAAGTCTGGCCAAGATCTTCCTCCCAATCCCGTGGCCCCGATCTTATTCGCAGCAGCGAAAGAGCTATGTATTATATGCAAATGAAAAAAAAGACATACGCTGATTTTAACTAGAAAAAGGTCAAATATACAACCCAAATAATAGAACAACCAATATATAACTAGAATTTTCTGATATCCACTTAATCTACCTCGACACATCGAAATGCGGACGAACATCTTTCCAGTTGTCCCAGTCATCTCCTGTTATCCTGTACATGTCAACATGCTCACTGATGCCCTCAGCCAAGGCTGGAGTGACTTCTGTTCCTGGTGAGATGGACAGGACAACTGGGCGCTCAAGCTCTTTCAGGATCTGCAACACAGTGTATTAGCTCATATGGAAAGTGCATTGATTCCAACAGATCACTTATTCAACTGATTCCACGATGCGGAGTTATCACCTCTGAAACAGCGATGATCTCTTTCGAGCTATAATCCGTGCCAAAGATACAGTCAACCTTCACTGAAAACAGAACAGGACGGGTATACTATGAGAACATTTGCTGTATATTTCAGTTCTAGCATCACATGAAAAGATGACTTGCTTCCAAAGTTCATAACGATGTAGCTAAAATGAAGTGAAGAGTGAGTGAGTAACAATTGGTGTGTACCAAAATCGACACCCCAATCGACATACTGTCGGTAAAGAGATCTTAAGAAGGCCCGTCCAGCTCCCATAGCTGTATTTACACTCATAAATCCATTTGACATCCATGCACAGGTTCTATTGGTAAGGCCTATATCACGAGCTGTCCATTGTCTGCCATCCTCTACATAGAATTTTCCTGAAAATGATCAAAAAATGTGCACTAAGAATTTCAAGATAGAAGCTCCCATCCATGACCTCTAAATTTAAGATAGAGCCTCCTATTAATCTTGCAGGTAAAGTGCAAAAGTGTAACCTGATAGCACAATGTTTCAGTGGGACCATGCGAGTAATGTTTCCATGCTCACCAGATGTTTCAAAGAATTAGATGTTAACGTATAGAAAATTTTGTATGAACAATAAAGCAATATATATGACGAGGAAAACAGAGGTTTGTAGGTAGGAATGAACGATATAATGCATTAGTAGTTTCCTCCAAAAATAAACTGTTTGTCCGTAAAAATACAACAGGGCATTCAAAATTCAACAGCATTATCTACAGAGCCCCATATCTCATCCAGGGATTTTTACCCACCAAAATCGCCAAATTGATTTACCGGTGGGAGCCGTAGGAATACAAACCGCCCCGAAAAATTGGTTTGGATGAATTTTGTCAAAAAAATTTGCTTGAATTTTGTCTGAATTTTTTTTTCTTGTTTAAAATCCGAAAAATTCAACCCCCCTTTAATTTGCCGGTAATGAAAACCTAATCTCATCCAATTAGTGTATGCTTTTTTAGGGCTAAATCTGAAATCTGCATCATAGAGTAAAATTACCATACAATATAATGCTAACAACGAGTCAATTACCGATAAGAAAGTTCAAGCACTCTGTGAGAAGAAGAGAGAGAAACATTGTAGAACTTCTCAAACAAAGAAGTGAAGGGATTATCAGAAGATAATTCCATGCCAGCAGGTCAGCAGCGATTGTCATCTATAGCGTTATAGTAGCATTTCAAACGAAGATCAGTACCGTGTCAATGTCCAAGATGGGTGTGCTCGCGTTAACTGCCTGTGTACTTATCCCATTCATCAAATGGATGCCAAATTTCAAGCCCATTTCATGAACCTTATCGGCAATTTGTCTGAACCCTTTGCCACCTTTGGATGATGGGAATCGTTTGGGGTCAGGAAATGGTCGACCCCATTGATCAATGTTATCAAATCCATACGAATTTTCCGCTGCGCCGTCGACATTCTTCCGGTACCATAGGAAATCTATAACCGCATACTGCCACAGAGAAATGGAACAGAACAAGCAATCAGATTTAAACTTTGTTTATATGTCCCTAATTATGCTGTCGAACATAGCCAAACTGTCACCTGATATCTATGTGGGAGTAGCTTCTCCGCCAAGATTTGCGCATTATGCAGGAATGCAGGTTCGTCGATAGTCCATGAGAAGGAATCGTAGGAATTCCACCCTCTTGGTGGCAACACAGTAAGCTGATCATTTGCCACACAAGAACCCCTGAAATATAATAACACCAATGGACAGAAGATTAAATCTGAAAAAAAATTTACAGAAATTTCAAGAATTCACTACTCTTACAGGGATGAAACTTGGATAGATCGATTCTAACCTGAGAATTAGACGAAATAAATAATCATTATTAGATATTAAATGGACTGAACTCTAAATTTAACCCCAAACAGTGACCCACGTCAAATTTTCATGATTACAAGACGCACGCGCCCACAAGTAGCACCATGCACGCACGTCACATTTTCAAGAGCACTTAACCCGTAAAATGGCTGCAGCTAAACAGGAAACGTTTGTTCAAGATCATGGAACTCGAACATGGCGAATCAATCGTGAGCAACCGCAAGAAAGAAACCGAGAGAAATGCCGCACTGCACAATCGAGGAGGGGAATGGATCCGATCGTACTGACCAGAAGAGGAGAGCGAAGCAGAGGAGAAGATGACGCCAAGGAGAAGCTGCCATGGCCACCGGCAGGAGAGAAGAGATGAGGTGAGGTGCAGCTGAGGCTGAGTACAGTGCCAAGGAAAGCGGATGTGATTCGTGAAGAAACAGTACGCGCGTCGGCAGCGGTGCATATATAGGCGGTTGGAGTGCGAGTGTGGACTGTTGAGTCGAGATCGAATCACACGTGAGTTGGATGAATGCATGCCAGGAGGTTTGTTATGCCAGATTGATCGAGTCACACACGTGAATAGGGCATGCATGTCGGTTTGTTATGCCAGATAAGAATGAGTGACACTCTCATGTCATGATGTCATCCCATAAGAATTATCTTTATCTTTACCTTTATATTTACTATTAAAAAGACTCTAGTGTGATGAGTATGCCCTCTCCTCTCCTCGTGTAAAAATGGTGTCCCCACGCAGCCCCATGTAACATCACAAACTTATGTTTATATTTCAAATGTATAAAAATAAGAGAAATTTAAAACTTTTTATGCATCATGTTGTCTTTTGAATTTTCTGGAATTTATTTCAAAGGTTTTGTAGAATTTGAAAACCTAAAGCAACAATTACTAGAAATCATAACCCTATTGGTTGCACAAAATAAATCTGGTGAACATTGTATGGAAATATTTTTCCTACATTCTAGAACATCTCAATGACTCACTTGAAATTTTTGTTAGTTTTTAGATTTTATTTGCTATTTTAAAATGGCCAGTCAAACCAGTTAGTCCTAAGTCCAACCCCTAAATCACATAATTGAAAGAATTTTACAGGAAATTCACTTCATGAAAACTCTAAAAAAATTATACAAGGTTGGTCAGTGTCAATACCATCTCATAAAATTTTTAGGATTTCTGGAGTAGATCTTCTACCTCTAAAAATTCCTTAAATCTCTCAGCCTTATTTTTCCAAAAATCAGAAATTGTACTGTTCTGACCGAGCCCGACTCGACTCGATCGAACCACTTAACCAAAACCCGACATGCCACTTACCTTCTTTGGTTGTTGACGCGTGGGCCCCAGATGTAGTCCATCATCTCCACACGGCTACGCCCTCGCCCGAGCAAGCACACCATGGCTCGCTCCCAACTCCACGCCAGCGCCACCCTACTTCTGGCTTTCTTGGCATCGCGTGTCGCCTGACTCTCGCCCATGCCCCGGCTCAAGATTAACTCCCCACCACCTCTCACCACTCTCTGCCCAAGCCAGTGTCACACGCCAAGCGCATCAACGCCGTACGGTGCCCTCTCTCGTGCCCTCAGTCCCGACCTGTATAAAGACCCCTGGAGCTCCCTTCCTCATCATTTGCTTCCTCGAGCCACTTCTCTGCTCTTGTTTCCTTCTCCTACCGAGCCAAGCTCAAGGACTCAAGCTCTCCACTTCACCACACGCCACCGTAGTGTCCCGCCATTCCAGTGAAGATCTTCCAATTCTCTTCATGTCATCTTATGTTCTTGGCCTCTAGAAGTATTTCCCCTCATCTAGTTTTTTTTGTCCGCATGAGCTACTGGAATTGAGTTTCTCCTCAAATCCACGAAAGCCCTCATTCGCTCCCAACTCCTAAGGTGGGGCATACTCCATTCCTCGCTCTAGCTCGATCTTCTAAACATGTTTGACCTCCCCTACCCCTCTTTTCTCCCTTTTTGCTTAGGTTGTTCCCTCCTGTAGCACCATTCTCGCCACCACTACCACCGCCACTAGCCTGCCTCCGTGACCTCCTTAGTTTCGTGTCATCCCAAAGAAGTTCTTAGTACCTTATGGTCACGCATGCACATGTTAGATAGGTCAAAGCACCCTGTTGCATTTTGGCATGTGGTCCGTGAGACCTCCACCGCTAGCTCACCTCACACGGCGCCCGATTCCTCATTGGCGAGGTCTCACCCCTTAGCTTCGCATGAACCTTAGGAACCCATTTTATGTCCTTGTTTGGCACCACCATGGGCGAAATCGCCAGCGACTAGCTGGAGAAGCCAACGACTGAGGGCTCCTCTGCTGGTCGGAACGATCGACTATGCTGTAGAGTGTCATTAACGTAGAATCACTGTCGTTATGCTTAACTAATCCAACTTAGGAATTTTGGGCTATTACAGCTTCTTTTGTTATACTTCGTCTGAAGTATTTCCTTAATCAGCTTCCTTTGAGGATATTTCGTCTGCAGTATTTCCTTCATCAACTTCTTTGGTTATACTTCGTCTAAAGTATTCCCTTCATCAACTTCTCTGGGTTATACTTCGTCTGAAGTATTTCGTTCATCAACACGAGATAAGTATGTTCTAGTCTCATCTGAAGTACTTCATTCTTTCAAGTTGTCGTGAGATATGTTTGCTTTCATTCAAAGTATATTCGCTTGTTTGAATGTATTTGGATTTATTGGATTTCATCCGGTTATTTTCATCGCTCTAGAGTTCAATCAGATATGCTAGACTCAAGTCATGAAGGAACAACAATCCTAACAAGGACAAAGTTGGGATCAAGATTGTCGAATAATCGAACAGATGATTATCAGCACATTGCGAGATTATTATCGTAATATCGAGAAAGATGAATATCAGAATATTGAGCCTTATCGGAACATTGAGCAAGGCGAGTCAACACTTTGATCATATCGCACCTAGTTTTTGCAATTATATTGTTTTAACTTATGAAATTGCATTGCTATGATTTATACAACTATATTGGTCTAGCTCATAGTTAATACCTTAATGATAATTGTCATAAATCACAATCCTTGAATTTTGACATTATCCTTGTCACCCTAGAATTAATGGTTAACATACTAGTTAATAAGTATGTATCTAAGTGGCATGCTTAACCTTGCTTAGATACATTGTCATGCAGGCATTCACTACTACAAAACAGGCCATAGAAGACGCCTCATCACAGACGGTTCTTTGAAACCGTCTGTAATAAAATAATCACAGACGTTCCAAGATTTAACCGTCCCGTGATATGTAGATATCATGCATTTCGGCCCGGTTCTAACCACGATATCGAGTATCATGACGGTTCTAACCATGAACCGTCTGTGATAATGAGAATATCACAGACGGTTCGTGGTTACAACCGTATGTGATTTTAGATTTACCATGGCTTGGATTTTTACAATGATTTTGGAATTTTCCTTACTTTGATTTTACCATGGTTTTGGATTTTTACTATGCCAATCCTCTACCGCTGAACATAATCCTCTACCGCGCACACAATCCTTCTGCATGCACACAACCATGGTAAAAATCAAGCCATGGTAACGCTAAAATCACAAATGGTTCAGATAAGAACCATTTGTGATGAGACGCTTATCGCGCATTTGTTCGTGATACAAACCGTCAGTGATATATGTCATCGAGACGGTTTTGTATAAAACCGCCTATGATACTTTTGTTATGTTGGGCGGAAAATAAAATTTGCACTTAATAGGCGGGTCCGAAAATCTCTTTATATTAACAGAGTCCTCCATCTCCTCCTTTGCCATCTCCATCTCCATCTCCTCCTCTATCATCTCCGTCTCGCCTCGACCTTGCGCCCGCCTCCCCCGAGCTCGTCGCCCGTGGCCTCTCCACCTCGCCCGCACTCGTCGCCGACCACACGACTGCCGCCTGTGGCCTCCTACTGTCGCCGCCTGCCCTCCCCCGAGCTCGTCGCCTGCGCCTTCTCCACCTCGCCGGCCTCATCGCCGCTCCGCCTCCCACGACCCGTCGCCTCAGCCTCCCACGACCTCATCGTCGCCGGCCTCCCACGACCTCATCGCCGCCGGCCTCCCACGACCCGCCGCCTCACCTCCCACAACTCACTCTCTACTCCCCTTTGCTCTGTGATGTGGATTACTACTGTGATGTGTTAGTACTCTGTGAATGGATTGAGTTGATGCTACTGTGATGTGGGCGATGCCGTGTTATTTTTAGTGCTCGTGAATGGATTGAGTTGATACTACCGTGATGTGTGGCTATTGTGGGAAAGCTAATGAAAAGTTCAATATGAAAATCCATATCGATTCATTTGCGAGGCTCTGGAGGCTCTGCACGAAGTGAAAATCCGCTTCTTTTTTTGCAATAGAAAAAGCTATCATGCATTCGGCCTATTCACGAATCGTCCGTCTCGTGATAGCTTTTTCCATAAACGGTTCAAGAATCGTCTGTGATGATCTCATGTCATTACAGACGATAAATTCGCATGTTTTTGAACCGCTTGTGATGAGGTTTTGTGTAGTAGTGATTAAATTGCCCAGAAGAATTATTCAAAACATGAAAAATTAGATTTGGGCAATGAGGTGGGAGCCTAGTTAGTATGTTGGAATAAAGGTTATTTTAAACAAAATAAAACCTAAAAAAATAGATTTTGACTTGGGCAGCTGGAAACAGTGGTTGGTGCGGGGTGCACGACAGTAGGGTATGTGGATGTACATCCCAAGTCAATTAAGGACCGAATCATGTGATGACCTCTCATATAAAATAGTGCAACCACAGGTCGGTAACATGTACGACCTGGCTAACTAATTTGTTCACCTCAGTGTTGCTTTCATCATCCCGCTCATGTGGTATGTATTATAGTATAGATGACAACCATTCCAGGGTGGTGCGGCTATAATACATGAGGAAACTACTACGACACAAAAGGGGGCTACAGAGGGTGGCATGCATTATGGTCTTAGTAGACAACCAACCAGAGGATTGAGGTCCAAAGTGAAGCGTGACTGTATTGCATTAGGAAACCATCCTCTGTAGTGAAACCTAGCGGATGAAGTTGCAATGGGTAGGGCATTGTAAAGGCCTTGTGATAATCAACTTAGTCGTAGACCCATAGAAGTGTGTCAGGGACAATATAAGTTAATTATCTCCTGTGGGTAAAGTGTACAAATTCTGCAGAGTAAGAAAACTATCTAGATGACCGTGCCCACGGTCAAGAGCGGTGCTGAGAACTTGTTTGATATAGCTTTTATTTTTATAAAACTATTTGTGTGTGTGGAATGAAAGGGTAGGCCGGGAGCCCTGAGATTTGAGAAAGCCTGGCCTGGGACCAGTGGTAAATATGAGATAGCCTGAGCATTGGGTGGATGGACTCACTCAAATGATATAGGAGACAAAATCTCCACTAGTACTTTACAACGAAAACTCAGTTTATAAAACTTGTGTTAGTAAAATGTTAAGTCTCGAGTTTTTCTACTACTTAATCTATTTCAATAAATGACTTTATGCAAAATAAAAGAACCATGAGCCCCCTTTGCTTAGCCTTGCATGTATAATAATTGCATTGTGTGTTAGCTAGCAAGTAAGAGTTGTGTACTCATGCTCGCTATTTACATTCTTTTTGCCAGTAAACATAAAAGGGGGCTGCAGGGACACGTATGAGTATTGATCAAGACTGAAGATCAAGAAGGCCAAGAACTAAGTCGCGAGCCCACAGTCGATTGCCAGTGGGCATATCGTGAGGGTTCCACATGTTGTATTTTGATTATTCTTCCGCTGCTGATTTCTAAAAGTATTTGGCCTATCCGGCCATTCTGCAAGCTAAAAGTCGTAAGGTATACTTATGCTTTATTTAATATTATGTAATAACTCTGTATTTTTGTGATATGTGTTTGAACCAATAATGTAACTGTGTGTGCCATCTACTGATCTAGGAAATGACACAAAATAACACAATAGGCCCCAAGTTACAATTTTTGGGTCTCACAAGGAAGCACTATTCAGTAGACCCCACCCATCAGTGGCTATGGCTAGGTTTAGCTGTGTATAAAAGTAATTAATACAATTAGAAAATACAAAGGGAATTATTTTTACATCAGAATTCATATAACTTCAAAAATTCATAACTAATTCATTTTAACTCCGAATTGAGTGAAACCAATTTTGTTGGGTTTTATTTTTTAATGTATTTTATTATGGAATATGTTTTGAGCATTTTATTTAATATATTTTTATTAGGGATAGTTTTTGAGCATGTTAGTGTCACTGAAAAATTTAGTTTTCAAATTATCTGCTCACTAATGTCATACCATTGAAAATACGTATAGAATTCATTTTAACTCCAAATGAAGTGAATCAATTTTTGTTATGCTTAAAATGTCATGCTATGTCTACCATAAAATTTAATGTTCATCATTGTTCTAGAAAATTTTACTAAAAATTGGAATTAGGATGAACAATACCGAAACCCTATTGTCATAATTTTCTTTTCCAGCAGAATTATTTAGGCTATAACTTTTGCATACAAAATCCAAATCAAGTGATTTTTATTTATAAATTCATATAAAATCATGCTCTACCTTATGTGTAAATTTCATGATTTTTGGATGATTTCGAATTTTTTGAGTTTATTCAGCGTTATCCGTTCTTATTGGTTCTTCTCGATTCTTTCGATAAGTTTCGACGATTCTATTATATATCCTCTGCAGCAAGTTGAATATCTCCAACAAGGCAAGCAACACCCCTGAACATATTGCTCCTATTACTTTTGATAAAATTATATCGATTGCAAATGTATGTATGCATGTGCTATTTCGGATGTTAATTTTCGTTAAGAGTAGTTAATCTGAATAGATGCATGAGTTGTAGGTAAATACTTACCATTGCTACTAAGTCTAGGTTAGATTATTGTTAATGATTTAAAGTCTGATGAATGGACTCTAGTCATTTATATATAAAGTATATGAGTTGATGTCGTTTAGAAATGCTTAGAACAGTAGTGTGGGGATCATCGTTTCGCGCGGTGGTCGTTATATCAACACTTTAAATACTTAGGCCAGGGTACTCATGTATGTAACTGTATTTGAAAAAACTAAAACTGAAAGTAAAAAGATTTAGATTTGGCCACATGGTTGATGGTGTGATTATCGGGTGTGTGGTTGGTGCTAGATCAACAAGGGCCGAATATATCGTCCCACTGAACCAAGCACTATTGCATGCATTCCACATGAGGGCATATGGGAGCCTTCTTGACTTAGTACTTTGGCATGCATTAGCTCCGAGTCGCAGGTGGTGGGTGTGTGGGTTGTGTTAAAAAAATATTCTGTTGTGTTGGGTGTGCGGGGGGTGGGTTCCTATTTAGGTCCTCCAGCCCGAGGAGCATCGATAGTTGTCTAAGATTTTATCCCAAGGGGTAGTTGATCGAATATTTACCGGTGACTCCGATACAACGTACGAGTTTCTATCCAGACTCGTAATTAATGCATTATATTGGAAAATGTCTCGTATGACTTAGCTCACGGCATACATAAGGAAGTATGCTAAATAGCTTGGTAAAATGAAGCGCTTGATATGTGGGTAAAGTTGTACACCCCTGCAGGTCTATAAACTATTTGAATAGTCTCGTCTTAAGTTATGAACACGCTTGGGAAGATCTTTTGAGAGTTAGACTATAGCATTTTCATTAAAACTTGAAATCAGGTGGTACAAATGGGTAATTCGTGTTATATTGTAGTGGTTGTTGAGAAGTCACCTATAGGATGCTAATTATGGTTATATTTGTTGTCTCATTGTTATTTAAATAAATAAAAATAGATTGAGTAAATTGTCTTACAATCTATTATTCTATAGCAAAGAAAACTCGTTTATCTTAAAATTACTAAGTGTAGTAGTATTTTCTTTGATATATGAATACATCTATATATTCCTTTGCTTGTAAGATTTTTGAGTACAACCTTGTATTTAACTCCGCTGTTACGTAAAGATGAGAGGAGGTTGATTCCTAAGAGATTGACTATTGTGAGACCGACTTTGTATGTGATTTACTAGCTCTGGTGGGTTTTGGTTGGTTGCCTTATGGGTAAGGGTAGCCTGTTGACTTTTGTTTATCGCCATCTTATGGTTTTTGCTTCACGCAACTTTAGTTATTTATCTTATCATTTGGCTAGTTAACCCTATTTGTATAATATAAACTTTTAATGTCTTTCGTATTGTAAATTATAAAAATTCGTATTGTAATAACTTGTGTATAGAATTGATACTTTAAATTTTATAAAAGTGTACGTGTTCCAGTCCTGAGAGACATACAATACGTCAAAACGAGATATTTAATTTATAATATTATAACTAACTATATAGTTAAAGGAAACATATCTAGTGCTAATAGGTAATTCAAAGGTTAAAGTGCTAATACCAATTTTGACCGTTGATCTGATCTTGACCGTTGAGGTGGAAACACGCATTGTTAATGAAGACGTAATGCATGCATTGAAGAGTACGCAGTGATTAAATGGTTTGAGGTAGGAGTCGCATTAATCTTAATTGTTCAATTCAGATTCACCGATCAAGATTGATATTATAATTTTATCACTGAATTACCTATTAACACTAAATACATTCTGAAATATTACCAGTTAAATAACCGTTCACACCCCACCCCACGCGACGCCTTCCTCGTCTCGCCCTCCCGCATCGTCGTTCCCCTCCCGCGTCGCTTCACAGCGCAGCACCTACTCGGCTCCTCCCCAACGCGACGTGTCTCGCCCATCGCACCCTCCCACCCACCACATCTCCTCGACAATCAACACCATCGGTAGCCTCCGTGATTCCCCTCCATCACCGCCGCCCGCTACCCTCCCGTCTCCCTACTCCCGCGAGCCGCCGTCCTTCCCCTTCTCACCCCCCTCACACCCGCGAGCTCCGGGCGCTGCGCATTCCTCCCTTTCCTCGCGCTGCCCTGGTTTCCTCCGCCATCGTCGTGCGCCAGCCCTCCTCCAAGCACCCACGTGGACGTCCGGCGGCCGAGATTCCCTCTCATGCCTCCTCGCCAGCATCTAGATGAATACATCAAAATCGCATCTCGACGCTGCCAGGGCGACCGTTTTGGTATCTATTTGGGTGGGATCTGGCAGGAGTGGTGGGGAACGCGGCGAGCTCCGGGATGGGCGTCGAGGAGGAGGAGGAGGAGGAGACGATCATGGGGGAGAGAGGTGGCTGATGCGGCTGGGAGGGGGAGGTCGAGGGCGACGATGGCGCTGCCGACAAGGGGAGAGTGCTGCGGCAGTGGTGTCGTGCTCGATCTGCCTCGAAGCGGTGGTCGCTGGCGGCGAGGGCAGGTCCACGGCGGCGAAGCTACAGTGTGGCCACGAGTTCCACCTCGGTGAGTTGCTCACTGTTCTAGATCTCCCACTTGTTCCCAATTGTGTGATGCTTTCTTGGGAAGTGGATTTACATGATGAAGGCGCGGCCTTGAATTCTTGGAGGGCAATTTAGGTGTTCTACTGGTGCGACTAGAATAGGAAAAGTCAGAATTTTGGGGATAGATTAGGGTTTGGGGAGATGATCTGAGTGCGCTCTTGTGTGAAATGTGGCCATAATTACTGAAGATTGATAAGAATTTCGTGGATTGGGGGTTTGATTTCGTGGTCCACTTGGGATTATGCATGGAATTTATATGGACATAGCATATGTTGTGATTTATAGTTTGTAATTTTGAATATGTACGATTTTGGATTGGAAGTTAGGACGATGATTTGGTGTAATTTTGTCCAGTTTTTGTCAAGTCGGGTATAAGTCTATGTTTTCTTGGCTTCATAAAAATTTGATGTGTCCTAATGAGTAATATTGCACCATTCACTATTGAGTTCACTGATTTGGAGGCTATGTTGCAAGAAAACACATAAGTTGTCAATTTGGTGGTATGTTTAGCATTCGCTGGCGAAAAGCTTGGGGTAGTTTCAGGGTTGATTTGGGACTCCTTTTCATTTCGGTTTCAAAATCGTGATGGGATCTCTGTTTTCTTTTTCGGTCCAGAATATGGTCCATTTTTTTATGAGTGAATGGGTGTATCTTCGCATCAGAGGTTGGGAATTTGTGAAGTTAGCTATACTTATTATGGTGATACCATGCAAATCTGATAGGTGCTTTACTATCTATTGTTGGGATTGTCAGTGGATTTGATGTTCATTTAGTATGTGCATTCTTTAGTGCCAAAGGTAATATTTTTAGCCAATATAGATATTAGAGAGGTATGCATGTTTCAGTGTGCTATTTTGTTTTCTTGTGATGGGCTCTCGATTGATCTTTTCTACAAATTAGATTCAAGTTATGTAACTATTGGGAATTTCAAGGTATTTGCTTCCTAATATGATTTTTTTTTTCTTCAGGATGACTTTGTGTTAATTTGAGAACTAGAAGTTTGACGCTTTGCTTTAAGAGTTGGACTTAAATTTGTTGAATTTTGGAAGCTTGGATAGGATATATCAAGAGAAGGTACAATGCTCTGTCATCTAGATGCAATTTTGATGTATTCAGCAACATGAGAGGACTGTAAGTTTCATAGTCAGTCAAATTGTTGGACTGCAACCTCAGCTTCATGACATATTTAGATCTTGTAGTATTTCTGGAAATTAGCAACCCTTGATGAACAACTAATAATAGGTGGATAGATGCTAATATGCCATGCAAATACATTTGTTTCCTTTTTTCTTAGGAACTACGATGCTAATATGCTATGCATTGAATATTTCATATTGCAAAGTAATGCATTTTTACTGCAACCTCAGCTTCATGACATATTTAGATCTTGTAGTATTTCTGGAAATTAACAACGTAGGCTAGGTGGAGCTATAATAGGCAACGCATGGTGGGTACAAAAACACTTGATTTGGCTGGATTAATTTGTATATGTAGGATCTTGGGGTTGTTATTATGTACCAGCTACTCACTTACGCATCCCAATTAACTATATAACCTATCTTTAATTTAATTGGAGTTATAATGAGCTAGGTTAGGTTCATGTACAGTAATAATCATTTGGAAGCATGCTGGGTTCTTGCAGGTTTGGAAGAGTGTCACTTTTAGCCATTGTTTTTTCGTACTTAATTATGCTACTTAAATATGTTTAAATTGCCAAAAATCACCAGTTGCGATATCTGCATTAAATTTTAGCGTTGGCCTAATTTTGATGATAAACGTCATATCGCCGCTATATCGGCGCTATTTGCAACCTTGTTAACAAGGCTTTCCGATTACTCATGTTTTCACGAAGAAAGCTGACTGTTGTTTCACCAATAAAACCAACCTCTTATTGCTTAATGAGTCATGGCATAGTAGAGTAGGATTAAGAAATGTGGGGCTATCTAGACTCTAGAAGCAAGATGGTGTGCCATTTAATGATATGACATTTGCCACTGCCACTGAATTGTAAAAGGATACTTTAATGGCTTAAGTGTCTCTTTTCATTTCCTCAGCTTTTCCCTTGTAGCGATTGTACTTATTGGCTTCAGATTATTCTTTTAAGTATTATCTCATTGGTGATGTCGAATATATTGTCTTTGTACCATTTCCCTCATATACTTTCCATAAATTTTACGCAGTTCAAGGAAAATTCAAAGATATTTCATGGATTGATAATGTAGACTGATGCGCACAAGTTTGGGTAGTCAACTGGTAAGTAAGAGTAATATTTTAATATACTTCTTTTACGAAGAGAAATCCACAAGAAGGCCTTTGTGGTTAAGTGTTCACTGACATGCATGCACTCCATATCCCTCTTTTGATCCACTACAAAAGAACACCAATTTTTCCTCTTTACAAATTGCTACTGTTTCTACGTAGTATTTGATCATATCACATTGAATGACTCAAAAATTAATACCAGATTTGTTTCTTGCATTCTTAAGTAGGATGATCCAAACTATAATGATAATAGAAGGTACCAATTTTCTTCACCGAGAGGACTGTGATAGGCCTAAAGTTTTGTATATGCAGATTGTTTGTTTGTCTCTATGTATATATTATGTTTTTACCAAGTTTTAGATACAAACTTCAATTTTGGTTTCTAGCTTTGTGTCGGCCTTAGGATATGCAACCCCAGAACCCTCTATGCATACCGAGCTAGTCCCATGATCAAGAGCTAGCTCACAGACCGTTGCAACAATAATGTTATCATATCCATACAACAACGAAACTAACGAAGGCATAAAGTAATATTAATTAGCGTAAAAGGACCTTATGGTCAAGTTCTTACAAAAGTTGCCACGCAGGATTAACAACAACAGAGTTTCTTGCAATGACATCCAAAACATCATGGATGCCAATCGACATGCCCACGTGCAATCGAGTGGAGGACGCGACTTAATTCGCAAAGTCTTCAAAGTAGCCTTCCTCGTAGAACTCGATGATTTCTGGTTCTTCTGTAGATACTGATCAACAAATGACGTATAGCTGTGAGTACATAAAGTACTTAGCAAGTCGTACGAAAATGTATGCAAATAGTATTCATACAAGTCTTGAACAAGGATGGTTTTTATGGTTAATTTGCGTAAAATAAATTTGACAAGAATACAGAAGTAGATTACAAAGCATTGTTTGAAAGATTAATACATAATTAATCAAGTTTCTTTGAAACAAGGAACCATTTCATCGAACTATTCCTACATTTTTGAAAATTTTACCCTTTGCGTGAAAGAATTCGGGCATATCCATAGCTTGGGACACATCTATTCGAATAGATTTTTGACACTTTGCAGAGGTTGTACAGCTTTATCTACAAGAGATAAATCACTTGTAATGTCCGCTCAACACACTTTGAAGGTGTGCGACTAAGTGATTATCATAAGGCCTTTACAAAGTTACATTTTGACTCGATTCTGCTTGCTAAGGATTCGCTTTCCCGGCCCCCTCTTGCGCCATTTAACAACCAAAATAGAACCGACTCAAAACTTCCCTAATTGGTTGGTCAGGTCCACCCTATAATGGACTTGTGGTTGCACGGTGTGACCTAGATCAATGACGTACAAAGTTAAGTCCTTAGTTGACTGCTCAGGCGAGACTACGACATCCCAATGTGCTTCCCGCACCCTCTTTACTGCACGATCACTCGCCTGAGCATAAATCATTTTTGGTTTATCCACATCTTTTAATAATAGTGGCTTCACACCACAATTCCATATTTCTTTTAGTCAAGTTCATTTCTTCTTTGAGCATGTGATTGTGAGTTGCAACGGGTAACTAGAGCATGACTAAGCATAATACACACCTATATTAGTAATACAAACGTGTCCAACTAGTAATTAACCATCCTAAGGTGTCCAAGGATTTATGTCATTCAAGGGGACATTTCATTCTCAATTTACCAAGGAGGCATAATGACAATTAGGTAATTAGCTACTCCCAAAACTATTTTTATAAAACTAGCCATGCATGTTGATATAAAATAATATACTTGTGCAAAATGGGTACAACATGGTCAAAGGACTACGACTTGCCTTCGTTGAAGAGTTGTGGTGCTTTGGTTGTCGGGTCGAAGAATTCTTCCGAAACGCCGGAATCTACACGTGCGAAAAGAGCATAAATAAATAAAACAACAACAAATGAACTCCAAAAATTACAAAACCGAACCAAATGAAGGGCTGATTTTAAATGAATATAGAAATTTGGATCACTCAAATCGAGTTCTGATGAAGAAGTTATGGCCTTGGAAGTTAGAAATCATATAAAATGATAGAAAATCAGATTTTAGGATTTTTAGAATTATTTTCAATGAAAAATCGGAAATTGCGCGGCCCACGCGGCCGCCACGTGAGCGGCTGGGCCGACGCTGGACGACCAGCCGCCACGTGCAGCGGCCACGCCACAAGAAAGTGGGTAAGACGGAACCGAGGGCTCACCGGCCATGGCGGTCGGCTGGAGGCGAGAGCACCCGAGGAGAGGAGCTCACTGGGAACCAAGCGCATGTGTTCGATCGCGGCGAGGAGAAGCGGCAGCAAGGCCGAGGAGGCGACGACGCCGGAGGAGGTCCGGCGACGGAGATGCGCGACGAGGACGGCGGCACTCGGCGATGCCGGAGGCGGGTCGTCGTCACTGAGGAGGCTCATGGCGGCAAGCGGCGCAAGCAAACGGCGCAAGCGGAAACTCGAATTGGGGCGAGGAGAGCGGAGAGAGAGAGAGATGAGCGCGAAAATGGAAGGAGGGAGGAGGCGGTCCCGATGCTCCCTTTATAGCCAAGGAGGAGGGGACTGAAAGGCAAAGACGGCGGCGAGGTACGCAAGGCGAGACAAGGCAGACAACAGGCGGGAGGAGCGGGCGCGCGGGACGAGACGGGCAGAGCGGTGGCGGGCTCGAGTGAAGACTGGGGGGTGGCGCAGGCGGCTTGCGGAAAGCTAGGGAGGGAGACGATGAATGCAATGGGCGAGGCGAGACGTCCGATGGAGATCGGCGGCCGAGCGGGCGAGCGAGAGGCATGGGAGACGCTGGATCGCGATCGACAATGCGGGAGCGGACGCACGGAGCGCGAGATGTCGATCGGACGACCAGCGCGAGAGGCGTGCGGCGGGCTTTGAGCGCGCGGGGAACGGGCCGTACCGTAGGGAATTCAGCCCACCAACAGTAGAAGTGATTTTTGAGGGTTTCTGAATTTCAGAAATTGCAACAAAAGAAAATACTTTTTAGAAAATAGCAAATAAAATCCAATAATTCTAGAAAAATACACAGAAATTTCTTGAATTATTTAGAACTTAAAAAAATAGTTTAAACTTTAATTTTTCTTTAATTTTTGCAAATAAAAATATTTTTAATTTTTTAAAATGGGAAAAACCCGTTTTAAAACCCAGTAAATCCAAGAAAATACTTAGAATAATAATGTTGACTTTAAATACGTAAAACTCAATTAAACCAACTTTGACTTAATTGAAGTTTGATTAATTCATATTAAACTGTTTTTGATTATGAAATTCCTATTAAGCTTTTAACAATAAAAACAAATGGTTATTTTTAAATTTTGAAAATCTTCAAAAACTCAGAAAAGCAGGATGCTATACTTTGGGGTTACCTTGGGCCTGTCCTTTGCGAATGCAGCTTTAGGACAGGAAACCTTGCATGTTTGCAGGTGCGCTCATGAGCTCTCCACTTTCTACTGGGTGGAATGAATGTACATTCAAATGAATATCTGTGTGATTCCAAGTGTTTGCTCCTTAGTGTATGTATTTTATGAGACATTAGCGCCTGTTTGAGCGGTCCTATTATACTGTTCCTTTGCTTTATACGCTCCTGGTCCCTGTCGGCTGTCGAACTAATACATCAATGCCTTTCATACCGTATTAATTTGCATTCCTCAATTGTATTGTATCTATGCTGTCCATAATAGCAAAAGACCCCCGGCGAAGCGCGCAGGCATTCCAGGAGGGATGTAATCGGGTTGCTACATTTCAATATGTTGTTTTGTTCTGTATGGTTTGGACTATATTCGGTGATGGGATGTTTGCTGAATTTTTATCAGGATTTAAAGGGCTCTAAGTCCATCTTTCTATAATTTGTGTTTCCATTCAGAATACACGGGCACTCGACTGGTATTTATTACCACATGCTAATTAGCTTAACCTATATATTCATTTAGGTAATTCCGTCTGCCATGTCTGGCTGAGACTCGTGTGAACAGCCAGTCACGCCCTTATATCTGACTGACTGATGCTCACGATGTTGGTGTTGTTGAGGTTTATAATATTTGACAAAAAAAATTGGGGTTTTATAATGGTGTTGTACGAGAAGATATACTTGGTTACCTACCCTTAGGGTGCTATAATGTCACACGCCTCAAAACACGATACAAATAGTTATAAAAAATGATATGAGGGTTTGATCTTCACAACTTAGAATCTTTCAAACACGTAGACAATGATAACTCAAAAACATCAATGCAATTTAAAATTAGGGTAATCTTGTATCAAGCACAAAACCTCTTCAATGGTAATCATACCACAATTCTCACGATGATCCAATCCACACAACCAGGACGTAAGCTAATGCATGGAGAGGTTGACCACGACAGATCAACCCAAGCAAACTCTAAGAAGTTGCAAGAACAAAGGAAGTAAGAACACACGGTTCTTCTCAAGAACGGTATCAATCTACTAGTTGAATCTGAACAAAAATACCAAATTTCGTGGTTAAGGTTCCTAGGTATGGCCACCAACATTAAATAGGGTGTTCCTACCCCCTTAGTTCGGCCACATATAGGCCAACATGCCCAAAGTACCAATTCGGGTTCTAGAGGCCGAATTCAACTCCTAAACGCAACGAGCTCTAGTGTTATGAACGAAAGCCAATGATACATAGCTGAAATTATGATTATACTTAGGCCTAAATACGTGGCATGCAAGCCCACACAATTCCTTAACTCATTGGGCCCAATTCGGATTGAAATCCGCTTCAAATTTGGAATTGATTTTGGGCTAAAATTGAGAGAGGTCTATAATTCAGATTGAGTTTGTATTGGAGCCTAATAGCCCTCCTCCACGCCTAGGCATGGCCAAATCCCACCTTGGGCTATGTGCCTCCCTCCTAGGGCCCATGCACCCCCTTTGGCTCTCCTTTCTTCCTCTTTTCGCCCAATAGTTTCTTTCCTTCTCCTTTGGTTGGAAAGACTGAAATATTCTGTCCTTCTTCTTTGGCCGAAGCTTCTTGCAAGCATGCATTCCCTTGTAGTACCTTCCTCCCTCACCTTCCGCTGGACACTATGGATACTTCTAGCGTTCCTACAATCATCAATTAAACAATTAGGCAGCATCATTGTTCTTTCATGCAATAAAGAACTCTCAAGTAAATAAATCACCTTATCATTGCTCAATTGATGTTTAGGTGTTGTTATGTGAGTGTGGATAATGAGATGTTCTCATAAAAAAATCTACAAATTTTTTCGTTAGATAGGTCATGGTGTGAGAAAGTGCCCTACAACGATTTAATTGAAAACATGACTTACATTAGGAGAAACATAAAAAACAAATTATAGTGAACATTAATTTTTCATTTTCTTTCTCCTTTTTTATTTGCTGATTTCCTTTTGAGCTGTATTTGTCTTTCTTTATTTCTCTATGTGTAGATCTAATTCTGATTTGAAATTTGGTGGTATAATAGATTGATTTTGTGTCAATGCTATCCTTTTTTTGAATTTTTCATGATCATTTGCGCAATGTTTTAAAGGAGGTAACGTTATAGCACTGTATGGGTAGGTAGCATAGGATATTCTCTCGGTGTTGTACCATGATCTAATTTTTTAATTATTAATTAATATTTTTTTAAAAATTTATTTCAAAGTTAACCCCGCGAACTTTATTTCTAATTCTGATCTTTTTGGTCATGCCACCACCCATAGCGTGACAAAATAGCACTGTCACGCTAGCCCGTATCTGGGCAAACTTTTGTCACGCCACCGTGGCGTCAGAGTGTTGTTTGGTCACGCTACTACCAGTGGTGTGACAAAAAGTGCTATTTTAGCGGATTTATCTTATGACGTGACAATGTTGTTTTATCACATCACAGGTGTTGACGTGACCAAAGGGGTCAAAATTGAAAGTAAAGTTCACGGGGGTTAACTTTAAAATAAATTTTTTTAAAAGGGTTAATTAATAAAAAAAAGTTCCATGATCTAAGGAATGTGGCGAATATAAATTTCCCTTAAAAGTAAGGAAAAATGTGAATTTATGACATAAATTGTCCCATCGTGCAAGGATATATGGTTTTTTATTTGTTCAACAAGAAGCCAACGTTTTCAAGCGTGTGCACAGAGAAGCCAAACAACTCTAGCATTGTCCTGTAAAATAATGTTAGCGTCCTATGGGCGCTAACATGATGAATCCAGTGCTCCAAACAACTCTATTCTTTTTTTAAAAAGTTTACAATCTTAAAGCAAACAAAACGTCCATATAATTATGTATTGTGCGGTTCGGCAAATTATGTATTCATTTTTACACAGTTTAGCTCCACAAGTAGTTGGGCAAATTAATTTGGAAAAATTGTGTAAGATATGCACATGTTAAGTACAGAAGCTGTGGGACCAACAGTCATATCAGCTGCCATAATTATGTCATATATCAAGGAACATTACAAATTTGACTTTGCAATGGAAAATGAAATTTCATTGGTAGTTCATTCAGATGCTGTAAAAAGATCTCCCAGGACTCTAAAGGGAATCTAAGCAATCCAAATAGAGAACATTCCAAATACAAAGATTTTTCAAATGCAGACTCGATTTTATTATTTGGTAGAAGGATCTTATTTGCCATTTACCTGCTTTGCATGCTACCTGCACCTGGAAAACATGGGGAACTTGATCTCCGAGGCAGTCCGCCGTCGACTAGTTGATGCATCGAAACAAGCACCATCAATGTCTGTAATTGCCAGATGAAACTTTGTTTGATATTCATCCTTGTCCATGATAACACCATCCTTAAAATGTACAAAATGTGATCATACGGTTAGGAAATAGCAACTTGTATTCTCAGGAGGTTAATGAGTCAGTATATATAGACAAGTACAAGAGGTAAATATGTAAATAACCCCTTATAACAATGGAGAATAACACAACTATATATATATATATATATATATATATATATATATATATATATATATATATATATATATATATATATATAACACCCCTCTCAAACTCATGGTGGATTAACAACACCGAGTTTGGAGAGGTAGAAGCCGTGTTGTGCCTCGAGTCCGCCCTTCGTGAAGAAATCCGCTATCCAAGCTCCTAAGGCACATATCAAGAGCAATCACCGATCATGCATACAAGACCTCATGAAGGAAGCATCAACACCAATATGCTTGGTGAGCTCATGCTTCAGTGGTCACTGCAACACCGATAGCACATGTATCGTTCGACAAGAGAGGAGTTGGTGTAATGAAACACCAAAATCCTCAAGTAACCATCGTAGCTGTGTAATCTCTGCCACAAGAGAGCCATAGCTCAGAACTCAACCTCTGACTGAACGGATATCGCAATTGCTTTTCGCCTTCCAAGCAATGAGAGAACCACCAAGAAAAATACAGTAAGCAGAGATAAATCGACGATCAGACGGATCGCTCGCCCAAGTAGCATCCGAATAAGCCCAAGTCAGAACGAATGGAGTGTGGAAAGAAGAGACTGCGAGAGATAGTCCCACGAATGTATCGCAGAAATCGAAGAAGGTGGTTGTAGTGGACCTGAGTGGGAGCAGAGACGAACTGACGCAGAATGTGGACTGGATAAGTGATATCCGGACGAGTAACAACAAGGTAGACAAGACTCCCAACAAGATGACGATAGCGAGTCGGATCAGAAAGAGGCTCACCATCAGAGGGCCGGAGATGAATGTTGAGCTCTATAGGAGTCCCAATAGTACGCTGATCAGTGAGAGAGACACGATTAAGAAGATCCATAATATACTTCTCTTGGGACATAAAGAAACCATCTAGAGTGAAAGTAACCTTAATCCCAAGAAAGTAACGAAGAGGACCAAGATCCAACATAAGTAACTGCTCACTCAGACAAGCCTTGACAAAGGCAATGTACTCAGAATCATCTCCGGTGATGATCATATCATCAACAATAGAAGAAGAAGAGTCCGACCACGAGACGAAGTGTGGACAAAAAGAGCAGGATCATGATTACTAGCTGAGAAGCTAGCAACAGTGACCACAGAAGAGAAGCGCTCAAGCCAAGCACGGGGGGCTTGTTTAAGGCCATAGAGAGCGACGAAGACGACAGACCATGCCCTCAGGAACAGAATACCCAGGTGGCGGATGCATGTAGACCTCCTCACGCAACTCGTCATTAAGAAAGACATTCTTGATATCAAGCTGAGAAACGGACCAATGGCGAACAGACGCCACCGAAAGAAGAGTGCAGACAGTGGTCATGTGGGCCACAGGAGAAAAAGTCTCATCGTAATCACGACCATGCTCTTGCTGGAAGCCACGAGCAACAAGACGCACCTTATAGCGCTCAAGAGAGCCATCAGAGCGAGTCTTAATCTTATAGACTCACTTACACGTGATGGGACGAGAGTGGGACGGAAAAGAAACAAGATCCTAAGTACCAGTACGCTCGAGAGCAGCAATCTCCTCAGCCATGTCATGCTGCCACTCAGGGTGAGTAACAACATTCCGGTAGGAGACAGGCTCATGGGTAGCTGCACCAGCAAAATCAAAATGGGCAAAAGGCCGAATCGACCGACGATCACGAAGACCGTAGCGAGGAGATGATGACCCATCAAGGGAAGATGTAGCATCAGAAGAAGATGAAACATCAGGGGAAGATGGCTCATCTGGAAGATCCTCAATACGAGGTTGACGAGTGTAGAAGAGAGTGGGAGGAGCCTGAGGAGCCACAGGGGACGAAGCAGGCGGCGACAATGACGGAGAGGCCTCAGGAGGTATATGTGGAGAATCAGTGAAATGGGTGGACGAGGGCAAGACAGAGATGGGTGTATCTGGAAAAGTAAAAAAAGACAGGGACTCCACAAAGGAAACCGAAGGGGAGGCAGGACGTGGGTAGAAGGGACGAGACTCGTCGAAAGTCACATCCCGAGAAATCCGCATCCGTCGACCAACAGGTCCCAAAGACTAATAGCCCTTCTTCTCAAGATCAGATTCAGAGCACCGGAAAGGCGACTAGGGGGTGAATAGGCGCTTTCTCAACTTTCTCGCCAAAATCAAATTCAACACGAACTTTACTCCTTTAGCTATGAAAGCTAAGAAGATCAGTAAGCACACAATGAAGCCTTGTGTCAATTCGATAACCCTCAACCACACGACACAAATGTGGAGACTTAATCTCAAAGGGTTGATTCGGCACAGCGAGTCGACTGGCCAGAGATCAAGGCCGACTGGCATCGACGAGCTGGACCGGCAAGAACTAACGAGCGGTCGGACCGGTGGATATCCGTCGACCAGCAGAATCAAGGTTCGAAAACACGGGCGGTCTGACCGCCGTTATATAACCTGGCGACAGTGCAGATACCCAAGATCAAAAACCAACCCAAATCCAAAATGAAATTTGATCCAACTTTTGATTCAACCAATGAAACTTGACCAAATTTCGAGCACACATCCCTAATGATATTAGAGACCTATTTCTAGCGACGATCCTTCAGATCCACTTCGCAGAATCGATTTCTCAAGGATTTACCAAAGAAGTGCACAAACCCTAGAAATATGAAAATCTTTGATTCAAGACTTGCTTGTGGGGATTGATGGTCTAGATGATTCTAGGAGTATTCCCACACATCAAAGCAAGACAAAATGGGTCAAGAGACCAAGCATAAACCCTTGAATCAAGGAAGCACCAAATTCATCCAAATGAGAGAAGAACACAAAAGGGGAGACAAATGATCTCTCAAGCAAGCATCACAAGATTGATTGATCTCACAAGATGCTTACAAAGCCACTCCCTCAAGGAGGACAAGAGCTCACCAAGGAGCAACACAATCTCTCCCTCTCTTTCTCTCCAAACCCTAACCCTAGAAAAGGCAAGGGAAGTCCAAATGAATGCCTCAAGGAGGTTTTACATCTCCCCCTTCTATTTATAGGAGAGGACTAGGGTTTCACTTTTGGGACCCATTCACACATGGGACCCACACACTAACTGCTGAAGCAATCGCCGCTTCACCACGTAGGTTGATCGGCGGTTCTCATCACGCCGCCAAGCCTCTCTTGTCCGAATCCCATCGGAACCTACCAGAGACTCGCACTGATATCCGCACCACCTGATCCAACCAATTGCATCGAACCACCCGCTCGATCCATCTTGCCCATTCTCGCACCATGCTTGAGTCACACGACCACCCAAGATCCATGATCGCTTCGACCTCGGCTCTCCAAGCGTAGTCCCGATCCACTCACCGCTGACGCCATTGACACGCAAGCCACCGCACAAAGAATAGACAAACAAACCGCCGGAACAAGTTCTTCACAACTTGACCCACGTCAGTTCCACAATGCAATATGCAACAATAAAGCATTGATAACCAAACATAAACACAATCAAAACACATCAATGCAAACTTGGCTCACCTCCAAGTCATCGGCGGTCTGACCGCCCCACAAGGCCGGTCCGACCGATTTCAGGCCGGTCGGACCGATCCCACAACGGGCGGTCGGACCACCTAAAGGACTTAGCCAAAATTCCGGCTTGAAAATCCGAAACCTTCTGGAATTTTTAACTCAATAGAACTTTTGACTGGGAGCTCCAAAAATGATGAAACCACATCCAGGAGACTCCCCTCACCTGCCTACACAACCTATTTTTGGATTAGCCCCAAAATCCATTTTTAGGTCAGGCCGGTCCGACCGGCAACCAAAGCCGGTCCGATTTCCACGCAAGTCCGACCGCCCCTGACACCACCGGGCCGACCGCCCGTGGTCCGACAAAGATGAAGCAAACCCCGAAAACGCGAGATTTTGCAAACCAACAAAGCCATTGCCAATTGACTCATCATCCTGAGATCGTGCACATATCCTCACGATATCTACAATCTCCCCCTTGATGAACACATTGACAATTTTCAAGGAAATGTGGTTTTTCAAATTGAAAAGTAAAAATCGTCGTTTTCGCATAAAGGCACAACTTGGTCCATAAGCAAAAAAAAGCCTAGGAACCGACCAAGCTGGCTTCAGAATAGTATAAGCAAGTGAGATAAGGCAATGAAAGCACAAATGACTTCAACTTCCAGAAGATGGCCAAAAATCTCACTAAGGTCCATATGAAAGACAATATGTTCTATTTGACCTTTAATCATTGTGAGTCTTCTTGAATTGCAATTCAGATCAGAAAAAGGCAATAAAACCCAGAGACTCAACTCACTATGATCACAAATTTTCAAAAAGGTTCACAAATTTTTTTATGTGTGTTCTTTTATATATGAAACCTTATGTAAACCAAAAGCTCCAAAACAGCATTTTCTTCAATCCTTCTCCCCCTTTGACAATGAATTCATCAAGATGCATGGGACAAGAAAAAGAAGATGAAATGACTTTATTTGAAATTTATCAAAAGGAGCCATGACCATTATCGAAGTAGACAGTACAAGAATTATACCAAGCCATATAAAGAGTAGACGCTATATTCAATCATGGCAAAACATGTACTGCAAAGCTAAAACCCAGATAGCAAAGAATGAGATTAATGTAATTAAAATCATGAAAGGTTGCTCAATGTCAAAGTTTCACTAAAAGCAACCAAAAATGAGTCAAGCCATGTCTATAAGCAAAAAGAGACTCAAAACAAGAACTGAGGCATTTTGAGCATTAAGAGAATTCTTTTGAAACAAAGCTCAAGCACTTAGCCCTTTTTGGGCAATTTTTCCTTTTTCTTTCTCTTTTTTTTACTGTGCTAGATCTCAAGCCTTGCCGCGACCATCTCAAGCGATAAGCTTAAAAGAGTGGTCTAGGTCATCCAAAACTCCCCCTGAGTTCATGCCTAGTGCAATGGCAAGCCGTCTCATGAGAAAGGATTGGTGAGATCAGTTTTTTCGCACAGAAAATCTCTTTTTTTCATTTGCTTGACTTAAGAAGATAAAAAGCTCATTTTCATCTCAAAATAAGTTCAAGACTCAATTCAACCTATTTGACATGGCAGGAATCATGAAAGGATCACTAGAGTAAAACTAGTCACAAGATCCAACAAGACATGATTCGATTCAATTTGCTCACAGATATAAAGCTAGCAAGGCAAAAGCTAAGCCAAACACGAAGAGCCATAAAAGGAGTCTAGCAGACTATCACTTGATATGACAAGGTATCGAAGATGAAATCAAGTCATACAAGGATAATAATCAAAGCTCCACAATTTTTATTATGCAATGCAAGACATTTGAAATGAAAATGCATTATGATACAATGAAAACAAAAGAGCAAATTCCTCAAAACATCCAAGCCTCACAGTACTGGGATTTGAGATAAAAGATCTAGGTGTCCAGTACTGAGATGGACGATGCCTGGGAATAGCAAAAGAAGCAGCAGAAAAATGATTAGGCACAAAATAATAAGAATGCCCACGAGCACCACCTGGACCTCTCCAAAACGATCTACCAAAAGACCGATACTCCCCCTGTCTAGGTGCTACCCGTGGTCTATCCTCACGATATCCTAAACCAAACCGCCGCTCGACCCACCAAAAGAGTCAATGCAATTTCTACAAACCTTGGCCTATATGAGATACATTTGAATAGGTCCGCCCGCTCTAGAGATTACAGCTTGAAGAAGAGACTCTAATGGATCTCAAAGTGCTCATTCTCTCTTTCCTCTCAATCTTTGCTCTACTAAGCAAAACTCAACTGTAGGCCCTCTTTCTTGCGAGAAAGTGCAATGGTACTTGACCTTTTGAGGGGTCCGATCGGTGAAATGTAAGCACCTTTCTTACGTAAAGAGTTTGAGCAGAACCTGCAGATTTAAGAACAACCTTTGAAGTCATAGGAGGTTCTTGCTCAACCAAACCATTTTTGACAACTCTAGCAATCTTTGGTGGGAGTTCCTTGGAAAGCTCTAGGGACTTAAAACCTAGGCCACTGTTTTTCACACTCACCTTGGATTGATCTAGAATCAAGTTGAGCTTCTTTTTCCCACTAGAAAACTTCTCAAGAGTCATTTTGAGGTAATCGTTCTCTTTTGTCAAAACTCCACAATTGGAGCACTTTTTAGAATCGATTGCCTCAACATGTTTGCTCTTAAGAAGATCCACTTCCACTTTCAGAGCCTCACCAAGACACACAATAGGACTCTCCAATCCTATTCAACTGCTCCTTAAATTTGACTCTAAAAGCCTCTTATCTTACCAATAGCAGTTTCAATTTCAGCATGCAACATACAAGAGGAAGAATCAATAACTTTCTTGGAAGCAGTAAGAGATATGGATCTTTCAATTTTAGCTTTCTCTTCAAGAGTCTTGTTTAAAGCTTCAATCTCAATTGTAAGCTTAGGGCAATTTTCACAAGAGGCAATTCTAGAATAAGCAACCATTTCAGTCATCTCTTGTATTTTAATTCGATTATTCTTACAATGAGAACAAGTGTGACTAGCATCAAATTTTTGTAATTCTTTTAAAGAGCTATCCAGTTTCAATTCTAGCATAGCACAATTTGAGCAAGTTAAAGGAATAGCATCTAAAGCAGTCACACCAAGCGGAATGGCATCCATGCAAATAGAACTAGACTTGAGAGATTCTAGTTCAGAAAGAGCATTTTCTAATTGTTTTTCAACAGAGGAATGAGCATTATTCAAGCTTGACAATTCATTAAGCAAGCTAGAGCATGAATCACAGAAATCATCAGGATTAATGGATTTGAGCCTAACCACTTCTAGGTTCAAATTATCAATCATAGTATCCTGTTTCTTGATCACTTTAGCTTGCTTATGCAATTTTTGTTCAGCAAGCACTAAAGCCCTTTTCATGTCGAAGTGAAGGGTATACCTCATCGGATCACTAAAAGGATCCTCATTTGTTGGAGGAGTCATCGCCGTACGTTCTTAGCCATAAAGCACATGCCGGTGAAATCACGTGCCTTCTTCTTGCCACGGGAGTCACTCTTGTCGTCCTCCGCCTCCGAGTCCACATCTTCCATGCTCACATCCTCTAGAGCTTCAAGGACTCGGCTGACAAACTTGCGATAGTTTGTCTTCTTGGACTTAGCATCCCTCGCTTGAGGATGCCTTTGAGACTCCTTCTCCTCCTTGCCCTTCAGCTTGGGGCATCTAGAGCGATGTGGTTGAGCTCACCAAACTCGAAACAAGTGATAGGTCCACCTCTCCTCCTACTCCTCACATTGTTGTAAGCTCTCGTGAATTTTGTGGATAGGAGGGCTAAATCATCTTCAGGTAGTCTCTCAAGTTGCTCATCGCTCAAGGAATGCAAAGCAGACAAAGAAAATCCAGATGAGCTAACATTAAAAGAATCAGAATATCTACCCTTAGATTGGTCGACCACTAAAGCCATCGGCTCTGTCGTGGTGAGACGCGAGATGAAATCAATCTCATGCGTCTTCAACCTCGAGTAAAGCTTATCCATGGTAAGCTCACTCATGACAAGTGTTGTCATTTATGGCGTTGATCTTCATCCCCGGACCTTCACATCCAAAGCACCCAAAAGTCGCGTGCATTTTCGACTCGTAAAATACAAGATCAACAAATACGGAGATCATGAAGAATTTTAGAAAATCTCCCCACAACTCATCTAAAGATTCACCGTGTCTTTGCTCGATTTTGGAGTATGCTTTCTTTAGTCGGTTCATCCTCACTTCCTTGATCGCGATGGACCCTTCGTGATAATCACAAAGAGTCCGCCAGATCTCATGAGCAGACAGCAAATGAGCGAACACTCAAACTCCGATCGACTAAGGCCTTGAATCAAAAAATTCCGAGCCCTGCTGTTGTTCTCCACATCAGGAGTGATCAAATTGTCATCGGCTGGCACGACATAAGGGTTTTTCACCTTAAGCCAAATTGCGTGCCCTTGAGCCTCGATGTAGGCCTCCATTCGGGCCTTCCAATATGCAAAATCAACTCCATCAAAAACATGTGGCCTGATTGAATATCTGTCAGTCGCCATGGCTCCAAAGAATGGTTAAGATCTATAGAAAAGAGCTAACCGGCTCTGATACCACTTGTAGGACCGGAAAGGCGACTAGGGGGGTGAATAGGCGCTTTCTCAACTTTCTCGCCAAAATCTAATTCAACACGAACTTTACTCCTTTAGCTATGAAAGCTAAGAAGATCAGTAAGCACACAGCGGAAGCCTTGTGCTGAATTCGATAACCCCCTCAACCACACGACACAAATGTGGAGACTTAATCTCAAAGGGTTGATCTGGCACAGCGGTCCGGCCAGATCGGTAGCGATCGGGCCACTCTTGACGAGATCGGACCAAGAACTAACGAGCTGGTCGGACCGGTGGATATCTCGTCGACCCGCAGAATCAAGCGGTTCGAAAACACGGCGGTCGGACCGCCGTTATAAAACCAGTCGAGGCAAGTGCATCCCCAAAGATGAAAAATCCAACCCAAATCCAAAACGAAATTTGATCCAACTTTTGATTCAACCAATGAAACTTGACCAAATTTCGAGCACACCTCCCTAATGATATTAGAGACCTATTTCTAGCGACGATCCTTCAGATCCACTTCGCAGAATCGATCTCTCAAGGATTTACCAAAGAAGTGCACAAACCCTAGAAATATGAAAATCTTTGATTCAAGACTTGCTTGTGGGGATTGATGGTCTAGATGATTCTAGGAGTATTCCCACACATCAAAGCAAGACAAAATGGGTCAAGAGACCAAGCATAAACCCTTGAATCAAGGAAGCACCAAATTCATCCAAATGAGAGAAGTACACAAAAGGGGAGACAAATGATCTCTCAAGCAAGCATCACAAGATTGATTGATCTCACAAGATGCTTACAAAGCCACTCCCTCAAGGAGGACAAGAGCTCACCAAGGAGCAACACAATCTCTCCCTCTCTTCCTCTCCAAACCCTAACCCTAGAAAAGACAAGGGAAGTCCAAATGAATGCCTCAAGGAGGTTTTACATCTCCCCCATTCTATTTATAGGAGAGGACTAGGGTTTCACTTTTGGGACCCATTCACACATGGGATCCACACACTAATCTGTTGAAGCAATCGCCTGCTTCACCACGTGTAGGTTGATCAGCGGTTCTCATCACGTCGCCAAGCCTCTCTTGTCCGAATCCCATCGGAACCTACCAGAGACTCGCACTGATATCCGCACTACCTGATCCAACCAGCTGTACCGAACCACCCGTTCGATCCATCTTGCCCATTCTGCACCATGCTTGAGTCACACGACCTCACCAGGCATCCATGATCGTTCTGGTCCTCGGCTCTCCAAGCGTAGTCCCGATCCACTCACCGTTGACGTCATTGACCTGCAAGCCACCTGCACAGCAATCGACAAACAAACCGTTTTCGGGAACAAGTTCTTCACAACTTGACCCACGTCAGTTCCACAATGCAATATGCAACAATAAAACATTGATAACCAAACATAAACACAATCAAAACACATCAATGCAAACTTGGCTCACCTCCAGTCATCGATGTCCGACCGCCCACAAGGCGGTCCGCCGATTTCAGGCGATCGGACCGATCCCAGCGGTGGTCGGATCGCCCCAAAGGACTTAGCCAAAATTCCAACTTGAAAATCCAAACCTTCCGGAATTTTCAACTCAATAGAACTTTGTTAGGAGCTCCAAAAATGATGAAACTACATCCAGGATACTCCCCTCACCTGCCTACACAACCTATTTTTGGATTAGCCCCAAAATCCATTTTAGGTCGGCCGGTCCGGCCAAGCAACCAAAGCCGGTCCGACCTCTCCACAAGCGGTCGACCGCCCCACACCACCGGCCGACCGCTTTGTGGTGCGACAAAGATGAAGCAAACCCAAAACGCGAGATTTTGCAAACCAACAAAGCCATTGCCAATTGACTCATCATCCTGAGATCGTGCACATATCCTCACGATATCTATAGTATCCCAAAAAGACACACTCAACGGTGAGCGATCGGTTTAGTGCGTTCTCGAGTGCGAGGAGAACGAGCAAACGACCAAACAAACAAACGGCGGTGGTAGTGCGGAGAAAGATCACAGAGACGCTCAACCGGGATCTCACCCTGAAGAGCAGAAGAGGGCTGAATGTTGACGAGATAAGTGGCAGTGGAAACGGCATCGTCCCAAAAGAGAGGTGAAATAGAAGCGGCAATCATCAGGGTACGAGCTGTCTCAAGGAGGTGACGATGCTTGCGCTCAGCGACACCATTCTAAGCATGAGCACCAGGACAAGAGAACTGAGCGAGGGTGCCCTGCTTAGCAAGGAAGATGCACAGGTAACGATAGAGGTACTCGCCAACAGATTAGCACAAAAAACACAAATAGGAGTGGAAATGATACGGGGTGCCCGATCTTCTCGACGTAGAACCTCTTGATAACTTGTGTATCCTTACGAACCGTCAACTGATCCGCCGCGCCAATGCACGGACTTGCAACTCTATGGAAAATTCGCCCAAACACACACTTGATTGGATCCTCGCTGAACACAAGTGAAGATCGTCGAACCCTAAATTTCCAGCAGAAAAGCAAGAACGACCCCTTGTTCTTAACGCCCAATTCCCTCTGTTTTGGCTATAAGCACAACAGGAGAATTAAGCAGAAGCTTTGAAAATATATTAAACGTGGTATGAGGTTACAATGGGGGTCTATCCCTCAATATATAATGCCCCTTCTCCTCCTCATGGCTGGCCAAGAGGCCCTACTACTCTAATTCGGAATCAGAACTTCTACTCCAATTCTGACTCAATCTAAAATAAAAAGGAAACTCTAATTTTACAACCGTAATATTGTTTCGGTCATATCTTTTGATACATGATGAATTTCGGAGTGAGGGAGGATCCATTGGACCGGGCTTGAAGTTATCTTTCCAAAAAGCCCAAAAACACCCTAATCGGACTCCGTTTGTGAAAGTTATGACCGTTTTACTCCGGACTGTCCTCCTGCTTCCGAATCCGAATTTGATGCTGCTTCCGAATCCGAATTGAATCCAAACCTTCATATCTTCACTTTCATTAATTGAAAGTATTTGAATTTGTGTGAAACTTGAGAAAGAGACTCTTGTGAACCTTTGAAAAGTCATGGCATAGCTTGATATCCTCCCAAGATGTTAGACAAGCCAAGAAATCATCAACTTTGTCAACTCTCGCGCGTTGGTCGGTCTGAATGTGCAGCATGTACTCGAATAGCCATAACTTATGGTAGAAAGCTCTAAATCACATATCGTTTGATCCATTGGAAAGTAGACTTGATAAGCTTTCCAAATATATATATTCTGTATGCTAGATCCTTCCGAGTTTTTACGAAGATCATCTTGAACTTGAGAAGTATCGTGTTCTTTGTCTTCCAATAAACCTTCTTTTCAAACCTGAAAACAAGCGATGACCCGCTATTAGGTAGTATAATATTCTCAACTAATTTAAAAGGAAATTCAGGGAACAGATTCACCTGTTGGATAAGCTTCTCTTGTTTTTCAACTCTCTTAGTAAGCTCATGTTGTTCTGAGGTATTTAATGAATTGAAAACACTATATGAAACAACATAGCTAAGGATGTCCGCATCATCCTCCATTTCTTCAAAAAAAGCCGTCCTCGATTTTTGATAACCTGAAAATGTGCTAGACGAAGAAAACAACGTATATGCATGGTATATGTATGAATCAATTATTGTGTTCTTGTTGTTTTGCACAATCGATAGCTCAAAATCATATTTCAAATTGCCCAACTGACTCATATGATAAAATTTAACCTTCCCAACATCAAAGTCAACTAAAGTGGGTGAAAACAAATTGATACCATTCATGCTTCAATTGCGCTACTCTAATTAGTTATACATTTAAGAGATAAACAAGTAGGTATCATATTGCGTTCTAAACAATAGACACTTGTATTTAAACCCATTTAAATATATCATGACATTGCTCAATAGATGGTTTACGCAAAACATGTAATTGTAAATCAACAAGATTATCACAGGTAATGCATATTTGATAAACTTGAAACATGTTGTCTACACCAACATTACCAATAAAATTGAATTTATATGTGTGTATGTAGCTATTTACTAGTGATCTTAAGTGTGAAATTTCAAGAACCTTCTTAATCACACTAGATACATGTTTAGGACTATCGAATATGATATAACACAAATAATTATTGATGTGTATTCTACTAAGAACTTCTTTTCGAGTAATCAATTTCACATTATGCAAATTAAGTATATCAAATTTAGAACGTGGAATCATCAAATGAATAATGGAGTTCTCAGTTTTACGCACCTTGTTTTCATAAACGACCAATTCAGTACCAATAGTGTTACCTTGATCTTCAGGTATTCCCTCTCCATCCATTGTTAGCTCTTTATCTTTCTCTTCCAATGGTGAGGGCTCTTGAATCTCCAACTCCTTATTTGCTTGGTTCACCTGCACAATGTGAGATACAACACTAGAAATAGAGAGTAAGTTGTTAGGTTCAAAAATAATCTTACGTGTCCTATCATCTATATCTCTCTTTTCTGTTGGTGTATCTCTCACACTCTCAATTGGGATGCTCTCAACCTCGCATATGATGGAATCACACAACTCACTCTTTTTATTACTCTCACTCAATTTGGCTATGTGTCTCTCATTCTCACATGGGTTTTGATACATCTCATCCTTGTAAGACCGTGGGCCAGCAAGGGCACAACTACCACCAACCACGACCTCCTCACGTGTTGCGGGTTGTGACGGGGCTGCACTACTCATCACCTCGGTCGAAGAAAAATTCCCATGCTCGAACTTCTTCTCAAGTGACACACTAGTGGATGAATAAGAACTAAAGAGCCGACGCAGATTTAATTAATGTGATTGCATGTGTTTAAGTCTCTTTTCTGCCTTCATAGCATATTTCACAAGATCTTGCAGACTACGGAAATATTCATCTTGAAGTGCAGCAACGATCTGATAATTCAAGCTTGCTTTAAAGTATGTCTTTTCTTGATATGCACTAGTGATATTGGCACAGCGCATTGCATGATTCAACTCAATATAGTAATCTTGGACAACTTTGCATCTTTGTGTAACGCTCTCCACGTGGCGTAGTAGTTCCCGCTCATAATAGGATGGAACAAATTCTCTTCTCATGACCCTTTTTAAATAGACCCAAGATGTAATGAATCGTTTTCCACTTTGTTGTTGCCACCAACTAGAGGCATAGTCCGTAAAAAACAAAGTGGCCACTCTCACTTCCATGGCTTCTGATTCGAACTTATGGGATTCATTCTCGAACTCCATGTTTTGTACCCACTCAAGATACTCCTCTGGATCATTACTACCATAGAAGGGAAGATACGTATACTCGCGATCTGCCATTTTTAGCAGCAAAGCAAAGAATATGTATGTAGGTGTATGTGTATCTCTCAAACTCACTTGTCTTACCAAATTACATTCTTACCTTTCCGAAGTGAATTGAGGTGATAAACTCACACTTGATATTACAGGTTAAAACAACGTGAGAAATGAGCGAATTTCAAGAGCAAGTCAAAGCACGACAACAGGTGTTTTGTGGAGCTTGGTATGGATACCTACTTAATTTGAAAATTTTAGGTATTGTAAGGCTAAGTAAATATCCAAACTAGAATTCAATGTCTAGTTGCCGATCACAAAGATATAAGTGAAAATCAAAGCAACTCACACGCAAAGATATTGGAACTTAGTGCAATCAAGGAATGAGCTATGTAAGATATAAGTGAAGAACAAAATAGCTCGTATTGCACAAGTTATAGAAAGACGCTAGCTAGTTGCAAATAATGAAACTAGGGCACAAGATTGCACAAAAATATTGATATTCTAACAATTGAATCAAGAATGAGTGGGGATTTTCGCTCAATTTTATGGTTCGGCTATGCGCATTCTTTTTTCCTTTTCTCTTTTCTTTTTCTCGTCTTTCTTTTTTTCTCTCTTCTCTTTTTCCTTTCTTTTTTTTGAACTATTGCCAAAATTATTGTTCTACAAAAAATGAACAAAAATTCTTTCCCACCTTTTGATCTTTGAACAATTGCAAGAACACAAATATTAATATGCAGCCCTAAGCAACGATTTAGCTAGTCTTAAATAGGTTCAAAGTATTCACAAAGGAATGAAAGGTTCACAAAGGATAAATTGATGTCTCACTTCTTTTTTTTATAGACACGACTAAAAAATTAAACTAGGCTCAAATAAAAAGCAACGCAAAAGAATTCAAGATCAGCAAACTAAACTTGATTTTAATGGGCAAAAGCTTAACAAAACTCACTAGAATAACAAATTAAATACTACGGCGGAAAGAATTTTTTTTATATGGCTTTTTCGTGTATAGGAAAAAAAATAGATAACTGGATAAAGATCCTACCGAGTGAACGGAGCTCTGATACCACCTGATACGGGGTGCCCGATCTTCTCGACGTAGAACCTCTCGATAACTTGTGTATCCTAACGAACCGCCAGCTGATCCCCCGCGCCAATGCACGGACTTGCAACTCTATGGAAAATTCGTCCAAACACACACTTGATTGGATCCTCGCTGACCACAAGCGAAGATCGTCGAACCCTCAATTCCCAACGGAAAAGCAAGAACGACCCCTTGTTCTCAACGCCCAATTCCCTCTGTTTTGGCTATAAGCACAACAGGAGAATCAAGCAAAATCTTTGAAAATATATTAAACGTGGTCTGAGGTTACAATGGGGGTCTAACCCTCAATATATAGTGCTCCTTCTCCTCCTCATGGCTGGCCAAGAGGCCCTACTCCTACTCTAATTCAGAATTAGAACTCCTAATCCAATTCCGACTAAATCTAAAATAAAAAGGAAACTCTAATTTTACAACCGTCATATTGTTTCGGTCATATCTTTTGATACAGGATGAATTTCGGAGTGAGGGAGGATCCATTGGATCGGGCTTGAAGTTATCTTTCCAACAAGCCCAAGAACACCCTAATCAGACTCCGCTTGTGAAAGTTATGACCGTTTTACTCCGAACTGTCCTGCTGATTCCGAATCCGAATTGAATCCAAACCTTCATATCTTCAATTTCACTAATTGAAATGATTTGAATTCGTGTGAAACTTGAGAAAGAGACTCTTGTGAACCTTTGAAAAGTCATGGGATAGCTTGATATCCTCCCAAGATGTTCTACAAGCCACGAAATCATCAATTTTGTCAACTCTCGCGCGTCGGTCGGTCTGAATGTGCAGCATGTACTCGAATAGCCATAACTTGTGGTAGAAAGCTCCAAATCACATGCCGTTTGATCCATTGGAAAGTAGAATTGATAAGCTTTCCAAATATATATATATATATATATATATATATATATATATATATTGTGTATGCTAGATCCTTCCGAGTTTCTGCGAAGATCATCTTGAACTTGAGAAGTATCGTGTTCTTTGTCTTCCAATAAACCTTCTTCTTCAAACCTGAAAACAAGCGATGACCCGCTATTAGGTAGTATAATATTCTCAACTAATTTAAAAGGAAATTCAGGAAACATATTCACCTGTTGGATAAGCTTATCTTGTTTTTCAACTCTCTTAGTAAGCTCATGTTGTTCTGAGGTATTTAATGAATTGAAAACACTATATGAAACAACATAGCTAAGGATGTCCGCATCAGGAAAACTGTGCGCAAACCATAGTAGCAAATTATTTATAGATAGACAAGGCCTCACTACGAGAAGACATAAAATATATCCAAGTGTGGCGAGAAGTCATCTATAAAAATGATATAATATCGATGGTCCCCTTTCGAAAGGAAGGGAGCCGGACCCCAAACATCTAAATGAATAAGATCAAATGGCCGCTGAGACACTGACTCACTTTGAGAATAGGGAAGTGAATCGCTTTCTAACTAACTAAAGATCGACAATCTAAAGACACGTCTCCTGAGACAGACCCTAGAAAACCATGACAAACTAAAGATGACAAACGAGATCCACACAGATGACCAAGACGGTGATGCCACTGTTGGTAAGAGCTGGTAGACGGAGTGGCAGAAGCGGAGAGACTGGCGATGACGGTGGCAACGAAAGGAAGGTGGAGCCAGTCAAGCTCCCAGAGACGCTATGAGTCAAGGCGCTGAGGGCCAGAACCAACCAGAGCCCCGTGTGGCGGTCCTAAATACAACAAGAGTCAGAGTCAAGAATGACCCGACAACCAAGGTCAGTAATCTGCCTAGCAGAAAGAAGCTGCATGGTTAGGCGAGGAATATGAGCAACAGAAGGAACATGAAAAGATGAGTTGCTAAGAGATCCTCGACCAGAGACAGAAAGAGAGGTACCATCAGCAGTAAGAATACTGACAGGGGAATCATAAGGTGTAATGAAAGACAGAGTGGAAGAATCAGAAGTCATGTGAAATGATGCTCCGGAATCAAGAATCCATGGGGAGGTACCTGACTGTGTAGGAGGTGGTTTCTCATTGCCCAAGAGTCGATGGCGAGAACCCGAGAACTCTGTCGAGGAGAACACAAGCGGTAAGCGATCGTCGAAGTCGGCTATCTCACCTTTCGGAGAGAAACTGCTGAAGGAGTCGATGCAGACGTCGATGTAGAAGCACCGGTGCCAGTGCTAGGAGAAGAATGGCATGAAAGATGCCGCTACTTCTTATAGCACTGGGACTCAATGTGGCCGACCTTGTTGCGCTTGGAGCGATGGGGCGCCCTTCGCCAGATGGAGGCGGCCACCACCACTGTGGCGGCCATTTGGAGGAGGCGATGTCTTGAAGCATGGAGTAGTCGGTGTAACAGGTGGACGAGCGGCGAGCACGGAGGGGAGTGACATCAGACCAGCACCACTCAGACGAGTCTCCTCTGCACGTATCTCGGTAAGAGCCTCCAGAAGAGTGACACGGGGGTGGCGTGCAAGAAGCTAGGCATGTCTCTGCTTGAACTCAGGACGAAGGCGAGTAAGGAACTCGTAGACATGCTAAAACTCAGTCAAGACGTCTGACCGAGCGGCACGAATAGGAGCGGCGACCAAGGCGGTGCAAGAGAGTCCGGTGACGCTTGAGCCAGAACTCTGAGCATAGAAGGTGTCAACAGTAGCATCACCCTGCTGAAGAGAGTGCTCCTGGCGAACGATGGATAGGTAGAGGGCATCTCCAGAGGGTTCGTAGCGCTGACGAAGGTGAGTCCACATCTGGACAGCCGAAGAAAGTCCCACAACCTCAGAAGAGAACTGAGGCTGGACACTGGCGATGAAGACAGCAGCAGCCCGAGCGTCGTCGTCGCACCACTGAGTGTTCGCGGTCGATCCATGTAGGAATCCAGAGCCTCTTGATAGGTAGAGACAACCTTCTCATGAGCAAGGCAGTAGCCTCGGCAATGACCTTGTTTTGTCGAGCGGCGTATGAATGAGCGTAAACTCCGTCGTAGTAGTAGGGCAAGGCGGGTAGGTGACATCACCAGAGAGGACGTCCTAGAGACGAAGACCGCACATGTGGATGCTCATGTGAGACACGAAGTCGGTGTAATTAACACCATCGAAGATCACCGGGTAGCGATGGAGGAAAACGGTGCCCATTGGTAGGCGGCGCTGGACGGCGCGGCGACCAAGACAACGTAGTCTAACAGGCGGCGCTGGACGGCGCGGCAGTTAGACCGACGTTTTTTTTCACCCGACCTCTATTTTTTTAACAGGCCGGCTCAGATCGGCCCAGACGCACACACGCGCACGCGCAGGGGGGAAAACCTAAATCCCCCTTCTTGCGATGAGGCGGCGGCGGCGGTCGGCGACGGTGGATGAGGCGGCGGCGGTCAAGGCGGGACGAAGCAAGTGGCGACTGGATCGGCGGCGTCGGGGCGCAGCGATCGGTCGGCGGCGGCGGCTAGAGCCAAGCCTGCCTCGTTCCCCCCTCGTCCAGGTGGTTGTCGGTCGAAGCAGCGTCTGCTTCGGTCGAGGACGTCGGTGACGTTTTCCAGGAGGCGGCAACGACGACCTGGAGGCGGCCGCGGCAGCGGCAGCCTAGCAATGAGAGGAAGCAGCGGCGGCAGCGAACGGCGGCCTGGAGTTGATCGCGGCAGTGACGGCCTAGCGGTGGAGGTGGCGGCGGCGGCTAGGGCACGGAGGAGGACGAGTTGTGTGTCCAGGAGGTAACCCTAATAAGCTCTGATACCATGTTAGGAATAACAACTTGTATTCTCAGGGGGTAATAGATCAGTATATATAGACAAGTACAGTAGGTAAATATGCAAATAATCCCTCATAACAATGGGGAATAATACAACTATACATATATCCCTAACACATACAAATAATCAAGTGAGTAATTCTTGATTTATGAATTGGTTGGCGCCTACGATGCCAGAAGAGGGGGTTTTTTTTCCCAGGCAAAATGAGATGTTTTTGTAATTCTGTATCCCGTAGTTCCTGCATATATGATCTGACTGCCCATCTTGTGAAAACCTATACCATCCATTACCTTTGTCTTGGCTGCAAGCAATGAGACCAAGAACCACACCATCATTCTTTGTCAGGTGTACACGATATCGGGACCTCGAGCGACTAGAATGGTGCCCATGATCGGATGTTCTTGCACCGTACACAGGATGTCCTTGCACTGTACACATAATGGAACTGGCAATATCCACAAGTCAGCTTATTGTCCATTTATGCCTACAAAATGCTCTAATGGGAAGCCTCAAATGCAGGTACCTCCATGTTGTTTTTGCTGTAGTGGTTTATTTTCAATAATGTAGGATTGGTAATTATGCTAAATGTATTATTGTCAAGATGTCTCAAATCTCCTCCATACATGAGAGGCGACTTGGCCATTGACCAAAGTGCCATCTGCAAGGCCGTGTCAACACAGCGTTTAGTGGATAGAGCACACTGAATATCAGGCATGAAGTCTCTTTATGTGCAAACCTGAGTTTTCTGTTCATCAGATGTTAGGTTACATTTCCTATGAGGACCCTGATTGACACCTGTATTAAAGGAAGAAAATAACTATTCCGGTTATAACTAACTATCACTCTGTGGAATCTGGGTATTTATTCATAAAGTTGCATACCTAGCAAACATTTCAAGAAAACCTTCTAGTAGATAACTTACATGTTATGTAGTTCGATAAATCAAGAACATATTAGTTGAGATTTTCCACATTCAGTATATAATTTGATATATGCATACTCCAGCATCTGTTATAATTTATTACAAAGTTTGTGATGTGATTTCTCTCCCAAGTTCCAATTATTGAAAACTAGCAACCTGAGATGTCCATATTTTGCAGTACTTATCTAATGACATTAAATGTTCTATTTCCACAATATCAATGATAGTGACAAAATTTCTCATGCCTCACAATTGTTCATTAATTCACCAGAAGGTTCAAATCATTACTCGCGTCAGTAAGCCAGCCAAAAGGAAGCATGTCCAAATCTGGCCAAGATCTTCCTCGTAATCCTGTGGCCCCAATCTTATTTGCAGCTGCGAAGGAATTAATATAGCATATGTAGCTAGACACTGCAAACTAAATAATGTCCCCTCAATTTACCTTGACAAAGAAAAATGTGAACTAACATATTTCCAGTTGTCCCAATCATCTCATGTTCTCAGCTAATACTGGAGTCACTTCAGTTCCTGGTGAGATGGACAGGATGATTGGGCGGTCAAGCTCTTGCAGGAGCTGCAATATACAAATTAGCTGATTGCCTGATTCTGAATGTGCATTAGTTGTAAAGGAACTTGTGCGACTAATTTCTTTTGGGCTATAATCTGCGCCGAAGATACAATCAACCTTCACTGCAAACAAAACAATGGTAATATGAAACCATCTGTAAAATTTAAGTTTTAGCATCACATGAAAAGGGTCAACTACTTCTGTAATATCCCATTTTCGGACGAAAAATAGTAATTACTATTTTGATTTTCGGTTTTCGATCGTATTATCAATTTGTCAATTATGTTAAAAAATCTCTCGGCTCCTCCGAAGCTCGGGTTTGTGTTTCAAACATTATTGCAATTTCCAAATTCAAAAATTTGGATTTGAATTATCTTTTTGAATTTGAACCCCTTCTTCCATGGGCCAGCCCAATCCTTCTTAGGCCGACCCATTCTCTCTCCCAGCCCAGCTGGCCCACCTCCTAGCCGGCCTGCTCCCCCCTCCCAGCCCACTCCCCGGCTTCCTCCTCCCGACCCCCCTTTCTTCCTTCCCCGGCGCCCTCACGCCGTCGCTGCCAACCCGCCTACCGCTGCGCCTCCTTTGCCGGTCGACCGCACCTCCTTCCGCGACTCTTGGCGGACCGCACCGCCTACGCGCCGCGCCGCCGTCGTGTCGCGTGACGCCCGTGCCGCATGCACACGCTCCGCCGCCCGATCGCGTCGCCATGCCGCGCCTCTGCCGCTTCCGCCGATCCTCACCGCATCCTTCGGCTATAAAAGCCCGGCCGCTACTCTGCTTCTTCTCCCCCCACCTCTCTTCTTCCTCGGAGCTCGCCGAAGCCTCTGCTCCACTCCCGGTCTACCTCGCGCCCGCCGTTGCCAGTGAGCCCATACAGCGCCCCGTCACAAGGTGCTGCCGTGGACGACCGTCGCCACTACCTCTTCTTCTCCACTCCCGGCCGCCGCCGCTGGGCCGCCTCGGCCAGCCCCAGTCTCCTCGGCCTCCCCTCGGCTTCCCGCCCCGTCGCGCGGCTCGTGCGTGTCGCGCCTCGCCGACCGCCGCTTCACCGCGCCGCGTAAGCCGAGCGCCGCCGTTGCTTTTGCGTTGCCTCCGCCACGCCCGCTCCTCCACGCCGCGCGCCCGGCGGGACGCCGCCCTCTCGGGACCCGTCCGCTTGCTTCGCCGACCAACCCGCGCCTCCACCACTGCGCCGCCTTCGCCCGCACCCCCCCTCTGCCTCTGTTTCTCTCTTTCGTGCGCTGTCTCTCTCTCTTCCTCCCTTCCCCTTATGACAGGCGAGCCCGGACATAGTGTCGCCCCCCTGGACCAAGTGCATGCCCCTGTGGACCCGACTGTGCACTGTGCTGTGCACCGGTTTTTCTCTCCCCCTTTTATTTTCCAATTTAAACTTCAGAAGCTCCATTCTCCATTCTAACTCCAAAAATTATGAAACTTGTGTGGGACCCCGGATTTCTCTATCCGGATTCCTCTGTGAAACCACTGTGCTATTCCCTGGATCAGTAGATAGCACTTTCATAGGCACATTGCTGAATCAAACCATACATGACGTAAAATTATTTCATTCATTAATTTTCACACTAGAGTTTACATAGACCGCTTCGGGTCAATTTTTACAATAAGGGTCAAACAGGCCAAATGAATACATTACAAAAGATAGCGGGAGCAACAACGGAAGCAAAGGGGTGAGGGCACATCTCAAGTGACTGGGGAACCCGTGTACGCTCGATATTATCCGAAAACTTCGGACAATATAGAAGGTACACAAGAACCGACGGAGTCAGCTAGACTGGGGTGAGACTAGAATAGCTAAGGACTAAACTACACTTCAACGATTCCTGGGTCTTCAGACTTCTGGATCCTTGTTGCAGTCGACAGCTTTAGGGTTCCTGTTTCTGAGGGTTTGGGGAAAGAGCGAGGATGAGCACAACTACCGTGCTTGCGAGCCAACACAACAAATGCAATAATATACATGCAAGGTGTAACAAGGATGACTCGGGTTCTTTTATTTGCGTAAAGCAGCATTTATAAATACAGATATTAGAAAATCATATCACTTAGCATTTTAACCAAATTTGCATTTTTAAAGATATTAATTATGCAATAAATAATAAAAGCAGAGGCTACCTCCACCTTCATGCTTATATTTTTTTGGTGGTCATACCCACCTATTACCAACGCTAGGTAAGAATACCCAGGGAAAATCCAAATCAAGGGCTAGGTGAGCCCCGCACATTTTCCAACCCATCGACAAAAGTTTTTGAAATAGAACTAACTCTCGTAAGCTCCTCATGCCCGCCCGTGACTGTGGGCATGACTGTTCGAACAGTTTTTATTCTCTGTAGAGATTGTACATCTTTACCCACAAGAGATAATCAGCTTGATATGTACACACGTTTATGTAGACAAGTGAATCAAGGGGAGATTATTACAAGGCCTTTACAAGGCATCCCTCGGTATTTGCTACACCCGCTAAGGTTTCACCTGAGTAGGGTCCCGGTTGCTAGGATCCGACAACCACTTACCCAGACCCCCTCTTGCGCCGTGTGACTTACGCCTAGGATCCCGCAAGTCGTATACCCCAACCCGTAGCCTCGTGGGCTCACGGTGAAGGGGCGTCCCTCCAATGGTGCAACTCGTACCGGTGGACACCAATTAGTTAGCCAGGTTGACACCATTATAGACTTGTGGTTGTACTGTTTTACAATTAAAGGTCATTACAGGATTAAGTCCTTAATATCATCTGGGCGGCTCTTACCACATACCCACCACAAAAATATCCTGGGCTACATTAGCACCCAACCATATACCCTCCAGCTTACCATCCGCCCAGATGGGTATTAGCAAGTTTTTAGATTTTTGGAGAAGTATAAAACAAATTATCACAACCAATTCAGTCATTCTCCACAATGATTGCCCAAAACAATTGTGATGATTTGGGGTAGGTGATACCCCGGTACTTAAACAAGTCTAGCATGGCGTTTAAGTACGACCTATAACTAGTAGGTTACCATATATTTACTAGGGTGATAAGGGTTTTTGGGAGTTCAATTTTCAAGGGAAAGGTATAATAATTATTTAATAATCAAATAGACATTTAACTACCTTAGGGTGTTTGACATACATTTGCATAGAAATTAAAGCATGCAAATTGATATTTTAAAAGAATATAATTTGCATAAAATGTAGGATCAATATGATCAAAGTGTTGACTCGCCTGGGCTATTTTACCGTGGCCTTGATCTTACTCAAAGTCTGATTAGACAGAGGTTGGAATTCTTGGTCGGCGTCTTTGCTTGAATCTTGGATCTGCTTGAGCCGTCGATTCTTCTGGACTTCGATTTCTAGGTACGCAATAACGATTGAAAAAACCAAATAAATCCAAAGAACTCAAAAGATCAATAAAACACAAGAGCCTCAGAAAGATTGCGGAGGACGAGCTTGAGAGAATTGTTTGAGCGACACTGGAAGGTTTGACAGAGTCAAACATCCAGTTGAGCAAAAGGAGGAATGATAGAGAATTTCTGCCGGGAGGGAAGATACAAAGGAGGGTAAGGTCGAAGGAGTTTTTGCCGGAATTCTCTACTGCGGATTCGGAAGACTGCAAGACTATACCACTACAGGCGACAAAGCAACTTAACTACCGGTTCTATATCAATCTAGAATACCTGATCGATACACAATCAAATGACAATTCAATACAAAACTCAGCTGCCAGAGAATACTCAACGATTCAATTGCTAGCTACTCAACCTACTACTACACCCTACTACCAACTATACAACTGCCAGATTACCAATTATTACCAAACCGCAATTCATTGCCAAACAATACAGATTGATAAAGCAATCAAATCAATACTTCCAGCTTTCACTAAATACCATTACTTCCAACAACCATTGACCTACTGGCGAAGCACTAACCAATAGCTAACAATTGATTAACAAATCCAATAGACAATACTGCTACTGAAGATTAAAGCTATCCCTAATAATCAGGATCACACCAATCATTCAAATTACTGTCAAAACACTTATACTGATGATCAGTAATCACAGACAATTAGTCAATAATCAATTTTAATACTAGCAAAATATCGTACTACTCTATGGCATACATTCTCAATTGTCGAATCGATTGCAACCTCTTTGCTACCGCTATGATCTGGGGAAATAACTACAAATAAACGTTGGTAATTGAAATGAATGAATAACAATCGATTGCAATTTCTACAACACGAAAACTCAGTTGACAAAAATTCCAATGCCAGCACACAATCTACTGCCACCTCAATCATACAAGCTTTCGATGGCTAGACCAAACAACTATTGACTTAATGAACAAATTCACAAATGCATGATTACTAAACGGGGATTCAAAAGACATAACAAAATCTCCAATTGTGAGAGCAACTAGTAAGAGAGTTCAAACACAGATTTCCAATTACAAGATTAAACACTCAAAATTCAAATTGACATATTACTCTAATCACCGTCATTCATATGATTTATGATCACATGCAACAATCACAACAAAATTACTGCTAATAATTTCAACATTGCCACTGATACTTCAAATTGCTAGATGGCACACATACACCAAATATAGAACACACAATATTGTCTGCAATATCGATATTTCTTACTGACGATTATAGGGATACAGACAACAAACCAATCACTGCCATCGATAACGATAATCAAAACACTGTCAAACACTGCCACTGCCACTGCCAACCAAACAAATATTGACCTGAGGAACAATAATCACAACAATCAACCATTACTGATACTGAAGTTCATGGCTGATCAACACTCACTGCCGCCACACATGGGGCCTTCGGTCACGGAGAGAGCAAGGCGAGGAGGAGGCAGGCAGGGAGGGTTCAAGCGTGGCCGGGGCGAGGCGGTCGGTCGGCCGGGGCGAGGCGCTTAGGCGGCTGGGCGGCGTGGTCGGGGAGGAAAGAGAGGGGGAAAGAGCAAGGGCACGGGGAGGTGGAGGGGAGGCTCACCGAGCAATGGTGGAGGCGGAGGAACGCCGGAGATGGCCGGCGATGGGAGCCGGGTCGGCGTGGGGAGAGGTGGGGGAGATGGAGGGCCGGCGGCACGAGAAGATGAAGCGGCCAGAGGCGGCGCAAGCGAGATGGGGAGATGAACGGCCGAGGCGGCTGGGGGAGAAACGGATAAGGGAGAGAGAGTGAATGGGCCAGCGGAGGAAAAACCGAGGGGAGGAAGAAAGAAAAAAAATGCGGGTCTGGGCCGACAGAAATAAGAAAAGGGCGGGCCTGGCTGGAAAAATTGGGCCGAGAGAACGGGGAGGTTTAGGAAAATAGGTGGGCTAGAAAAGAGTTGGCCCAAGAAAATAAAAGGGAGGCAAGATTTTGAGAGGGGTTCCAAAATATGAAAAGAGAGAATTGAATTGGAAATTTGAATTCGGAATTTTGAGGATGGGTTTGAAACACAAACCCTAGCTTTAAAGAGAGCTCGAAATTTTGGAAATTCAAGCGACAAATTGAAAAACAACAACAATCGAAATTAAATGATCAGCACTATTTGCCGTCCGAAAACGGGATGTCACAACTTGTTTTTAAATTTATCAATATTCAAGATCTTGCTAATGACACTGGTCTTGTTTAATTTGGAGTTCATTTATTATTGCTTTGGTATTTATTTGCTCTCTTTGCCTGTTGTGCCTTTTCTGGTACGTTCGTCCGATTAGGATTCGAAGACACATGAGACCTCCACTTTCATCAAGCTCAAGAATACCAAGACCCTCCTGCCTTTAACCAAGGCGAGTCAATACTTTGATCATTTTGAGCCTATATTTTATATAAATTATATTCATTAAAATTACCAAAATTGCATGCTGTAAATTCTTTAATCAAATGTATGTTAAAGCTTAAGATAGTTAATTACCCATTTGATGGTTACTTAATTAATATGTCATCCATTGATAATTGAATCCAGTATTCCTTATCACCCTAGTAAATATGTGGTAAATACTAGTATAGGTTGTACATAAGTGACATGCTAGTCTTGCTTAAGTACCGAGACATTAAATGTCATGTTCATCATCTCGTCAAACATGAAATGGTTTTGGGCAGTCATTGGAGGTCCATAACTGAGGAAATTGAGATAATTAGTTTTACTCCCCCAAAACCCTAATAACTTGCTATTACCATATCTGGACGGATGGAATGATGGTGGGTGCCGTCGGGCACGAGAGTGGTTGGTATGGGGTATGAACCGCTCGAATGAATTAAGGACTTAATCTTGTCATGAACTCTTTTGTAAAACAAGTACAACCGCAAGTCTGCAAATTGAAACTTGGTTTAGTAAAATTATTAAACCCTGAATGTCATCTCGCTGGATGGATAGCGGGAATGTGCAAGCGCGTGTTGCGACCGGCTTGAAAGGGACACCGATATTAGGTGAAGTTGCCAGTCGCTAAGGTGTAGTTCAACTACACCAGTCGCTGAGGTGAACATCCTACACAACGTATGGGTGTAACCCTATATGGGAGAGATGACGGAAGGGGTAAGATAATGTGAACGGTTACTGTGATGATCGCTCAACCACATGACTACAGAATCATGCGGGGTAACGAGTATGATTATCTTTTGTGGGTACAGTGTACAACCTCTACAGAGTTTAAACTGTTTAAACAGCCATACCTACGATCAAAGGCGGACATGGGAACTTGCTAGAGTTAGTTCTATTTCAAAAATCTTGTGGGTGGTATGCAAATCAGGTCGGCTCACCTAGCCTGAGATTTGGTTTTCCCCTGGATCGTCGTATCCAGTGTTGTTATCGTATGGAGGTTGCTCCAATAAAAAATAAGCATAAAGGTGGAAGAAACCTCTGCTGATATAATTATTACATAATTAATCTCTTTAATAAAAATGCAATTTGGTTAAAATGCTAAGTGATAGGAATTTGTAAATATGATAATTGAAAATGTTGCTTTAGCAAATAAAAGAACCCGAGCCATCCTTGTTAAGCCTTACATGTATAATATTGCATTGTGTGTTGGCTCGTGAGCACATAAGTTGTGCTTATTCTCGCTCTTCCCCTAACCCTTCAGATAATGTGGATCAAGGAGACTATGCGTATTACAAGGATCCTGAAGTCGACGGGTAAGGAAACGATGAAGACTAGTCTAGTTCTGTAGTCTAGGTCTCGCCCCAGTCTAGTGGACTCGCCGGTACTTGTGTATAACCGATATTAACCAAACCCTTGGATAATATCAGTTGTACCTGAGTCACCTGATCGCTTGCTTGTGGAGAGATAAGCTCTACCTCTTTTGCTTTCGCTGTAGTTTACGTTGCTTTCATGTGATGTAATCAATTTGGCCTGATGACCCCTTATGTAAAACTTGACCTGACGAGGTCTATGTCACTCTGATATTTGTATTATATTTGCATGTTTTAATTCACGCCATGTATGAAATGACTCAGCATTGTGCCTGTGAGTGTTATCTACTGATCTAAGGAATAGCACAGTATTTTCACAGAGGATTCGGGATTATAAAATCTGGGTATGACAGAGCTGGTATAAGAGCATACGACTGTAGAATCCTTAGTTAGATTTGCCATTGCCTTAGGACTCAGGTCTTATTTTCAAAAGATTAAGAAAAACTTTGACAAAATATAGAGTAATTATTGCTTCTGCTTATCACTCTTAGTTTTGCGCTGTGCGACGGGGCGATGCTCCAGCGGCGAGGAATCGGGTGGAGGGGCGCCGGAGGAGGAGATGGCGGCGATGGCGGCACAGGGGACTCAGCGGCTCGCGGTTGCAAAGGGGGGGAAGGCGAGGGGAAACCCGACTCTTATAGCTGGGGAGGGGAGAGAGGCCTGTGGGAATGGCGTGAGCGGTGGCTGTGGGGAGGCGAGCGAGCGGCGTGCGGCGCAGGCACGCACGATGGGGCGACCGAGTGGCGATGCGACGAGGCGAGCAGGTGCGACACAGGCGGCGGGAGCTGTCAGCCGGGGCGCGCAGAGCGGGGAGTGGTCGGCTGGGAAGCACAGACGAGCAAGAGTTGGAAGCGGAGGAAGACTGGGGGGGAGGGAGGGAGAAAAGGAGGGGGGCCGGGCGGAGAAAAAGAGACAGTCGGGGGGAGCAAGCCGAGCTGAAAGGCCGAGGGGAGGGGGGAGAAAATAAGGGGTCCCGGGGGGGGGGGGGAGGAGCGTGGCCTGGCTAGGAAAGGCCGGGGGGAGCTGGGGAAAAAGGCCGGGTCGGGAGAAATGAGGGCCCAGGAAAACGGGGTGGGGGGAGCAGGCCGAAAAAATGGGCCGGGAAGATGGGCGGGCCCAAAAAGAATAGGGCTAGGCCCAAGCAAAATAAAGGGGAGGCAAAATTGGGGAATGGTCCAAAATCTGAAAAGGGTGAATTCAAATTGAATTATGAATTTGGAAGTTGAAAGGAGGTTTGAAACACAAACCCGAGCTTAAAGGAAGTCAGGAGTTTTTGTAATCAAACAACAAATTGAATTACAAATGAAAACCGAAATCCAAAATAGTAGGTACTATTTGCTGTTCGAAAACGGGATGTTACATAACTGTAGCGCATTTGACAAAAGCTTTTTGTTAGGTATGATGATTTGCAGAACTTACTAGACATCCGTTGTGCACTAATATCCAAAAAGTTGATAAACTCACACGGAATACCGCTTTAACTTTATCAAAGGAACACAATCATTTGTTCTTAAAATAAATAACATAAATCAACACCATCAGGTCCTTGTGTACACAAACCAAGTCGAACATAAAACACAAGTTGTGCAAACACGAAATGCGCAAGTGAAACACAGAGATTGTGCACGTGCACAGGGACACGCAAACCATTTTTATTCTAGGTTTAAGCAACTCCCAAGCCACACTAATATAATCACACCAATATAGATTGTTGGAGGCACATCCAGTGAGAAGTAATTATTTAAATATCGCCGCAACATCAATCTGGTAGGTTGCAGCACAGTAATCGATGTAGTAACCATGCTCTCAGAGATCACCTGAGTATGAACAATAAAAGTTAGAACCAGTAGAGAAATGTGATCAGCAGTTGAAAAGAAACAAATAGAGTATTAGAGCCCTAGATGTTAACATAAGTAGGCATTCTGACCTGGCAAGAGAATCTCTGGGCATGGCCTTTTCAGAGCAAGTCCCAAGCCACACAAACATAAATGCGCAATCACAAACTTAGAGCATTGTAAACACACGGTAGGTAGCAGCATATTGGCCCATCCGCTAGATTACCTAGATGTCAAAAAAATAGAGAACCGAACAAGCAAAACCAGTTGATCAAAAAATAGTTGAACAGCAATGAGCAGAACAGGCTGCGATACCTCAGAAGTGAACAAGCTGCGATGCAAATGATTCTAGATAGGTATAAAGTGCATACCTCAGAAGTGATCCTCTGGGCATGGTCTTCTTGTAGTAGCGCGAGTGTCGTGGACTGAAGAGGTGGCGGCTTTCCTCCAACCCATCCCACTCCAGCTTGTTCCACCAGTCCTTCTCGCAGTCCACCACCGCCGGTAGCTTATCACCTCGACGACCACTGTCAATGGCTGGCAGCCGCCTGAGACTCCAGCAGCCCCTGAGCTCGATGGTCTCCAGCGCAGGAGCCAACATATCGGTTTCACATATATGCCGCAGCTTGGGGAGATCATGGAGATGCATGTGTCTGAGGCTTGGGAATTCTATGCGGTTAGCAGATTTTCCTTTGTGAGGTTCCCCCTTTGGGAAAATCTCTGTGAGCTCGCCACAGCATGTGATGTGGATGGTTTCCAAGCTAGCCATGGTGGGGAAGGACCAGGGGAGTATAAAAGTGAGCCTGGGGCAGCAGTGCAGGTGTATATACCGTAGTTTTTGAAAGGCACGGACAGGTGTTGTATCGTCTTCACGAAACCTCATCTTCCTGCTCCAAATGCATTCGACCGCTGGTAGGTGAGACACCCAAAGGGTCTGTATGCTCATGAAAGAATCTACTGTGATGGGATATTCATCTAGAAGGAACACAACATGCAGCTTGGGGCACCTGTTAACACGACACCATCTCATATTATCAAATTGGCCTTTAATGGCTTGTGTACCAACATTAGCAATAGTGATGGAGGAGTGGTCGTGCACATGCAGGGATTGAGCTGTAAGCATCAACAAATCCATATTCCGACGATCCTGTATGCTTTCCCAATTACAATATGACTCTGCAAAGGTTCATGTTGCACGCATGCTTGCACCGAGCAGCCATCTTCACCATCCTTGTCGACATCCTTGACAGGGACATCCGTATAGGGGAATGACGACCCAATTGCTTGAGAAACGCTTAATTTATCACCGAGGCCAATTTCCTTTTGCTTGTTGGCTCCTTTAACTTGTGTATGGTTGATCGTATGAGAGAGATGTAAATGGAATCTTATATTGGGGTTACCCAACAGATTGTCAAAATTGCCATCACCTCCAAAACGAAAACCTCGAAGGAACCTGGCATCTGCAACAACTATATGGACCAGCTGATGAGAGGTATCCTGTTGGACCAGGTAGTAGGAACAAGATCCCTGACAATCATCATCCAATGCCCTTTTTGTCTTGACTCGGGTGTCTATGCGTAGCAACTTCAGTGGTGGATTTCTCGCATCGGTCCATTTCAACCAGTGAAGATTCTCACAGCCTTCATGCTTCTCAACTGATCCATCGGTTAACTCGTCTTCGCAGCTGTCTATCCAGAGAAATCTTAGGTTGTGGCAGCAGAGGAATGGAGGTGATGCAAAGCTGAAGGTACAACAAGAGAGTTTCAGCACACCAAGTTTGCTGGACTGAGGAAACAAGTCTTTTGGCAACGTCATTGTTGGTTTCTGCAATGCCAAGAAATAGGACGTTGTCTCCTGGGGTATGGTCTGGATATTTTGATCCTTTGATGTGATTGAAATCCATCTGGACTTATTTCCTTGCTGCTTAGAAAACTGGTCGAGCCACTGCCTCTTGTTTTGTTGAGTAGGAAGATGCTCCGATCGCATCGCTTCACAGAGTCTGCTGCTGGCCTCCCATGCACCCTCTCCTCCTATCTTGCTCGACCACCGATGAGATGACTTTCAAGATTTAATACATTTACTAAGCCAAGTTGCAATTTGCAGACTTGCGGTTGTACTTGTTTTACACAGGAGGTCATGACAAGATTAAGTCCTTAAGGTTATCTGGGCGGTTCATTCCAAGTTAACCACGTTCCCTGGGCTACATTAGCACCCATCAACATCCCATTCCTCATACCATCCGCCTGCATAAGAATAACAAGTTATTAGGGTTTTGGGAAGGAAAACCAATTAACGCAACACACCAGTCATCTTACATCCAATGACTGCCCAAAACCATTTTTCATGTTTAAAGGATGATGATCGGGACAGTTATTGCCCCGGTACTTAAGCAAGACTAGCATGTCGCTTAAGTACAACCTATACTAGTATTTACCAAATATTTACTAGGGTGACAAGGAATAATGGATTCAATTATCAAAGGATGGCTTAATAAGTAATTAATCAACAAATGGGTATTTAACTACCTTAAGCTTTAACATATCATTGTTTACAAAATTAAAGCATGCAACTTTGCTATTTTAAATAAACATAGTTTGCATAAAATGTAGGTTCGGAATGATCAAAGTATTGACTCGCCTTGGTTCAAGGCAGAGGGTCTGAGATCTTGAGCTTGGTCGAAGGGGAGGTCTCCGGTGTCGTCGAATCCTAATCGGTCGAAAGTACCGGAAAAAGACACAACGGCAAAGAGAGCAAATAAATACCAACTCAATAAATAATGAACTCCAAAATGAACAAAACCAGTACCAATAGCAAGATCTTGATTTTAGAAAATTTTAGAAATTGGTTTCACAATTTTTGGAGTTATACAGAAAAAGATATGAATTTTGGAAGTTTTTAACTGATTTTCCAATTAAATGTAAAATCAGAAAATCGGAAAAACCTCCCACGACACGTGGCCTCCGGTCCACAGACAGTAGCGTGGGCCGGGTCCACTGTGCAAGGCTGGGACGCGCATGGCCGCAAGTGGGCCCCACTTGCCGGCCTGCAGCAACGCCAGTGAGGCCCACCGCCCGGCGTCTGCAGCGCGTTAAAACGGGCGACGCGTTCTCGAGCAGCGTCGCCTCGTCTTCTCCACGCGGAGAAGCGAGGGGCGGCGGCGGAGAGAAGGTGCGGGCGGAGCGCACGGCACGGCGGTGGCGCATGGGCGAGGGAGCGAGGCGAGACCGGCTCAGAAGGAGAGGCGTCGGCGACGGAGGCGAGGCCGAAGGCGGCCGGGCGGAACCGAGGGAGACGGCGAAGAACCGGCCGAGCCAAGAAGAAGAAGTCCGGCGGAGGAGTTCGGCGCGGAGGCGGGCGGGCGGCGCAGCAGCGGAGGAGAGGGGAAAAAGAAGAGGAGGCCGGGGCGGCTTAAATAGCCGTGGCGACGAAGGAAAGCGCAGGCCTGGGAGGAGGAGGAGGAGGGAAAGCAGGCGGCTGGGCTGGGAGGAGAGGAGAAGGGGGTCGGGCGCGACTTGCGGACTCGGACGGACGGGACGGGAGGCCGAGGCGAGGCAGTGAGTGAGTCGCCTCGGCGGGCGGCGACCGAGGCGCGGCGGAGGCGGGGAGGTGTGAGGACCCGAGCGGCGAGGCGCCGAGGAACCGGGCAGGCGGGCCCGCGAGGTAAGGGGGGAGAAATTAGGGTTAGGGTTTGAGATTTTGATTTTTGATTTTTGAAATTTCGAAATTTTGAAATTGAAATCAAGTTTTGATTTTGAATCTTTTTTTTTTCAAAAACGGGATGTTACAGGTATGCAAATCAGGTCGGCTCACCTAGCCTGAGATTTGGTTTTCCCCTGGATCGTCGTATCCAGTGTTGTTATCGTATGGAGGTAGCTCCAATAAAAAATAAGCATAAAGATGGAAGAAACCTCTGCTGATATAATTATTGCACAATTAATCTCTTTAATAAAAATGCAATTTGGTTAAAATGCTAAGTGATAGGAATTTGTAAATATGATAATTGAAAATGTTGCTTTAGCAAATAAAAGAACCCGAGCCATCCTTGTTAAGCCTTGCATGTATAATATTGCATTGTGTGTTGGCTCGCGAGCACGGAAGTTGTGCTCATTCTCGCTCTTCCCCAAACCCTTCAGATAATGTGGATCAAGGAGATTATGTGTATTACAAGGATCCTGAAGTCGACGGGTAAGGAAACGATGAAGACTAGTCTAGTTCTATAGTCTAGGTCTCGCCCTAGTCTAGTGGACTCGCCGGTACTTGTGTATAACCGATATTAACCAAACCCTTGGATAATATCAGTTGTACACAGGTCACCCCAGTCGCTTGCTTGTGGAGAGATAAGCTCTACCTCTTTTGCTTTCGCTGTAGTTTACGTTGCTTTCATGTGATGTAATCAATTTGGCCTGATGACCCCTTATGTAAAACTCGACCCGACGTGGTCTATGTCACTCTGATATTTGTATTATATTTGCATGTTTTAATTCACGCCATGTATGAAATGACTCAGCATTGTGCCTGTGAGTGTTATCTACTGATCTAAGGAATAGCACAGTATTTTCACAGAGGATTCAGGATTATAAAATCTGGGTCTGACAGAGCTGGTATCACAGCATATGACTGTAGAATCCTTAGTTAGATTTGCCATTGCCTTAGGACTCATGTATTATTTTCAAAAGATTAAGAAAAACTTTGACAAAATATAGAGTACTTATTGCTTCTGCTTATCACTCTTAGTTTTGCGCTGTGCAACGGGGCGATGGTCCAGCGGCGAGGAATCGGGTGGAGGGGCGCCGGAGGAGGAGATGGCGGCGATGGCGGCCTGAGGGACTCAGCGGCTCGCAGATGGCGAGAGAGGGGGAAGGCGAGGGGAAACTCGACTCTTATAGCCGGGAGGAGAGAGGCACTGGGAATGGCGTGGCGGTGGGCGTGGGAGGGAGGCGAGCGGCGGCGGCATGCACCGCACGTGGGGCGCACCGAGTGGCGATCGCGACGAGGTGAGCGAGTGCGACACAAAGCGGCGGAGCTATCGACCGGGGCGCGCAGAGCGGGGAGTGGTCGGCTGGGAAGCACGGACGAGCAGGCGTTGGAAGCGGAGGAAGACCGGGGGGGAGGGAGAAAAGGAGGGGGCTGGGCGGAGAAAAAGAGACAGTGGGGGGGGGGGAGCAAGCCGAGCCGAAAGGCCGAGGGGAGGGGGGAGAAAATAAGGGGTCCGGGGGGGGAGGGGAGAAATGAAGGGGCCAGGAAAACGGGGTGGGGGGGGGGAACAGGTTGGAAAAATGGGTCGGCCCAAAAAGAATAGGCCTGGGCCCAAGCAAAACAAAGGGGAGGCAAAATTGGGGAAGTGAGGAGTTTTTGTAATCAAACGACAAATTGAATTACAAATGAAAACCGAAAACCAGAATAGTAGGTGCTATTTACTGTTCGAAAACGGGACGTTACATAACTGTAGCGCATTTGACAAAAGCTTTTTGTTAGGTATGATGATTTGCGGAACTTACTAGATATCCGTTGTGCACTAATATCCAAAAAGTTGATAAACTCACACGGAATACCGCTTTAACTTTTTCAAAGGAACACAATCACTTGTTCTTAACATAAATAACATAAATCAACACCATCAGGTCCTTGTGTACACAAACCAAGTGCATAGCAAACTCAAACCAAGTTGAACATAAAACACAAGTTGTGCAAACACGAAATGCGCAAGTGAAACACAGAGATTGTGCACGTGCACAGGGACACGCACAACACTTTTATTCTAGGTTTTAGCAACTCCCAAGCCACACTAATATAATCACACCAATATAGATTGTTGGAGGCACATCCAGTGAGAAGTAATTATTTAAATATCGCCGCAACATCAATCTGGTAGGTAGCAGCACAGTAATCGATGTAGTAACCATGCATCTCAGAGATCACCTGAGTATGAACAATAAAAGTTGGAACCAGTAGAGAAATGTGATCAGCAGTTGAAAAGAAACAAATAGAGTATTAGAGCCCTAGATGTTAACATAAGTAGGCATTCTGACCTGGCAAGAGTCCCAAGCCACACAAACATAAATGCGCAATCACAAACTTAGAGCATTGTAAACACACGGTAGTAAGTACGTAAATGGTCGCAGCAACATCCTGTAGGTAGCAGCATCCGCTAGATTACCTAGATATCAAAAAACAGAGAACCGAACAAGCAAAACCAGTTGATCAGTAGTTGAACAGCAGTGAGCAGAACAGGCTGCGATGCAAATGATTCTAGATTACCTCAGAAGTGATCCTCTCGGCACGGTCTTCTTGTAGTAGCGCGAGTGTCGTGGACTGAAGAGGTGGCGGCTTTCCTCCAACCCATCCCACTCCAGCTTGTTCCACCAGTCCTTCTCGCAGTCCACCACCGCCGGTAGCTTATCACCTCGACGACCACTGTCAATGGCTGGCAGCCGCCTGAGACTCCAGCAGCCCCTGAGCTCGATGGTCTCCAGCGCAGGAGCCAACATATCGGTTTCACATATATGCCGCAGCTTGGGGAGATCATGGAGATGGATGTGTCTGAGCCTTGGGAATTCTATGCGGTTAGCAGATTTTCCTTTGTGAGGTTCCCCCTTTGGGAAAATCTCTGTGAGCTCGCCACAGCATGTGATGTGGATGGTTTCCAAGCTAGCCATGGTGGGGAAGGACCAGGGGAGTATAAAAGTGAGCCTGGGGCAGGAGTGCAGGTGTATATACCGTAGTTTTTTAAAGGCACGGACAGGTGTTGTCGTGTCTTCATAAAACCGGATCTTCCTGCTCCAAATGCATTCGACCGCTGGTAGCTGAGACGCCCAAAGGGTCTGTATGCTCATGAAAGATTCTACTGTCATGGGATATTCATCTAGAAGGAACACAGCATGCAGCTTGGGGCACCTGTCAACACGACACCATCTCATATTCTCAAATTGGCCTTTAATGGCTTTTGTACCAACATTAGCAATAGTGATGGAGGAGTGGTCGTGCACATGCAGGGATTCAATTGTATGCATCAGGACATCCATATTCCGACGATCCTGTATGCTTTCCCAATTACATCCTCCTTCAGAAATTTCAATATGACTCTGCAAAGGTTCATGTTGCACGCATGCTTGCACTGAGCAGCCATCGTCACCATCCTTGTCGACATCCTTGACAGGGACATCCGTATAGGGGAATGACGACCCAATTGCTTGAGAAACGCTCCATTTATCACCGAAGCCAATTTCCTTTTGCTTGTTGGTTCCTCTAACTTGTGTATGGTTGATCGTTTGAGAGAGATGTAAATGGAATCTTATATTGGGGTTACGCAACACACTTTTTAAATCGTCATCACCTCCAAAACAGAAACCTCGAGGGAACCTGGCATCTGCAACAACTATATGGATCAGCTGATGAGAGGTATCCTGTTGGACCAGGTAGTAGGAACAAGATCCCTGACAATCATCATCCAATGCCCTTTTTGTCTTGACTCGGGTGTCTATGCGTAGCAACTTCAGTGGTGGATTGGTCTCATCAGTCCATTTCAACCGGTGAAGATTCTCACAGCCCAACATGAAGAGCAGCTCAAGTTTTTGGGTTTGCATAACGTCGAGGTCAAGTTCTTCGATTGCTGTGTTAGAGAGGTTCAGCTCCATGAGGTTTGGCAATCCACGAAAGAATACACTCTTAAGCTGTGCACAACCTTGTAGAGAGATCTTAGAAACTCTTGGAGACTCTTGACTAGTACGAGCACCGGGACGCATCTTCTTTTCTGGCATATCTAGTGAATGCTTCCTCCCGGATGCTGGTCCAAATCCATCGAAGCTGAAGGATCCATCGAAGCTGAAGGACTCCAGTGATGTAGGGAGGACATAAGGTTCAACATGTTTCAACCCAGCACAACCATCAACAATAAGCACCTTTAGTCTACTTGCCCCAGATAAATTTGGCAAAACTTCCATGGCACTATTGCCAGATAAGTCGAGAAGCTCCAGCTTTTTCATTTCCACTGGCAACCCCTGTGCTATAGCCTTCAAGTAAGTAGAAGATTCAATTACTCTGAAACTGAGAAGATTACGCGGCAATTTTAAGTTGGGTGTAGTCCACCTATCAGCTCCAGCGGACTTGACATTTAACTCCCGGAGTTCAATCATTAGCTCCATCATCTGTGGGGATAAAATCCAAGGCCAATTTGTGTCGCGTATGTCCAACACCCATAGGCTTTGAAGGCATGTCCACTTCTCCTCATGCTTCTCAACTGATCCATCAGTTAACTCAATGTCTTCGCAGCTGTCTATCCAGAGAAATCTTAGGTTGTGGCAGCAGAGGAATGGAGGTGATGCAAAGCTGAAGGTACAACAAGAGAGTTTCAGCACACCAAGTTTGCTGGACTGAGGAAACAAGTCTTTTGGCAACGTCATTGTTGGTTTCTGCAATGCCAAGAAATAGGACGTTGTCTCCTGGGGTATGGTCTGGATATTTTGATCCTTTGATGTGATTGAAATCCATCTCGACTTATTTCCTTGCTGCTTAGAAAACTGGTCGAACCACTGCCTCTTGTTTTGTTGAGTAGGAAGATGCTCCGATCGCATCGCTTCACGGAGTCTGCTGCTGGCCTCCCATGCACCCTCTCCTTGTATGATGCCATCACATACCCAGTAGTTAGAAGCATGGGCATCCTGATCATAGCCGCTGAATTTGCCACGACTATCACGCAGTAATACCATGTACAACCAACAATCTGTAGCTGTAGCTGGGGTGATGTCGTGCCTACCGATACAATGAGAAAGTTCTGCAGCCTCTGCATGCACTAATGTTGCTACATCTCTGTCAGACAGTCCACCATGTCTGGGCCATGCACGAAGTACAACATGCGTGTTTTTCAAATCCTTAAAGCTGAATGTGGGCTCAATTCGAAACCTCCCCCTAAATGTCCATACTAGTTTGTTGTCTGCCCGATAATCAAATGCAGGAATACCAAATCTTGTTAAATCGATCTCAGCATCACTTCCATTATGAAAGATGACCAGAATTCTGCTGTCCTTCAAGGCTCGAAAGATGTGGTCAGAGACGTCAGCTATCTCAGCTCTTGAGCTTTTTTCTACTCCACTGAAGTCGTCGTCCTCGTCATGTTTATCGAAAATGGCCATCGCAGATTTGTCAAGCTTCAATTCCTCTGCAATTCGCCTCTGCATTGATCTTCTGCTTTGCCACGTTGAGCAATCTATGTGGATAACTTTGTCAAAGTTGAATTCTTTAGTCTTGGGTAATCCCGCTAGAGCGGCAAGGACGGCTGATGCGCCAATTCCATTCCAACCGTCGAAGCACACAACATTATTTCCGCGCTCATAATAACGATTGTCGGCACCATTGTCCAAAAAATATGGAACTATCCAGCGCACCGCTTCACCAATACTTGACGCGCGGACTGTCTACAGAAGACAAAGTTCGGTGTGGGTCACTCAATGCAGTGTCAATTGAAAAGCATTTACAGCAGGTAAAGCACCGATACTCCTACTATTAGAGTATTAGGTGCATCTACGACGACATATGTACCAAGAGGTGATCCGTCTGCTAATCAAAGCAGCGGATTACCACTCACAGCTAAATGACAAAAGCGTTAATGCTCCCATTCACCGCCCCCACAACCTTGTTCATCACGTGCTAGTACTGCTGCACCGTGTAGGAATTTAATATGGAATTGCTGTGAAAGTTCAATCTTGCAGCCTCTGTTCCATATTAACAAAGTTATTCAATTAACGGATTTGCTAATTTTTGGTTGCCCAAAATTTTCTTATCTATCAGTTACCTACAGTGTACAGTACTAATCTTAAAATTGCAGTACAAAGTGATGTGCAATTTTAACACAACTCTATTGTAACTTTTAGTTACGTTTGTTTATATATATTTTTATATTTTTTTTTTTTTTGTATTTGTAGGGTTTATCTAGATTTACTTTTGTCCAGTTTAGATTTTTTTTGCTAATTTTTAGTTGCCTGAATTTTTGTTATCCATCAGTTACCTATAATTGCACAGTACTAAGCTTAATATTACATTACCAAGTGATGTGCAATTTTAGCACAGCTGTACTGTAACTTTTAGTTCTGTTTGTTTTTGTATTTTTTTTTTTTGTGTTTGTAGGGTTCAGCTAGATTTACTTTTGTCTAGTTTAGATTTTTTTTATTTTTTTTCTTATAACGTTTTTCTCGTGCCGTTAGATGGAAATATAAAGGTGGGAACAAGTGATTAAAAAATAATAAATTTTTAGGCAACTTACACGTAGACAATCCTTGGATGAAAATCTAAAGCTGGGAATAAGTGATCGAAAAATAACAAATTTTCAGGCAACTGTCCTTTCAATTGAACCCCGTACGGCATTTAATTGAATCGTGGCAACAAGCGCAGCGCAATTAAAAAAAACATTTTTTTCCATTCTTTAGCGAGGTGGCCCACGCCTGTAGCGGGGCATCATCATTATAGCTTGAATGAAGTGTTTGGCAAAAAAAGTTTTATGAAATTTACATCTAGTCGTAGGGCCTGTTTAGAATGTTAGATTTTTTTTCCCGTTTTCCACGGGAATTGCAAAGTTTCCTACGATATTAGTTCATTACAAACAGCTCCTTAATGCTTTTACGAGTGGACATCATGTCTTAAACCATGGTGATTAGTTGATGTCCTGCGTCTAGGTAGGAAACACAAAAGATACCTACTTCAGTTTTCGAATGAGAGATGTATCCTTTTGTTTACGATGCCATGGACAGTGGCCACTGAATATTGTATTTACACTTGTACACTGATTATCATGAATAACACGTGTGCGTTCAGTAGGAAAATGTGTGCCTCTACTCCGTGAGATCTTGGATTTATCCAAAGCTTAGCAAACCAGGGTGTGTATAGTCTAACATACCAGCTTAGGGCTTGTTTGGATACATTATGATTCGACTAAATCCCTTCGAATTGATTCGGAATTTGAACTAAAATCTCTTCCAATCCAAAGGGATTAGTTCTACTCTAGAAAAAGTATGAATTTATATATTGTAACATCCCAAAATTTTAAAACTAGAGTTATTGTTTTCAAAATCATCATTTCTACATTTTTTAGGTGTTTCAAAATTTTATGCATTTATTTAAATTTTCTTTTTCTAATTTCTAGCATATGTTTTTCAATTTTTGAAAATAATCAAAGCTTGATCTGAACCTAGAAATAATTTATTTAAGTTTCCAATAATCCAATCCGCCTCCCCAAAACAATTCGTATTTTTTTGGAGCTCATTTGCTAATTTTAAAAAAATGAAACTTCATTTCTGAAATTAAATCAAACCGCAAAAGATTTTAAAATATGTCAATCCTTGTCAGGCCGAATCCTTTTTGCTCGTCCCAGCCTGCTACTGTTTTGGCCTGTGTCGGACCTGCGCGCCATCATCGCCAAAGCCACCTTCTTTGTGTCGTCTCCCTTCCCCGAAGGTGTATTTTCGCTAAGGTGTTTTCTCTCCCGCTGTGTCCACCGCTTCCACTAACCAGTGGGCCTGGGACCATCTGGCTGACATCGTGTTCCACCTCCCACGCTAGAGTGTGCGTGCATGCCAAGAATCTCACGACACTGGGCGCTAACAAAGTTGTGCTACCCGTCGCTACAGCTATGCCCTCGCTTCACCGTTGCTAGCGTCACACAGGTTTGCCTGAGCCATCTCATCCACGCCAGTGACAACGCGATGCCATGATGGTCTCGACACGTGAAGAATCCACGAGGAGAGCGCCCTCGTCATGTAACTAAAGTCAAAGTTGTGCCTGTCGGCTTCCTCCCCGGTCCTCATTGTCTCCATTTTACCTGTCCGTAGCCTCTCTCTCTCCCTCTGGTACATGTGTAATATCCCATTTTTAATTAAGAAATTTGGACTAAGAGAATTGGGTTTCAGATTTTGGAATTTGAAACTAGGCCCATTAGATGGATGAGATGGAGAGAGTTGCGGGCCAAGGCCCAAGGGCCCCTCCTTCTTTGTGCCCTAGCTGCCCTTGCGCCTCCTCGCCTCTAGCCACCTCCCATTGCGCTTGGTGGTGTATTCTTTATTGGCGACATCAAGGAGAGGAGGAAGAGCTCCAACAAGGAAGGAGGAAGAAAGAAGAAGAAGGAAGGAGAGAAAGACGGAAGGAGGAAATTATGGCTTGGTGCTCGTCATCCAAATTTCATGGGTAATGATCTAGCCAACCTTGCTTTGATCTTCGATTGACGTTTATTCAAGGCTTAGATTAGTTTGGTCCCGGGAATCATTTGTTTTGGGATGCCTTAGTTCGGTTAATTGTACTACATAACCTTACAGGGAGATTTTGGGGGGTATCTTTGCCCCGAATCATGGTTTTGCCAAGTTAGAATACTTATAGATAATTTCCTTAGATTTCCATATAGTCCAAGATCATTAAATTTGGATAAGTGAGTAAAATGTTATGGCCTTGGGAGTTTTGAAGATTGCATAAATATGTATATTAGATGTGGAAATTAAATTATAGTCCTAACAAGGTTTAGCTAGATAATTCACTGTATATTCCAGAAATATTATGGTTTGCTATTTTTCATATTGTAGAAAAATAGTTACAAAATTGTGAAGTCTCATGTTTTGTTAAATTCCAGTATAACCTTTAGGAATGGGAATGGGGGCCTACATGGAAAAAAAAATAAGAGGATTTGCATAACTAAGATATTGTGGGGAATTTCATGTAGATTCCATAAAACATAAAGTTTGATATATTTGGAGTCCATTCGCAAACACTATTAACGTTTGATCACCAGGATAGCGTGTAGGTCGTCCGGTGAAGCTGAGTTAAGTGCGTTGGGATTGTGTATAGGTGCGATAGTGTATAGGTTGTTGATTGTGTACTCGTGTGCCATGTTTTGATATATATTATTGATGTTTGTCTAGGGAGATTTCCTTCGAGTTCGGTGTCGCCTTGGTATCGTCCCGTCTTTCGTGGCTAAAAGGCAAGTGCATGGTAGAACGGTATACAATGGTTTGTCTATGCTTGTCCTTATAGTTGAATTGATATGATAATTGTTTATGCTTTATTATGCTTATTTTAAATGACATAATAATGACGATATGACATGATGATGACATAGCCATGGGGATGACATGGTAATGATGATAATGGATAGCATTGATGATTAATGCATCATTTGCATTACATCGAGCTAGGGCGGTGAGTACTACCATGTATATGGTTAGTTCGGCCTGCTCTTGATAAAATCCTACAAAGGTAGGGACCCTATCCTAAACAAGATGGGGGAAGACTAGTTCATCGACGGGTGATCACTCTGCTATACTGGTATCATATAACATCCCAAATTTTTAATTCTGGTTAACAATAAAATTTAATTATTTTCCTTGAATTTTTTGGATTTTAAAAAGGTTTTCTCTATTTATTTTAAATAAAAAACAAATTTATTTGCAAAGCTAAATACCAATTTTAAGTTTCAAATATTCTATTTAAGTCCAAAATATTTCAGGGAATTTCTGAGAATTTTTCCATATTTTTTTTGACTTTTTTTTGCTATTTTCTAAAAGTCTAATTAATTTATCTGAATTTCTAAAATCATTAAAGCCTTTTTTAAAAATCCGAAAATACCTCCGGGCCCAATTTCCCTGGCCCTTTCTCCTTTTTCCCTACGTGCAACCCACTTCCACGGGCCCAATATCATCGCATCAACCTAGCCGCACCTTTCCTCTCTCCTCCCCACTGACATGCATACCCCGCATGTCACCCACTCCCTTCCTTCTCTCTTTCCCTGTCTTTCTGACCCTTCGATCCCACCCATCAGCCCTCTCTCCTTCCTCCCCTTCTTCTTCCTTGCGCAGCACCGCCATTGCCGCCCGTGCCAAGCTTCACAAAGCCGGTCGAAACGGCTCGCTTATCTCGCGCCTACCATGTCATCCTTATCCCCTCGACACACTGTATCCATTTCAACGTTTGTTCTAACCGTATAGACACTGGACCCCATTATCTCATCGCCGTTTCCGAAACAAACTCCTTGCACCATAGGCCATCTCGGTCCTCCCCTCGCTCTATAAAAGGCTGCGCCCGCATTGCCTCCTCCTCCTCATCCCGTACCCGCAAATCACATCGCCTCTCTCGACCTAGCGCTACCGAAATAAAAGTTTGAAAATCGCCAGCTGCAAGCCCTAGAACCGCCAAATTCCACATCGTCGATGATGCCCCGCCACCATCGTCTACACTGTTGGCATCGCCATCCCATCTTCTACACGGTTCTCCCCTCGCTGTCATCGGAGGACCATCGGAACGTCACCGTCGTCGTCAACCCGAAGCTCTTCGCCACCGTTTTCCTCGCCGCCAACCATCCCCTTGTATCCTTCCGTCGCGACGGTGTGCAACAGGTTTGCCATGAGACCCTCTTCAATTTGCTACCATCGCCGTCGGCCAAATCGCCGCTGTTCGCTAGAACCATAGGTTCCTGAGTGCCGCCGCCGTCGAGTGTGACGTTGCCGCCCCGGTAGCAATGACCTGGCCGCAACGCAAGTGCCACACCACCATCCCTACCCATGTTAGCACCCATGTGACGCATTGTGCCGGTGTGTGCGCAAGCCCATGCACGGTTTCATGCACACGGCTCAAGGTAAACCTTTGAATTCTTGTGGACCTGGTCCATGGACCATGGGCCCACATGTCAGTGATAGAATTAGGTTTTCCAACAGAAATTTAATTCGGTTGGATAAGAAATTCAGCACTGACGTCATGCTTGTGTCATATATATATTCCTTTGGTAAAATAATTCCTAATTCCAGAAATTAAATTTAGTTTAATTATTTAGGGTTTAATCTTATAAGGACTCATTCTCCTTCATACGAGCTCGATTTTGATGATTCAAATGGTTAAATTCATCTAAAATTAAGATCTAGATATCTATACCAAAATTATTTAATTAGGAGTTTATTTTATTTTATTTTGAATTTTATTTGAATTTGGCTTATTTTGAGTATAGATTTAACGACTCAGAGGAACCTAAATTATATAAAGGGTTAGATCCTTAGGCTTTTGAGCAAGGCAAGTTACATTCTTTGATCATATTTGAGCCTGATGTTTAATATTATATAAATTATGTTTTAAATTATTATTGCATGCTTATTTATATTCCAGTTATTTTAAATTCCTAGTTAATCATTTTCCTTTGTACAACCAATTTTGATGTTTAATTAGCCATTCCCTTGTCACCTTAGTTAAAATAAAATAAATTAGAAAACTTTATGCTTAGACCAAAAAGATTGAATTTGGGGAATGACAAATAGGATTTAAAATTGAGATTATGGTATTGTTTTTACTATAAAAAATTTAGAAAATGATATGACATGAAAAATAAAATAAAACGGGGTTGGACTTGGGTGTTGGATAGTTGGTGGGTGCATATTTATGCACATGCTCAATTCAGTGAATGATTGAGGCCCAGGAGTTGTTTTGGAAGTCGCTCAGTCAATTAAGAACCGGTTTGTGAGCTGCGGATTTTTAAGCCATAATTGTACCACCACAAGTCTGGTATGGGACATACTTGGGTAATTAAATTGTACTCTTTCACCGTAGTTGTGTCATTCAGAAGTGTGGGTGTCGTGAGGGCTTATTTTTAATACTCACATGGTGCAAGAGGGGGTTATCATTTGGCATGAGCCTACGGTAACAAAACCTTAGTGGGCATAACTATATTGAAATAGTATACGGTAAAGGCCTTGTGATAGCTGCTTAGTCGCACGCCTTTGGAAGCGTATCTTGGACGATATGTTAAGCAACTATCTCTTGTGGATAAAGTTGTACAAACTCGCAGAGTAACAATCTATTCGAATAGCGCGTCATGGCCATGGACATGCTAAGCAAAGTCTTTCGTGGATTAGACTTGGTTTTGTTTCAAAAATAATTTTAAACTCAAATGTTTTGGATAGTTTATCGAATTGGGAAATTTGGGCAGAAAGCCTGGTGTAAGGGGGTTCGTCCTTCACCATTTGTGTATGAAGGTTTATCCTACACTCAAGACTTGATGATGAATAAAAATAAAATTTTGATTTTAGTTATAGACTAAATTGCTTTGGAACTTAGTAAATGTATTTAAAATTGAAAATGTAGCTTTGTTCAAAACACAGCCATATAAGCCATCACTTGACATTACCTGCATGCATTTTATCTGTTATTAGGTGTAAATTGCAGAGTACAATTATTTATACCCGCCCTTGCTTAATAAATTGTTGTTCAGAGGAGCAGTTCCACATCGATGGTGAGGACTTGGAGGACTAGGCCGTACCCCCAAATGATTGCCTATGGTGTATCATGTGGCCTACATATTTACTTATGCTTTCTATTGTATCTTTTTATTTTGCCTTATGCCCATTTGTAATAAACTCTAATTATTATTCAATAAAATGCGTGATATGGATTTGCAATCATTTTTGTTTGACAGTGTACACTGGCTGTTTCTAGACTAGTATATGAGACATAAATATATCAGCTGATGAGTTGCATTTACATTTGCATACATGAGAACTTAATGATGTTTCAATTGAAAGATGAAATGTTTGTTTATGGTTCTATTTTGTATTTCCTGAGTCGTGGACTCAACCTTGCTTTGTTGTTGATTTTTTTTAGGTGACTGTTAATGACGACATGCATGGGATGGAGAAAAGGCTCGTTATGGGTTTGAATCAAATTTGATTTGATTATAGTAGTTAATTGGTTAAAATTTAAATGGGTCAATTTAGAATGAAAAGAGGTTAATGAGGCTTGGCTCGACAGTGGCTCGTTAGCTCGCTTTTAAAATAACCACTTAAACAATAAATAAAATGATTTTAAGTCAAACTATGTCAATTTCGAATGAAGCTCGATAATAACTTGTTAAGCTCAATAGCCATCCCTAGATGGAGTAGCACACGTGCATCACATGCACTGATCACACAAACATTATCTATTTAGTGTGATTTCATTTAAATTTAGTCACATTGATTATTCTCTTTTACATTTATTCACAGACTTGGTTATAAATTAGTTTATATGCTTGAGACTTTAATTGTTCTATTACTAGTTGATTTATTATTCTTGTTGCCAACCTATGTACCGGGAGAATGGTCCCGACATTCCTTGGGTGCGGATATCCCAAGCATTTCTCGAGTGTGAGTATCCCAGCGTTTCTCGAGTACATGTATCTTGAGCATAATTGGCGCATATGACCAAGCTGTGAACTTTTATCGTTATGCATTTATTATGTTTTACTTGATTTCATTTGTGACCCGTGGATGGGTTTTTGTTCCATGCATGTGTACTAGAATTATTGTTTGATTAAGGTATAAATTAGTAGCTTGAGTAGTTAGGTGACATTCTGGAATCAATGTTGGGTCAGGGTGTTACAGCACGCTCCGCTGTGCTCCACCGAGAAAATCTCCTATCCCCCGTGAGCTCTTGCCTCGCCACCCATGTCATCTTGTTCCTCTTTACTCCCTTATCACATTAACCCTCTCATTTTTAGATTTTTTCGCTGAGGATCATCTTCTCCCTGATTTTCAGCCGGTGCCTCCACCATCGGCAATTCTTCCTCCCCGGTAAGCATCTTGCCTGAGCGTGCGCGTCTTAAGTATCCTCAGAGCACCCTCTTCCTCACTACACCTACCATTTGCAGCCCAGACTCACCGAGGAGCACTGTCATCATTGACCCCTTTGTCACTACCATTTCTCACCATCATTTGGCTACCACGAGCTTCGTGTCGTCACCAACTACACCTCTGTGTTCGTGGTGAGATTTTGAAGCTTTTTACTGTTCTCCTTAGCTTCTCGCGTCTTTAGCACAACCCGTAGTAGCTAAGGCTATCTTGTAGCTTTTCTCACCTTGTAGTTCTGTACTAATGACTTTTGGTCCCTAAGCTGGCACCCGTAGCATCATGCTGCACCCTTGAAGCCTTTCCAGCTCTCAATGCTGCCTCTTTTGCTTTCCTGCGCCGACGTCATCACAAACACGAGAGACTTCACTGCCTTCCTCCACCGGATCGTCGTCTCCGTCCACTTATCCGGCCGCTGTGACTACCCGAGTGATCACCATGGTCTCCCCTATCCATTCTCGAACTTGTTCATGCCCCTTTGACACTTTCTCGCTGCCGACGAGCTCAACAAGCTCTCGGCCATGGCACCCGTTCCCTCTCACTGTTTTCTCTTACTGACTAGTGGGCCCATGAGGTTTAGCGCTAATTACATTGTTACAATTAGATTAGTTTGTTTAATCTTGTCTTAAGCTTAATCAGTCGCTCATTTATGGGCCTAGTTCATTAAGTTAATTACATTTCCAATTTAAATCGGTATTAAGGCCTGAGTCACTTCATGTGGGTCCCATAGCCCCGTTAACGCCTCTGTGAACCCAGCACGCCGTTGACTCGGACCCCACCTATCAGTCGGATGACACAATTAATCCAGATTTTCGTTTAGAAAGAAAAACAAAAATCCCTACACAGTGTTTGCCCTTTTCTTTTTCTGGACTCCAAATCATGAGCTTTCATATGTTGCATTTGAACTCCAAATTAACTCAAACTTGTTTATAAAACTTTCTAAAATCACGAGCTATAATAATATACTAAAATATTTTAAATTTTTTGTCTATTTGAATTTATTTGTGTATCATGGTTTTATCGATTGTATACCGATGTTTTGGAATCGTACATAGTTGATCCAAAACAATAACCAATGTTCAACGAGAAAGGCAAGCACCCTCCTTTGACCATATTGATCCATATTTCAATGTTATGTATTTTGTTTGCTCAAAATATTATGTATGCTTAATTTGAGTAAATTGCTACGTTATTGTTTAATATTTAGTTATCGCCAGTTGTTGCATTGAATCTGCCTTTAAAAGTTGACACTCTTACTGTCGTCACCCTAGGAGTATTATCCACTATTGGTGATAATATTTGTGAAATTTTAGAATAGTATAGGAGGCTTGTGCTTAGTCGTGCTTAGGTTAATAATGGCACAAATGGTGGGATTCGGTAAAACAACGTTTTGGATGCCATGGAAAAGTGTTTTTTTTGGCAAAATTTGGACAGAGATCTTACCTCTGGTATTCTGGATTCAAATGTGAAAATAAAATGGTTTCAGACTTGGGAGAGTTGTTTGTTGAGACCGGTGTAGTTTGCACGAGAACTCCGTTTGTGTTGGTTTCGCTTGGGCAATTAAGGACATAACTTTGATGGCATTGACCCTAGCATTTTCAGCGCAACCACATGTTCAGAATGGGTTAGACCTGGCCAAGTAATTTACCCATGCTGAGTATTAATCCCGCAGGCTGTAGTTGGTAGGTGTTATCTGGGTTGTGCAGACAATGGTAAAAGACATCCATGTGTGTAGGGCACTTGCATTAGACGATTATAAGTGATGTCCATGTCCATGTCCATGCAAGTGTTACCAAAACAATTGTGAGCTCTCTTGATGATTGTAAACAATGTTCATATCTTGAGGAGTTAGCTCACAGGGCGGGCTAATGTAAGGGTGTGGTACTGTAAAGAGTTTGTTGTGATCTACTTCGTCGCACAGGAAGCATGTCATGTCGACTGTATAAGTTGATCACATCGTGTGGGTAGAGTTGTACATCTATGCAAAGTGAGATCTTAAATCTATTCAGATAGTTATGTCCCCGGTCATAGACATCGCTCGGTGATACCACACTTTGTTAGATTTTCTGGTTTTCTCTAAAAATAGTTATATTGGGAATTGGTATGGATGGTTGATATCCATGCTCGAAAGATTTTGACAAAGGACCGACAAAAGTAATGTGATGGCAAAGGATAGTCACGGATCACAACTACTATATGCTCATATGTTATTTCGTATTAAAGACAAATGGTTTTATAAAGTTGCTCTTTAAAGGGTAATATCTCTATTGCAAATAAAACTCGCTTTAGGCAAAAGAAACTAGATAAGATGGCCATCCTTTGATATAGCTTGCATATATTCATACCTTTGATATAAAGTCTTGCGGAGTACATTCTTGTACTCACCATTGCTTGTTAAACAATTGGTAGAGCAAAAAATTAAAGACCCGCATTCAACTACTGTTACGTCGTGGGAGTTGGAGATGATGTTAGTGCTGAATTCTAGGGCGTTAACCCAGTCGGTTGCCCAGGGGTTATGACATACCACGTGGGTTATTTATCCCGAATTATCATTTATTTATGCTGCAAGTACTCTTAATTGTGATATATCTGGCTGGTCAGCCCTATTGTGTAAAACTTAGTCTTAATGGCCTTTGTTCAACTACTCAATATTATGTGCCACACTGTTTTATTTACTCGTGTATGGATGTGATTCAATATTGTAAAATGTGTGTGCTAGCGAGAACTAGCACGGTATACACATAGGGTTCAGAATTGAATCTCTGGGTTCGACATATATTGTAGATGAATAGGATTAAGATATTGTAATCTTTGGGAAATGTAAATATATAGTAGGTAAATAGGATTAAGATATTGTAAACTTTGAGATTTCCAATTAATATCATGCTATGAAATAGTAGATGAGTATGCTTCTTATCAAGTTACATGTTTGGACCTATCGTTTCTTTCTTCTGGGCACCATGCATTTTTTTGTTTGTTTAATTTTCTTCATGCATTTCGAGATGATGATGTGGCAATCAACATGGCAGCCGACGTGGCGAGAACCGCCCATGATACCAGTCTAGGGATGTGATTTGCATAGTTTTGATATTTGAGGGACAGATTCTAAATGGTATTGGAGATAAGGGACGAAAATTAGACTCCGAAAAGAGTTGAGGGAACACATATATATGAACTTTTTCCATTTTGTTCAAGGACTACATATGGACGTTTTCCACAAAATTTCATCTATAAATGTAAGTGCATTGAAAAGTTTGACTTGAGTTACAAAGGACGGTTACCCTTCCAAACCTTTATACATATTAATTGTTGGATGCCCTATAATACTATGAGGAAAAACTAGTTGCAAATTCTCTAATTAACCAGACAAAAGTAAAAAGATCTAATTCCTCAACTAATGGACCATCATATTATAATGGCTTAGAAATCAGGCCTACAAGTTTGATAATTCAATTCAAATATATATAAAGCGAAAGGCAAAATTGGCCACAGGATACCGTTATTCTGTGGCATTTGCTTTGATACACTGAAAATTCGTGTCTATGTTGAAAACACATTGCAAAAATATGATTCTTTGCTCTAGGACACCGTGCCCATCATAATATCATTTTCGGGTGAGCCAGGAGAGAGTATACTGACGAAATTTGCATTATACCCTTTAAGTCAGAGCAATTTCATGTAGCGCTTAGCGTCCATCAAACCACCTTAGTCACCCATTCCCTCTCACCCGCTTGGACCATTGAGTGTGTGCTATTCGGTTCAACCAGATTCGGATATACATGGGAATTTTCAGTGTGTTTCAGCATATACATGGATTATCACCGTCAAACAGCAAATGCCATAACATTATGGTGTCCTATAGCCAATTTTGCCAAAGCTAAAATGTACTCAAATTTAGTTCTAATTTTTTTTTTCAAAATATATATCCATCAAAGTTTCAAAATAACATTGAAATTAATATGAAATTAAATTAGTAATATATAAATTCATATCCGAAAATGATTATAAAATGGAGTCAACTTAAATACTGAAACGACATTAATTGATGACTAAACTTAAATTGGACAATTATATACATTAAAAATTAAAAAATACGACTAAAATATGATTTGCAATTATAGTCCCCCGTATTAATTCTAGGAGGGAAAATTCCTACAAATTTGTATATTAATCTGAAGAAAATAACTGCAAATTCTCTAATACATCCACCCAATGGTCTTACCTCATAATGGCTTAGAAATCTAGACTACAAGTTCGATATTCCAATCAAGAACCCACATGTCATGTTTGAAATAAAAATTTGAATTGAACATGAATAAGTACAAACTAAAATATAATGATATTCTGGACTAAAATAAATTATTTAATAAAATAAATTCATTTTGGAAGTATTTGAATTGAATTTGAATAAGTAAAAACTGAATATATTGAATTTCTCAATTTTTTTAACAAATAAAATTCGAAGTCAAATAAGTTTGGAATATATGAACTAAAATTTGTAAAAAAAGTTAAATATAATTATTTTTTATTTGAATAAAGTTGTAATTATATAAAGTAAAAAACTTCAAGTAATAAATCCAAAACAAAATGGAATTCGGAATTAATTTTTGAACACTCGTTAACTTATGTTTGTAAAAATAAATTTAATCATAATTATATTAAGTCAAAAATTAAATTAAATCTCCTCATAAAAATTAATCTTTCACTAATTTATTGAATCATAATTATATTAAGTCAAAAATTAAATTAAATCTCCTCATAAAAATTAATCTTTCACTAATTTATTGAATTCAAAATTGAATATATATATATATATATATATATATATATATATATATATATAAGAGTAAATTTATTAAAACATCACGTGCTCTCTCTAAAGACTCGTAAAACCACACGTTTCACTATTCTTTTTCAAGTAACTGCACATAGTTTGCCAAAATGTATTAGAAAATCTAATACTTTAAATTCTGAGCCAACAGGTTATGACAACATGGGAACTCCAACAATAGAAACAAGACACAGCCCGCCAGATGATGTGTGTGGTTCATCTGGCAACCAAACTAGATTTGTGGCTTTTGTGACTGGGCACATACTGTCATTACTTGTTGGCTTGGAAAAGATTCTGATTTCTGAAACATTTATGCAAACTATATATGCAGTTTCCTGAATGTTTTCTTTTAAAAACAGCACTCAAGATCCATCGATTACTGTGCTTAACGAACTAGTGTGGTTTCTAATGTGTGCAGTTTAATTTGTTTTTATCGGATGTCTAGAAAGCACGAAATGGCATTACGAGTTCTCCACGGAACGGCCGAAGGCCGGATACTTGGAAGGCTAGTACCTTGCATGGTTGTGACACAATATTCCGTCTAATCAAGACTGTACGTACTGAAATTTGCCAAACAACAGAAGAACGAGCACCCTGATTGGTGAAGAGAAGAGAAAATGCGCGAGATAGAGGGTACCCTTTCTTCCACCATGATGTCTTTATTGAAAGACGGCCTTGAACGAAAATGGCAGTAGATCTAACCCATCAAGTATGAGCTGAAAATTAACCCCTGCAATTCCTGCACACAGCATGTCATGTTTGTTCGTCGACAATGGCAAACCAACACATAAATTTTGTCGACGGAAGGGAGTCGGCAAAATGCAGATCGAATTAGCAACTGAATTGCTTCTCGTACCTCGTCAATTAGCAGCCCAACAGCCAAGCGGAAGAGAGAGAGAGAGAGAGAGAGAGAGTTCCCAGGAGACCACTTGAGATGTTCAGATGAAATCTCTGTGTGGTATCAATGCCTTGGAATTGAGCTGCCTCTACACTTTTGCCGTTGGTTTGGCCGTTGTTGCTTTACTTTCTCTAAAGCATAACGGTCGTGCACGAATGATTATTTGCCTGTGGCTGGCTGGAGTTAAAGATTAAAGAATACCGGTCGCTTGTTCACTCAAAAAAAGTTGATTCGTTAAGAAGTAAAGGCAAGGCAGCATCTTGTGTTTGAGTGCTGCGCGCGCGAGGTGAGATTGCTGAAACAACCTTGTTTTGAGTGTTGCTGTTACACATTACGTATGGACTACCTATCATTCTACCACTGATCTTTAATTAGATGCAGGACTTGTCTACAAACAATTAAATATACCTCCTTTCAAGAATGACTATAAAATCACACAATAATCCTTAAATCAGAAGTGTCGGTGTTTTAGAACCGATCTTACGTAAAGATTGTTTGATTCGGGGGGTCTCCTAGAGATGAAATCACGCAGAGAGATTGACACGGGATTTTTATACAGGTTCAGACCTTCTCCGGAGAGAATAACAACACTACTCCTGTGTGTGTGTGGTATTGACCGTATTCTCAACAATCAAGCCAGAAACTAAGACTATTACAAAGAACAGTACTTGTCTTTCTCCTTGATTGTCCTCGATTGGCTGTTTTTCGCCCCTCTTTCTCCTCTGATTGATGCCTTTATATAGTCGTGAAGGAGTAGCCGTTTTCCCCTGCTGAAGAGACGCCTAATCAAGTCAGTAATGGGCACATGATGGCAATAACTATCGGTGTAATGGCTCCTTCACGCCGCTTGGCGATTATCTTTCAGAGGTAATGGGGTATTTAAGCGCTATTACTGTGCAGAATAACAGTGCATGTGGACCGTCTGGATTCCTTAATCAATTGGACCCACTCGCTTGTAGGTTTTATTGATTATAAGGTGGTCGTGGATGACTTGGTCGTAGCAGGACTTACGACTAGGTATAAGTCGTAGTAGAACTTACGACTGGGTAATAGTCGTAGAAGGACTTACGACTAGGTACCAGTCGTAGTAGAACTTACGACTGGGTAATAGTCGTAAAAGGACTTACGACTAGTACAGGTCGTAGCAGAACTTACGACTGGACAATGGTCGTAGAAGGACTTACAACCAGGTAGTGATCGTAGAAGAACTTATGACCATGACATAGTCGTAATAAGACTTACGATTATGGGGGTGATTGTAGGAGAACTTACAATCACTTGGTAGGCCTCTCCCTTATAAATATAAGGGGTACTTCCGGGGACTACGTGACGTCATATTTACCGATAATAAGAATTATAGATAAAAGATAAAATGAGGATTATCAGATCCTCGTCATCTAGCCCCCCAGCTTCAAGTGAAAGTAACTTACTTGGTAAAGGTTTTGCAAATGGTCTTACGACTATGAAAATATCGCAGAATTATGGTCGAAGGAAAAACTCTTCGACATTTGAGTGCTACTTTGACTAGGAATTTGCTTTGTCAGGAAGGTTGCTTACGATTATCAGATAGTCGTAAAAACCCCTATGACTATGAAGTGGTCGTAGTAGGGCGATCGAAAGAAAATCCTTTCCGATTGATACTTCATTCGACTAGAAAGACTTGGTCAAGAAAGTAATTTCGCCTTGAGGTGACAAAACGAACCTAATTTTCTCGAACGGACCATCTAGGGAATTGCAACCGACTCCCATAGACCTGTCGATTCGACGGTTCCCGAAGCGGTGGCAATCGTGCGGTTATAAAAACTTACCGGGAGTTTAGACTTGGATTTTTACCTTTTCCCAAATCGCTCCCACTATTCTTCAAGTTCTCGCCTTCTCCGCCTCCAACTCGATTTCGTCTTCTCCGCCGCCAACCCAATCGTGTCTTCTCTGGCAATCTTTTTTCAATCCAAAATTTCTTGTTTCTGAGAGAAATGGCCAAGAAAGTTTCTGAGTGGGAAGAGTCGGAGATGGACGCGGTGAAGATTAAAGTCTTGGTCGACGCCGGGAAGATTCCAGAGAAGGCTCTGGTGAAATGGCTTCCGGCTATTGGGCAGCACTGGCCGTCAAGGGAAAATGGGCAAATCCCCGTCTTCCAAGCGTACTGTGAGTGCGGCCTCCGACTGCCTGCTCACCCTTTTCTTACGGTGGTACTCGAGCACTTTGGAGTGGAATTAGTGAATCTAGGTCCTAATTCTATTACTATGCTAAGTGTCTTCGTGTACCTATGTGAGGCGTACCTGGGGATTCCGGCGGACCTCGAGCTTTTCCAATATTATTATGGGATGGCTCGACAAACCGGAATTGCCGGAAGTTGCGGTCTGAATCTCCACGACTTGAACTCGAGGGAGTATATTCAGAGTTTTACTCGGTCTTCATGACCGGGATGGAGGAAGAGGTGGTTTTACTGGAAAGTCACCTCAGAAGATAGCCTCTCCTTCGTGAGGAAGGCTGCCGAGAAGCAATCTTAATGGGATTAGATGATAAATGAACTATCACAATTCGGATTGCTTCCATCCGCGACCATTCGGTAGATTGAGCACCCCTCATTTATCCGTGAACTATCTGCAGCTCTACACGTTAGAGGAAAAATGGAAGTGAGCTTAATTTGCACTAGTTCGATCATAAATTAAATAATTTGATGAACTATCAGAATTTGGAGTGCTTCCGTCCGTGACCATTTGGTTGATTGAGCACCGCTCATTTGTCTGTGAGCTATCTGCAGTTCTACACGTTACAGGAAAAATGACTTTCTATTTTCAAAATATACGTAGTCACACGGTAAAGTTTCTTTTATTCCATATGTGGCTGATACAAAGTCAATTCGGATATTACGAATATTGAAACTCGAACAACATATTACTATTCATATTAACAAGCCTTGGGGCATCACATGCTGTTGAACACATGAAGATGGAAACAAAGATTTATGACATGCATAGAGGGAGCATGAAGTAGCAGCATAGTACAAGAGACCAAAGGCCTAAAAAGAAAGTACAAGTTTTAGATGTAATATTTTTTTAAGAGTTGGTGCAATTAGCCTTTTAAGATTTTCTGCTAATTAGCGTAGGGTTTACGACGGACTAAAGTGATGTCGGACCCTGGATTTCTGCATTCGGATCCTCTGTGAAATCACTGTGCTATTCCCTGGATCAGTAGATAGCACTTCACAGGCATAATACTGAATCAAACCAGACATGGCGTAAAATCATTTCATTCATTAATTTACAAATCAGAGTTTACATAGACCGCTTCGGGCTAATTTTTACAATAAGGGCCGATCAGGCCAAATGAGTACATTACAAAAGATAGCGGAAGCAACAACGGAAGCAAAGGGGTGAGGGCACATCTTACCGCAGGCAAGTGACTAGGGAACCCGTGTACGCCCGATATTATCTAAAAACTTCAGACAATATAGAAGGTACACAAGAACCGACGGAGTCAGACTGGGGTGAGACTAGAACAGCTAAGGACTAAACTACGCTTCAACATTTCCAGGATCTTCGAACTTCTGGATCCTCGTTGTAGTTGACAGCTCCAGGGTTCCTATTTCTGAGGGTTTGGGGAAAGAGCGAGAATGAGCACAACTACCGTGCTCGCAAGCCAACACACACAGATGCAATAATATATATCCAAGGTGTAACAAGGATGGTTCGGGTTCTTTTATTTGCATAAAGCAGCATTTGCAAATACAGATATTAGAAAGTCCTATCACTTAGCATTTACAGCGGGCTCTCTGGTTCACCTCTGGGGAAGACCCAAGGCCACCCGGAGGGTCCCCGGGGACCGAAGCCACTAGAAGGGTCACCGGGTCCCGCGAGGCCCGGAGCAGCGGGCCCTCTGGGTACATCTGGGGAAGACCCGAAGCCACCCGAAGGGTCCCCGGGGCCCTGCGGGGACCGAAGCCACCCTAAGGGTCCCCGGAGTCCCGCGAGGTCCAGAGCAGCAGGCCCTCCGGGTTACCTTCCGGGAAGACCCAGAGCCACCCGAAGGGTCCCCGGGGCCCCGCGAGGCCCGGAGCGGCAGGCCCTCTGGGTCGCCTCCAGGGGAGACCCGAGGGCACCCCGTCGACGGACTCCGGATGAAACCCGAAGACAGAGCATCCCGGGCACCAGTGGACCAGGTGCACTAGTCTGGTGGACCATGCCCAGGGAAACCCACTGTGGGCCAAAGCCTACGCGTAGGGGGGAGTCCCTACAGCCCCTACGCGCATGGTACCTCTATATGGGTAGGGTAGTAATGTAAGTGCCCTGTCTAGAAAGGATATAAATAGGGGTCCGCCCCTCATATAAAAGGGGAGACAAAAGTCCTGATTTTTTGGAGTAATCAATACACATCTTTTTCCTAGCAGCTGGTCCCCTTTCCCGAGGATCCCCCGGCTCCTCCGAGCGCACCGGGGGTCCCCCATCTCTTACTATGTAGCCTTTGTTTGCTACGACAATTGGCGTCGTCCGTGGGGATCGGCAAAAAAGTCAAGCACAGCTCCGAAGCACTATAATGGAACCTCAAAGAGCGGTGCCCAAAGTGTCCACGGCTGAAGCGAAGTAGGACTTCTGAGGCCGCGACAGCTGCCGCCCTTGCTGCGGAAGAAGAAACAGATAATTCCACGCACGGAAAAATCATCGGAGGCGAGGCGCCGCCTAGTATCCTGGCGGCGGGCCAGCCGCTCGGAGCAGCGGGCATAACGCGGGAAGCGTACAAGCACTCCAGCAGGAGCTAACTAACCTCCGCCGAGAGATACTCAACCTCCGGCAGCCGATTGTTTGGGAGCTTGCTTCAGACCATACAAGGATTTAATCAAGTGACATGCTTTCTTCTCTTGCCTTTCAACCACAAAGCCATCGGGCTACTACATATAAATCTCCTCGTCCAACTCCCCATTTAGGAAAGCAGTCTTTATATTCATTTGATGTACTTAGAGTTTGTATACAACAGCTAGTGCTAAAAGCACCCGAATTGTGGGAAAAAGAGCCAGAGGAGAGTATGTGTCAAAGTTGTCTTCACTATATTTTTGCGTGAAACCCTTAGGCACTAAATGGGCCTTGTAATTTTCTATAGTATCATCAGATCTTCGCTTTCTTTTAAAGATCCATTTGCAGCCCACTGGCTTGTACCCAGATGGAAGGTCTGTAACCTCATATGTTCCGTTAGCTATGATGGAATCCATCTCACTACGGACTGCTTCCTTCCAGTAATCCATATCCGGAGATGTGTGTTCCTCTGAAAGGGTTAGTGGTTCATCATCCATAAGATAGCTGACATAGTCATCACCAACAGACTTTTCAGTCCTCTGTCTCTTACTCCTCCTCAACTCCAATTCAAGAGTAGTGTTATCCACACTATGAAGAATAGTGTTCACATGAACCAGTAGGGATAATGACTTCATTTGTTCTCATCGATAAAACATTCTCAAAGAATGTCGAATCATGATATTCCATCATTACATTTGTAGCAATGTCACTCACCTCGGATTTGACCACCAGAAATCTATAAGTCATGCTATTTTTAGCATACCCTAGAAAGACAATGTCAACCATCTTAGGACCATGCTTTCTCTTCTTTCAATAATGGCACATGCACTTTTGCAAGGTATCCCAAGTTCGAAGAAATGATAAGTTGGGTTTCCTCCCCTTCCATCCTTTATAAGGTTTTTCCTCTTGATTGCGTAGCGGAACCCTATTGAGGACATAATTAACTCTGAGAACTACTTCACCCCACCAATAGTCCAACATATATGAACTTTTTAACATGGCATTGACCAAGTCATAAAAAGTTTGGTTTTTTCATTTCGGCTATTCCATTTGATTGGGGTAAGTATGGTGGAGTAATTTCTTGAATTTTCTACTTTCTTCACAATATTAAGAGAATTCCTTTGAAACACAATCACCACCTCGGTCCGACCTTAATCGTTTGATTTTCTTTTCTTGTTGGTTTTCCACTTTGGTTTTAAAGATCTTAAAATGTTCTAGTGCTTCATATTTCGTCTTAAGTAAATAAATATAGCAACACTTCACATCATCTATGAGAGTTAGAGAATATTGTTTGCCACCTTAAGTTAGTATTACATTCATCTCAAAGAGATCTAAATGTATTAGCTCAAGTGATGAGATAATCCGCCCTTCCAAGCTATGAAAAGTTTTTCGGGGTTTCTTTGCTTGCACACACAATCCACGCTTAGAACCATTCTCATAATTATAACTTGGAATTATACTCATTTTGCTTAACCGCAAAATGGCTTGAAAGTTAACATGACATAATCAAGAATGCCAAAAATCATGAATTTAATTGCAATGGGAAAGATTAAAAATGTTTACATTGTTGAAATCAAGGATAGACAAGCAGAATATGCACTAGCGACGACGCCCACAACTTTCTAGGAAACGTCCAGACCAGGAACTGCACTTATCTACCTCAAAAATATCGGCCAATACTGACTGTCCTAAACAGATCTATTACCGACGTCGCCAAACTAATCAAATACACCACCAATCGAATGGGAATCAAAGTTACCCTTGATGAACCGCTGAAGAACGTGAACCCGGGCTGCGATCCCTCCCCTTCTCTTCCTTCTCCCTTTCTTCCTCTTCCTTTCTTCTTCTTCCTTCTTCTCCTTCCTTTCTCCTCTTCTCCTCATCTTGGTAGAGCAACATGGGGGCTGCTACAGTCACGTGAACAGTGGTGGCGCATTGTAGCTACAGTGCTATTAGGGTTTTCCACCTGCTTTTATACGTGGTCGGCCCCTCATGGGCCTCCTGGGCCAAGGCCTGAGGCCTATGTTGCCGAAAAACTGTAGAAACTCTCTTTTCTTATGTCTAATTTCTCTTTTGAGTGCTTTCTTTCTTATAATAAATCGGAGTATTACAAGTGGACCTTCACAAACGGTTTTTGTTGAAAATCGTTTGTGTTGAGCGTTATCACAGACGGTTTTGACAGTTGAAAAACCGTCTGTGATAACTGTCCATTATCACAGACATACAAATTCAGACGGTTCAAAAACCGTATGTGATGACGGTTCTGAACCGTCTGTGATGACCTTTTGTGTAGTAGTGGTGACAGTATTGTTTTGTCAAACCACGGGTGGTAACGTGATCAAAGGGGTCAGAATTGAAAATAAAGTTCGTGGGAGATTAACTTTAAAATAAAAATTTTAAAAATTAATTAATAAATAAAATTCCTTTGGAACATAGGTCTACATAAGTGATAACTACACTGGCCGTCTGATCGCCCTGTTAGCACATCCGCTAGTTGGCAATCATAACTAATTCGACTAAAACTCATTAATGAAGTAAATTCTCTGCTCCCTGCAAGGTGCTAGTAAGATTGAGAACGGTACCTGACGAATCATGGCGAATCGCTTTGGAGAAGTCCAGAAACAGAAAGCAACGACAATGTCGGTAAATCTGATCCATAGAGATATCAGTCGAAGGTTAAATCGTTCAGTTCCTGCACAACATGATATGTTAATACATCTTCTTGTTGTTCTTTGCGAGAATGTTAATACTTCGAAATTGACAAATCATTACATACACAATTCTTCTGACACAACAGATTTGCAGAGATGTAGATGGAAGCAAATGCAGTGGCATTCCAAATAGAAAAACTAGGAAACACCGTGCTATGAGCTAAAAGATACCGGTAACTACTTAACTGGGAAGCGGAACATGCAATACCTTCTCTTCAGAGAAAACCAGCTATAAGCAGAAACAGCAGCAAGTCTAACCCACGATCAGCAGTAAGACCAACGATTCCTGGGAAGCACGATATGTTAGTTCTCCGATATTGTCAAACCACTATCTAACTTTTACCCCTGTTTTGACAGAACATGCTGATCGAAGCAAATGAAATATTTGTCGTACCTTGGTAATTAGAGTTGGAATTGGCCCCATTATCTGAACGGTCATTCATTCCTAATTCCAAAGAATGATATGGCTTAGTATCACATTACTTGGACAAGTGAAAGGAGATCAATATAAAATGTAGAGTTTTTACCACCACTTAAAACATGTTACATATGGCATGATGTGACAAGAGAAGGACTATGACTAAATACATGCACACGAACACGCACGAGATCACAGACTAAGTTCCTTCATTCCTCTTGTCGGACTTCGGATTTCTGCATTCGGATCGTCTGTGAAATCACTGTGCGATTCCCTGGATCAGTAGATAGCACTCCACAGGTACATTGCTGAATCAAACCATACATGGCGTAAAATTATTTCATTCATTAATTTACACATCAGAGTTTACATAGACCGCTTCGGGCCAATTTTTACAATAAGGGCCGGACAGGCCAAATGAATATATTACAAAAGATAGCGAAAGCAACAACGGAAGCAAAGGGGTGAGGGCACATCTTACCGCAGGCAAGTGACTGGGGAACCCATGTACACCCGATATTATCCGAAAACTTCGGACAATATAGAAGGTACACAAGCACCGACGGAGTCAGCTAGACTGGGGTGAGACTAGAACAGCTAAGGACTAAACTACGCTTCAACGATTCATGGGTCTTCAGACTTCTGGATCCTTGATGCGATTGGCGACTCGTGGTTCCTGTTTCTGAGGGTTTGGGGGAAAGAGCGAGGATGAGCACAACTACCGTGCTCACGAGCCAACACACACAGATGCAATAATATATATGCAAGGTGTAACAAGGATGGCTCGGGTTCTTTTATTTGCGTAAAGCAACATTTGTAAATACAGATATTAGAAAATCCTATCACTTAGCATTTGGACCAAATTGTATTTTTAAAGAGATTAATTGTGTAATAATTAATAAAAGCAGAGGCTACCTCCACCTTCATGCTTATATTTTGTTGGTGGTCATACCCACCTATTACCAACGCTGGGTAAGAATACCCAGAAAAAATCCAAATCAAGGGCTAGGTGAGCCCCGCACATTTTTCATTCCAACCACAAAAGTTTTTGAAATAGAACTATATCTTGTAAGTTCCTACGCCCACCCTTGACCGTGGGCACGGCTGTTCGAACAGTTTTTATTCTCTACAGAGATTGCACATCTTGACCCACAAGAGATAATCGTCTTGATATGTACACATGTTTCCTTGGACATGTGAATCAAGGGGAGATTATCACAAGGCCTTTACAAGGCATCCCTCGATATTTGCCACACCCGCTAAGGTTTCACCTGAGCGGGGTTTCGTTCCCGTGGGACCGGACAACCACTACGCCCAGACCCCCTCTTGCGCCATACGACTTACGCCTAGGTTCCGCAAGTCGCATACCCCAACCCGTAGCCTCGTGGGCTCACGGCGAAGGGATGCCCCTCCAATGGTGCAGCTCGTACCGAAGGTCACCAATTAGTTAGCCAGGTCGACACCATTATAGACTTGTGGCTGTATTGTTTTGCAATAGGAGGTCATCACAGGATTAAGTCCTTAAGATCATCTGGATGGTTCTTACCACATGCCATTCACAAAAATATCCTGGGCTACATTAGCACCCATCCATATACCCTCCAGCTTGCCATCCGCCCAAATGGGTATTAGCAAATTTTTAGAGTTTTGGAGGAGTATAAAACAAATTATCCAACCAGTTCAGTCATTCTCCCCAATGACTGCCCAAAACAATTGATGATGATTAAAGGATGATGATTTGGGGTAGAATTACCCTGGTACTTAAACAAGTCTAGCATGGCGTTTAAGTACGACCTATAACTAGTAAGTTACCATATATTTACTAGGGCAATAAGGATATTGGGAGTTCAATTTTCAAGGAAAATGGAATAATAAATTATTAATCAACAAGTAGGCATTTAACTACCTTAGAGTGTTTGACATACATTTGCATAAAAACTAAAGCATGCAATTTGATACTTCAAAAGAATATAATTTGCATAAAATGTGGGATCAATATGATCAAAGTGTTGACTCGCCTGGGCTATTTTTACCGTGGTCTTAATCTTACTCAAAACCTGATTAGACAGAGGTTGGAACTCTTGATCGGCGTCTTTGCTTGAATTTTGGATCTGCTTGAGTCGTCGATTCTTCTGGACTTCGATTTCTAATTACGTAATAACGATTGAAAAACCAAATAAATCCAAAGAACTCAAAAGACCAAATAAAACACAAGAGCCTCAGAAATATTGCGGAGGACGGCTTGAGAGAATGGTTTGAGCGACACTGGAAGGTTGGACAGAGTCAAACATCCAGTTGGGCGAAAGGAGGAATGACAGAGAATTTCTGTCTAGAGGGAGGATTCAAAGGAGGGTAAGGTCGAATGAGCTTTTGCCGGAATGCTCTACTGCGGATTTGGAAGACAGCAAGACTATACCACTACAGACGACAAGGCAACTTGACTACAGGTTCTATACCAAATCTAGAATACTCGATCGACACAAAATCCAATGGCAATTTCAATCCCAATCTCAGATGCCAGATAATACCCATCGATTCAAAAGCTAGCTACTCAACTTACTACTACAACCTATTGCTAAATCAAGACATATAATCTATTGCCAAACCACAAATTATTTCCAAACAATACGAATTGATAAAGCAATCAAATCAATACTTCCAGCTTTCACTAAATACCATTACTTCCAATAATCATTGTCCTACTGACGAACACTAACCAACAGCTAACAATTGATTAACAAATCCAATAGACAATACTGCACTGAAGATTAAAACTATCCCTACTAATCAAGATCACAATCAACAATTCAATTTGCTGCCAAAACACTTATACTGAGGATCAGTAATCTCAGACAATTAATCAATAATCAAATTACTACTACCAAAACACCCTACTATCCTATTGCAATATTTCTCAATCGTTGGATCGATTGTAACCTCAATGCTACTGCTACGATCTGGTGAAGTCACTACGAATCAAACGCTGACAATCGAAATAGATGAATAATAATTAATCGCAACTTCTACGACACAACAACTCAATTGACAGATTACTAACAGGGCATTTATTAGCAATATCAAAACAGAAGCTCTTCATTGCCAGATGCACAAATCTCAATTTCGAGATTACCAATACTGATATTGAAGAACAATAATCAACAACAACAATCAATTACAAATACTGAAGTTCAAAGCTAATGATCAACACTCACTGCCACCACATGATACTATTGAGCAATATCATCAACAATCAACAACTCGAGAAGTATAGTCCACAGACAAATATTTACAACTAAAACACTGCTAACAATACTGATTCAATCGCCATAGATACTTCAAATTGACATATTGCGCACACAATATCGAACACAAGACACATATTACACTGCTATCGAACATTGACATTGATCAACTCATTGCCGCTGCTGCTGAGGGGAGTCTTGGCCACAGGGAGAGCAATCGGCAGGAGGAGCAGGGGAGGGGGGCCTCGGCCAAGGCAGAGAGGGTACTGAGGGAGAGAGCACAAAGAGCTGAGGGAGAAGGGGGGGTGTGCAGGCCGGAGTGGCACTGAGCCAAGAATGATGGTGGCGCTCGGTAGGGAGTGGCGACGGCCGGGGAGGAGCTGGTGGCGCAGCAGACAGCGAGCAATGGGAGGAGGCTAGTGGCACCTGTGGTGGTCGAGCTTGGCAGCCACACGGCGCCCGGGGGGGAAGGGGAGCACCAAAGGAGGGGACCGAGAGCAGCAGGGGGAGGAGGGGAGCCTTACCGCGCAGTCGGTGGAGGCGATGAAGCACCAGGGTTGGGCGGCGATGGAGCCGCAGGGTTGGGCGGCGATGGAGCCGAGGGTGGCGCGGGGAGGAGAACAGCGGCAGCGGTCCTTGGTGGTCGGGAGCTTCGGCCGACTGCTGGGGAGGCTCGGGAGCGTCGCCGTGGCGCTCCAAGCGCCGGCGACTAGAGCTGACGGGGCGGCCGACAGTGGAGGGGCGCTTTGGCTGAAGGGGAGGGGAAGAGTAAGAGTGGCTCGGGAGAAGACTTACCATTGGGGGAAAAAGGAGCGGGGCGAGGAGAGCACGGGGAGGGCGAGGCTTTTATAGCCGGGTGGAGAGAGGAGGAGCTGTTGGGCCGATGATGTCGGGAGATCTGGCGGCCATGGCGCCGATGGGACGCAGTATGGGCGACGGAGTGGGCGGCGGCGTGGCGCCCATGGCGGCGATTGGCGAGGCGACGAGACGTCGCGGCCCGACCGGAGAGGCGATGGACCGGGCGGCGCAGGTTTTGGACCGGGGTGCCTCACCCTTGGACCGGTCGGAGTCGTGCCGCAAGGACGGAGCCGACGTCACGGGTGTGGGCGGCGATGTGCTGGGGCCCGACGTAGAGGAGCCGGTGGTGAGGCGACACGAGGTGGGGCGGCGCGAGGCATGGCGGCTGGTGAGTCGGTGGAGCAGTGAGGCGAGCTGCAGCAGGGCCGGCCAGAGGAGAGGAGAAGTCGGGCGGAGACGGCACTCGGGGCGATGCGGGAGAGGGGAGACGAAACGACGACGGCCGCGAGAAGACGAAGCGGCGTGGGATCTGCCTAGGCGGCGGAAGAAGAGAGAGAGGCAGGGCGACAAGCGAGAAGGCGTGGCGGAGGTGATGCGGCCGAGGCGGCGGGGAAAAATGGATAAGGGAGAGAGAGAGACGGGTGAGCGACACAGGCCGGGAAAAAAAAAGGAGCGCCGTGGCTGGGCCGGGCCGGTTTGGGCGGAAGAAAAGCAGGCCGCGGGCTGGGCCAGAAAACGGGCTGTTACACCTCTCTACTTCATCTTCTTCCTTTGGTTAGCACATCTGTGCGACCGCTTGCTTCACTGCTTCATCCATGTTCTGCACTGCATCGAGCATGCACCGCTTTCCATTCTTCATCAAGCATGACGGTAAGTTGATTGCGTGACTAAACAACTCTGTTATAATCATATTTTTGCATATATTTTGAAGTACAATGTGTTGCATGCTGTTAGTATTACTTATGCATATCTAGTTATCTGTGATATCTGTCTCATAATAAAATCTGATATTAAAATATTACACATATTTCTAACAATTAGCAGCCCAACAAACAGGTGGAAGCAAGTGCGGAAAATTTCCATAAGATCAACGATATGGAACGAACAGCTAACAATGTACAGAATAGATCTTCAAATGAAATTGATCGCTTCGTCTGTATGCCTTACTACCCACCCAGACGCTTTAGGCACGGGCTTGGCCATGTTTGCTTTGAATTTTTTTTATTATTAATTAACTATTTTTAAAATTTTATTTTAAAGTTAACCTTCGCAAACTTTATTTTCAATTCTGATCCCTTTGATCACGCCACCACTCATAGCGTGATAGAACAACACTGTCATGCCAGTCTGTATCTGAGCAAACTCTTCACGAAACCACCCGTGGCGTAACAGTGTTGTTTGATCATGCTAGCACCAGCGGCGTGACAAAAAAATATTATTTTAACGGATTTATCCTATAGCGTGACAATTTTATTTTGTCCCACGGGTTGTGGCGTGATCAAAGAGGTCAGAATTGAAAATAAAATTCGCAGGGGTTAATTTTAAAATAAAATTAAAAAAATAGTTAATTAATAATAAAAAAATTCGTTTGCTTTCCGTTTCCTAATTAAAGCAAGAATGGATCATATTCTTTGCTTGTATGTGGAGTAAAGACCTTGGCACAATTAAAAGATTAGGGTACTATTATTTACAGTTGGGATTAAAACGTCTTTATCGATTGCCGAGCTAAAGATTAATTGATTCGTAAAGAAAAAGTGGGAAATTAAAGTACAAGACAAGATGATATATCTGTTGCCTTTGAACGTGAAAAAGCAAAGCTTCGCAGCATTTTATGAAATGCATGGAGGAATCAATGAACCAATGCGTGACAAAAACTTTTGCAGACAGTATCGGGTAAGTGTGGATTATGGGAGGCTTCTTCCTAGTGTCTTAGACCCAAACAAAGCAAACGAATTACAACTCTGACACTGTTTGTTTAGATTTAAGCTTATAGCTTAAAATCAACTTTTTAGCTTAATCAGCTTTTAAACCCCTCAACTTTTAAACCAAGTTTTGGTGTTTGGTAATCTAACTTTTTATAGGATGTTAGCTTATTAAATTGTGTGTAAAAGATAAAAAGTCTGAATTACCATTGAAGGTTTGAAGGATGTTTTTAAAAATAAATTTAAACTTATTTTTACATAGGATTTGTAACTATGACGATACGTGTAAATGTACATATGAAACAAAAAAAGATTTTGCTCGTTCGTGCATGTATTAATTTTGGATATTGCGTAATTAAAGAAATTAATATGGAAAGACATATATTAACCCACCAAACAAAATAATATCCGATCATATCCTTGTAATCAATTCATCAACCTGCGTGTTGCAGGTGCTAGGGCATGTTATATATTCTACATTTTATTCACATAAATATATGCTATCTGTGCTAGGCTGTGAATGCTTGTCACATGTGAGAGACCACTGGTTGTCACTGATCCTCTTTTGCTCTAGAAAGAACCCAAAAACAAAACCCATACAAATTCATATTTCACAAGCTAGCAAATTCAGATCATACACTCTGCAATTTCAGATCATTTATAGGAGTACTGCTCTAAAAAATTTGATCAACATGGAAGCACTGGAATTTAGTGAGTCAATTTTACATGAATACTCAGTGGCTCCATAATACAATTCAGATCATACACAAGCATTTTGCATCTTCAAGAATACGAAATTCAGATCATTGCAGATTCTCAATCTTTTGGACTTCAAGAATGCGAGGCGTCGATTTCTTTTGACCTTTTAGTCTCCAAACATGGATGGCAGCCTCTATTCTGTTTGCTACTTCAAGCGTGTGGTGCTCAGATGACAGATCCAAGCAACCAAGGAGGCATTCCGGTGAGAATTGTTCAGTTGTTATGTATCGGTAAATAATCTCACCCAAGCAAGATTTACCACTTTGCAGGAAAAGTAAGATATTATAATGGATGAAACTGATGAAAATATCCATGATCACTACAATTGGAAACAAGTGTTCTTATGGACAAACATTAAGTGCACAAAATGCAGCGTAAAATACGTCAGCTGCTACTTCAAGATTCATTTTCCAGAAGTTACCAATACAAAGATTTCTATTCAATTACAGAAAACAGCATAAAGATGGTGTGAAAAATTGAAATTACAAGCCTATTCTAAGGCATATTTTGCAAATTGCCTTAGACAATTAACGCGGTATGAGTTCCCAGTATCATATTAATGGAGTCCTAAGGTAATTTGTTTAGGCAATTGCTACAAGAATTACTTCCATGCAATTACAAGCTTGAATAAGAAAATGCAGCATTGACCTTAGTATGGCACATGATGGGTGTACCAAGTATAGATAAAAAGGGAAAGAAATCAAAATTGAACTTGACGTGGTATAAGCGTTCACAAGGTTATCAGGCCTAAACTTATTTATACATTGAAGTTCTTCGCCTGCTAAGAGCAATCAAATTTGAAATTCTCCTGATAATAGGCAGGTATGTATTCAACTCAGTCTCTACAATTCTACATATTGATCAAACTAATTTAACACCATCTACCAGACTCAACTTTCGAATAAAGGAATACTAATTGCAAGATGCCATGACGCTACTGACATCTTGTCAAAAAGACAACCATTTAACCAAGAAGATACTAAAAGATGTACCCACCCAAAGGGCAAGATATTAGATTCTTTCCATAACAAGAACAAAGTGATTTGAGTACAGCATTCAAGCCTTCAAGAGAAGTGTTGATAGTGTTAAGAGTCAAGACACAATTTACTGAACAAGAGCTATGAAGAAGCATACATAGCCATGGCTGTTTCGGTTCTTCTCCATCAAAGCTCTGCTAGACATGAATTGACTCCTCATAACAATAATAAAGGGGGTGCTACAGACTTTTTATTGGAAACAAATTGTGTTCAAAATGAAAATAGTTGCAGCAACAGGACTAGCTCATGCAAACCGACAAAATTGCCATAACAGGCACCCGGCACTTTCAGTAATCAGTACACATCTTGTACTAAGTACTAACAAACAAGTTAATTGAGCTGTTGCATTTACGAGAATGTACGATGTGAAGTGGTCCCGTTCACAGCAATTTCACACAATTGGGCCACTTTTAACAACTGAAGTATGCTACACATAAGTACTACCAATCTTCAACGCCTCCATGCATAACTAGAAATATAATTACTAGAAGTATATTTGTACCGGCGAGTCACTAATCTTAAGTGTTTACCTTTGGCAAGGTCTCCAAGTACACTTCCGGGATCTCCATCTCGGCAAGCACATCACTGTTAATCACCATTGCCGCCTTCAGTATCTGATTTGTGCAATCCCTTCTCTGCTGCAGCTTCCTCCGTGCGTCCTCGGACAGCCCCTTGGGCGGTACTCGTGGGCATGGCAGCCACCACTTCTCCTCCTGCCGCACCGACGGCCGCCCGCAGGACGACGACGACGGTAACGGCCCTCCGCTGTCCACCACAATCCCCCTATCCACATACCAGAATTCCATCTCGCTGACGTCTGCGCTGGGGCTGTAGCTGCCGCAGCAGCGCTCTGGAGCAGCGTCGTCCTCCGACGCGCTCGATATTCCGTCGGCGGCGGCGAGGGCACTCGGCTAGGCGCGGGCTAGGCAGTGGGAATGGAATCGCATCTGGATGGGATGCCAATGGAAGGCAGGGGAAAGCGACGGGGGTAGAGCACACTGATGAATGATGACCGACGGGAGCAGAGCCTCAAGCGTTGGGGATGGGGAGGGAGGAGAGGCGGTGGCGTTGGGGGGAGGCGAGGGGAGGCCAGCGACGTTTGGGGGAGTCGTCGGTGGGGGCAAGAGAGGGGAGGCGGCGTCGGTGGGGCGAGGCGGCAGTAGTGGGGGAGTTGGGGATGGGGAGGGGAAGGGAGGGGATGCGGCAGCATTGGGATCGAGAGGGGAGGCAACGTCGCTAGGGGGAGACGATGGGAGGCGGCAGCGATGGGGATGGGAGAGGGGAGGTGGTTGGCGGCAGGTGAAGGAGTCGAAGGTGGGGGGGGATCAGAACGGGAGATTGGGGGCGGCGGGTGAAGGAGTCGAAGGTGGGGGGATCGGAACGGGAGGGGATTGGGGGCGGTCTGGGGGGGGGTGGTTAGGAGGAAGAAGGAAAAAATGAGGGCGTTCATATTTATATACGATGGCATTTTGAGGGTAATTTTAGTGAACTTCAGTGGTAAATAGATATTTCATTCCGCAAAAGCCAAAAAAAACACATCTCTCATGGTTTATGGCTTTTAAGCTTAAAATGACTTAAACTTTTTATAAGCTGGATAAAAAAACCACCCCTTTGTTTAGGCTTAGGCTTTTTTCTTATAAGCTAGACAAAAAACATAAACAAACAAGGCCTCTATCTCTCTCATGGCTTAAGGCCAAAACAAGGAAACATATCTCCTAATGATTTGCGCGTGCCGAAGGATCTGCTGCAGCCGAATGGCCCTTGGCGTGCCTACTGTATGTGCACAACATACTGACACGAATTTGGATAGAGGTTGGAACTTGGAACCAATTCATTATACATTTCATCCTTCTACAGTGTTGATAAGGTGCATGGTTACAAATACACGCTGAGTAGAGTTAAGACTCATAATGCATTTCAATGGTAACTGGACTTTATATACAACCCACCTCCATAATCTTTGTCGTTGAAAGCATCTTGTAACTAGACATCAAAAGATTTCGTTAAATGCATCAAGATGTTCAGTTAATGACATACAAACGATTCCAAAAGAGAAAAAAAAGATATTCAAACGAAACGATGACTATCTTGTAGCCAAATTTCATGAAAAGAGGAATCTGCAAAACATGCTGACAACCAACATGCAGATGGAAAGTTGGAAACTTCATCAAACAACATTAGGATCGCAGAGCTTCAAAATCGTAATTGTCCTCTACTCTGATAAACACACCTTTTGACACAAAATGAGAAAAATGAAGGAACCAGGATATACGGCCATTGAACACACGAAATTCCGGTCATTTTAATACACTTGACGAGTTCAATGCCATCACTGTTTGCGTACATGAAAACTTAATAAAGTTAAAATATTCAACAAATTAGAAGGAAAAAAAACTGAAAATTTGACCCACATTATTGCATGGGTAGAATATTTACCAACAGAACTTCAAAACATCATATCCTCAAATCCCCTAACTACAAAGACATTCCCAAACACAGTAATGAGAGTATCAATAATAGCTTTTACTTGAAATAAAGACGAGCCATAAAGAAACCGATGAAGAATAGAATTAGCACAGAACTTGAAGGAAGGGTGGGCGGGCAGTGTGTGCTCAACCGTAAATTTCAGGCAGTGAATTTTACTAAAGAAAACGTTGGACACCTATTGGACATTAAGAACTAAAATTTACCACTTTACTCCCAATCATGGATGGTAAATCACATAATCAAAAACTCAAATAGTTGATACTTGATATAAATTTTCTATGTACAAATTGGAACTAGTAACAACTCAAAAAAAAAACATATTCACCCCAAACATTTTTTTCAGTTAAACAACATAGAGGATTAACGTATCAGAGGCTGGGCTATAAGGTGAATTTTCCCCACCACTTGCATCCACCCAGTCTCCCCTAAAATAATGAATCCAACCTCTCCCCCAGCTGGTCGCATCAAAATTTAATCAAGGCCTGAAAAAAAAAACAGTGACAAACCAAATGAAGGAGAATTCACTGGCCACCCCAATTTGGTGGTAATTTGGGGACCACTTGTCATGAGAGAGAATATGGTTAGTGAAGGCAAATTCAATGGCCACCAAACTTGGTCACAACATGGGGACCAAAATTCTGTTGACCAACCAAAATTAGTTCTGACTTCTGACCTTCAAGAGGCTCCAGAGTTACATGTCACTTTCCCTCTAATATCTCCCTCTTTTTTCAGCCCCATTCTCACTATGTTCCTTCCTTTACTTTGACCCCTTACATTTATCCATTTTTTAGGCTCTCCTTCACCACCAAATCAGATCTCTTCAATAGTTTATAGTTCATCCCCAAAAAGCAAAAAAATCATGGACCAACATGCACATTAAACTCTGACAAGCTCATTTCAAAACCAGATCAACAAACTAAAATTTGGTCTCAAAGTCCCAAAACCAATGTCAGCTTCATACATTAACCGACCAAGTGTGCTAAATCTCTCTGGTGGCATGTACCTTTCATTGAATACCAACACAGAGCAGCATATCAAACAGCAGAAACTTCAATTACTGGAGGACTAATCTTCCATTAGTACAAAATAAAAGGTTAGGCTGCCTAATTGCAATAATTTAATAGAATGAATTAAATATCTAGATAAATGGTGTGTATATATGAATATTAGCAACACCAGCAAACCTAGATAGGATACAAAGAAGCAACTTTGTTTAAAAATCAGAAGAACTGACATGGGGGTCCTACAGTAGCCTTCTAAATGTCTTAATAGATATAATACAGATACATTTTGCCCAAAAGAAATGAGACTATTCCTCAGGCCAATTAGCACTGAAATCAGACTGAACATTAGATATCATTGTATATTTGTATTACAATATTTTGTCGCTGACCATATCAAAACAAATTTAAAATGGGAGCTTGCCTTTAAATACATGGATAAGCTAAGATCGAGATTCGAAAATTCCGTATCAGTTTGTAATTCTGGATTTTGCCATAAGGGCATGACTAAATGACCATTGCATAGAGCTCAATAGCATGAAAGAATATCACCAAAAAAAGTAATGAACAAACTAAAATGAGCTAACTGATTTAGCAGAGGGCAGAGGCCTGTCATGATTAAGTTAGTTGTTTGACGACAGTATTCATCGAGTTTCTGGGACCATGACAGTGATAGACAGGATGTAGTTATGTATGTTGTGACAGCCAATGTGGAAGGGTTTTGACTAGTGCTAATTGCAGTTGCAGATAGTAACAGAACTCCGAGCAGCATAGTTAAAAATATTGGGAGTTTTTGAAGCCCATGTCAACAAACTATGCCTTGTACTCCCATATTGCTTTTGAATCTTAAATTTAGAAGCACTTAGCTAATGAATGTATGCTGGAGCAATGGGCCAAGAAACTTTCTTGCCGAAACAACAACCAACAGATCGAAGAAATAGCACTAAAGAAGGGTTTCACTAAATCGCATGGCTACCCGGACTTAAACTGTAAGCACCTTGGAGAACATGAAAGAAGAAGTTTGCACTTGCATTATGTCCCACAGTCAAACAGAAAAGGAAATTTTATGAGTATCATCTTCAGGTCTAGGAACGAAACTTAACCAGGTAACTATGTCAGTGTGTCTTGAATGATAGTGCACAATTATAACTCCAGAACAGCTTTTCTAGCATAGCTTCTATCATTTAAAAATGCTTCAATGAAATGTACAACTTAGGATGACCCGAACTGAAGCATTATGCCACATATAAGCTTACTTTCCTTTTCGAACAAACAGCTAACAGATTTAGTTATTCCTACTTGCATACAGATATTTGCATCCATATTCAGGGAACCGAATTTGAACTAGCTCTGGGTCAGAATTGCACTGAAGCACAAGTCAAGAAAATAACCTGGCGGTGTTGCCCCAGCAAGAGCTCAATGCCCGGCTCAACGACATGACCAAACCACCAGCTGCTCTCCTCCGCGTCCAACCCAGAGACTCATGGCAGCCTTGTCCTCGCACTATCCACCGCATCAAACATCACCAGCCTCCCGTCCACAGCATTGTATAGGCAAACAATACCCACTCTGACCAAGCCTGAAAATGCCAGAAACGGCCGTGCCTACCTGCCACCAACTCATCAAACACCTCCGCCGGCATCGTGCCCACCTCCCTCCATCCCACCGCAGCCTCCTCGTTATCCAACCGCCATACCACCTCCCGTTCAACCTCCCCAAACGTCTCCACCCCGCCTACCAAGAACAGCCGCCCGTCGAAAACAAACAGGTGGGACGTGGTGAGGTCGTGCGGCATCACAACCGGCAGCACCCCCCACCACCCCGTCGCAAGATGGAACTCGAGAAGCGCGTCAGGGCCGCGGCGGAGCACGAAGATCCGGCCACGGTCGCCAGCGACCGCCGCATTGCCAAGAAGCGCGAAAGGCAGCGGGAGATCCCTCCGAGGGGCCCACCGCGGGGAGGGATCGGCGGAGTCGAGGGTGTACGAGCGGACACCAGCGCCTGTTTTGACAGCAACGAGGGTGTAGTCGCCTCTTGAGGAGGAGCGCGAGACGACAACGGCGAGGAGGTTGGAGTGGCGGGAGGCGGGAGGCGGAGGAGCGAGGCGGTGGGGACGAGGAGGGAGGGGGAGGCGGTGAAGACGAGGGGAGGGGGAGGGGAAGAAGAATCTAGCGGGGGCGAGAGGGGCACGGGGAGGATGCGGCGGGAGAGGGGGTGGAAAGCGAGGCGCGGGGAGACGAGGAAGAAGGCGTCGAGGCGGTGCGGGGAGAGGAGGGCGTGGAAGGCCCGGGAGCGGAGGAGGCGGCGGAGGGCGCGGGAGACGGCGGCGACGGGGAGGAGCGCGGTGAGCGGGAGGAGGGAGAGGATGCGCTCCTGGAGGTGCACCGGGACTCCGGGAGGGCGTCCCACGAGCAGGAGGCGGCGGCTGCAGCGGCGGAGGCCATTGGCGGGGATGGATCGCGGTGGTGTATTGGTGGAAGGAAATGGAAATGGTAGGGTATCGCGATAGGAAATTTGCGTGAGGCACTCCCGTCAGCCGTCCATTTTCCTGGATCAACTCGGATGGATGGAAAACCGCACCAAAAAGAAGGGAAAACCCGTAAAGACTCGAAAAGGTCCACAAAGTTTGGAACACTTCTCAGTTTTTTTTTTTTTTTTTGATAGGAAGGGATTAGAAATTATTTTAGTTTAAATTTTCAATCAATCCGATTAGATTTGAGTTGGATCACAATGTATCCAAACAAGTCCTTAGAGTTTGTTTGAAAAGTCAATTCCCGACCGAAATCCATATGGATGAGCCGGGAATTTGAACTAAAATCTTGGTATATCCATGTGGATAAATAGGGATTTGATAACAACCAAACAAGGCCTTATAGAGTAAATAGAGAGATCATCCATTTTGCCAGCTATCAAACAACCACGCCACTCCTACTCGGCTTGACAAAGATCACCAAAACATATGGTCAAACAAAGCCAGACAATCTTACATACGGTAGGTGCAGCTGCCCTTTTATCAAAATTCTCTTAAGCGACACCATACTCTGAATTGTGGTGTATCTCATGTGCAATCTGCATACTCTATATTACCTGGTTTGGTCTTTCCTTCTTTGCAAATTCTCCCGCTACTCCTTGGGGCTTATTGGATGCACAGTGATATGACATAGGCTCCCTTTGAACTGATATGGAATTTGCACTAAAATCTCTTTCAATCCGAAGGAATTATGACTAATCCCTCCATATTCAAACAAGCCCCTAGTAATCTCTCCTGCAATATACAAAACAACTACTTATTGTTTGATTATATATACAAAGTAATTGGCCATGTAGCCGTTCCATGTGTTGATTACTAACCTCTTTTTCCTTGTTTACTCCTTCCACACCTTTCCTTCTGCCTATGTGTTATCCAGCTCCATCGCGAAAAACTCAAGTTTCATGGGCTGTTCAAATATCAACTTGAGCGGGAGCTCCAGCGCTCGCGTATTGCTCCAGAACAGAAGCCTTGACACCCTTGCTAGTTTTGGCTTGTATAGCAGATGGTTCTGTGTTTATCCTTTGCATCATGAAGACATGCTACAATTAATGGCTATGCGGATCTTCTTATCGGCCAGACCCAGGTTATCTGGTCTGTGAACCACAAATTTCCAAGTAGGCAGCAAGGACATCCTTTCCTTCACAGGGGAAGGGGAGTTACTCCTTCAGAACATTGATGGACGGCAGCAGTGATGACATGCAATTTCACAGTGCAGAGATTAGGGTAATGATGGATCTTGCAATGTGATGCTTACAGGTTGATAGCAACTAGAACTGTCCAAATGAGTTGTGCTTCGCGAGTCAGGCCAAATGTTGGACCCGGATTTCGGGAATCCGAATCCTCTGTAAAAACACTATACTGTTGGCCCAAACTAATAGGATCTTTGGTGTTGCTCCGCATGCAGCGTTTTCTTTCTTTTCTATTGCATTGCTTCGCTCAATCTTACATTGATTGGCTCAACTATGCTTCTTGATTTACAAGACTCATACAACGCCTTATGAAGGTAACTTCGTATACTCGTATACGGACTCAACATAGCACTTGGACTCCATCCAGAAACCGACTCAACAAGACTCAACATAGCACTCGGACTCCATCCAGAAACAGACTCAACAAAGATTATCCAACAATCACTCCTTAATCTTTGTGTATGTGAAGGACCGAAATGGCAACAGAGGGGGGGTGAATGGTGCCTAAAAATTAATACTCCCCTTTACTGTATTTAAAACAAGCCTACAAAGAACTCTGGAAGTCTAAAGAAAGTAAATGAAGCAAGATCAAATAACAAAAACAAACCTTGGGCTGTTCTTCTGAAAATCGGAAGCTCCGGCCAGTAAGGTGCGGAAGTTCCGCTTGCGGTAGTTCCGCAATGTATGACGCGGAAGTTCCGCTTGCGGTACTTCCGCTGTATAAAATCGAAAGCTCCGATTATCCTGACCGAAGAACAGAACGCTCGGGTTTTTGCCCAAAAATCCAAACTACTTAATCTTGAATGCTCTTCTCAGGTCAAGTTTTACAGGACATCATCCTAAACACCATCTTGACCTTATGGAGAAGAATCGCAACCAAAGATTCAATAATCGAACCAAAAACGGATTTCTTGAGAAAGGGGCAAGAAAGGCCAAAACTCACAATAGGCACGATTCTCAGATTCTTAGCTTATGAAACTTTGATACTAGATAAGCAATATCAAAACGATTCTAGATATGAAGTTTCATGCTATCTCATAAAACGAATCAAAAGATATGCCAAAACCCTAGATATTCAACATGAAAAGAGAGAGAAAGAGTTGCAAAACCAAATAATCAAAACCTCAGATTTCATTGGATTGAAACATGGATTACAGAGGTAACGCAAAGAGGAATGATTACAATAGGTTTCAGTTCATACATTCCAACTCCACAAACTCTCAAAAAGCAAAACACACCCTTTTGGTGGAGCTAACCCTAATTTCCTCTCTCAAGGTCAAACCCTAACTCCAGGGTTCTCCCCTATTTATAGCCTTTGCTAATGGGCCTCCAACCCATTAAGCCCGCTACACCCGAACGGAACCGCCTCCACTTTTGCCGCTTTGCGAAAAGACCCTTTCGCCCCTTGCGCACCTTCTGGAAGCCTCCCGTACACCTTGTTGTGCACGACTCGCAACCGCTTCAAGATTCATGCCGTCTTCGACACATCCCGACCGTTCTGACCTCAACGCCTCCTGCGCCTAGTCCGGTTCACGTGTCTCGCCACGACTCCATCTTGATGCCTGCATCAACACGCATAAAAACACATCACATAGCATTGCACAATATCATAGCATCAACATTTGTATAAGACTCAAACTCATACACAATCAAAATCACAATTTATCCTTCTCGCATAGCTCGACACAATCGAAGTTCGACTTACCACAATGGAAGTTTCGATTTTGAACATCCGCGACTTGTCGAGTTTATCGGAAGTTCGATTTACCACAAATGAAGTTCCGATTTCCTAACATCCGCATTTGTCAGGTTTATCGGAAGTTCCGCGCTCAACACTGCGGTACTTCCGATCTTCGGAACATCCGACTTTTCAGATATTTAATTCCGATTAGCATCTCAGAGAACACACAATGTCAGAATTATCGGACACTCCGCTACCCCTTGTGCGGAAGTTCCGATTTCCTTCAGCCGAGACCAAAACCCAGATAAACCGGAAGTTCCTATTTCCAACGCCGGTAGTTCCGATTTATCGGAACTTCCGCCCATACACAAGTAGTTCCGATTTCTGACTCATTCGTAAAGCACCCAAACCGAAAAACTCAACTCTCAATCTAATCAACACACTTGTCAAATACTCATCACTCAGAGTGGAGGACCTCTCACATGGTCTCTCAATCTCCCCCTTGATGAGTATATAGACAATTACCGAAAAAGCATAAGATGAGTTTGAGATTACAGTCAACCAAGGTCTAAACAAGAGTAATTAAGCTCAAGACCAAGTTGACAAAAAAAGACTTGAGATGAGATGAAAGAGCAATTTTCGCACAAAACTCAAGGCTTTTCTTCAGAAGGCTTTTTCTCACAAACATTCTCCCCCTTTGGCAATAAAATCATCAATATGTAGAAAAGGGAGGAAAAGACTATATGATGTTCATTTTAAGCATTAGGAGCCATGTAGATTATCCAAAATGATTATTAGAGAATTACACCAAGCCATAACACAGAAGAATGCTATCAAGATCATGACAATTGATGTAGAGAATAGCTAAGACAGAAAATCCATAATCTGATTAATGATCCAATTCTTTAGCAAGTCAATTAAACCAAGATTGTAGTCTAGCTAAAGGCATCCAAGGATGATACAAGCCATGTCAAATAATCTAAGTTGAACCAAGAAGACCCATACTGAACAGTTTAGAGTGCTACCAGTTGAAGAAAGACACATTTTATCCAGAACTTGGTCTCTTTGATGATAAGCAATTTTAGCACATTTTTCTTTTTCTGAAGACTTTTTATGGTTTTATCTCAGTAAAGCAAGCTCTGGACTAGGTGCCATCCACAACTGCCTCCTGAGCTTCAACCATTTTTTTTGGCCATGTGCTAGATCCCAAGCCTTATGCGACCACTCCAAGCAACAGACTTAAGGAGATGATCTTAGGTCATCCAAGGCTCCCCCTGAGTTCATGCCTAGTGCAATGGCAAGCCGTCTCATGAGAAAGATTTGGTGAGATCAGTTTTTTCGCACAAAAGAGATCATTTTTTGCTTTTGAAGTTTTTAGACCAGTGATTAGAGATAAGTCATGTTTCTTAACAAACTAACATAGCTTACTCAAAAGTTCAAAAGAGATTCAGGACTCAACTCAGCCTACTTGACATGGCGAAAATCATAAAAGGATAGTTTCAACCAGACTAGTCTCAAGAGCTATCATGACAAGATTTTAATTCAAGTTTAGCATTTTTAAACACCATAGCATGGCAAAGACTAAACTACACATAAAAAGTCATGATAGATCTAGCAGTTTAGCATAAATCATGGCAAGATGTATAATAGTGAAAACAGATCATAAGGGATAATAAACAAGGCTCCATTTGATTATCATGCAATGCTTGAAGAAATGCACAAAAATCCAGATTCCCTTCAGAATGAGATGCATCTTTTAATTCAGGTTGAGTTATGACACAATTAAGAATATGGAATAACCAAGAATAACTCCCCCTGAACCAAAGGAACAAAAAACGAGAATCTGATAAGAATAACAGAAAAGGCAGTCCTTTAGAGCATAGAAAAGATATAGAGTGAACTATCGCTCAGACAGGTTCTTGTCTACCCCATATGATTCTAGGACTATCAGCTGATCTATACATACACTAAGGAGCAAACACTGTCCCTGTCTACCCAAGGGTGGCCCGAGCCTTGCTAGAACCTATAAGAAGTGAGTAAGCTCGACTTAGAGAAGGAAGAGACAGCTAATAAGCAGTATCCTAGAAGCACAAGATAAGAAGTAACAGTCAAAGCAATTTGGCAAGAGATCCATTCTAACCTATGCTGGAAGGACTTCGACCCAAAATATTAAAAGAAATGCAACCAGAAAGGAGTAATAGCTTGTTATAATATAATATAATATAATATGATACAGTAGTAGCACAAAGCTCCCTCTCACAGCAGTCCATAAGGACAAACCACCCCAAGCTCTCCCTCAGAGCCGAAACCGAGAGTCAGCCCGGAGGCTTAGTGAAGATATCGCCAAGCGGTGCTCACTCTCCACAAACTGGAGCACAATGTCACCCTTCTCTACATGGTCTCGAAGAAAGTGATATCTGATATCAATATGCTTGGTCCGAGAATGTTGCACTGGGTTCTTGGCAATGCAAATAGTAGACGTGTTATCACAAAAGAGTGGAACGCAGTCGATAGATAGCCCGAAATCCTGCAGGGTCGAGACCATCCAAAGCACTTGGCTACAAAGAATGCGTCAGCGAACGCATTTCCTCTGCGCGGATCGCGCAACACCGGATTGCTTCCTCGACGACCAGGAGACAAGAGAAGTACCAATGAAATGGCAAGTGCCAGAAGTGCTCTTCCTATCTATCCTACAGCCAGTGAAATCTGCATCAGAGAAGGCTCTAAGAGATAGACAAGAAGAGGAAGAGTACCAGATACCATAGTCAATGGTAGCTCGAAGGTACCGAAAGATGCGCTTCACCGCCTAACGGTGAGATACGCGAGGAGAAGCCTGAAACCGAGCACAAAGACACACAGAAAAGTGTATGTCTGGTCTCGAGGCTGTGAGGTACAAGAGAGAGCCAATCATGCTCCTGAACTCCTTTTGGTCAACAGGTTCGCCGTCTTCATCTGGATCCAGAGCAGCTGTAGATGCCATCGGAGTTGATACTGGCTTTCCATCATTCATGTCGAAACGCTTCAGGAGGTCTCGAGTGTATTTGCCTTGATGAAGAAAGGTACCCTCCCGAGTCTGTTTGATTTGGAAGCCAAGGAAGAAGCTCAACTCGCCCATCATGCTCATTTCAAACTCCGAGCTCATGACATCGGAAAACTGGGAAACGAGAGCACGCGAGGAGCCGCCAAAGATAATGTCATCCACATAGATCTGGACGAGCAGAAGATCAGTGCCAAGACGGCGAATGAACAAGGTCTTGTCAATCTTACCCATCTCAAAACTATGGCTCAGCAGATAGGACTTAAGCCTTTCATACCAAGCTCTGGGAGCCTGCTTGAGTCCATACAAAGCTTTGGAAAGCCTGTAGACATGGTTAGGGTATTTGGGGTTCTCGAAACCGGGAGGTCGTTCGACATAGACTTCTTCCTCAATAAGGCCATTGAGGAAGGCACTCTTGACATCCATTCTGTAAAGCTTGAAACCCTTAGAAGTCGCAAAGGCAAGCGTAATTCTAATGGCTTCAAGTCTAGCTCTGTGGGCAAAGGTCTCTTCAAATCTAGACCTCAACTTGAGAGTCCCCCGAGCTACCAAACCTAGCCTTGTTTCAATGACTAACCCATCTTCACTTTGTTTGTTTTGAACACCCATTTGGTCCCAATGATATTGTGACCTTGAGGGGCTCAACAAGGGACCGAGACCTTGTTTCTTTCAAAGTTTTCCAACTCCTCATGCATAGCGTTTGTCCAAGACTCGTCGATAGAGCATGACAAACATCTTTAGGCTCAAATGAGGCGACGAAGGCGTAATGGAGACAGTAAAAGAGACAAGCCGACTTTGGAACGTGTGACACGCTCAAGAGGTCTCCAATTATCCGCTCAAGGATGGTCCTTTTGAATGTGTCTAGAAGGTCCAGGTGAGATGAAGAAGTGACCTCTACCTCATTAGCGGATGAGATAGGAACAGAGCCATCGCTTCGTAAAAGCGAAGGTAAGGGTGATCTCCTCGAGGTGCAAGTGGAAGAAGGCACCTCAAGAGGAGGAGGAAGAACTGGATCTGTAAACAACCTCATCTCCATCCTCCTCATCGTCCACAAAGATGGACTCGCATCGCCTCGAGGAACTCAGGATATCGTGCCTAGTCCCCGGGTGGCCTCATCGAAGGTCACCTCACGTGTTTCTAACAATTTACTAGACTCAGCCTGCACTCTATAGGCACGAGAAGAAGTCGAGTAACCCGTAAAGATCCCATCACAAGATCGTGACTCGAACTTATCTAGGTTCCTGCACTTGAGAATAAAACACTTGCAACCAAACACACGAAAATGCGAGACGCTGGTTTTCGCCCATATCTCAACTCATAAGAAGTGCGATGCAAGAGTGCCCAAGAAAAACTCTGTTAGAAACATGACAAGCAAGAGTAATTGCCTCACCCAAAACTTCCTAGGTGTAGAGTACTCATCAAGCATCGCCCGCCATCTCGACTAAGGTACGGTTCTTCCTCTCCACAACGCCATTTTGTTGGGGGCGATGGAGACGAGAACGGTGCTCTACACTGCCTCACCACAAAACTCTCAAAGTAGGAATTCTTGAACTCGGTGCCATTATCGGCGTAATTGCTCGTAATGCACCGGGAGCTCAACAGAAAGCCTACTAAAAAGACCACGAAAAGAGTAAATGTCTCATCCTTCGAGGCTAAGAAAACACCCAAGAATACCTCGAGAAGTCATCGACCACGACAAGCACGCACCACTTCCCTCCCATCGATCGTTGACTCTATTTGGTCCCATCAGGTCCATATGGAGCAGCTTGACCAGTGCATCCGTCTATAGTCATCAGAATCGGAGGATGTGAAGAAGAACCATTTTGCCGCGCTGCGGCAAGGAGCACAAACAAGATCCTTGACCATTTTGAGTTTCGGCAAACCACGAATGAGATCGTGGCCGCTAACTCGGTCGATGATCAAATCCTATATGACCAAGTCTCCTATGCCGTAAAGTCAAATCACGGATTCGAAGTTACTAAACACCGAGAGGATCACCGAAGACTCTAAAAATCAGCACGAAAGATCCTCCCATACCGAGAAATCCCGCAAACCAGACATTCAAGAATCAAGAATTTTGCAATTGTTTTTCTTAAAGCTCACCTCATAACCGCTCATCAGTAAGTCGAGAAACCGAAAGCGATTATATCTGCACTTACTTACTAAAGTAACATCTTTCAAAATAAAGGAATTATTAATGCTCACAAGACCTTTAGCGATGACGCGCCAAAAGAAGCATCTCCAAAGGTGATCGCCTCATCACCGAGCGGGCTAGGAAGAAACCAACGAGACTCACCAAATCATATGACGTGAACAACCGAGTCTACAATCCGCACCTTTCCTTCCCAAATGGGCGACCTCGAGTCAAGCAGAGTAAAGTCTCAAGATCGGGTGAATCAACAAGTGATTTTGGCACCCAATATCGAGTAACACGGCGAATGTGATGAAGTAGTCAAGTAAGACCGACCTCTATCTACCCTACGCTCTCGTCACTCAATAAGTCAAAGATCTCACTGTTGGTCGGATCCGATCGCTATGGAAGAGCGAGTCGAAGTGCGAGAATATGTCGATCTCGCCCGCGAGTAGCTATCTCGAAAGGAAAACGAGATCTACCCTCGTGACGGCGGAAGTTACGACCAAAGGGAGCATGAGGACGAAACTCGTAAAACTCGGAAAAACCAAGTCCTCGATGTCGCCCAAAATCATCGATGGAACAAACCTAGACCTCGTGTTGGTCTTAGGTGCACTCAAGATCCGGGTCGACCTCGAATGTGCCTAAGAGACTCAACACGGTCTCTCTACGCGATCTTGGCGCGCTCAAGCAATGATCAACTAAATGTCCATCTTTCCGGATGAAGGTGCAATGATACTTCGCCTTCGAGGGGTCAAGCTGCAGTGGAATCACCTTGTTGCCGGAATCCTTTGAACAAAACCCACGACTTAAAATTGACTTTTCACCCCGGCTTAGTTTTGATCACACAGTGCTATGGTCTTGAGCACGACGGTGGATGCTTCCTCATATCCTCCTCGGATATCATACCCTAGACCCTCGATTAAATCTCGCAAATTTTAGATTTGTCTAGAATGAGATTGAGCTTCTTCTTGCCTCCTACAAACCTCTCGAGAGTGTTCATAAGATACTGACACTCCCGAAAGAGAGAGGTGCAAGAAGAGCAGGGGGAAGAAGTGACAGCAGAAGGAAAGAGAGCAGAAGAAGAACCAACAGCAGAGGAAAGATTTGCTTGTGCATGCACAGCCGACTTTGGGGGACAAGTCCCATCGCTAGCGTGATTGGTTCACGTTGCTAGGCGTCTCTACCAAACCCTTAGACTTCTTCCCAAAGACACACAATACAAGCAGATGATTGTGTTCTAGAAGGTCCTTAGTTAGCTTCACACATTTTTCATCCAAAGCAACCAAATCACATTTTAGTTTATAACAATGATTGCATGGTGAGCTAACAAGGTCCTTAGAAGCATACTGAGCCAATTTGTTACTGTGATCAATCATTTCTTGAAACTGCTTAGAGACAGATTCTAGTTCAGCAGTTAACTTAGGACAGTTTAAACAAGAAACAATAGGCTCTAGTAGCGCAGCTTGAAATTCAGCAATTTTGTGATCTGCCCGTTTTAGGTTCATCTTGAGATTATTACAATTTTCACAAGTTTCATGCAGATCAAGCAACATGGTATAAAGACCTCTAAACGAATTGTCCTTAACCTCACATGAGGTGCAAGCAAGAGCCTCAACAAAGAGTGGATGAAGGAGGTGCTACCCTACTCATCTCTAATTCAGCAAGATGGCTAATGTTCTCTACCTTAATCATGTCAAGTTCAGAGGACACACTATCATGTAAGGTCCTTAGTTTTTCCATATCATCAATCAAAGCACAGCATGTGTCACATTCATCACGGGAGGGAGCAGATGTAAGTAAAGTAAGCTCCCGTGATAGTCTAGCTACTTCCTTCTCCAACCCAGCACACTTAGCCCTAGACTTAGCATGGAATCTACCTAGCTTAAGAAAAGCCTCATTGTCGGGTCATAAGTGGGACTAACCTCATCTGAGTCGGAGTACTGCCTCATTGTCGCTCGATTCGCCTCGAGGCCATGAAGCACATGCCGAGAAGTTGCCGCCGCCCTGGGATCATGATCGCCCTTCCCATCATCGCCACTCCACCCCTCCACCTCGCTAGTGTCCGGCCTGTCGAGGCGGTGAGGCGATGGATGGAATGCCTTCTTTGCCTTCCCAAAGTTGCGGAACTTCTTCTTGCCTTGGTCAAAGCCGAGGACTTCGTGTTGCGGTTCTTATCGATGTAGTCGTTCTTGCTCGGACCGCCATAGTCACCTTTGCCCTTCCCAAGCTTGGGACGGCTTTGCTCGGATGTGGTTGGGGCCACCACACTCGAAACAAATCACAGACCTCCTCTTTTCCCATCCCTCCTCCTCTTGTAAGCATGGGAGAACTTCCGAGCTTGGAGGGCTAGCTGCTCATCCTCAAGTCGCTCTAGCCGATCATCGCTATGTCACGAGAGCAGCCTAGGAGAACCCGCGTATTGACTCGTAAGAAGATCCAGAGGTGGGATCGGTGACTAAAGCCATCGATCGTGACTTCGACCTTCGAGAGACAATGTCAATCTCGTGAGTCTTGAGACGCGAGTAAAGCGCATCAAGAGTCGTGGTCGAGAGGTCCGTGCTATCTTTGATGGTAGTCACTTTCATTTCCCAAACACGAAGATCAAGTGCTGAAAGCATCGTCGGCGCTATCCGAAGTCGGGGTATGTAAGACCGACCGCTTGAGATTGCTCAAAATCTTGTGAAAACGCGAAAAGCACTCGTCAATAGATTCACCGGCAAGCATCTCAAATTTATCAGATTCACGCTTAAACCGGTCTTGTCGAACCGTCTTAATCGAGTGGTGCCCTCATGGTATGCATCGAGGGTCACCTGGATGTCGAAGCGTAAATCAAATGAGAAATACGATCAAACTCACTTCTGCTCAAACCCTGAATGATTATGTTCCTTGCCTTAGCATTTGCCTCAACATCAGCCATGTTTCCCACATTGATGTTTTCATCGGCAGGAACAGCAAATCTAACCTTCACCTTTCTCCGGATGGCATACCCCGAGCTCGGATGTAAGTCTCCATTCGGCTCTTCCGTAGGGTAATCTGCACCATCAAAACTGGAGGCTTGGTGGAATACTTGTCCGTTGTTATGGCTCAACCGACCGGTTAAGATCTATCAAGAAGAGCTAACCGGCTCTGATACCAATTGAAGAACCGAAATGGCAACAGAGGGGGGGTGAATGGTGCCTAAAAATTAATACTCCCCTTTACTGTATTTAAAACAAGCCTACAAAGAACTCTGGAAGTCTAAAGAAAGTAAATGAAGCAAGATCAAATAACAAAAACAAACCTTGGGTGTTTCTTCCGAAATCGGAAGCTCGGCCGAGAAGGTGCGGAAGTTCCGCCATGTAGTTCCATAATGTATGACGCGAAGTTCCGCTTGCAGATTTCACAGATAAAATCTAAGTCTGATTATCCCGATCAAGAACGTAACGCTCGGTTTTTGCCCAAAAATCCAAACTACTTAATCTTGAATGCTCTTCTCAGGTCAAGTTTTACAGGACATCATCCTAAACACCATCTTGACCTTATGGAGAAGAATCGCAACCAAAGATTCAATAATCGAACCAAAAACAGATTTCTTGAGAAAGGGGCAAGAAAGGCCAAAACTCACAATAGGCACGATTCTCAGATTCTTAGCTTATGAAACTTTGATAATAGATAAGCAATATCAAAACGATTCTAGATATGAAGTTTCATGCTATCTCATAAAACGAATCAAAAGATATGCCAAAACCCTAGATATTCAACATGAACAGAGAGAGAAAGAGTTGCAAAACCAAATAATCAAAACCTCAGATTTCATTGGATTGAAACATGGATTACAGAGGTAACGCAAAGAGGAATGATTACAATAGGTTTCAGTTCATACATTCCAACTCCACAAACTCTCAAAAAGAAAAACACACCCTTTTGGTGGAGCTAACCCTAATTTCCTCTCTCAAGGTCAAACCCTAACTCCAGGGTTCTCCCCTATTTATAGCCTTTGCTAGTGGGCCTCCAACCCATTAAGCCCGCTACACCCGAACGGAACCGCCTCCACTTTTGCCGCTTTGCGAAAAGACCCTTTCGCACCTTCTGGAAGCCTCCCGTACACCTTGTTGTGCACGACTCGCAACCGCTTCAAGATTCACGCCGTCTTCGACACATCCCGACCGTTCTGACCTCAACGCCTCCTGCGCCTAGTCCGGTTCACGTGTCTCGCCACGACTCCATCTTGATGCCCTGCAGTCAACACAGACAAAAACACATCACATAGCATTGCACAATATCAATACATCAACATTTGTATAAGACTCAAACTCATACACAATCAAAATCACAATTTATCCTTCTCGCGACAGCTCGACACAATCGAAGTTCAAGATTTACCACAATGAAGTTCCGATTTCGAACATCCGCACTTGTCAGTTTATCGGAAGTTCCGCGCTCAACACTGCGGTACTTCCGATCTTCGGAACATCCGACTTTCCAGATATTTAATTCCGATTAGCATCTCAGAGAACACACAATGTCAGAATTATCAGACACTCCGCTACCCATTGTGCGGAAGTTCCGATTTCCTTCAGCCGAGATCAAAACCCAGATAAACCGGAAGTTCCTATTTCCAACGCCGGTAGTTCCGATTTATCTAACTTCCGCCCATACACAAATGTAGTTCGATTTCGACTCAAATTTCGAAAAATGCCCAAACCGAAAAACTCAACTCTCAATCTAATCAACACACTTGTCAAATACTCATCACTCAGAGTGGAGGACCTCTCACATGGTCTCTCAGTATGTACTTATATTTCGTGTATTGCCAGTTGGACTCAACTTCAACATGCCTTCCACACACTCGGCCGAAAACTGTGGCACAACTCGAACACGTCTTGGACGCTGCCAGTCTTGTAAAGAACCGTCTGTGATACTCTTCTCATCACAAAGTGTTCAGATAACGAACTCATCGGCTATCACGCATTTGTTATTTAAAAGAACCGTCTGTGATATATTAGCATTATAAGTAGCGCCGACGATCCCCATTTCTATTAATTCCATTTGAACTGTCGCCACCCCGCCGCTGCTGCGTCCTCCCCCATTTTGAGCTGTTACCCCTACCTCCTCCTCTCCCATTTTGAGTTGTTACCCCTGCCTCCTCCTCCCCCGGCCCATTGCGGCACCTCTGCACGCCTCCTCCCACATTGCGCCACTTTGGAGAGAAGGGTAACGATCGATTCAGAACCCTTTATTTTTACTCCGCACTAATCACTAATGTGTAACGATCAGAACCCTTTATATTTGCTATAGAGTAATCACTAATGTGTTTGGTCATTATGAAGGGTACTTGCGGTTTATTAATATATAATTTAACACTAATTAATTTGTTACGCATGTGATACACGTGTAGATGGACCAAATCGGATGTACATTGAGAACCGTGTGAGTGAAGAGTATATTAATGGCGTGTTTGCTTTTAGAAGAGCCGAAAGGTGATATGTTGAAGAAGGGATAAAATATATGTACTGTCCACGCATTGATTGCGGTAATATGAAAATGTTTAACAATCCGGCGCAGATCGAAGCTCACTTAATACGAAGAGGTTTCAAAAAAGGATATATATGTTGGAGCAGTCACGGTGAAGAGCAGATTATACCGGAAGTCAGTAATGACGACATCGCCGAGGAAGTCAACGATATGCAGGGTATGGAATGTGCTTTTGATGAGGTGTAACACCCTGACTATAAGGAAGTCAAGATGTCACCTACAACCACTACTCTTTAAATGAATAACCTCAAAACGCATGATAAGGTGAAGCAAGTATTAAGATTATACGGAAACAAGTATTCATCATCAAGTTTAATCAACGGAATGAAATTAAACAATTCAGAAAGATATGGTAAATAAGGCCAAGTTGGCTTATTACAATTCAACACAAGATATAAATAGAAGACAAAATTAAGTTCTCAAATATTTTGGATTATGGTAGTGAGTGCATCGTGTTGATCTACCCTTCATGAAACCGTTCTTCCTTGTCATTTACCTAAATAAAACAACAAAGCAAGAATGAGCCAAAGACTCACAGAAGTAATCGTATGTAACAATCCAATATACCAGAGCAATATATCACAATCATAATTTGAACATTTACTAGAAACGAATTTATGAATGGATGAAATGGAATGATGCATTGAAGGAATGGATATATTGCAAAGATATACCAAGATAGCGAGTGAATCACCCGTCTTGTTCACTTAAAGTAATCGTATGAAGAACGTTTCATACGATCATCCAACGTGGCCCACATTGAATGGTGGACTCGCGTAACGTGGCCCACATTGGAATGGTGGACTCACGCATCCATTCGGAATTGATGGGATTTTCAAGTGCCCATTTGGAATTGATGGGTCTTACAAATGTAATACATGCATGTCATGATGATCCCATGGCAACATTGAATAGTACTCATAATTGAAAAGAAACACTGGCATTCATCTACAAGTATGAACAAATATAATCATTCATTCACACATCACATATTGCATCAATCATAGAATACAAATTACTTTGCACACAAGCAACGGGTTGGGAGGTAATTGAGATACCCCTCCACTCACCGCTTCACCGCCTAAAATATAAAATAATCGAAATGAGGACAAACGAGTATGGAAAAGCTACACGTGTCCTCCCACAATCTCTAGCCAAACCAACCAAACAAAAGTTCAATTTGATCAATTTACCCTAACATTCCAAATATCCCTAATCTGGCAGTTTTACTAGAAAATTAACCAATAAAAAACCGTAAGTCCAAAAGACCTGAAACCAGTGCTCAACTTTTCTTAACTTAACTGGCTACAAAACTCTAGTTGGTGGTAAACTCTAATTCGGCCAATACAGAGGTCTAACCATCCAATGAAAAACTATAACTGCAGTCTGCCCAGATTTCAGAACAGCCCTAAAGAAAAGGCTCTAACTTTTACACCACTGATCCAAATAAAGTGATCTTTATCAGCCTGGAAACATGGTGAAATTATATTCAAAAACCTAGTTGGGTGGCCGACCTGATTTTGACTCTAACTAGATCAAAACCTAGGTGCAACTGACTATACCCAGAATTTTGACAGACAGAGCAGCGCGCACTAAAAAATCATATCTCCTAAACCGTAAGGCGGAATCATGTGATCTCGGTGGCTATGGAAAGCTAAGAACAATACCTACAACTTTCTAAGAGATGAGAAGATCAGAAAACGTACAGAACTTACCCAAAACTGACGAACAAAAGTGCTGCACTGCAGGGACGAGGGTGGCGGCCACAAGGGGGAGGGAGAGGGGAAATGGGGGAGGCGGCTAGGGTTGGGGGTGCCTCCCCCCCTTGGCCGCCCCCTGGGCTGTTCTCCCTCTTGGGCCTTCGGGTGGCAGCCCACGGCCCAGGTTGGCGAAGAAATGCAGAAAACCCCCCGCTGAACTGGAAATTCCGAGTTTGCATTTGTCTTTTACCCCTCCAGCTCCGTTCTATTAACCGAATTCTATTCCGGAGTATTACATTCTACCCCTTAACAGGATTCGACCTCGAATCTAAACACGATCTTATTCAAAGAAAATGCGATCGAATTATTAACGAAAAACACGTACCATAAACGAACAGTGCCGATACTTATTGCGCACGAGGGTCTCCAGCTCTCAAGCGGCCTCTCTTTCGGACTAGAGAAAACCACCACCCAAAGACCCAAAACGACGCCTGACCTAACACTCAACCTCGAACTTTCTAGGTACCCTCATCGAAGAGGATCAAGATAAGACCATACTCAATGGTCAACGCCTTAAACTATAACTCGAATCTTGAATGGTTCAAATGCCCACTCAAAGACTGCACACACCCGACGCTATGCATGCCACGCGTGTACCGAGACGGTCAAAACGAAATACCAACTTTCTAATTTCTCGCAACTTTCAAAACGAAGAGAATCCATTGAAAATAGAGAGTCCTCATCGCGCCCACTCAATGCTAACTCTCCACCAAAAGATTAAATTCCAAATTTGATAATTCATCTCAAAACAAATCCATTTTCTAAATAGGCGCTTTACAAATGAACACCACTACAACCAAGGAGAAATTATCGAACGCCTAAACCAAACACCGCGGTTTGTCCAATTGGAAAGAATCTACATGCCAACAAAGCCTCAACTCAAATTGCGTAAAACACCGGTCCACAATACCAAACTCAAACGAGAATCAAGAAAACATCTAATTATCGATGAACATTTATTTCACGCTCTCTTCTAGGGATATAATTTCTCTCGAACCTTGAATTTGACTTCATCGCATACCACACGAGCTTAAACCTCTTTGTTAAATATCCTCAAATCATGCTCAAACTGAATTACATCATCCACACCATTGTGAAGAGACTCTATGAAATCTAGGATACTCTAGGTAATACAAAATCGATTTGATTAAAGGCATCCATAACACCACAATAGCAGGCACCACACAATCACATTACCTTCAATTTCCAATAACAACAATTCAAGATCCTTAGCACGCACGGACATGTATTACATCAGAAGAGATCTATCAATGGTCATTCATTGCTCAGGAAACTCTATTATCCCACTTCCTCTACGCACAATCATCGTGGTAACCAATAGTCTAGCATAACAATGCAAACCCAAATTTAACCTCCAAGATCTCTACCACAAATTTCAATTACAACATATAGGGAAATCAATGGATTGACTCTCCAACATTTTCCCCAATTCTAACATACTCACTCAATTGCATACTTAGAAATTTCTCACCTAATCTCGCATCATTATCCAATTGCGTTGCTCTATAGAAGTAATCAAGGTTTCCATACCTTCGATAATCACCGACCATTCAATCATGAACTCAAGTTCAAGTTTCACTATACCATAGGTTCTACTCAATCGTAACACTTTTCAAACTTACTTGAAACCAAACATTTCGGTGAATCAATTCCCTCCAAGGGATACAGATCAAAACCATTTCACATTCTACTACTCCTCCGACAACTTGGTAGCAAAATATCATCGCTACGATTACTCATCCACCACCAAACAGTTGCCAAACTTCACCTTGCAAACACTTCGCAACACAAAGCGTGATCCTTTCTCAAGAGGAAGAGGCGAACAAAACAAGTTCATTCATACAGAGCGTTGCTCACCACTACGGCCAAGAAACCAAGAAAAATATTACGCTAAAGATGATCTTGGAAAACGAAAACTAAGTTCGTAGTTGAGGAACACATTCCTCGTAAAATAATAGCAAATAACAACCGATAAGAAAACGTAATTACGATTGAAACTCAAATCTTTTGAGTGAAAAGGGCGTAAAATTTAGGCATGTTTTAAATACTTCAAGTTACAAAACTTGACTCGGACTATCGACTACTTCACTGCACTTTTTCCTTTAACACAACAATTAGTCCTAGAACGAATAACACCTTGCCACATGAACAAGGTAAGTTCTTTAGTCCAATCCACGGAGCTACTTAAGAACCAATAACATTTTTCAACACGCCAAATTTGTTCGGAACAGATCATCTACTCATGAAACATGAGATCCAAATGTCTTTAGCCACAAAACTCGAAACATTTCCCTTTACAAGACTTCAGGGAAAACAAACGGATTCTCAATGAATAGACGATAATTTTCTTTGATTGCAACCTCACTTAGCGAACCCAAACCAAGGACCCTTTAGGGCTAAATCACACGAAACTCTTAAGAAGCGATAGTATAATCCTATACCTCAAGTTACCCAAAATATTTTCAGTTTCCAGATGATTCATGAACTCCCAAAAGGTCATGAAAACAAAACTCGAAGTATTCTCATGTTAAGCGATATCACCAAGGGCGATCAAATTTCCACACGTATCAACATCAAACTCACTACAACATTTAGAAAATATTTCGAAAGACCCACGTGGAAAGAATGGGTTGATTCTTTCTCAAAAGAAGAGGCAAATAGAAACGATCTTCACCAACTAAAGAATTGCTTACCACTCGCAAAGGAACACGTAACCAAGGGAAAACCAATTAGGCAATGAACTCATTGAACATAGGTGGAGTCCACAATTGAAAACATGAGCCTCACAAGAAGAGAATGTTGGATCTTTACAGATAAGAACAACGAGCATTCAAGATCAAAACGCTCGCATCACTGAAGAACCATTATAACTCTGCAACAAATCATTTTACGTGGCAAACTTCGTTTATCATAATAAATTGGGACCTCCAATAGGTCATGAACACAAAACTATAAATTGAATCATTTTGGAAACATCAAGAAAGGTGGTCAAACTTCTTTCTTTATAAAAGAATCAACATTACTCTCACATTCTCGATCGTGTCAATAAACCTTCTAAAGGAAACATGACAAATCGGGTCATAAAAATTTTCAAAGATCACATGGAATTGTAATAACAACTTGTTCTAGAAAAGAATCTCGTACAAAAACCACAAAGTTGAATAAACGTCACACCCAAAGACTACAAAACTATAGAGAAAAGAGGTTTCGATATTTTTCTTTTCCAAAGGGAGGTTCTAAACTCCAACACTCCAAATATTCCAAAGAAATGAATATAGTCGAAATTTCTTCAATGAACTTTGTGAAAGGAAATTTTCATTCTCCGAATCACAAACGGATAACCAAGTCGCCCTTATCAACAAGAGAGATAGGGCTAACATAAAGAGAACGATCTTGTCAAGAATAACGCTCACAAACAAAGAAGGAGAGCTCAAGAGCTTAAAGGCAAGAAACTATTTTGAAAAACAAATAGGGTCTAATAAAAACCAGAGCCCACAATCTTTGTTTGGGTGCAACCCGACTAAAGCATAAGCCCAAAGACTCCAAAAGGGTTTTAACGCTTTTCTTCGAAAAGAGATGCATCAAATTTCAACAAGCGAGGGTTCCAAAAGGAATACATTGAGCCAAAACTTTCTCTTGTTAACGAACTTGCAACAAGAATTCTCATTAGGCAAACCATCAAACTAGTAAATGAGTCATTTTTTTTCCAATGAGAAAGAAAGAACAACCATGAAAATATCAATATTGCCAATTTACAAGGATCATTTGTAGTAAAAGCAATTCGACAATCGAAAAACAATAATGTTTTTGAGTACCATTAAAGGCCTCATCAAACTCGCCTACCAAAATTATGAACCCAAGAGAAATTCATCAATCGCCACCGGACAAGAATTTGTCAAATTCAAAATCAAGGAAGAGAACGAGTTACTAAAGCAACCCAAGAGAAATATGCAAGATCAATACACACTTGATAAAGAAATTGCAAAAGAATTCTTCCAATACCGAGATTCCAAACGAATGAATGAGTTAAATTTCCCCAACAGGTAAAACAAGTCTTTGTGAAAAGAGAAATCTTGCATTTGAACTATGCTCACGTGGAGCGAAATATCACAAGAGTCGAAAAGGCAATATTCGTTTCAAAGAACGAATCGTAGAATCACTGAGCTTGCCTTCTTCATTAAAACCCCAATTTCAAAAGAATTCACGAACCGCCAGAACCACAACCAGAAACCAGATATCGCTCGAGAAAGGCAATAAGTTCATCAATGAGCTCATGCTCAAGATGAGCTTATGGAACAGAGGTAAGAAGTTCTCTAATATCCTACTACAACAAGGGTGTAGCCCGCAAAACCTGTGACAACAACCACGAACTCAATCGATCAACGCCGCTAGCTAAACACATAACTAGTGCAATCAATTATGAATATATATATATATATATCGGATCATCTCATGACGATCATAGAATAATTTCATAGATAGAGGATATCACATCATATCATGGATTAACACATCATAGCACAACACAATTTAACAACGACTCAATATTCGAGTCACCACAATTGAAATGCGGAAGCAACAGTTTACCCAACCCCTCCTAATGTGCACAATGTGTCAATTTAATATGTTTGAATGAACCACTGACCTAAACCCCGCTCGATACCAAGCTGTAACACCCTGACTATAAGGAAGTCAAGATGTCACCTACAACCACTACTCTTTAAATGAATAACCTCAAAACGCATGATAAGGTGAAGCAAGTATTAAGATTATATGGAAACAAGTATTCATCATCAAGTTTAATCAACGGAATGAAATTAAACAATTCAGAAAGATATGGTAAATAAGGCCAAGTTGGCTTATTACAATTCAACACAAGATATAAATAGAAGACAAAATTAAGTTCTCAAATATTTTGGATTATGGTAGTGAGTGCATCGTGTTGATCTACCCTTCATGAAACCGTTCTTCCTTGTCATTTACCTAAATAAAACAACAAAGCAAGAATGAGCCAAAGACTCAAAGAAGTAATCAGATGTAACAATCCAATATACCAGAGCAATATATCACAATCATAATTTGAACATTTACTAGAAACGAATTTATGAATGGATGAAATGGAATGATGCATTGAAGGAATGGATATATTGCAAAGATATACAAGATAGCGAGTGAATCACCGTCGGTGTTCACTTAAAGTAATCGTATGAAGAACGTTTCATACGATCGTCCAACGTGGCCCACATTGGAATGGTGGACTCGCGTAACGTGGCCCACATTGGAATGGTGGACTCACGCACCCATTCGGAATTGATGGGATTTTCAAGTGCCCATCTTGGAATTGATGGGTCTTACAAATGTAATACATGCATGTCATGATGATCCCATGGCAACATTGAATAGTACTCATAATTGAAAAGAAACACCTGGCATTCATCTACAAGTATGAACAAATATAATCATTCATTCACACATCACATATTGCATCAATCATAGAATACAAATTACTTGCTTCGCCACACAAGAAGGTTGGGAGGTAATTGAGATACCCTCCACTCACCGCTTCACCGCCTAAAATATAAAATAATCGAAATGAGGACAAACGAGTATGGAAAAGCTACACGTGTCCTCCCACAATCTCTAGCCAAACCAACCAAACAAAAGTTCAATTTGATCAATTTACCCTAACATTCCAAATATCCCTAATCTGGCAGTTTTACTAGAAAATTAACCAATAAAAAACCGTAAGTCCAAAAGACCTGAAACCAGTGCTCAACTTTTCTTAACTTAACTGGCTACAAAACTCTAGTTGGTGGTAAACTCTAATTCGGCCAATACAGAGGTCTAACCATCCAATGAAAAACTATAACTGCAGTCTGCCCAGATTTCAGAACAGCCCTAAAGAAAAGGCTCTAACTTTTACACCACTGATCCAAATAAAGTGATCTTTATCAGCCTGGAAACATGGTGAAATTATATTCAAAAACCTAGTTGGGTGGCTGACCTGATTTTGACTCTAACTAGATCAAAACCTAGGTGCAACTGACTATACCCAGAATTTTTGACAGACAGAGCAGCGCGCACTAAAAAATCATATCTCCTAAACCGTAAGGCGGAATCATGTGATCTCGGTGGCTATGGAAAGCTAAGAACAATACCTACAACTTTCTAAGAGATGAGAAGATCAGAAAACGTACAGAACTTACCCAAAACTGACGAACAAAAGTGCTGCACTGCAGGGACGAGGGTGGCGGCCACAAGGGGAGGGAGAGGGAAATGGGGAGGCGGCTAGGGTTGGGGTGCCTCCCCCTCCCTTGGCCGGCCCCCTTGGGCTGTTCTCCCCTCTTGGGCCTTCGGGTGGCAGCCCACGCCCAAAGTTGGCGAAGAAATGCAGAAAACCCCACGAATCTGGAAATTCGAGTTTGCATTTGTCTTTACCCTCGGCTTCGCTCTATTAACCGAATTCTATTCCGAGTATTACATTCTACCTCTTAACAGATTCGACTCGAATCTAAACACGATCTTATTCGAAAGAAAATCGCGATCGAATTATTAACGAAAAACACGCACCATAAACGAACAGTGTCCGATACTTATTGCGCACGAGGGTCTCCAGCTCTCAAGCGGCCTCTCTTTCGGACTAGAGAAAACCACCACCCAAAGACCCAAAACGACGCCTGACCTAACACTCAACCTGAACTTTCTAGGTACCCTCATCAGAAGAGGATCGAAGATAAGACCATACTCAATGGTCAACGTCTTAAACTATAACTCGAATCTTGAATGGTTCACCGCCCACTCAAAGACTGTAACACACCCGACGATGCGTACTTCGCGCGTGTACCCGAGACGGTCAAAACGAAATACCAACTTTCTAATTTCTGCAACTTTCGAAAACGAAGAGAATCCAATTGAAAATAGAGAGTCCTCATCGCGTCCACTCAATGCTAACTCTCCACCAAAAGATTAAATTCCAAATTTGATAATTCATCTCAAAACAAATCCATTTTCTAAATAGGCAGTTTACAAATGAACACCACTACAACCGAAGGAGAAATTACTGGAACGCCCAAACCAAACACTGGCAGTTTGTCTGAATTGGAAAGAATCTACATGCCAACAAAGCCTCAACTCAAATTGCAGAAAACACCGGTCCACAATACCAAACTCAAACGAGAATCAAGAAAACATCTAATTATCTGATGAACATTTATTTCCACGCTCTCTTCTAGGGATATAATTTCTCTCGAACCTTGGAATTTGACTTCATCGCATACCACACGAGCTTAAACCTCTTTGTTAAATATCCTCAAATCATGCTCAAACTGAATTACATCATCCACACCATTGTGAAGAGACTCTATGAAATCTACAGGATACTCTAGGTAATACAAAATCGATTTGATTAAAGGCATCCATAACACCACAATAGCAGTGCACCACACAATCACATTACCTTCAATTTCCAATAACAACAATTCAAGATCCTTAGCACGCACGGACATGTATTACATCGTAAGAGATCTATCAATGGTCATTCATTGCTCAGAAACTCTATTATCCCACTTCCTCTACGCACAATCATCGTAACCAATAGTCTAGCATAACAATGCAAACCCAAATTTAACCTCCAAGATCTCTACCACAAATTTCAATTACAACATATAGGGAAATCAATGGATTGACTCTCCAACATTTTCCCCAATTCTAACATACTCACTCAATTGCATACTTAGAAATTTCTCACCTAATCTCGCATCATTATCCAATTGCGCTGTTTCTATAGAAGTAATCAAGGTTTCCATACCTTCGATAATCACCGACCATTCAATCATGAATCAAGTTCAAGTTTCACTATACCATAGGTTCTACTCATCGTAACACTTTTCAAACTTACTCAAACCAAACATTTCGGTGAATCAATTCCTCCAAGGGATACAGATCAAAACCATTTCACATTCTACTACTCCTCCGACAACTTGGTAGCAAAATATCATCGCTACGATTACTCATCCACCACCAAACAGTTGCCAAACTTCACCTTGCAAACACTTCGCAACACAAAACTGTGATCCTTTCTCAAGAGGAAGAGGCGAACAAAAACAAGTTCATTCATACAGGAAAGCGTTGCTCACCACTACGCCAAGAAACCAAGAAAAATATTCTGCTAAAGATGATCTTGGAAAACGAAAACTAAGTTCGTAGTTGAGGGAACACATTCCTCAGAAAATAATAGCAAATAACAACCGATAAGAAAACGTAATTACGATTGAAACTCGAAATCTTTTGAGTGAAAAGGGCAGAAAATTTAGGCATGTTTTAAATACTTCAAGTTACAAAACTTGACTCAGACTATCAGCTACTTCTACTGTACCCTTTTTCCTTTAACACAACAATTAGTCCTAGAACGAATAACACCTTGCCACATGAACAAGGTAAGTTCTTTAGTCCAATCCACGGAGCTACTTAAGAACCAATAACATTTTTCAACACGCCAAATTTGTTCTAACAGATCATCTACTCATGAAACATGAGATCCAAATGTCTTTAGCCACAAAACTCAAACATTTCCTTTACAAGACTTCAGGAAAACAAACGGATTCTCAATGAATAGACGATAATTTTCTTTGATTGCAACCTCACTTAGCTTAACCCAAACCAAGGACCCTTTAGGGCTAAATCACACGAAACTCTTAAGAAGCGATAGTATAATCCTATACCTCAAGTTACCCAAAATATTTTCGTTTCAGATGATTCATGAACTCCCAAAAGGTCATGAAAACAAAACTCAAGTATTCTCATGTTAAGCGATATCACCAAGGGCGATCAAATTTCCACACGATCAACATCAAACTCACTACAACATTTAGAAAATATTTGAAAGACCCACGTGGAAAGAATGGGTTGATTCTTTCTCAAAAGAAGAGGCAAATAGAAACGATCTTCACCAACTAAAGAATTGCTTACCACTCGCAGTGAACACAGAACCAAGGGGAAAACCAATTAGGCAATGAACTCATTGAACATAGGTGGAGTCCACAATTGAAAACATGAGCCTCACAAGAAGAGAATGTTGGATCTTTACAGATAAGAACAACGAGCATTCAAGATCAAAACGCTCGCATCACTGAAGAACCATTATAACTCTGCAACAAATCATTTTACGTGGCAAACTTCGTTTATCATAATAAATTGGGACCTCCAATAGGTCATGAACACAAAACTCTAAATTGAATCATTTTGGAAACATCAAGAAAGGTGGTCAAACTTCTTTCTTTATAAAAGAATCAACATTACTCTCACATTACTGATCGTGTCAATAAACCTTCTAAAGGAAACATGACAAATCGGGTCATAAAAATTTTCAGCATCACATGGAATTGTAACAACAACTTGTTCTAGAAAAGAATCCTGGTACAAAAACCACAAAGTTGAATAAACGTCACACCCAGCACTACAAAACTATAGAGAAAAGAGGTTTTGATATTTTTCTTTTCCAAAGGGAGGTTCTAAACTCCAACACTCCAAATATTCCAAAGAAATGAATATAGTCGAAATTTCTTCAATGAACTTTGTGAAAGGAAATTTTCATTCTCCGAATCACAAACGGATAACCAAGTCGCCTTATCAACAAGAGAGATAGGGCTAACATAAAGAGAACGATCTTGTCAAGAATAACGCTCACAAACAAAGAAGGAGAGCTCAAGAGCGTAAAGGCAAGAAACTATTTTGAAAAACAAATAGGGTCTAATAAAAACCTGTAGCCCACAATCTTTGTTTGGGTGCAACCCCCGACTAAAGCATAGCCCAGCACTCCAAAAAGGGTTTTAACGCTTTTCTTCAGAAAAGGGATGCATCAAATTTCAACAAGCAGAGGGTTCCAAAAGGAATACATTGAGCCAAAACTTTCTCTTGTTAACGAACTTGCAACAAGAATTCTCATTAGGCAAACCATCAAACGAGTAAATGAGTCATTTTTTTCCAATGAGAAAGAAAGAACAACCATGAAAATATCAATATTGCCAATTTACAAGGATCATTTGTAGTAAAAGCAATTCGACAATCGAAAAACAATAATGTTTTCGGAGTACCATTAAAGGCCTACTGAAACTCGTCTACCAAAATTATGAACCCAAGAGAAATTCATCAATCGCCACCGGACAAGAATTTGTCAAATTCGAAAATCAAGGAAGAGAACGAGTTACTAAAGCAACCCAAGAGAAATATGCAAGATCAATACACACTTGATAAAGAAATTGCAAAAGAATTCTTCCAATACCGAGATTCCAAACGAATGAATGAGTTAAATTTCCCCAACAGGGGTAAAACAAGTCTTTTGTGAAAAGAGAAATCTTGCATTTGAACTATGCTCACGTGGAGCAGAAATATCACAAGAGTCGAAAAGGCAATATTCGTTTCAAAGAACGAATCAGAGAACTGCTGGAGCTTGCCTTCTTCATTAAAACCCCAATTTCAAAAGAATTCACGAACTGCCAGAACCACAACCAGAAACCAGATATCGCTCGAGAAAGGCAATAAGTTCATCAATGAGCTCATGCTCGCATGAGCTTATGGAACAGAGGTAAGAAGTTCTCTAATATCCTATTACAAACAAGGTGTAGCCCGCAAAACCTGTGACAACAACCACGAACTCAATCGATCAACGCCGCTAGCGAAACACATAACTAGTGCAATCAATTATGAATATATATATATATATATCGGATCATCTCATGACGATCATAGAATAATTTCATAGATAGAGGATATCACATCATATCATGGATTAACACATCATAGCACAACACAATTTAACAACGACTCAATATTCGAGTCACCACAATTGAAATGCGGAAGCAAATAGTTTACCCAACCCTCCTAATGTGCACAATGTGTCAATTTAATATGTTTGAATGAACCACGGACCTAAACCCCGCTCTGATACCAACTGTAACACCCTGACTATAAGGAAGTCAAGATGTCACCTACAACCACTACTCTTTAAATGAATAACCTCAAAACGCATGATAAGGTGAAGCAAGTATTAAGATTATACTAAACAAGTATTCATCATCAAGTTTAATCAACGGAATGAAATTAAACAATTCAGAAAGATATGGTAAATAAGGCCAAGTTGGCTTATTACAATTCAACACAAGATATAAATAGAAGACAAAATTAAGTTCTCAAATATTTTGGATTATGGTAGTGAGTGCATCGTGTTGATCTACCCTTCATGAAACCGTTCTTCCTTGTCATTTACCTAAATAAAACAACAAAGCAAGAATGAGCCAAAGACTCAAGAAGTAATCTGTATGTAACAATCCAATATACCAGAGCAATATATCACAATCATAATTTGAACATTTACTAGAAACGAATTTATGAATGGATGAAATGGAATGATGCATTGAAGGAATGGATATATTGCAAAGATATACCAAGATAGCGAGTGAATCACCCGTCGGTGTTCACTTAAAGTAATCGATGAAGAACGTTTCATACGATCATTCAACGTGGCCCACATTGGAATGGTGGACTCGCGTAACGCGTGGCCCACATTGGAATGGTGGACTCACGCACCCATTCGAATTGATGGAATTTTCAAGTGCCCATACTTTGGAATTGATGGGTCTTACAAATGTAATACATGCATGTCATGATGATCCCATGGCAACATTGAATAGTACTCATAATTGAAAAGAAACACTGGCATTCATCTACAAGTATGAACAAATATAATCATTCATTCACACATCACATATTGCATCAATCATAGAATACAAATTATTACTCGCCACACAGAACGGGTTGGGAGGTAATTGAGATACCCTCCACTCACCGCTTCACCGCCTAAAATATAAAATAATCGAAATGAGGACAAACGAGTATGGAAAAGCTACACGTGTCCTCCCACAATCTCTAGCCAAACCAACCAAACAAAAGTTCAATTTGATCAATTTACCCTAACATTCCAAATATCCCTAATCTGGCAGTTTTACTAGAAAATTAACCAATAAAAAACCGTAAGTCCAAAAGACCTGAAACCAGTGCTCAACTTTTCTTAACTTAACTGGCTACAAAACTCTAGTTGGTGGTAAACTCTAATTCGGCCAATACAGAGGTCTAACCATCCAATGAAAAACTATAACTGCAGTCTGCCCAGATTTCAGAACAGCCCTAAAGAAAAGGCTCTAACTTTTACACCACTGATCCAAATAAAGTGATCTTTATCAGCCTGGAAACATGGTGAAATTATATTCAAAAACCTAGTTGGGTGGCCGACCTGATTTTGACTCTAACTAGATCAAAACCTAGGTGCAACCGACTATACCCAGAATTTTTGACAGGCAGAGCAGCGCGCACTAAAAAAATCATATCTCCTAAACCGTAAGGCGGAATCATGTGATCTCGGTGGCTATGGAAAGCTAAGAACAATACCTACAACCTTCTAAGAGATGAGAAGATCAGAAAACGTACAGAACTTACCCAAAACTGACGAACAAAAGTGCTGCACTGCAGGGACGAGGGTGGCGGCCACAAGGGGGAGGGAGAGGGGAAATGGGGGAGGCGGCTAGGGTTGGGGGTGCCTCCCCTCCCTTGGCCGGCCCCCTTGGGCTGTTCTCCCCTCTTGGGCCTTCTCGGGTGGCAGCCCACGGCCCAAAGTTGGCGAAGAAATGCAGAAAACCCCCCGCTGAACTGGAAATTCCGAGTTTGCATTTGTCTTTTACCCCTCCAGCTTCGTTCTATTAACCGAATTCTATTCCGGAGTATTACATGAGGATAGATCACATGATGACAATCTGGATCAGATGCTACGCGATGCAGAAGGGAACTACGGTGAGAGAGAGTTTTGTAAATTCGAGGGCTTAATGGAGGACTCTGGGAAACCTTTGTTCCTCGGCCGCAAGCCGAATACACAAGGTTGTCAACCGTGCTTGAACTGCTGAAATTGAAGGCAAGCAATGGTTGGTCCGACAAGAGTTTTACGCCGTTGTTAGGTCTCTTAGCTGACATCCTTCCGGAGGGAAACGTGTTGCCCAGCACGATCTACCAAGCTAAGAAGGTTCTTTGTCCATTGGGAATGGAAGTAGAAAGAATACATGCATGTCCGAACGATTGTATCCTCTACCTTAAAGAGTATGCTGACATGCATGCATGTCCTGTGTGCAGAGCATCCCGATACAAGCGGAAGAATACTGCTAAGGCGAAGCAATGACCTCCTGCTAAGATGTTGTGGTATCTGCATGTGATCCCACGTTTGAAGCGTTTATTTGCGAACCGAAAGGAGGCAAGAATGATGTGTTGGCACTCTGAGGAGCGTGAAGAAAGATGGGAAGCTCACACACCTCACGATTCCCGCCTGCTGGAGAAACTTCGATCGAGCTTCAAGAGTTCGGGAACCGAGGAACATAAGGTTAGGGTTGAGTACGGACGGAATGAATCCTTTCGGTAACATGAGCAGCCGACATAGCACCTGGCCCGTGAATCTATGTATGTACAACCTTCCTCCTTGGCTGTGTATGAAGCGAAAATACATTTTGATGACACTACTTATCCAAGGGCCGAAGCAACCTGGGAATATATCTAAATATTCTTTTGCTTGTAAGACTTCCGGGTACAACCTTGCACTCAACCCGGTTGCTGCAATTCATAGGAGGTTGACCCCCAAGGGGTCAATCATTGTGAGACGGTCTATGAGGACGGTGACTAGGTCGACGGGCTTCTGGTCAGGTTGCCTTGTGGGTATGAGCAGCCGATCGGCTTTTTTTTGTGCCAACTTATGGTTTTTGGTATTCCGCTGTGTACTTGGCTTTTATTACTGCTATTTGGTCAGTCCGCCATATGTATGAAAACTGAAGCTGTATGATGACTATGTTGTAACCTTTTGAGACTACGGTATTGTAATATTGTTGTATAGCATTGATATTGATATTATTTTGTGAGGTGTATGTGTGCCGCTTCTGCAAGGTACAGATTACACCGAGGGCGGTATATTTGATTTGTAATGTTATGACTAATTGGATGGTTAAGTATTACAAGTTAAATACCCCAAAGTCTCACAGTTTTTTTCCTAATGAGTAATATGTTGGAATACGAGTAGGCTACGCTAGCTGATAATTAAAAAATTCTACCACGTAAACCAGGATGCCATGCAAGCAACAGATCACATATCGTTACCACCAGACGCGCAATGTAGCGGAAGAAGAGTTGGAGCAGTCTGGTCCAACGAAGAGCGCGTCGAAGTAGTGGTCGTAGTCGATCTTCCACCGTGGTCGATCGTCCTCGCAATCGATCGTCCTCGTATTTGATTGTCTCCTCGTAGTCGATCGTCCAGCATCCTCGTCGCCGATCATCTCCTCCAGCAACAGATCACTTTCATTGTAAAGTTGCGGATCGTCCTCAAGCGTAACAGTAACCGCAGTAGCGCCTCTATGGTATCCACACATTCAGGGCAAGAACGTCGTACGCCGGTGTGCTAGCACCAAGTCGCACTGGAAGACTCTCTCAAGAAAATGACAACTAGGGTTTGGAGCAACTCACGTGTTGTCTGTTATGCCTCTGTTACCCATGTCTCCCCAAAGTCTCAAGCATATCCTTATATAGTGCCCGTGATGGATCCAATCTGAACACATTTGACGAATGGTATCTGTACTGGTTTGTTCTGAACCGTTAAGTGTGTGACCCTGTAGGTTTATGCGTAGTTCGGTTGTGACTCGAAAACCTTTTCCGACCATGAGTCGTTAGTGGTACCTAGCAGGACATAACGATTCTCGAATACACACTAATTATATCGGATGAACCTTAATGCAATATGATCTACTACTAACGACCAGCTCGTATTTCTATTCGACTAGTTTAGATTCGGCCTCGACCAATTCGTAACTCCTTACGACCAGGTTTCAACCACATAGTGATCATGTTCGATCAGCCTACGACCAGCTTGTATCTCCGTAAGACTAGTCCGTATCTGATCGAACTGGACGACCGGCTCGTGTATTCTACCTTTGCCTCACGATATCTGGTTGAACTCTAGGTGAGATATCATGTCATATATGGACTTTTTAATACTTTCTCGATCAAGTATCAGATAACATCACGAGGTCGAACTCTTAGACCACTAGTGGCATGACCATGACTTTCTTTATCCGACCACATCGAGGGGTCTAGAGATATCTCTCCTATTATGTTAGGAGGGGCAAATCCCATATCCAACCAGTCACATTCCTCCGTATGTTTCATAGCATACCTGAAAGCTAACTTTATGACTACCCAGTTATGGAGTAGCGTTTGACAACCCCAAAGTGTACTCTTACACATGTTGGAAACTATGCTGATCTCAGATCTAAGGATATACATCATCATTACTTGAGACCAACTGATGACACATGAAATCTTAACAATCTCAGCTGTGTCTCAACGTGGGTCAATCCAACACCTTGTTCTCGAACATGTGTTCACAGTATTGATTTGATATCCCTATATCTATGACCGGTGAAACATGGTCATCAATCAATACATGTGCTGGTCGATAGAGTCACTAGTATTCTGACTAGTGATTTTCGACCAGGAATACATTTAGAATGACATCATCATAAGTTAAAAGAGCTTTACCAACAAGTTATGCAATATGTTATAAATAATGTCAAACAATCAACGGCTTAACAAAAAAAAGTTAAGTTTGATACACACAAACTAATCATCTAGCACAACTGTGTAGGGGATACACAATATCCTTTACAAAAGGAAAAAACAAAATATTAATAAATTAGAGGTGCAGTCAACCTCCTTTCCTTTAAGTCTATCCAGAAACGGATACAAAATTGTCCGCTAGTCCATTTATACTCTCTCAAAATAAACTGCAAGAGCTTGCAGTAAGCAAAGTGCCAATTCTTCTGCTGATTTGCAGTTGTGTAAAGATACTCTAGGTTCACTTAAGATTGGTTCAGCTTTTAATTTTTGAAAGTGTGAACAAGCACTACCGATTTTCTTTTCATTTCATTTTGTACACAGGGAGGGTGTTACTTGTTAAGTTGGGGATAACATTGTCTCATTAATCAGGTAGGGAAACAAGACATCTCGAATCAATCAATGCTAACAGTAGAACCAGCTGAAACAAACAAACGTACTGATCTCTAGAACACCAAACAGTGACACCATATTTCAGACCTAACCCAAGAAATCTCTACAACTTGAACAGGAAGCATTCGTCTAAAACGTACACTAGGGTGAGTAACACTCCTAGAAGGTGAATTAGTCCGACGCAAGAAATGGCATCGTTCCCTTCCATCGAGGATAGATAGGAAAGAAGCACTGATCGAAGGAATAGGAAGAAGAGAAGGGCGGAGTAGCGGAGGTGACAACGCCATGGCGGCGGAGGAGGAAAGGCTAGAGCCCCCAGTCCCATCCCCACTGAGAAGAGAAGAGTAGAGCTGAGCCCAGGAGAGGTAAGGCGGGGTGAGGACTGAGAAGGGAGGAGGCAAGTCAAGCTGGGCAGGTGGCAGCACTGATGATGAGCGATGAAGTGGGAGTGGGTTGTTTGGGGTTTGGGATCCGTGGTGGGGCTGTCGTGTTGTGTCTTGCGATGGGTCAACTCGCGAGAAAGCTAGCAGCACGTCACTTGTGTTGGGCTACACGCGAGAATTTTGTCTCCGCATGTGGCTGTGGAGACGATGCGACTGGCATGTTTTGGTGGACGTGCATCTTTGACATTGCACGGCAATATCATATGCTGCAGTGCCATAAATGGTTTATAGCTGTTGGATCAAAAAGCGAAGGCTGAGATTGTGTGCCCATCTTGTGAAAAGCTATACCATCCATTAGCTTTTTCTTCACTGCAAGCAATGAGACCAAGAACCACACCATCATTCTTTGTCAGGTGTACACGATATAGCAACCTCCAGCGACTAGAATGTTACCCATTTTTGGAAGTCCTTGCACCGTACACATAATGGAACTGGAAATATCCACAAGTCAGCTTATTGTCCATTTATGCCTACAAAATGCTCCAATGGGAAGCCTCAAATGCAGGTACCTCCATGTTATTTTTGCTGTAGTGGTTTATTTTCAATAATGTGTTGAATATATGAGCATTTTTTGAATTACTTTAATCTAAAAATATGCTAGATGAATTATGAAAAATACTATATCATTTTTCATAAAGCAGATAATCAAGAATACTATAGTCATACGAATTTCTAGAAAGACAGAAACTAGTATTCATATCTCAGTGTTCAAGGTAACAACAGATAATAAAGCTAACCAAGCAACAAGTATGAGATAGGTATACCCAGATCCAGTGGAAGAAGCAACAGCAGTAGCAGTCTTGGTGAGGTAGTCATTCGTCATGACGTAGTGGATGTCGTGATAGTAGTCGTGAAGTTGATGTAGACGTAGCAGAGAATCGAATGCAGAGGGCTCAGGAGGGAGGAAAAAGAAGGCAAGCCAAGCCAGCAGGCGGTAGCACTGATGATGAGCGATGATGATTGATGTCATGTCGTGTCTTGCGATGGCTCGACTTGCGAGGAAGCCAGCAACACGTCACTTGTGTTGGGTTGCATGCGAGAATTTTGTCTCCGTGTGTGGCTGTGGAGACGACGAGACCAACACGGTTTTGGTGGACATGCATTCTTTAATATTGTACAGTAATAGTAGTTCGTAGCTGTTGGATCAAGAAGTGATGGTCGAGATTGTTTGCGGCATTATACTGTAGAAAAGTATTGTAGTTGATACTGTAGCAGTTGGTCCAATCGGTCCTTCCTGGATCAGACAGTAATATCAAGGTATTATTGCTTTCTACCATTTTCTTTGCAATGTCAGAGGATCTGAATCCCGTTTTGGTTGGATTGGCGTATTGTGCAACATTGGCAGCTGGGGATAGCGATGACAACACATTTTGTTGTGGCGGCCGAGCCAGAAAATTTGTAGAGGTTCGGTAAGACTAACTAAAATGAGCTTTTGCAGGAGGAAACACTATCTTCAACCCTTGGACGGCAGAAAAGCCCCACTACTCCTTAATGAAGGTTCGCTGGCGAGTCCAGGCGGCCGCCTAGGGTCGTCGGGAGGTGGCTCTGCTATTAGTTCTGGTCACTAGCTGCAGCAAGAAAAACCACAACCACTAGCATGATAGCATCCTGTATACGCAACAGATTTTTAAAATTTCGGAAATTGAATCGTGAAATTCTCACATGTCGATCAGGCTTCAAAAATTAGTTTGAATGATTGGTATGCTACCGTAAACTGTAAATCAGTGTGTTAGTAAAACGCTAATGTGAAGTAAAATGCAGATTTTCTCAAATCATTGCTAACACGAATTTGATTGATTATTTCCAAATGGAACACACTATGCGGATAGATGTAACCTCTATAGATAACTATTGAGTATGACGATAACTGCTCTACGGGTCTAGATTAGGATCATAACTCTTAAGTATAACTATCACATGTAACAAATTACTAATGGGCTGGGTCTTCACCAGATCGCCAATCTCTCTTTTATCTAAACGCGAATGAATCCCGGCCCTCTCCTGCGTTCGTACCGAGGCTTCTGCTCTTCGGCGGGTGCACAGCGGACATTGCGTCGCTCAGTCAGCTGCCTGCCGGGGGTATTGCACGGTTCACTAGAATATTGTTTAATGCGTTGGCTGTTTGACGACGTGTCCAGGCGTTTAATGCGCGGTTTTATCCTGGACGCTGTGCGCCGGCCTTCGCTTCGCGCGCATGCTCTTCCTTTTGGACTCGCTGGTTTACGCTTGTTCCACTTCTTCGCTTAGCGCTCGAGGGTATTGTTCAGCGAGATTGCAGAGCTGTGTTCTTCACGGCGTTCCTGCGTTTCTGTTGACACACCTTCCGAGCTGTCGTCCTTCAACGCCGAACCCCTGCGCAACCTTACACCAGTCAGGTTTGCCTTCTAGGATCAGCCCCATTTCTCTCCTCGTGTGAGGTCTCTGGGTATTTAACTTGTAATACATAACCTTTCAATGGCCCTATTATTACAAACCAAATATCCCGCCTCGATGTATTGTATACCTCTCAGGAGCAGTATACACACACCGTTCACAAAACAATATCAACATCAATACCATACAACAATATTACATTACCGAAGTCTCAAAGGTTACAAAGTCATCGTACAACCAACAATAGTACATTACCGAATTCTCAAAGGTTACAAAGTCATCGTACAACTTCAGTTTTCATACATACAGCCGACCGGCCAAATAGCAATAGATAAAAGTGAAATATATAGCGGAAACATAGCCATAAGATGGCACCAAAAGAAAAGCCAACCGGTGTGCCCTTACCTACAAGGCATCCTGACCGGAAACTTCCAAACTAGTCGTCGTCCTGAACGAAGTCGGTCTCACAATGATTGAGGGGATCAATCTCCTCTGAAATTTACAACAAGCAGGTTGAGTACAAAGTTGTACTCGCAAGACTTACAAGCAACAAATATTTATATGCATTCAAGTATCAAAGGAAGGCTACTACACTAGGCAATTTTCAGCATAAAGCGACATTTTATTTGAAATACAAGTAGTAGATTTAAATGGCAAGTGAGTAAATATTTTTGATACTTTAAATAACATCGAGTAAACAATATTAGACAATATCTAAACAACAAAAGTTGGCAGCCCCGCAGCTCACAAACATAGCATGAGACTCTTCTCAATGCCACCCGAACAAGTTTTTAGGTGAAAGATCCAAAACGTTAAGTCTAACTCCTGCAAATCCAATTCCAAGCGTGTCCATAACCTAGAACGAGGCTATTCGAATAGTTTATACCATGCAGGGGTGTACCAATGTACCCACACACCATACCGCCTTTTTGCCATGCTAAGCACACTTCCTTACGTATGCCAGCAAGGCTAAGTCCTACGAGACATTTCCGATATTATGTATTAACTATGAGTTGCCTGTATGGATAGAAACACATACGTTGTGTCCGAGTTAGCGTAAAGCATCGGTCAACTACCCCTCACGGGTAAAGCCTTGGACAACTACGATGCCCCTCGAGGTGGAGAACCTACCCGGAACTCCACCACCGCACACCGAACAACAACAACACAATTTCTTTTACACACAACCCACTTCCTGCGATCCGGAGCTAACACACGCCAAAATACTAAGTCAAGAGAGGTCTCATATCCCTCTCATGTGGTTAGCACGTAAATATGCTTGGTTTTGGTGAAACAAGATGTTCGGTCCTTGTTGACCGAGGCAAGTCATCCACAAACCCAACAACACACCATCAAACCACTTACCCAAGTCCAAATTATTTTATTTGCATTTTTAGTTTTCAAACTAACATAGCACATGGTGTTGGACATAGCATAATAAAATGACTTGTTTGTTCAAAGTTATCGACAAAGTCGATAACCGCCCAATTCTATCAGAGTCTAAGCATGACTAAGCACTGACTCGCATAAACATGTATAGACTCTATAACATCCACCGAGCACTAACATCAGCGGGAATAATAACCTAGGGCTAGTGGAAAGTGATAAACATTTGCTACAACTCGTGCATCGAAAAGGAATAACTACCTCTAACGCAAAATAGTCATTCAAGTAGAACATGCACACATACAAGTTGCAAACAAGATATTTTGTAACGAAAGTAATAGGATCAAGATGATCAAAGGGGGGCTGCTTGCCTTGTTGAAGATACCCGACTTGCTGTTATGGAGGATCACGATTGCACTCGTTCAGATCTTCGTAATCTAACGTTCGAACACGAAAAGCCAATAAGGACACATAACACCAAACAAAGCCAAAAATTTAAATTTCTCCAAATTGCAAGAAAGTTTCACAGTAGGTAGATTATGATGTTACATGAATTTGAATATAAATATTATTTTATATGGAGGTTGTATGTGAAAGTTAAGGCCTTTGGAAATCCGCGACTATTCATGTGAAAATTATCTATTTGGTGAAATTTACCAGAAATGTGGTGAGGACAAAAACTACATGGAATGATAGATAATAAAATTTTATTTCCAGAATAACTTGCTTCTCCTCATTTGGAGTTCGTATGAATTCTCTATGAGTTTTTGAAGTTAAAATCATTTTCTAGTGTAAAAATAATCATGCTCTAAGGGCAATATCAAAACTACTTTTTACAAAACAGTAAAATGCCCAAAAATTACACCATATTAAATTTCACCAAAAATAAAAATTACCAAAATTGGTTTCACTTGATTTGGAGTTAAAATCAATTAGTTATGCATTTTTTAAGTTAATTGATTTTTCAGTTCAACCATAATTCATTTGGGAATTTATAAAGGCATTAACAACTTTTCTTACCGAGCCGATTCTAGCCACAAGTGCTGACATGTGGGGTCCAGTACATAGTATCATTTTTCATTTTAATTTCCTATTTTACTGTGACCTGACAGGTGGGACCCAACTTTCATACTCTCGGTCCACAGCATAGTGCATGGACCGAGGGTTCACGGCCGGTCAACGAGTTTACACTGTGCACTTAAACTGCCGGGCCCACCTGTCAACCTCTGTGTTAAACCGTTATTTCACCCTTGATTATTGTGTTTGGTCCCACAAAACCGTTATTTCACCCTTGATTATTGTGTTTGGTCCCACATGTAATAGACACAATATCTTTTAAGACAGTCATTAAATGACTAAGCAATCATTAGCTAGTAATGACTGTCATTAGCCTTAATTGCTTATCTACAACGCTGGTCGGAGCAGAGCTCGCGTGACCGCGAGTTTGCTCGCCGGCACGCCAGCGCTACGGGCTATGGCGGCGCGGGTGAATGCCCAAAATGGGTTCTCTGGAGCTAGGCGGAGCAATAGGCGTTGGCGATGAGGGCTGAGATGGCCTACAGTGGCCGTGCGACGGCGAGAGGCGGCGGTACTTCTACGACGACGGTGCAAGTCACAATCCGGCACCTGAATGAGCTAACTGGAGCGCGCATAAGGTACTAGGGAGTCCAGTGAACATACTCGAGTGCCAAAGAGAGAAGCAGCTGGTCGGAGTTAGACCGGCGACGAGGAACCGTGGCGGTGGTGGTAGCTTTGCCTTGGAGAGAGCGCCCGGCCCAAGAGAGGGAGAAAGAGATGTCGGTATAGGTCAGGAGGGGCACTGAGATGGTGTAGAAACAGGGAATTGGGCAGTGCCTCACCGTGTTGGAGATGGAGACAATGGAGGTGCTTGCGGCCAGAAATGGGGAAAACCCCGAGATTCACGAGCTCTTGTGATCCATTGGACCAATCAGTTGAGGGGAAACACTTCTCCTGCTACGGGGCACGATCTGACGCACAAAGAACTAGGAGGAGCTCACCGAATTCCAAGTTGGCACGGTAGAGCCTTGCAGACCGCGCACCGTAGCCAAAGATGACAAGCTTCGTGTTCCGGAACCTACACATGAAGACAAGAGCTCGCATTAGCTCAGATGAGTGTGGCGAGGGAGGTAGTCGGAGGCGGACATGAAGGATGGAAACTCACCCAAGAGCTGAGCTCACACAAGCGCCTCCCTCCTCAGCCACCAAGAGGAGGAATGCCCTCTACCGGGCGAGGGAGGGCAGGTTAAGGTACTCCAACAGGCGAGAAGGAAGCGGTGTGAGATGGCGACGCATCCCATTGGGTCTCGTGGGCGGTGGCGTCACAGCGTGGCCGTTGCATGGACGGCGCGCTCTGGTGTGTGCACCGCGTGGCGAGCGAGTTCTGCCCGAGTGCCAACGCTGCGGAGACGACACGTCCGACAGGTGGGGCCCGCGGTGTCGCGACTCAAGGACGGCGGGGTGCGGCCGAGCGGTCCGATCGATCTGGTCGGTCTCTGGTCCTGGGCCGTCCGATCTTAATCGGACGATCCGCGTTTTAGTTGGTTCGGCTGAGTCAATTGATTGGGTTGGAACAGTGACTGGCCCGGTCGGAGGAATTGTAACTGGTCGAAACCGAGTCCGATGAACAGTACAAGGTTTGACTGATTTTAATTTCTTTTGTTTCTAGTTTGACTGAGCCACAAAACATAGCAAATAAATTCTAAAAATTCCAAAATTTTTCAGGGAGGTTCCGGGGGTGACGTAGTATCCATAAAATTTTTGAAACCCCACTGTTCAAGAGTTATTTGGTTAATTCAAACTCAAACTTAAGATAGGTCATTAATTGTGTTTGAATTTTTTGTGGTTTGAGTTTTGTCCCAAAAATTTGGGAAAAATTTATTAATTTGTGATAATTAATATAGGATTTGAATAAATTATTTCCAGAAGATGTTCATCAGTTTTCATTACTGATTTCTCTTGGAACTACCATTTGAGTGGTATGTTTTCTTTTATTCCACAATTTTCAAATGCGACAAATTATGCAAATGCTCCAGAAATCAAATGCATATTCAAAAGTTTTAAATTATCCTTATTTTTATATATTTGAAATACAAACCCCAGATTTGGGATGTTACTCCTTGCCTATTTTCTGTTACTCTCGGTTCTTGCTCAAGTTTTATGTTAGTTCTTTGTTTTCTGATTAGGTTTCTCCTGATTGGTCGCTATGCAGGTGTAACTATCCTTCGCTTAGCCGTCGTAGAACTACAATTCGGCCTTCCGACCTGCCTTCCTTGGGTACACGCCCGTGCTTGATTTTTTTTTCTGTGGGGGCTACAATCATTGCAGCTGATTGTGCTTTAATCTTAGTCAGCTCTTTCGTGTTCTCCTGGTTTTTGATATTTGCTAGTGTTCGTGCGAGGCCTCCGTCGCGAACCAGAAAAACTTCCGCTGGTACTGGCTTCTTATCTTATAATGATCTGCATGTTGTTGGTAGCATCAGGTATGTTATTTCTTTTAAAATGTTTTCCTAGATGCTAGATCATCTTGCGGTGGTTTGGGACCTACGTTGGAACCAATCAAGCATCAAATTCCTATGTTGGAACCGCCGAATTTTCTCCTGTGCCTACTGTTCTTACAAGGAAAAAGGTTCGATTCACTTCTCTCATAATTTCGTAGATCATTATCATATATAATATTTTAGACAATTCACATGTTCTTTCGTTTCGAATGTATGCAGTTCATTTTATATTCAGATTTCAGACAGTAAGATTCTTGGTTGACTAGCAATTTTCTTAACTTGTTTTGTTGTAGTTGGAGTTGCTGAATAAAGAGTAGAATTTCATCCTGTGTCAAACAGAACGTAACCTATCGTTTTGAACCTTTTCTAGCATTCAGACGTCCTTTGTCCCAATCAAACAACAAAATCCTATGTTGGAACCGAGGAATTTTCTCCCGTGCCTACTGTCCCTACAAGGAATAAGGTTCTGTTCACTTCTCTCATAAACTCATAGATCGTAATCATAGTTTCAAATGTATGGAGTTCATTTTATATTCAGATTTCAGACAATAATATTCCTGGTTGACTAACAATTTCCTTAACTTGTTTTGTTGTAGTTGTAGCTGGCGTAGCGCCTTTTCGTTCAGACAGCCATCCTTGAGCTAATAACCCTTTCAAACCACATTTTTGTTCGATATCAGCATTTTTTTCATATCTCTGTAGAATAGTAATGTTTAACTCGACATCTTAGTCCTTTGCTTCATAGAACAGGTACATCTCAATGCTAAAATAGGTACTGATACAACATTTTTCGTATCTCTGCAGAACAGTAATGTTTACCTCGACATCTTAGGCCTTTGCTTCATACAACAGGTACGTCTCAATGCTAAAATAGGTACTGATACAGGATAGCTCCATCATACAGCTCAGAAAACAAAGAAAAACATTTCTGCGTTTGCATTTGTCTGGTTACACACTCAGAACAAAAAAAAACCTTCGAATAAAAGGGGGGAAAAGATAAACACGTACTAACCATAATGTATTAGACACACGCCCTTACTGGTTTTTTTAATCTTATTCATTAACTTTCGGCGTTTACGCAGAGATTTCTTTGATCTACACAAGCATGATCATATTATCAATACTCTCAAATTTAGACCATTCCTTCTTGAGCGTAGTGTCTTCGTTCAAACAACCATTCTTGTGCTAATAACCTTTGCGAAACACACTTCTGCTTCGTACAACAAGTACATTTCAATGCTAAAATAGGCACTGATACAGGATAGATCCATTATGTAGCTCAAAAAAGCAAAGAGAAAAAAACCCTTTCTGCATTTGCAGTTCCCTGGTTACACCCTCAAAACAAAAACAAACCTAGACTTGCAGAAAATTGGGGAAAAAACATAAACACATACTAACCATACTATATTAAACACGCGTGCTTAATGACTTTCTATCTTATTCCTTACCTTGCAGATCACATGCGCTTGGTCAAATCCAACGGTCAACTTTTAGTCACAACATCTTTACAAATGGTACCACACAGATTATCCCTGGATTTTGGAATACAAGGAATCGTTTGTTAGTTATATGCAGTCATGTCTCGCCCAAAATACCGCATAGTCTATATGACACATTTCAATATAACTGAATTCTTTATTGTTTATATCCACCAGCAATCTATTGTCGTTTTCAGCTCGCGATATTTCTTGAGGCATATGCCAATTGCTCTTACTATGTGAAGGGGAGGAGGTGGGCGAAAGGTGCGTATGTTTGGTTATGCCAAAGAAGCCTAATGTGAGGACTCCGGTTTATTGAGTTTGTAATGCTTAGTCACCAATTGACCCTAGCATCACAAACGAAATAATCCGTGTCTTGGAGACATGTATACTTCCCAGAAATGCAGTATACACACCTCTTTACAAAATTCATGCATCAATTCCATTCATTCACATAGAACTGAAGCAAAGCAACAATCAGAAGATAACATAAATAAAGGATAGTTATTACAAAAGAGAGGCCGACCGGCCAAATGACATATACATATAGAAATTGAACAACGGAAGCAAAAGTGTCATAAGATGGCTATAAAACCAAAGAGCCAATCAGCGTGCCTTTAACCCACAAGGCAACTGACCGGACCGCCAAGCTAGTCGTCGAATCCACAGCACATCTCACAAAAGTGAGGCCCTTGGGGCTCACCTTCCTCCCCTGCAAACAAAAGCAGCCGGCAAAAGCCGGTGAGTACTTTGAATGTACTCGCAAGACTTACATGTGGAATAACAAACCTGTACATATACTACATGCAAGCTCATTGAAGTGGAGGCTGTATGTTTCATTTTAGCATAAAGCAAGTTTCCATTTGCAATAATGTAATAGATTTAAAACAATTTAACAAATCTGTTCTTAATGTTCAAATAACCGAATGAACAAAATTAATAACAGTAAATAGATGACAACAACAATCCTGGAAGTGACTAAACCATTAGTCACCACAACAATAGCATGAATTACCCATTCATGCCAACCATGTCAAATTTTAAATTTTAAAAGGTTGTAGTCTAGTTCTTGCACGACCTTACCAAGCATGTCCATAACCTAGGACGAGGCTATTCGAATAGTTTTATACCCTGCGCAGGTGTACCAATGTACCCACACGCCGCATCGCCTTTTGCCACATGATTAGCATACTTCCTTTGGTATGCCAAAGACAACTAAGTCCTACGAGACATTTCCAATATTGTGTATTAACTACGAGCCGCCTGTATGGATAGAAACCCATACGTTGTGTCGGGTCATTGTAAAGCTTGGTCAACTACCCGTCGCGCAGTAAAGCCTTGACAACTACAATGCCCTCGAGGTGGAGAGTCTACCCTAATCTCCACCACCGCACACCCAACACAAGAACACATATCCTTTTCACACAACACACACACCCTCCTGCGACTCGGAGATAACACACGCCAAAGTACTAAGTCAAGAGAGGTCCCATATCCTCTCGCGTGGTTAGCACGCATAAGCGCTGGCTTAGTGACACAAGTAACTCGGTCCTTGATGACCTAGGCACCATTCCATTCACACCAACAGATCACACCAACATACCATTGTGCCCAAGTCTAAAATAGTTTTATTTTCGCTTTTGACTTTACAAAGTAACAAAGCACAAGTCTTTGGACATAATGGAATAATAAATAAATGTGTGATCAAGATCATCGACTAAAATCGATGATCGCCCATTACTATCGAAACTAAGCATTTCTAAGCAATTTCAATTCGTATTCTACTAAATGACAAGAGCTCATCCATCGAACTCAAATCATAGCAAATAACCTAGGCTCATGGTAGTAGAGAATACACAAGTCCTACAGATATATTAGACTTGAAAAATACTGGGATTAACATGATCAAACTGCTTGCCTGCTTGCTGTGGGTCAAGATGTTGCTGAGGATCAATAATGTTGTCAACGTGCTCTTCGGATCCTAACGAGAAAACGAAAAACAACCGATAAGAACGAATAAAAGGCAAATACCCAATAGTAAACCTTCTCCAAAAATTCTAAAAATTTTACAGTAGCAAGATCATGATTTATAAAGAATTTAGCAATAAGAACCAATTGATTTGGATTCTTAATGCCAAAGATATGACCAAAACAATTTTTCTCAGCTTTTATAAATCAAAAATGCTACTATTCATTAGCAAAATTTTCTAGAGCTATACTGAGGTTGGAACCATTTTTCAATTAAAGTTTAGTTAAAAACATAACAAACAAAATTTGAATCAACCGAAAAGAATTTAAAATGAATTAGTTATGCATTTTACAAGTTATCACATTTTTCAGTTGATAAATAAATCTTTTCGGGAAAATCTGAAATCTGAAATGACGTGGACGAACGGGGAGCGTTGATCTTGGATCCAACGGTCCGCGTCCCAGCGCTAACACGCGCGCGCGCGCCGTGAAACTCTGGTCGTTAACCGTTGGATTTGGATCCAACGGTCCACGACCACTTTGGTCGAGCGAGCGATCCGAACCCGGTCGTCGTCCGTTGGATCGGATCCAACGGTTCACGGGATCCGGCGCGGGCGGTTTGAACGTTCCCCCGCTCGCGAGCCATCGATCTGGGATCCAACGATCCACGTTAACTCGAATCGGGACCGTTGATCTTGGATCCAACGGGTCACAGACCGAGACGCGCGACGAATTCGAAATTTCCGCGCGAACGTGGGCCGTAGATCTAAGGATCGACGGTCCGCATCGACTCACGTTCAAACACCCGCCCTGCTTTCGTCCGCAAAAGCGACGGAAGAACGGCTTCGCCGCCGGCGGCGCCGCCGCGGCGGTGCGAGCAAGTGCCCAAAATGGGTCCCAAACATCATTGCGCACCTAATGGTACCAATGAATTCAGCTGCGGTGGTCCAGAACGCTGGCAAGCCGATGAGAACCGAGGTGGTCCAAAATGACCAAAACGAAAACGGCAAAAGCGCTCAGCTGCGGTTCAAGGGAGCAGTGCAGCCACTAGGGACTAAAGAGGAGCTACCTGAGCGCAATGGATGCGCCGAGGAGAGTCGGCCGCCCGGGCGAGGAGGAACGCCGTTTCGCCGAAAGGGGAAATCCAGATTCACTCGTCCCCGACAAATTGAACCGAATTGAGTGAGGGTTAAGCTTCATGAGTAGAGGGGAGCAGAGGGAGCAAAGACTTGAAGAAGAAGGCCGTCTTTGCCGCACCGACTCCACCGGAGCTCCAAGACCGACAATGGCGGCCGAAGGATTCTCGAGGATCTGCGGCTCCAGCGAACTTGTGAGTGCTAGCTAGAGTTGCAGAGGTGCTAAAGGAAGCTAAGGGAGAAACAACGGAGCTTAAATAGCCGGGGATGGCCGAGAGCAACGGCGATATCTGATTCAGTCAACCCGCTGCTCGAGCGCGAGAGCGACGGAGCGGTTGGTGAGTGGACGCCTGAGGGAGGAGCACGACGTGCATTAAATGCGCACAGAGAGAGCCGTTGAAAAGCGACCGACGAAGGGACGGCATGCCGCTGCTTTTTCTTCTCTGCACGCCATGGCCGATGCTGACGCGCGAGCTGACCGGAGGAAGGAGACGACGCGCCGACCGTCGGATTGAAATCGAACGGCTGAGTGGATTACAACGGTTCCGTCGTTCGGTTGATCAAGAGCCGTTCGATGCCGATCCAACGGCTCGCAACGCCGCGCGCTCGATCGATCGCGCCCGGCGCTTAGTTGGTTGCACCGAGTCAAGTGGTTCGAGCCCGAGCCCGGTTCGAACCCGAGGAACAAAGGCAAACCGGTTAGAATTTGAATTTTAAATATCTAATTTTTGAGGAATTATTTGAGGTAGCAAAAAAACTCCAAAATTTCTGAAATTTTAACTGGAGCTTGCTGACAGAAGGAGGAACCTCTCATAAAATTTTCAGAGATTTTCATGATCTAAAATTTTATCCAGAAATTCCAGAAGAGGGGAAAATAGGGTTTGACCAGTTTGACTTGCCTCCTAATATTATCAAATAATTTCTAAAAATCATAAGATAATTCAGAGGTGTTGCCAAGCCTCCCTAGAACTCAGAAAAAAGATTTTCAAGGGTTTGGCACCAAATCTATGCCAAGGAGGTTTTTGATTAGAGTCACTTTGAGGATTTGATTTTAATTTTTCATAATTCTTTTAAAAGAATTACAAAAATGACCAAGGCTTCAAGCTGCAAGAAAAGTTTTAATTTCTTCTAATTTTATTACATTTGAAACACAAATCCAAATTTGGGATGTTACAAAACCTCCCCCCCTTACAAAAATCTCGTCCCGAGATTTGGCTCACTCGGTAAAGAAAGATGGATAGTCTGCACGGAGACGATCTTCCCTTTCCCAAGTAGCCTCATCCTCAGAATGGTTCGACCACTGAACTTTAAGGAATTTGATAGTTTTATTCCTCGTTCTTCGTTCAGCCTCATCGAGTATGCGAACAGGGTGCTCGCGATAGGTCAAATCCTCCTGGACATCGAGGGTTTCCAAAGGAGCTTCTCGGTTGGAACACTGAGGCACTTCTTTAGTTGGGACACGTGGAACACATCATGTACCCTCGAGTGCAACGGTGGCAAATCCAACTTATAAGCAATCGCCTTTCTTCTCGATAACACGGTAAGGACCGACATATCGAGGAGCTAGCTTGCCCTTGACGCCAAACGCGATGGCCCTTCAAAGGAGAGACTTTAAGATAAACAAAGTCATCGTGCTCAAGCTCAATTCACGACGACGGCGATTCGCATAGCTCTTTGCTCGGATTGAGTCGCGCAAACGATCACGAATGAGTGGACTTGGCTCTCGGCTTCATTGATCGAGTCCGACCAAAGAAAGGTCTTTCGCTTGTCTCGCACCAATTCAACGGGTTCTCGCACTTTCTCCCGCATAAGGCCTCGAAGGGGACATGCCGAGACCGGCTCGAAACTGTTGTTGTAGGAAAACTTCGGCAAATGGCAAACATTTCTCCCAATTCTTTCCATAGGAGAGGACACAAGCACGAAGCATGTCTTCCAACACTTGGTTGACCCTTTCTGGCCCGACCATCGCTTGGGGGTGGTATGCTGTGCTAAAGGTAAGACGGGTTCCCATAGCCTCTTGCACACTTTGCCAAAAGCGAGAGGTGAAAAGAGATCCACGGTCCGAGACAATTATTTTAGGTACCCCATGTAAGCTCACGATGCGGGCTATGTAGAGGTCCGCCAAAAGACCTACACGGAGATCCGTCTTGACTGGAAGGAAGTGCGCCACCTTAGTTAGCCGATCAATGACAACCCAGATGGCATCATTGCCCTTGGAGGTGCGAGGCGCATCGTGATAAAATCCATCTCGATCGAATCCCACTTCCATTCGTGAATAGGCAAAGGTCAAGCATCCTACCGACGCCGATGCTCGCCTTGACACGACGATACACGCCGCACTCGCAACGAACTTCGCAATCTCCTCTTCATTCGGTCCACCAAAATCCCTGACGGAGATCTTGATACATCTTTCTGGCCCCGGGATGGATAGACAAAGGCGAATCATGGGCTTCGCGGAGGATCAGATCCCTCAATTCCATGTCCTTTGGAACCACAAGACGTTGCCCGAACCTTACAACACCATGCTCATCCTCAGAGAAGCACTTGGCTGTACCGTTCTTGATATTTTCCTTGATGCGGCTCACTCCACCATCTGATTGTTGAGCGATCTTAATCCGATCCACCAAGGTTGGTTGCACAACCAAAGCAGCAAGAGAACCATGCTCAACTAATCCCAAGTTGAGACGCTGAAATTCCTCCAGAAGGGTGGGTTGAAACTCCTGGAACAATAAGGCATTGCAATGCGCTTTCCGACTGAGCGCATCGGCAACGACATTAGCCTTGCCCGGATGGTAGTGAATACCCATGTCGTAGTCCTTGATCAACTCCAACCATCTCTTTTTCCTGAGGTTCAGATCTGGTTGGGTGAACAAATACTTTAGGCTTTTGTGATCCGAATACACTTCGCAACGATTACCGATTAGGTAATGCCGCCAAATCTTAAGTGCATGAATCACCGCGGCTAACTCCAAGTCATGGGTAGGATAGTTGAGTTCATGAGGTCTCAATTGCCTTGATGCATAGGCCACTACCTTGCCTTCTTGCATAAGTACACAACCGAGTCCTCGACGAGAAGCATCGCAGAAGATATCGAAGCTTTGATGAATATCGGGAAGAACGAGGACGGGAGCGGTGGTCAAACGTTTCTTGAGCACTTGGAAGCTTTCTCACAAGCGCGGACCACAAGAACTTCTTGTCCTTCTTGAGCAACTCCGTCATCGGCCGCGATCTTGGAGAAGTTCTTGATAAAGCGCGATAATACCCACTAAACCGAGAAAACTCCGCACCGGCCATCAAGTAGGTCAACCCATGAAAGAACATCACGACCTTGCCAGATCAATCCGCCACGCCTCCCGCCGAAAGAACATGACCCAGAAGGCCACTTCCTTCAACGTAACGCGCACTTGCTGAATTTTGCATACATTTGGTGCTCACGGCTTGCCCAACACAAGCTTCGGATGCTCATCATGTTCCTCATCGCCCTTGGAATAGATAAGAATATCGCCGATGAAGACCACGACAAACTTATCCAAATACTCCATGAATACCGAATTCATGAGGTTCATGAACAAGGCAGAGCATTGGTTAAGCCAAATGACATGACGGTGTATTCATACAAGCCATAGCGAGTAGAGAAAGCCGCCTTTGGAATATCCTCGAGTCGATCCGAACTTGATGATATCCCACTCTCAAATCAATCTTGGAGAATACTCGAGCTCCAGTTAATTGATCAAAGAGATCATCAATGCGGGCAAGGATAGTTGTTCTTTACTGCTACCTCATTGCTTGACGGTAATCAACACACATGCGCATAGTATTGTCCTTCTTCTTTACGAAGATTGCAGGACAACCCCACGGAGATGAGCTAGGGTGGATAAAACCTTTTTCTTGCAGCTCACTCAGTTGCTTCTTCAACTCCACCAACTCGTTCGGTGGCATCCGATAATGCCTCTTTGAAATCGGGCGATGCACCGGAACCAACTCAATGACAAACTCGAGGTCTCGAATCGTGGCATCCCCGAAGATCTTCAGAAAGACATCAATGAAGTCACGAACGTGGGGACTTCACTAATATCTAGAGCGGCTTCGCTCCAAGCGCGAAGAGATGCGGGCCTAGCGCCTTCGGCGAAGCTTAACCCGTCACGGAAGGACTAGATAGAGAGACACACTCCTTGGCACAATCGATTTGTCCCTTATGCTGAGACAACCAATCCATACCAAGAATTACATCTAGACTTGCTGAATGGAGGAGGATAAGATTCGCGAGGAATCTCACTCCCTCAATTTCAATTGGGACATCCCTACACTCAGATTCAGCTCTCAACTCCGAACCCGGAGAGCGAATGAGCAGTGGGATTAACAATGGAGTAAAGGGAGCTCACTAATAGCGAAAGAAAAGACTCGTAAATAAAAGAATGAGATACTCCCGAATCAAACAAAACAGTAGCAGAATGAGAGTTAACAGAAAGTGTACCCAGCACGATGTCGGGTGCCTCCTGTGCCTCCTCTGCGGAGATGAGGATGACGTGACCACTACCCACACCTTGGGTAGTAGGGACTATCTTCAGGTCCTGAGAAGAACCACCTCCTAGCCCGCGTCCTCCATTAGGACGAGGGGCTGCTCCTGTCTTCTTAGGGCATTGGTTCGCATAATGCCCCTTCCGTTGCAAAGCGGCAAGTAACTCCGGCACTGGTTGCGGGGCTACCTCGCGGCTCGCAGTGCACGTGATTGGGGCACGGCCGCAAGGACGAAGAACGAGTGCCGACGGCTCGGGTGCTTGGGTCACGACGCGACTCTCGACGGATCAAGCGGGATAGCCGCCCTAGAGGACTTGTGGGCCTCCCACTTACGCTATGGAATCCACAAGCGCCTCCCCGAGTGCTTTCGGCGACAATGGCCTTGTCCACCAAGGCACGGAAACCGAAGTCGACGATGGATAGCTTGTCCTCAAGCTCCTCGGACAAACCATCCTTGAACTTCTCTTGCTTGGCCTCATCGGTGGCCACCTCCTCCGAGCATAACGAGCCAAATGGTTAAACTCGCAGTATTCAGAATCGTGGAAACGCCCTTGTCCGAGCGACAAGAACTCCTTCTTCTTGACCTCATCAGTAGGAAGGAATGTGACTGACGAAGGCGGTGCGGAACTCCTCCTGTGTGACGGATGGTATTGCCAGTCGCATGGCGAGAAAGCTCTCCCACCAAGACAAAGCTGCACCCTCCAGCTGGTGCGATGCGAACAGCGCCTCCTCGTGCTCCCGCCATTGCGCTATGCGGCTTCCGCTCCACGCACGGCGATCGTCTGCGTCAAGCCGGTCCTCGACTGGAGAATATGGAGTGGTGCGAAGAAACTCCGCAAGTCCCCACGCCGGCTGGTGTCCAGCCCCTTGCCCGATCCCGGCACCGGTAAAGGGAAGTGTTGCGCGCGATGACGCCCGTAAGAACCTCCTCCCTCCTCTGCAGTTGCGCTCGATCCAAGAAAGACCTCGGCCATGGTCGGAGGAGGAGGAAGATCCTCGTCCGGACCAGCTGACTGGCCTTGGCCGCTACGGGTGCGTCCGGCCATCCTGCTACAAGAAACTTGGGTTAAAAACTAGACTCGAAAACAAAGCCGAAATGAAGCAAAAAGCTAATGACTAGGGAAATGGAATACCCCCTAATCGAAAGCCAAAAACAACAAGTGTATAAACTTGAACATGCTTATAAAAAGACAAAAAACAGTAACGAATTACCAACCAAAGCTCAACTTCCCAATACAACTAACCCGTATTGAATGAACGAGTAATTGATTGAGAAAATAAAAATCAGAATATAACGTCAGATCTAATACCACTAAAGAGCAAGGTTACATCAACGGAAATAGTGTTAGATACATAGCTAACTAATATCACGTCTTACCCTTCTATTCCCACAAGTTTTAGTTGATTAAACTCTCGTTTTCTACCCCATTTGGAACCATCAAGCTTGCTGTCCGGAAATTGAAGTTGCTGTAGCGATTTTGCATCCAAGCTCCCAGTCGAAGTCTTCCATTCTAGAAACTTCAAAATCTGGCACACTTCAATTTGCCAAGCTCAGTGGTCTGATCAGAAACCATTGAGCTCGCTGTCTGGAAATTGAGGTGTGCTGTCCAGATTCCGCATCCAAGCCTCTAGCCGAAATTCTCAGTCCAGAAACTTCAAAACCCTAAGCACTTCAATTTGCCAAACTTAGTGGTTCCCAAACACCATTTAAACGATAACAACTATCTTTGAAGGAAGGAGAGGAAATCAATTTTCAAACTCAAATTAGAGTAAGATGAGAGGAGAAACCTAAGATAGGTAAGGAGTAAAATCTGAGAATTCCTTAAGCTTTCATAAATCATTTGATACTTTGAAAATAATATTTTCCAAAATATCCTAAAAAGACGACCAAACTTGGGTTACTACGGTCAGTATGGCTCTGATACCAAACCTTGTGAGGACCCCGGTTTATTGGGCTTGTAATGCTTAGTCACCAATTGACCCTAGCATCACAAACGAAATAACCCGTGTCTTCGAGACATGTATACTTCCTAAATGCAAGATACACACCTCTTTACAAAATTCATGCATCAATTCCATTCATTCACATAGAACCGAAGCAAAGCAACAATCAGAAGATAACATAAATAAAGGATAGTTATTACAAAAGAGAGGCCGACCGGCCAAATGACATATACATATGGAAATTGAACAGCGGAAGCAAAAGTGCCATAAGATGGCTATAAAACCAAAGAGCCAATCAGTGTGACTTTAACCCACAAGGCAACTGACCGGACCGCCAAGCTAGTCGTCGAATCCACAGCACATCTCACAAAAGTGAGGCCCTTGGGGCTCACCTTCCTCCCCTGCAAACAAAAGCAGCTGGCAAAAGCCGGTGAGTACTTTGAATGTACTCGCAAGACTTACATGTGGAATAACAAACCTGTACATATACTACATGCAAGCTCATTGAAGTGGAGGCTGTATATTTCATTTTAGCATAAAGCAAGTTTCCATTTGCAATAATGTAATAGATCTAAAACAATTTAACAAATCTGTTCTTAATGTTCAAATAACTGAATGAACAAAATTAATAACAGTAAATAGATGACAACAACAATCCTGGAAGTGACTAAACCATTAGTCACCACAACAATAGCATGAATTACCCATTCATGCCAACCATGTCAAATTTTAAATTTTAAAAGGTTACAGTCTAGTTCTTGCACGACCTTACCAAGCATGTCCATAACCTAGGACGAGGCTATTCGAATAGTTTTATACCCTGCAGGGGTGTACCAATGTACCCACACGCCAGACCGCCTTTTTGCCACATGATTAGCATACTTCCTTTGGTATGCCGGCACAGCTAAGTCCTACGAGACATTTCCAATATTGTGTATTAACTACGAGATGCCCGTATGGATAGAAACCCAGACGTTGTGTCGGGGTCATTGTAAAGCCTCGGTCAACTACCCGTCGCAGGTAAAGCCTTGGACAACTACAATGCCCCTCGAGGTGGAGAGCCTACCCGGAATCTCCACCACCGCACACCCAACACAAGAACACATATCCTTTTTCACACAACATACACACCCCCCTCCTGCGACTCGGAGCTAACACACGCCAAAGTACTAAGTCAAGAGAGGTCGCATATCCCTCTCGCGTGGTTAGCACGCATAAGCGCTTGGCTTAGTGACACAAGTAACTCGGTCCTTGATGACCTAGGCACCATTCCATTCACACCAACAGATCACACCAACATTCCATTGTGCCCAAGTCTAAAACAGTTTTATTTTCAGTTTTTGACTTTACAAAGTAACAAAGCACAAGTGCTGGACATAATGGAATAATAAATAAATATGTGATCAAGATCATCGACTAAAATCGATGATCGCCCATTACTACCGAAACTAAGCATTTCTAAGCAATTTCAATTCGTATTCTACTAAATGACAAGAGCTCATCCATCGAACTCAAATCATAGCAAATAACCTAGGCTCATGGTAGTAGAGAATACACAAGTCCTACAGATTATGCAACTATAGGATACTAACCATAATTTAACACAAAATAGCAATGCATACATACAAGTTGAAATCAATATATTAGACTTGAAAAATACTGGGATTAACATGATTAAACTGCTTGCCTGCTTGCTGTGGGTCAAGATGTTGCTGAGGATCAATAATGTTGTCAACGTACTCTTCGGATCCTAACGAGAAAACGAAAAATAACCGATAAGAACGAATAAAAGGCAAATACCCAACAGTAAACCTTCTCCAAAAATTCTGAAAATTTTACAGTAGCAAGATCATGATTTATAAAGAATTTAGCAACAAGAACCAATTGATTTGGATTCTTAATGCCAAAGATATGCCCAAAACAATTTTGCTCAGCTTTTATAAATAAAAAATGCTACTATTCATTAGCAAAATTTTCTGGAGCTATACTGAGGTTGGAACCATTTTTAAATTAGAGTTTAGTTAAAAACATAACTAACAAAATTTGAATCAATCGAAAAGGATTTAAAATGAATTAGTTATGCATTTTACAAGTTATCACATTTTTCAGTTGATAAATAAATCTTTTCAGGAAAATCAGAAATCTGAAATGACGTGGACGAACGGGAAGCGTTGATCTTGGATCCAACGGTCCGCTTCCCAGCGCTGATGCGCGCGCGCGCCGCAAAACTCTGATCGTTAACCGTTGGATTTGGATCCAACGGTCCACGACCACTTTGGTCGAGCGCGGCGATCCGAACCCCGTCGTCACCGTTGGATCTGGATCCAACGGTTCACGTGGATCCCAGCGCGCGGGCGGTTTGAACGTTCCCCCGCTCGCGAGCCGTCGATCTGGGATCCAACGATCCACGTTAACTCGAATCGGGACCGTTGATCTTGGATCCAACGGGTCACAGACCGAGACGCGCGACAAATTCAAAATTTCCGCGTGAACGTGGGTCATAGATTTAAGGATCGACGTCCGCATCGACTCACGTTCAAACACCCGTCCTGTTTTCGTCCGGCAAAAACGACGGGGAAGAACGGCTCGCCGCCGGCGGCTCCGGCCGCGGCGGTGCGAGCAAGTGCCCAAAATGGGTCCCAAACATCATTGCGCACCTAATGGTACCAATGAATTCAGCTGCGGTGGTCCAGAACGCTGGCAAGCCGAAGAGAACCGAGGTGGTCCAAAATGACCAAAACGAAACGGCAAAGCGCCACCGCGGTTCAAGGGAGCAGTGCGTGCCACTAGGGACTAAAGAGGAGCTACCTGAGCGCAATGGATGCGCCGAGGAGAGTCGAAGTTGCCCGGGCGAGGAGGAACGCCGGTTTCGGCCGAAAAGGGGGAAATCCAGATTCAGCTCGTCCCTGGACAAATTGAACCGAATTGAGTGAGGGTTAAGCTTCAGTGAGTAGAGGGGGAGCAGAGGGAGCAAAGACTTGAAGAAGAAGGCCCGTGCTGCACCGACTCCACCGGAGCTCCAAGACCGACAATGGCGGCCGAAGGATTCTCGAGGATCTGCGGCTCCAGCGAACTTGTGAGTGCTAGCTAGAGTTGCAGAGGTGCTAAAGGAAGCTAAGGGAGAAACAACGGAGCTTAAATAGCCGGGGATGGCCGAGAGCAACGGCGATATCTGATTCAGTCAACCCGCTGCTCGAGCGAGAGAGCGACGGGAGCGGTTGGTGAGTGGACGCCTGAGGGAGGAGCACGACGTGCATTAAATGCGCACAGAGAGAGCCGTTGAAAAGCGACCGACGAAGGGACGGCACGCCGCGGCTTTTTCTTCTCTGCACGCCATGGCCCGGCCGACTTGCGAGTGGCCGGAGGAAGGAGACGACGCGCCGACCGTCGGATTGAAATCGAACGGCTGAGTGGATTACAACGGTTCCGTCGTTCGGTTGATCAAGAGCCGTTCGATGCTGATCCAACGGCTCGCAACGCCCGCGCCCGATCGACCGCGCCGGTGCGTTTAGTTGGTTGCACCGAGTCAAGTGGTTCGAGCCCGAGCCTGGTTCGAACCCGAGGAACAGTGCAAACCAGTTAGAATTTGAATTTTAAATATCTAATTTTTGAGGAATTATTTGAGGTAGCAAAAAAACTCCAAAATTTCTGAAATTTTAACTGGAGCTTGCTGACAGAAGGAGGAACCTCTCATAAAATTTTCAGAGATTTTCATGATCTAAAATTTTATCCAGAAATTCCAGAAGAGGGGAAAATAGGGTTTGACCAGTTTGACTTGCCTCCTAATATTATCAAATAATTTCTAAAAATCATAAGATAATTCAGAGGTGTTGCCAAGCCTCCCTAGAACTCAGAAAAAAGATTTTCAAGGGTTTGGCACCAAATCTATGCCAAGGAGGTTTTTGATTAGAGTCACTTTGAGGATTTGATTTTGATTTTCCATAATTCTTTTAAAAGAATTACAAAAATGACCAAGGCTTCAAGCTGCAAGAAAAGTTTTAATTTCTTCTAATTTTCTTACATTTGAAACACAAATCCAAATTTGGGATGTTACACCTAACGAGCAACCGATCTAATTACACTCCTTTTTTATGCGACCATCAACTGATGTCCGAATTCCAAAACTAACGGGTATAACTATTTAATTTTGTAATGAGAGTGATACATGTTTTGATGTTTGTATTAGAGATTGCACATAGATTTATATTTTAAGTTTTTTTTTTTGTTCTTACTGGTTCTTGGAATCAAGCATAATATTATAGAACAAATTATGAATGAGTAGCAGTATCGTCTTCCTTAGTCTAGAATCTTTTTCCATGACATGTGTATTGCCTTTGTATTTGGCCATCAATTAATGTGTACTTGAAAAAAAAAGTCTCTCTTCGTTGATCATTTGCAAGCTTTCAGTTTTTTCTTTCAATTATTCTTTGTTTGCATCTAAATGAGATTTTGTGAATATTTCATTTCATGCTCATGCTATAGATATGCATTCATCTAATCTGTTGTTTGTTGATTGTATTCGTCTATAGTAAAGAGTTTTACCAATTTGCCTTGCTCCTAAGCACTACTGGAGACGGCCTCTTTGCCGAGGGCCTCAAGCCCTAGGCAAAGGCCCATTAACCCTCGGCAAAGGCTTTGCCGAGGGCCGCCTCTCAAAGAGCTCTCGGGAATTTTGAGTCGGCGAAGAGGGTCTTTGCCGAGGCCCTTTATCGGCACTCGGCAAAGCCTTTGCCGAGGGCTGCACGGGCGCACTCGGCAAGAAAAGAAAGCGTGCCTGGCCACGGCGCCTCGGACGGAGTCTTTGCCGAGGGCCGCCTCCTGGGCCCCTGCAAAGAATTATTTTTTTTTTTGAAATAATCTTTGCCGAGGGCCTACAACCATGGCCCTCGACAAAGAAGTATTCTTTTCTTTTTTTTTGAAAAATCTTTGCCGAGGGCTTCCCCGCAGGCCCTCGGCAAAGAAATTTTATTTATTTTTAAAAAAGTCTTTGCCGAGGGCCCCCCATGGCCCTCGGCAAAGAACTGGGTTCCAGAATTTTTCCAATGAGTCTTTGCCGAGGGCCTTGGTCATTGCCCTCGGCAAAGAGGCAGAAATTTTAATTTTTTTTTTGTTTTTTTGCATTCCATCGACACAAGCATTTCATATATATATCAACCATCACATATATATATCACACAGAACCCATTTTCTCACAATATATCACAACCATAATTGTGAACCACAAATCACAATATATTACAACGACAAGTCACATGTTCATCATCATTCACAAATATATTACAACCACAATTCACATGTTTATTACGACAAGTTCATGAAATCCAAGCACAAGTCAGAACCATAAACCACAAATATTACAATAAAGTCCAACCACATCACCTAGCACTAGTCCTCATCAAGGTAGCCTATGAGATGGTGGTGAAGGAAAAAGCGGATCACCCGGTGACGCACTACCGGATGATTGGAACTCATGGACGGAGGTCGCACAAAGGAGCAGAGATTGCATGTGTGAGTAATCCGAAAACAGCTTTGGAACTTAGAGATTGCATCTAGTAATCTAGAAATACAAAATATTAGACTCAATTGAAAATTTCGACAAGACTCCCCCGCACGGGAGGTTTCCAAACTCGCAAGAAACAACAGCATTTAACGCCGACATCCACAACGCACTAACGCCGACATCCACAACGCACGAAGGCCGACATACATGCAAAGCACAAGTTTAAAAGTGAACTTTCATACTTACAGGAGTAGCCGCAGGAGTAGGAGGTGGAGTAGTGAAATCGCACAGTACACCGATGCTTGCCCAAGACTTTGCATGATCACCATCATCTCCGCTATTCAGCACTACAAGGCCGAACGCGACTCACTGGGCTGCGGTCAGGCGGCCGGGCCTGCTGTTCGCTCTTGACTTTGCCTTTTTGTTTCTTGCAGCTCGGCTCGCAATATTTCACCCAATGTATCGAATGCAAATCTAATTTAGGTGTGTAAATATCAACGCACGACGAGTAAAACAGAATTACCCGGAGTGCATGGACTCGCTGCAAAGGCTTTGGAGAAGGCCGTAGCGTATGGGTCGGATGGAGCTCGTGCTCGTGCTCGGATAGCGTCGAGGAGGAACAGTGGTGGAGTCGATGGCGCCGTCGCAATCCACACCCGCCGTGCTTCTTGCCTCCTCCGAGCCTCATGATCGCTCTCGCATCAATGGGCTCACAAGACATTGTAATCTTCCCCATAGATCTCCTTACCAAGGACGTGTACTCTTGGACTTTAGTGTACACGCTCGGTCGGAGTACACCGGGCGGGCAACCGGTCGAAGGAGACAGAGGACGACGCCGCCCATGTGGGACATAGCCCACGCAGAGAACTCCGAGACCTCTCGCTCTGCGCACCTCTGCGAGAAAGACGGAAGATGGTGAGAAATCAAGCTGAATTGAGCATCAAAATAAATGAAAGAAATCACTTACGATGCTTGTTTGTATCCGGGAGGCTGCGGTACGCTTGATGGTGAGTTGGACCTTACCTCATCGACGATGTTTCACGCCTCTCGTGCGTGTCAACAAAGTCCTGTGATAACCACTTGTCCACGATCATGGCCCAAAGACTCGGATACGATCGGCACCACCAGGAATCACCTACAAGTCATCGAGTATTTGACATATAAGAAGATGAAATTGAACCTACTTAATATCAAAACGAATCATTATGAATGTTATTCGCCTACCTCAAGGTATCGTCCCGGTCAACAGAATCGCCTTGCTTGAGGCTTGGGAGGGACCGCTGGCACCGACTGTAGTAGTCTATGTGGGCTTGACGCGCCCATGGTGGTGCATGTCGGTGACGCATACTTCCTACAAGCCGCGGCGCCGCCCGATTCGCTGGGCCTCAAGTCCTTCTTCGCCTTGAAAAATTTCTCACGTACAAAACCGATGTATCCATTCATTATTTCAATAAAACATTTAACCAATGAATGAGATGTATTAAGCAATGTTGTGCGAGAGAAACTTACCCAAAACTCCGCCAATACCCGCCTCCCGCATGTTGCGGTAAGTGTCATCCGTGACTAGCCACAGACTGTCCCAGCTTGAGGCCGGCCCCACCACCGGCTCTTCTGACAGCTTGCACAATGCCGGGTACCATTTCTGCACAAAACACCAAGGATGCTCGCGGGTGCGTGGCCGGAGTACTGACAAAACCAACCAGTGCCTCGCACAAGTGATTAAGAAAATTTATCGTTTCTCTTATGATTTCCAACATATCTTATGAAGTAGTTGTGATAACATCTATAGTTACTTACCTCTTTGCCATAGGCCAATCATCTGGCGGTTGTGAGGAAGCGGAACAGGAGGGAGGCTCGCGGGACTCGCCGAGGGAGTCCGGTAGCGGTACCCCTCCTCGCCTCGAGCCTCGCCTCCTCGCCCTCGAGCCCTCGCCTCCTCACCCTCGAGCGCCCGCCTCCCTCGCCCATCTGCGACCCTCTCGTCCTCCGACGAGGACGTGGCCGTGGCCGCCACGTGCTCCTCCTCTAGCACTCGTCACGTGGCGAGGAGGAGACCGCCGCCTCGGGCCGCCTCGGTCCTCCTCTTGTCACCTCCCGCGGACGCCGCCGGACGACGACCCTCACCTCAAGGAGAGGGCGGTCTCTCCCAGAAACCGAGGGCGTGTCACGGCGTGGGACGTCGCTGCCATCTTTGTTCAATCACCGCAATCACAAAGAATGAACAAGACTAATCGGTACATATATTAGAAATAGATTCAAAATATATAAACAAAACACAAATTAAAAAAACATAGTATTACATGTATTAGGAATAATCTTCATGATTGGGATCATAGGTGTCATCATCATCGTCAAAATTGTCCAAATGGGCAACACTATCCAAGGTTCTATGTTGTCATCGTAGTCATTGCCTAGAAGTAATCGCTCAAGCATTGCTATGTCCTTGGCATTTACCACCACATCTCCATCGACCTCGCCATCAACCATTTCGTTGTCTACTTCCATTTCGATTGCTTCGTAAGACTATCTCAAACGTGTCTTGTGAGCCCATCTTCTTGATAGAACTGCCCATCATATGTGTTTGCGCTGAAGTTGTAATCATCATCGTTTGGGGCGTGTAGTTTACCATGTGGAGATACCGTGCACAATAGCCCAACCCTTAAGATCCTCTTTGTCTTGGTTGGCGACGAGTATAATACACCGCATGGCTGTTGAGCCACAATGTAGACATCTTTTCCAGATAGATGGAATCTTCTCGAATCTCGACTAGCCCAAGATGAGGGGTTCGCCTCGTTGATCGAGGATTAAACCAGTGGCATTTGAAGATGATAGGTTTAAGAGGTTTGTCTCCATGAAATGAGAGTTCATAGATTTCCTCAACTCTACCATGATAGTCGAGGCCATCAGTGCCGGGCGTACAAACTCCGCTATTTGTGGTTTTTCGTTTGGGCCGAATCGCCAGAATTTGTTGTGTGGAAGCGATATCCGCTCACGCCATAACCGTAAATGACTTCACTCTAACGTCACAGCCGTTTGTAACCTGTTTCAACTCGTCACTCATGGACGAACCGGTCTGGGCCTGCAAGGTGAAGCATGATAGATCGTTATATTAATCAAACGTACGATCGAACGCGTTTGAGCTAAATTGACATTACCTTTGTTTGAACCAAGAAATGAAATCAGCCTCCCCGCTCCCGCACCCGCGCAAACAAGGGTGTCTTGTTCATGCAAGGTAGGATCCCTTGATTGATGCCAGGATTCACGAAAAAATTCCCTGTCCGAACGAGAATCAATGGGGTTGGATGCAGAATAGTGACGGCGTATTGAAACAAGTTCGTTGAGAACTTACTTGATGAACGGCCGCACCTCGGTAAGGTTATTCAACACATATAGCATGATATCGCGCCACTCTTCATTTCCCAATAGCTTCGGGTTGATCCACTTGCATCGCCTAGTTGGCCTTGGAAAAGGCCGAGGGTCGATTCATTTTCGCCAAGATTGTAACGAGGAGTGGATTATGATTGCTAGGAAGGTTCGGCTTGTAGTATTGCGTTGTGAAGTTTGCCACCTCCTCCCAAGGCATGCCTCGCAATGGAAGCCTCATTCGGCTTTATTTGTACATTTTTGCGAAGAGTCTTTAGACATCTCTCGATTGGATAGCACCAACGGCCGCACGGCCCCCAAACGGGCCTCGGACGGAGGTGCACAATCGATGTCAGACGGCAAGAAGAAGCGGGTGGAAAGATCTTCTCCGACTTACAGAGCAACACAAAGCCGCTTTTTCCAAGTCCCGAGCGACGGTCCGAGATATCTCCTTGGCACAAAGTCGGCGGAAGAAAAGCTCAACTCGCCAAAGACTAGCCAAACATGCTCGGGGACATAGCCTCTGACCATCGCGGAAGAAGCCGCTCAATCCATATGTGGTAGTCATGACTCTTCATCCCGCTGACTCGCAGAGTGCCTAAGTTCACTCCTCGCTAAGATTCGCCGCATATCCATCCGGGAACATTAACGCCTGGATCCATTTTAGTACTTCCCTCCTTTGATCGATTTGCAAGACGAAATTGACCTTAGGCCTTTTCCAGCTTCTTGTTTCGCCACTAGGAGGTCGTGATCGCTGATTCGGTCTATCGCACAACGTCGCTACGTCCACTCTAGCCTTAACGTTGTCCTTAGACTTGTCAGTGTCCATGAGAGTTCCCCAAAGTGCCTCGGCGATATTCTTTTCAGTGTGCATTACATCAATATTATGTGGTAGAAGAAGGTCATCGAAATAGGGGAGCCTCGTCAAGCCGGACTTATGAGTCCACATATGTTCCTCACCATATCCCACAAAACCACCTTCTTCATTGGGCACGAGAGCATCTATGTGAGCACGAACCTCGGCACCAGTCCTCAAGTGCGGTTTAGGGTCTGTCACTTTGACACCTTTCGTAAAGCTTTTGATGTCTTCTCTGGATTCATGGTCTAGAGGGAGGAACTGACGATGCTGGTCGAACGACGAATACTTGCCACCCTTCTTCAACCAAATGAACCTCACAGCTTCCTTGCATATTGGGCATGGGAACTTCCCGTGAACACACCAGGCGGCAAATAACCCATACGCCAGGAAGTCATGCAGGGAGTAGTGGTACCAAACATGCATTTTGAAGCTTGTCTTTGTAGCTCGGTCGTATGTCCATACCCCCTTCTCCCAAGCGTGGATCAATTGATCAATCACAGGCTCCATGAACACACCCATATTACTCCCCGGGTGTCCAGGAATTATCAACGACAAGAATACGTTATGCCGTTGAAAGGAGATGCCGGGAGGGAGATTGAGGGGGATAACAAAATGGGCCAGCATGTGTATGGGGCGACCATCATTCCATAAAGATTGAACCCATCATTTGCCGGTAGCACACGCATACATTCTGAGCCTCACCGCTTTGTCACGATGTTTGTCATTGAAGTACGTCCATGCTTCAGCATCAGACGGATGTACCATCTTCCTGTGATTGTACCGCTTGCCATCTTTGTGCCATGTCATCTGCTTCGCGGATTCTCGATCATGAATAGTCGTTGGATCCTCGGCAGAAAGGAAGGTGCCGTAGCACTCTCGCGGGGATCTAAGTCGCTTTTTCGACCATCACAGAGTCTACCTCCGTGTACCGGAGGATTTACACTTCTGACAAGAATTTGCGCCCTTGTGTTCTTTCCTAAATAGGACGCACCTTCTGACAAACATGTATCTTGTCATACAAGATCTTAAGCATCTGAAGGAGTTTCTCCGCTCGCACAAGTTCGTCGGCAAAGTGTGCTTCTCCGTAGCATGGTGCCAAACACGGCCAACATCTTATCGAAGCCTTCTCGACTCAGTTTAACTCACCTTCAACCCCATTACGCGCCCAACCGTATCCGGTGAGAAATCGTTGTACGCCATGAAGGGGTTTCGTGTCGAGTGCAACATTTTGTAGAAGTCCTTACGGATTCCTCCATCTCCTCCTTCTCACGCTCGCTTCGTAAGTGAGCTTGGTGGGCGCCATCTAGCATGTCCGCTACCCCGCATCATCATCAAAAGCCTCGAGGCGTGCTCTCACCACCTCCGCTCTTATACGATCCGCTTCACCATGGTAGATCCATCGCTTTGGTAGCCAAAGCGTATAACCATTGAACACAAGATGTCTACCCATGGTCTTCTCGCCTACCTTTCTCCCGTTGTCACATTTGCCGCAGGACACCAAACTAGAGAATGTCCTCCCGCTCCCGGGCCAAATGCATGTTTCAAGAAACGATCGTCCCCTTCACCCATTCATAGTCGTAGTCACTCCCGCTTCTCCACGTGTACATCCACCGACGGTCCTCCATCCTTTAACATTTACATCACGCAGTATTGTGACCATCAATTGCATCTACGCGTGTTCCTAATGTCTAATAGGTGAGGATAGGTCTCTAATCCCACCGCGGATGCGTAGATGAGGTCGGCTTCAGCTCGCTCCTCTCCGAGATAGAATTTAAGAAGACCTCTCATTGCTCTCCCGATACACGTCCTGCAAGGGAGAGTGTGTATCCGGAGAACAATAGGGAGGTGATGCCGAAACTCCGTCTCGGACCGGAGCGACCATGGAAACTAACCCTTCTACGCATCCGCGGCCGTCCAAAAACGGACAATTCGAAGCAGATACGGCCGCAGATATGCAAAGATCCGCATACCTACGATCGTATCTCTTTCGGACGGAGACGCTTAATCGATTACGCGCGACTACGGCGCATATGCGGAAAAAGAGGTTCTTCATACCTAGGGTGTCGGTGAAGTCAGGCTAGCGGGGCAGTGGCGAGTCGACGCAGTGGCGAGGCGACGCAGTGCAGGCAGAACCGCGACGCCGACGAAGACGATCGGGGTCCTCCGGGTCCCCTCCGACGTGCTCTTCTCCTGCATAAAAAGGCAATAGGTTATTGTTTGTTCAAAATTTGGCAAAGACTCTCCCGCACGGGAGGTTTCCAAACCCGCAAAAACGACAGGATACAACCACAACGGCACGAAGGCCCTCATATCAATTTACGGCACGAAGGCCCACACAACCACATACGGCACGAAGGCACCCACCAATCTTTCCATTCGCCCAGACGTATTAAATAAGTAATTATCAAATGGGTATTTAACAACCTTAAGGGTTTTGACATAAATTTGCATAGGAAATTAAAGTATGCAATTTGATATTTTAAACAAGAATGTGCTTGAGCATTTCATTTACTGCTTGAGTTCAATTTATCAATAGACTGCTTGAGCATTTCATTTACTTGATGCTAAAACAAGAATGTGCATATTTAATTATTCCAAATTATGATTGAGATAGATATTAATGAATAGAGATGTAATTATTTTGTTTTTTCATCAGTTTGTCGTTGCCTACAGAGAAGACAAGAATATAGAGATGCTTGAGCAGTTTTATCTTTATATATATATATATATATATATATATATATATATATATATATATATATATATATATATATATAAATAATAGTTAGTCAGTCGATTTTGGAGAGTCCAAGAGCATGTTTCTTATATATGTTTTCCTCGGCAAATTTCGATCCGCACCATTTCTAAAGGCAATATCATCTTTACATTGACCTTATTGATGGAATGAAAATGAAGCCTTTTATTCCTCCCGTAGTACTATACCGCGGATGATCTCTGTAAAGCTACCATGATAATCTCTCGTAAAGTCGCAATCGTTGTTAGGATAAGATTTTGGTTTGATCATTGGTAAATTGCATGGTTGGCAAGATCCAACTACATCCACAGAAGAAAAGTTAAGTCTTGATCAAAAGTGGGATAAAACCCAATAACATTATGGAGGAAACTTTCGAGTTGAAAGTAGTAGTAGCTAGAGGGAAAGAAAGAAAGAAAGAAATTAGGCTAGCTACAACGTGATGGTGATTACAAAGAAGAATCTCATCCGCTTAACCATTAATTTCAGCCCTAAACCTTCAACTTTACAAGTATATATAATCAAACCACGTAAAGCCCGACTAATTTTCAAAAGTCCAGATTAAACTGCAAATGTGTCGAGAGCAAGACTGAAAAAAATGCAGTTGGTTTGATCTGAAAATAAAAAAGGACTTAGAAATGCAGTTGTATGTGACTAGGTTAGTAGAGCCTGGACAAAATCTCAACGACAGGAACAAAACGGTCTAGGGTTTCGAGCCGGCGCAAGGCGAAAGGAGGGAGAAAAAGGGGAGGGGATGCTCACCGGGTGCTTGGTGGAGGCGGAGGAGCACCGTGGAGGTCACGACCGGCCGATGTGGCGTTGGAGGAGCACGGCGGCGGAGAGCTCTACGGTGGCAGCTGGGAGACACTGGGGTGTCGAAGAGGTGCTCCAGGCGCCAGAACCCAGGTCGAGGGGCACGGGGCGACCGGTGGCGGAAGAGGCACTTCGGCCGAACGGGGAGAAGAAGAAGTCAAGCGGTATGGGCGGGAGAGGCGGCCGGCCGAGGCGGAGGCAAAGACAACCGAGCGAGGGAAGAAGATGGAGGAGGCGAGCGCTCGGGGAGGAGAAGAAGTGGGGGCGGCGGAGAGAGCGAAATGGGGGAGACGAAGAGGCCAGCGGCGCGAGGGAAGGAGAGGGAGATGCGGAGATGTCCGGGTTTTAGGCATCCGACGTCACAACTTGCTCGAAACCTTCTCAATTTTTTACCACAGCCTACACATGCGATAACATGACACCTCGACAAGTTTCGTGATTTTCGGACTTCGTATGGATTTTATATAATTTAAAAACACTTTTCCGACAAGTTCCTCGTCATGTTACGTGAAGAAGATGCCTGAAATTTGATACGAGTTCGTGGATAGGGACTAAACATACACCAAATACCATGAATAACATTTTTCGAATCACTAAATTGTATTATTCCATCCACCTGCAGTTCAAATTTGAAATATTCGAAAAAAATCAACAAAAAGAAATAAATTAGGGAAATATATATAAAAAAGTTAAAATTGGCCCAAATTTTAAAATTGAGTTTTAAATAATGTATTATAGCACCACAAAAAAACTGGGTTCAAAAAACAAAAAAAAAAATCTTTGGCCCTCGGCAAAGGGGATCTTTGCCGAGGGCTTGACCAATGGCCCTCGGCAAAGAAAATTTAAAAAAAAAATTAAAAATCTTTGCCGAGTGCCTGACGGCGGGCACTCGGCAAAGACTGACGCCAGTGGCCGCCGTGACCCATCCGACCATATTTGCCAAGGGCCAATTTGCCGAGGGCTGGAGATTTATTTTGCCGAGGGCCGTTTCTTTGCCGAGGGCCTTTGCCGAGGGCTCCTGGGGCTGGCACTCGGCAAATAGAGCCTTTGCCGAGTGCCCGAGATATAGCCCTCGGCAAAATCAGAAGCCCTCGGCAAAGAATGGGTTTCCAGTAGTGAAGGCAATCGATTATACGAATCCAAAATCGTTGTATGTATATATATATACACATCGTGAATGCACTCTGCCAATTGAATTCTCTCTGTATAGTTCAAAACACCCTCTACTCTAAAAACACACTGCAAACACAGCGCGGCGTAGCGTGCAAATTCATCCTAGTATTATTTAACAAGGCCATATGTGAATCTTACCTATTATTAAGCCAGAAGGAATCGACGCCCTCTCGATCAATCCGTACGTTTAGTTCTCGAGTTGTATCGCGGCGCGTGTCCTGTGAACGCTCCGTTTTGCAGCGAACGTAGCTCACGGTCACGGGTGCCTGTGCTCGGTCGGCTGATTGTTCGCTCGCCCGCCCCGGTTGCATCTGCGTTGTGCTCTGCTCTCGCGTCGCTTGTTCAGCCGGTCAAAAGTAGTTCGCACTGCTTTCCTTGCCTTCGCTTGTTTCGTCCGTGTGTCGGGTTCACACGGTTGCCTCGCCACCTTGCTTGTTTCTCTGTGCAGTCTAGTTACGTTGCGCAACGTGGCCTTGAGCGCCTCGCTCGTGGACGTGAAGTTTCCTCCAGCGACATCCTCTCTGCGTCTCTTTCCCTTCGGCATCTCATCCTCTCGCATGTTGTCTGCCCCGCTTCCGCTGTTGTCTAGCCTAGGGTCCATGCGCCGGCTTCGTTCCTAGCGTACGCCCGCCGGCCGTCTGGTGGGATGTCGTCCGGCCGTATCGACGCGTGCCAGGCGGAATCTGAGACGAATCCCCTTTTCTACAGCTCATCTTCCTCTCTAGCTCTTTGCCGTTGTCCCCGACCGGCTATTTTGTCCAGCTGATTCCATTGCTCCATACTCGATTTGGTTTCCGATTTTTCGTTCAGCCGTTGCTGATCTTCCGGATGTTTTACAGGTTTTGTTTGCACGCCGCCTGACCTCCCCGTTCGTTCCGCCCCCTTCCTTGCTACGCCTCCACTGTCCTCCCCGTCGCTCTGCTTTCTTCAGGTCATTGCCTTCTGTCCTGCTCGGTTTTCTTTGCGTTTGTTTCTTGCTGGGTGCTCACACGTGCAGGTGCTTAGCGCCCTGGATCTTGCTCATCATCTGAGGGTTTTGCGCCGTCAAACGCCCTCCGTGGTGGTCCCCAATGGCTGGCCACTCGGCGTCAGCTCGTGCTTCGTCTCGGCCGTCGCCGCCGCCGCGCGCGCTCTACTTGGCCACCGCGGGGGTTGGTTGGGGAGGGCAGCTTCCACATCGAGGTGAGCAAATTCATTGCTTGCGGTTCATGGGAACTTCTGGGGTGCTTAGATAGGGTCTCCATTTAGCATCCTGTCACCATTCCATTTCTTCAACATGTACTTTTCCTTTCTGATGCTTTAATTCCATCTGCCAATTTCATTAGCAGCTTAGCAAGTCAATTTTTTTTTTGCCCGTTCCAGCTTCCAAGATGCTGTTGTGTGCTGTTGTAGTGTACTGGGTGACAAATATTCAGTTTTTTATAGGTGGGATTCGATCGCACTAAATGCTCATGGATTTCCTTCGTTGTTCGTCTTCCTCTCCGTTCATTGGAATGTGAAGTTCTTATCGAGTTGTACTTAGTGATCTTGTTCAATGATAATCAGAGTGCATGACATATCAATGTTTCAGTAATGCAGCAGCGAGGGGACTCTTTGCTGATAGTAGGGTCTCCATTTGTCATCCTATCACCGTTCCATTTCTTCAACTCGTACTTCTGATTTCTGCTGCTTTAGTTCCATCTGCCATATTCATAAACAGCTTACAAGCCTCATCAAACACCATGTTCGAAAGATGTTCAAGAATTTGATTCAAAGGTTTGTATCTCCATAGCACATTTTTTATTCTCCTTCGGCTTTTGTTTATCCGAGGGCCCTTGAACAGGCAACTGTACCAATTTGAACATCATCTTATGCTATTAGTCAATCCATGCTCAGTAAAGGTTATAATCACGACTCACGAAATAATGGGTGGTTAAGTCAGGTATTGAAGTTTGTGGCCTCTGTTTGTTACACAACAAAGTTTGTACAACTACCTTTATAAATATGTAGTTTGTTCCAAGATAGACTATCTGATTACCAGCATGTGGCTCAGCACTCCCTCACTCACTCACAAGTACCTATTTTTTGTGTTTCTTTGTAGGTGCAGGTGTTGAATTTCATTTCAGTTCTTATTGAACATGTTGGAGACAAGGTTATTCCGTTTGCAAGTCAGTTATCACAATTTTTTCAGAAGGTATAGCTGAAGGTCTGAAGCATTATGGTCTGATAAAAATCTCATTTTTCCTGTTGGCCGTACTCTACTCATGGAGTGACAAAGAACATACTTCTCGTGTGGGCTGAGCTCTGTGTGCATTATGCTTCTGACATAACATCATTTGCTAAGTGTTACATGAGAATAGAGATAAATGAGTCCTTCCCAGTCAATATGCTTTCTTCGGTTTATCCTTTCCGCTTTCAAATTTCAATGCTAACTTTGTTTTTTGAACCTGAGCATCCAGTAATCTTAGGAATGTTACTGCACTCCCATTTTATTAGAATTGCTATCTGTAGTGTCTAGAGTAGTATTGAGAACAGTTGGTAAGTAGATCAATGCATGTACTTTTGTTTTCTGCAAGCCAGAATAAAAGTACTACAATATCAACTTTTAGTGTAGTTCATTAGGGAGTTTATCGGTTCAATAACTACGCAGATTTTACTTTGTGCTGCAAATTAATTAGTAACACTGATTTTGAACCTTTTTCAGATCTTGCATGAATCTGCAGGTGAAAGCTTGCTACAGATTCAATTGCTAGCAGCACTTAGAACTTTTGTTTCTTCTCTTGGATACCAGTCGCCTCTTTCTTATCACATGCTTATTCCTATACTCCAAAGCGGTATAAATGTTGATAGCCCTGATGCTCTTAATCTTCTTACATCTCTTTTTTGTTAGTTAAGAATAGTTACTCCAATCACAAATAAGGGTCTTTTGGTCATTGCCACTATCCAAAACATGCCTTTGACTGCCAATTTCTATTGTGATATATTCATAAAACCTAACAAGACTATAATATTTTGAAGGGAGGTATTTTTCGTGACAAATATACTTGTATCATTTTCATATGATTGATCTAGATATTCATAAAGATATTGTTGGTTGAATAAATAGTCTAGCTTCATGTATTTTACAACGATCCTTACTTTTTACTGGAGGGAGTATTTTGAAAGTACTATCTGATTTCAAATGTCATAGGCAGTAACGCCAAGTAAATTTACCCTGCATCACTTCGATTGTATTTCTTATATTGATACATTACTTCTGGATAATATCCTGTACAGAATATGTTCATTTTTTGGGTTCTGTAATCTATTTTGTAACTATTTGTTGGGACATAAATTAACCTGCTTTATGATTTTATGAATTATGATTAAAAAAATGGGAATTATTTGACTAAAAAAAATCCTTTATTGTCAATGGTAAACTTACCCAACAAGTAGATTAGTTGTGTGTTCCAAGTTCCAACTAAGTTACGACCAATTGAGCTAAGCATCATGTTTGTTTACCGGAGTTTGATGATTCCCGTGTAATTAGTTTGGTAATGTCATTTGGAGGCTGCAAGTGTTGCTTCTTAGCTTACGTTACCAACTAGCACAAGACATTGATAGGATTACTGTGGTTTTTACCCCATGGCTTACATCCATGATTGGACTATCAAACTTTGGGCACCAGACCTAAATTCTTCATTATCATTCCATATATTGATCTGGCCAGGCTGCAAGGGTGGTGCTTTCTCTTAAGGGCATCCTCTCTTGCTCTAAAATGGGCTGCTTTGCGGTTTAAGATTGCTCTTATTTTGGCTACCGAACATATTACATCTTCAAAATTATAAGTATTTTACTACATGACATTTATAATGATTTGGAGAGATTTTGTTTTCTTTGACTCTGAAGGGCTTTTAATCATGTAGGCCACGATCAACATAATTGAGGATCACACATTTTTTGGTGGATCATAATTTTCGAAAAGTCACGGTGCAAGTTTGTCGAACATTCCTGATACTATTGTTGGAATCGTCAATGACAAAGCAGTTCTCACTGCACTTCCAATCATTGATCTTCTTGTTCAGGTTCATAAACCTTCTAGGACAGCTGTCCATGCATCCTTTGGAGCGATTATTGCTAAGCTTTTGGTGATGAATACAAACTTTTCGGCACAACTATTATCAGGGCCTACCCTTTTGGCAAGCATCCAACAAGTAGGGATTTCTATAAAAAATAATCTTCTACTTTCTTTTGTTGACATGTGGATTGACAAGGTACATCCCACAGCATTTCTTTGTTTTTTTGGAGTTTCCTTTGCACCTTGCACGAAAGAACTTAATGCTCTTCTCATAGTTCCAGTGGATAATGATGTAGGTTCCTTTAATCTGCCATTTGACTTAAGAGATGTGTCTACCAAAATATGTTGTGCATATGATCTAACTCCTTAAATCTGTTCTTCGTTCAGCACTTAACCCTACCAGGTTATATTGTGATTATGATCACATTGCCAATGAAACCATGCATTTCTATTCCGAGAATGAGTCCAGCTTGTGTCTACTGTTAGGATAAATAGTATTCAATGTAAGCCTCCGTTTAATAATCTTGATGTGTTTTACACGTGGACATGTACTTGTGAATTCTGTAGGAGTTCGATTGTTATGGGTTACTGTTTGTTTAGCAAGCACTATATCATTGGACAGGTAAATGATGCAAATGTTGTACAACAGAAGGAATATGCAATGGCTCTTTTTGTAATTTTGACCTTACAGGTACCACAATTCATTGACAAACTCGATGACATATTAAGGTAAGACATTTCTTGGTAAGGTAACTGGAGCTTACAGACTGGCATTCTGTATTTACTTTCAAAAATGTTACAACATTGGGAAAGCATTTACAGGAAAAAAGAGTAGAGGGATTCATACAACATACGCATAGAGATGTCAGACTGTTAACTGCCGTTGTACAATGATTCAGCAAAGGCCTTCAAAGCATACTACATGCAACTCGGACCCTGCTATTTAAATCCTTTGGAATGCGGAGTGCTCCAAATTTTAGGTGTTGAGTTATGGCATTTTGTAACCAGTGACTGTATTCCAATATACTTTATTGCTTAGCCTGTTATTGCTCTGTTATTATGCCTCTCTCTAGCCTGTGTGTCTGTGGTTTCTAGATTCTTCGGTTCAGGCTTGAGCCTTTTATTTTGGTGCTCTTCCGTAATTTAGATCACAGGATAAATGGATTTTCCAGGTTATTGCAAAACAAATGTTAGTGGCAAGGCTGATTAGCTCCACAACCGAAATGATGTGCAAAGCCTTTACTTAATAATACATTTTACAGAGAAAAAAAACTGTCAGTAAATGCATTAGATTTGATGCGGGGACACCACAAAAAAAAAACCTATCAGTCCATTACATACGGCTTCAGAAACTGCAACTTTCATTCAATTTATCAGATTCCACACGTTGAATTATACAGACATAATAGCGAAGCAAATAATAATCTAATCTGCTGTTTGTTGATTGTATTCATCCATAGTAAAGAGTTTTACCAATTTGTCTTGCTCCTAAGCCAATCAATTATACGAATCCAAAATCGTTGTATGTATCTATATATACACACCGTGAGCGCACTCTGCCAATTGAATTCTCTCTGTATAGTTCAAAACAGCCTCTACTCTAAAAACACACCGCAAACACAGCGCGGCATAGCTCGCAAATTCATCCTAGTATTATTTAACAAGGCCAATTGTGGGAGGAATGAGATATGGTCGAGCCAGCAAACGATTTCTTACTTGCGCCTTGAACCTACTGACATATGTGAATTTCAAGTATCCTAAGTGGGATTATCAGCTGCTGATGCCAGCAAACTACACTCTATGCTTCCTATTCTGCGTTAGCTGCCATCAGTGCCAGTGCTACACTCACAAGAGAAGAAATGGGCTCACTGTGCTTACAGACTCCAACACCACAGTAAAACAGCTCAAACCTTTCAAGCTTTGTTGCCGTCTCTGCTAACTTCGTGCAGCTCAGACCGCACCGTACAAACTCTTTGATGTAGCTCTTGTTGTTTTGCATAATCCAAATGATCAGCTGGACTGTGACTCTCTCCTAATCCCTAATCCCTGGGAACTCAGTACTTGGTGGCTTGAACAAAACCAGTATCCTCTTAAACTCTTATGCAGATCTGAACACTGAGGCCGACGAAGCTCTGTAGCAGTTTGCCCGGCTTGGTCCTTGACTCTTCCAAATTCTACATAGGTGTACATAGAAAAATCCAGACAGTGTCATGCCAAGAAATATGAAATTTTGATGCGAGAAAGATCATAGGAGCTGGAATGGTACAGTAGCTACGCATGGTTGAGAAGTGTGACAAGTGTTAGAGATATATTTGTGTTAGAGTAGGACTCTAGATTTGATTTGGTTTTCTTATCTGTAACATGTTTTGTGTATATATACTGGCTAATTGGCCCCCTGATAATACAAGTTGCATATTCCAACATGGTATCAGAGCGCTAGGGTTACCTCTCTCCTCATCTGACCTAGCCGCCACCGTCGCTGGCTTGCCGCTTCATCGGCCTCCTCCGATCTAGTCGTCACGGCTTCCTCCTGCCGTGAGCCGCCGTCGCTCGCTTCTTCTTCCTCCGCGTGAGCACGTCGTTGCCGCTCGCCACTTCGGCGACCACTCGCCACCGCCGCCACCTCGGGCGACCGCCTCGCCACCATTGCCGCCTCGGGAGACGCCGCTAAGCGCCGCCGGGCGATCGCCCGCCACCGCCGCCGCCGAGACGCCGCGCGAGCCCCGCCACCTCAGAGCTCGCCACCATCAACACCTCCGGCCGCAGACGCTTCCTTCAAGCATCGTCTCGGCAGGAGTCGCGCCAACACCGCCGCCGCTGGGAAGCCGCGAGGGTCGTGACGCAAGACGCCAAGCCGCCGCTAGCCGTTGCCGCCGCCACCGCCACCGCCGCCGCCGCCGCCGCCGCCGCGCCGCCGCCGCCGCTAGCCGCGAAGGGCTCCACCGCTGTGGTAAACCTAGCCCATGCCCAATTGCTCTCTTGTTTGGGCCGTTTGGAGCAGGTCGGCCTTTTCGGCCGACTTAAAAAGGAAAAAGTTCCAAAAAATGTCGGTCTAATCGCCGCGCCGCCCGCCGCTTATTAGACTACGTTATTTGGTCGCCGCGCCGTCGGCGCCGCTACCAATGGGCACCGCTTCTCCTCGCCGCCGGTGATCTTCGACGGTGTTAACTACACCGACTTCGTGTCTCACATGCGCATCCATATGCGTGGTCTTCGCCTCTCGGGCGTTCTCTCGGCGATGTCACCGTCCGCCATGCCCTACTCCTTCGACGGAGCTTCACGCCATTGCGCTTCGACGACTAACAAAGCTACTATTGAGGTTGCGGCCCATCGATGAGAAGGTCGCTCGCTACCAAGAGGCTCGACTCCTACATGGATCGCTTGACTACCTACACTCGGTGCGACGACGACGCCGGGCGTCATTGTCTTCATCGCCGATGTCCAAATTTCGCCTCTCTTATGAGATTGTGGATTTTCTTCTACCGTCGGATGTGGACTCATCTTCGACGAGCTACGAACCTCCGAGATGCCCTCACCGCCAAGAGTTCGTCAGAGCACTCTCTTCAGCAGGGTGATGCTACTGTTGACGCCTTCTACGCCGAGTTCTGCGCATCAAGCGCCAACTTGACTCTCTTCGCGACCGCCGGCCGCTGCCTGCTCATGCTTCTTGGTCGTCGTCGGCCGACTTGGAGTTTCGGCGGTTCACGAGTTCCTTACTCGCCTTCGCCCCGAAGTTCGAGCAGAGGCGTGTCCACTACTTGCACGCCACCCTTGTGTCACTCTTCTCGAGGCCCTTACCGAGATACGTGCAGAGGAGACTCGTCTGAGTGGTGCCGGTCTGATGCCACTCCCCTCCGTGCTCACCGCCCGTACACCTGCTACACCGACTGCTTCACGCTTCAGTACGCTGCCTCCTCCAGCGGCTGCCACAGGTGGTGGTGGCCGCTCCATCTGGCGGTGGTCGCCTCGCCGCTCCTATTGCGACAAGATCACCACATTGGGTCTCGTGCAAGAAAGCAGCGGCATATTTCACGCCGTTCTTCTCCTAGCACCGCACCGGCATTTCTACATCGACGCTGCGATCGACTACTTTCGCTTTTTCATCGAGAGGTGAGATAGCCGACTTCGACGATCGCTTGCCGCTTGTGTTCTTCCTCGGCGATGTGTTCTGCAGGTTCGCGATCGATTCTTGCACCGAAAACACCTCCTACACGCATGTACCTCCCGTGGATCCTTGATTCCGAGCATCCTTCCACATGACTTCCGATTCTTCCACTCTATCTTTTGTTACACCTCTTGATTCCCCCGCTGTTCTTACACGATGGTACCTCTCTTTCTCTCTCGGTCGAGGACCTCTTAGCAACTCATCTTTTCATATTCCTTCGTTGCTCATGTTCCTCGCCTAACCATGCACTTCTTCTCTCACGGATGACATCGACCTTGGTTATCGGATCATTCTCGACTGACTCTTGTTGTGTTCGGGACCGCCACACGGAGCTCGTTGGTTCTCGCCCTCGGCGCCTTGACTCGCAGCTGCCTCTGGGAGCTTGACTGCTTCACCTTCCTTCGCGCCACCGCCGCCGCCGTCTCTCCGCCTCGCCACTCCGTCTCACTGGCTCTTTCCAACAATGGCATCACCGCCTTGGCCATCTGTGTGGCTCTCGCCTGTCGCCTTTAGTTCGTCGTGGTCTTCGGGTCTGCCTCAGAGACGTGTCTCTACATTGTCGTGGCTTTAAGTTAGGCAAGCAGCCTTCACTTCCTTATCCTCATAGTGAGTCGTTGTCTCAACGCCCATTTGATCTTGTTCATTCGGATGTTTGGGGTCCCGCCCTTCATTTCGAAAGGGGGTCATCGATACTATATCATATTTATAGATGATTTCTCTCGCCACACTTGGATATATTTCATGTCTTCTCGTAGTGAGGTCTTGTCTATCTATAAACAGTTTGCCACTATGGTTCGCATACGCTTCTCCACTCCTATTCGTGTCTTTCGTGTCGACTCTGTTTGGCGAGTACCTCTCTCATCACCGCGCAGCTTCCTTTGCCGAAAGGTGGCACTCGCCGCTTCTCTTGTCCCGGTGCTCATGCTCAGAATGGTGTTGCTGAGCGCAAGCATCGTCACCTCCTTGAGTCGGCTCGTGCACTGATGATTGCCGACTCTATTCCACCTCACTTTTGGGCGGAGTCTGTTTCCACTGCCACCTATCTCGTCAACATCCAACCTTCTTCGCTCTTTAGGCGCAATCCCTATTGAGCGTCTCGTGGTCTCCTTCCGACTACTCGCCTTCGTCTGCTTGGTGCGCTTGCTACGTTCTCCTCGCCTCGAGAACGCACCAAACCGATCGCCACCCATTGAGTGTGTCTTTCGGGATACAATGTGCGAGCACAAGGGCTATCGGTCTTTGGGATCTCGCTGGTCGACGGATGCGGATTTCTCGGGATGTGACTTTCGACGAGTCTCGCCCCTTCTACCCACGCCCTGCTCTCCTTCGGCTTCCTCTGTGGAGTCTCTATCTTTTTGACCTTTTCGATACACCTATCTCGTCTCCACATATATCTCCCGTGGCCTCTCCGCCATTGTCACCGCTGCTTGCCTCCCCGCGCTCCTCAGCTCCCCACTACACTCGTCTACACTCGTCGACCTCGATTGAGGATCTTCCGGATGAGCCCACTTCTCCCGATGTTTCATCTTCTTCGATGCTTCATCTTCCCCGATGGGTCGTCTTCTCCTCGCTACGCTCGCGATCGCCCGACGATTCGCCCCCCGCCTGCTTTTGCCTTTTGTCGGGCGCAGCCTACTTGTGAGCTCGCCTTCACCGGATGTTGTTACTCATCCCGAGTGGCGCATGCCATGGCCGAGGAGATTGTCGCCTCGAGCGCATCGGGTACTTGGGATCTTATTCCTTTCCATCTCACTCGCCCCATCACATGTAAGTGGGTCTATAAGATTAAGACTCGCTCGATGGCTCTCTTGAGCGCTATAAGGCGCGCTCTTGTTGCTCGTGGCTTCCAAGCAGAGCATGGTCGTGACTACGACGAGACTTTTGCCTCGTGGGCCCACATGACCACCGTCCGCACTCTTCTTTCGGTGGCGCCTGCTCGCCATCGGTCTGCTTTCGCCTTGATGTCAAGAATGCCTTTCTTAATGGCGAAGTTGCGTGAGGAGGTCTACATGCATCCGCCACCGGGTATTCTGCTCTCGAGGGCATGGTCTGTCGCCTTCGCCGCTCTCTCTATGGCCTTAAGCAAGCCCTCGTGCTCGGTTTGAGCGCTTCTCTCTCGTGGTCACCGCCGCGGCTTTTCAGCAAGTGATCATGATCTCGCGCCGTTGTCCACACTTCGCCTCGTGGTCGGACTCTTCTTCTTCTCGTATGTTGATGATATGATCATTATCGGAGATGACTCGAGTACATTGTCTTTGTCAAGGCTCGCCTTAGTGAGCGCCTTATGTCGGATCTTGGTCCTCTTCGTTACTTCCTTGGGATTGAGGTTACTTCCACTCCGGATGGTTTCTTTATGTCCCAAGAGAAGTATATTCAGATCTTCTTGATCGCGCCTCCCTCATCGACGCGCCCTGTTGAGACTCCTATGGAGCTCAATGTTCACCTCCGACCCTCGATGGCGAGCCTATTTTCGATCCGACTCGCTATCGCCATCTTGTTGGGAGTCTTGTCTACCTTGTCGTTACTCGTCCGGATATCACTTATCCGATTCACATTTCGAGTCATTTGTTTCGCTCCCACTCAGTCCACTATGACCACCTTCTTCGAGTTCTATGATACCTTCGTGGGACTATCTCTCGCCGTCTCTTCTTTCCACGCTCCAACTCGTTCTGCCTTCAGCTTATTCGGATGCTACTTGGGCGCCGATCCTCCGATCGTCGGTCTATCTCTCGCCATCGTGTTTTTCTTGGTGGTTCGCTTATTGCCTGGAAGACGAAGAAACAGACTGCAGTGTCCCGTTCGAGTGCAGAGGCTGAGTTGCGAGCTATGGCTCTCTTGACAGCAGAGATTACTTGGCTACGGTGGTTACTTGAGGATTTTGGTGTTTCACATTACACCGACTCTCTCTTGTCGACAAGACAGTGCTATCAAGATGCTCGTGACCACGTGAAGCATGAGCTCACCAAGCATATTGGTGTTGATGCTTCCTTCATGAGGTCTTGTGTGCATGATCAGGTGATTGCTCTTCAGTATGTGCCTTCAGAGCTTCAGATAGCGGATTTCTTCACGAAGGCCCAGACTCGAGCACAGCACGGCTTCTACTTCTCCAAACTCAGTGTTGTTGATCCACCATGAGTTTGAGGGGGGGGGGGTGTTTGAGATATAGTTAGAGATATATTTGTGTTAGAGTAGGACTCTAGATTTGATTTGGTTTCCTTATCTGTAACATGTCTTGTGTATATATACTGGCCAATTGGCCCCCTGATAATACAAGTTGCATATTCCAACAACAAGAAGGGCTAGTGTGAATTAAAATGCACAGTTTCTCAAGGCTTTTAGGCCTTGAGTGAATTACTTCGACACGACACTTCTTTCCATCGTAGAAAGCCTCCTTTTAACCCTGGTGATTTCAAGGGCATCCAACAATTTATAGTGTCAAAAGGGGTGGGTCTGCATCCATTATAGAACCCTGCTGATTTCATTTGTTATTTTCGTTGCTGACATTATAGAACCCTGCAATTTAAAGGTGCAGAGATGAGGTGACTACAACATGGCTAAGGAATGATGTGAGGAGAGGACCAGGCGGCCTAATGCACGCTACATTGGAAAAGAGTAGGATTCAGGCTATTTCGGCCCAACATGTCATGTATTGTGCGTTAGCGTTAAGAGTAGTGGTGCGGGTGTGGGTAAATTGTAAACGGCGGCCTAATTCCTATTCCCCAATTCAATGTTATCCCTATCCAAGCTTCTAATTCTCCCCTAAATTCTCTTGATCTGTGTTGGTTGTTAATAGTAGGGTACAATCAAAGGTTGACCATACCAGCCTCCATTTGGGTACAATCAAAGGTTAACCATACCAACCTCTATTGAATCTTTCTATATAAAAGGAGGCAACATTGGGGCTCCTTCAGGGTGTCCACGTAGCCCCACTTTTTTTTGACCGTCTGATTGCTGTTACTCCCGTTCTAGCCGCCCGATCGGATCTGTGGCTTCGTCGGCACGCGTTGTCACACATCTTGTCCTCTCTAGATTGTTTGTCCCTCCTCAGATCCAGCCTTGCTCCTCCGCCGAGGGCATCGCCGTTGTCCTCTGCAAGAGCCACCGCAAGCTCCGCGGCCACAAACTCAACCCCTTCACTTGAGCCGACAGCCGGTGTCATCCCTCCTTTCCTCCTCACCTTCCTCCCCCCCTCGACATTAACGAGTTGTACCTCTGATGAGGACACCACTTTCACTGATACAACCATACCTACTGTTGTTGCTCCTAAAGTTCACATACAAGGACCAATTACTAGAGCACGTGCATGTCACCTCAATTATCTTGTAACTTTGTTTCTTGTAGTGCACTCACATTTTATGAACTCTATGATGCTGCCTAAAGATGTTATTATCCTCAGGAACCAAGGTCCTTGCATAGGAGAGGGAGATGGTACCAGCAAGACCTGGAGCACCAATTGTTGAGATGAGCTAAAGAATATTTATTTCAAGACTTTGAAGCCACCATGAGATGACATTGGAGCTAGCCGAATGATACATAGTTCCACATCAATTGTTTCGACTAAACACATTACTTATAATATGTTTAGTTGTTGTGTCTTTGTCTGCGCCACCTAAGTGTTAGGCCTAGCCCATGTACCTTGGCCGCACCTCCTCATATAGGAGCCACCGCCTCCCCTACTAAAGGCAAGTTTTGTTATATTAAAGTTTAGCCTATGCTACTTTATACGTTGTTCTCTTGTTCTATGAGTGCAACAATAACATTGTCTTTGGAACCCCACTTTTCAATATAAATCATATTCCTATTTGCAATTTCAGATTGCTTATCTCCCTTGTTTTTACTTGTTCTTCGATTGCTTGCAGGAATTGATCTTCGTGATCTGGTCGATCGTGCTTCTAACAAGGTTGATATCAATCTCGGAGTTGATTCAGCGATTGTCAGGCATATTGGTCGTGTATGATTGGTAGCCGAATCGTGAGAGTCGTCTCCCCAAATCGAATTACCTTTCTTATCGAAAGATCAAGACACAACTTGACGCATCAGGTGCTATCAAGTCCATATAAATATCTTCCCAAGTTAAGCTAGGAACAGGAAGAGGCAAATATAAACCATGTGGATTAGGACAGAGGGTATTTTGACCAATCATTTGTATTGGCCTAAGTTGAGGCACAACGCTGAGCACTATATGTCTCGCTGCACTACATGCAACAAAGCTAAACCACGTCTTAATCCACATAGTTTATATATGCCTCTTCTTGTTCCTAGTGTACCTTGCGAAGATATTTCTATGGACTTTATTTTAGGATTGCCTAGAACAAAGAAGGGGAGGGATAATATTTTTGTTGTTGTCAATAGGTTTTCAAATATGGCATATTTTATACCTTGTCATAAGAGCAATGATGCTACAAATATTTCTGATTTATTTTTTAGAGAAATTGTTCGACTACATGGAGTACCAATACAATTGTGTCTGATGGTAATATGAAGTTTCATAGTCACTTTTGGAGGACACTATAGGCTAAATTGGGGAGAAAGTTGCTATTTTATACTACATGTGATCCCCAAACAGATAGATAAACTGAAGTTGTCAACCGGACATTGCCAACTATGTTTAGTACTATTTTGAAGAAGAACTTGAAGCTGTGGGAAGAGTGCTTACCTTATGTGGAGTTTGCTTACAACCATTCGTTACATTCAACCACAAAGTTGTGCCCTTTTCAGATCGTATATGGATTTACTCTTCGCGCTCCTATTGATTTATTACCTCTACCATTTTCGAAAAAGGTAAACATTGATGCTAAACAACGTGCTGAGTTGATTCTGAAAATGCATAAAACAACTAAGGAGAATATAAAATGTATGCATGCAAAATATAAACTTATGGGGAGTCAGGGTAGAAAAGAACTAGTATTTGAACCTGAAGATCTTGTTTGGTTGAATTTGCACAAATATAGGTTCTCTGACTTGAGAAAATCAAAATTGATGTCTATAGCTGATGGTCCATTTAAAGTGTTAGAAAAGATTAATAATAATGCATAGAAGCTTGATCTGCCTATAGATTTTGTGGTTTGTCCCACATTTAATATTCCAGATTTGAAGCCATACTTGGGAGAAGAAAATGAGCTTCAGTTGAGGACGGCTCCAATTCAAGAAGGGGAGGATGATGAGAACATCCCTTCCACTGATACAACCATACCTATTGCTGCTGCTCCTCAAGTTAACATAGAAGGACCAATTACTAGAGCACGTGCTCGTCACATCAATTATTAGATAACTTCGTTTCTTGGAGTGCACTCACATTTTATCAACTCTATGATACTGCCTAAAGATGTTATTATCCTCAGGAACCAAGTTCCTTACATGGGAGAGGGAGATGGTAGCAGCAATACCTGGAGCACCAATTGTGGAGATAAGCTAACGAATGTTTATTTCAAGGCCACCATGAGATGACATTAGAGCTAGCCGAACCATATATAGTTCCATATCAATTGTTTCGACTAAACAATATACTTATAATATGTTTACTTGTGTCTTTGTCTGGTGTTGTGCCACCTAAGTGTTAGGCCTGGTCCATGTACCTTGGCCGCACCTTCCTAGGGCTCCCACCTCCTTTTCCGCCACCCTGCTAGGGCGCCCACCTTCTTGGCCGCACCTCCTCATATAGGAGCCACCGCCTCCCCTGCTAAAGGCTGGTTTTGTTATATTAAAGTTTAGCCTATGCTACTCTATACATTGTCCTCTTGTTTGACGAGTGCAACAGCGACATTGTCTTCGGAGTCCCACTTTCCAATATAAAACTTATTCCTATTTGCAATTTTAGATTGCTTATCTCCCTCGTTTTTGCTTGTTCTTCGATTGCTTGCAGGAATTGATCTTCGTGATCAGGTCAATCGTGCTTCTAGCAAAGTTGATAACAATCTCAGAGTTGGTTCAACGATTGTTGGATATATTAGTCGTGTACGATTGATAGCCGAATCGTGAGAGTCGTCTCCCCAAATTGAATTATCTTTCTCAGCGAAAGGTCATGACACAACTTGATGCATCAACCTCCGCCCCCTCATATCCAGCCTCGCCATCCCTAGGGCTCCTCCACCGAGGCTGTCGCCAATGTCTTATGCTCACCCCACTGCGAGATCCGCCGCTACAAGTTTGATCCCTTTACCTGTGCCGACCGCCAGTGTCCTCCCTCACCTTCCTTCTCCTCAGCCGACGGCTTCAACTCGGACAATGAATCACACCGCTTCTGCCGCCGCCGCCAAGCCCACAACGACCACCACATCCCCCTTCCACCTTCTTCTCCAATGAGGCCTTGCATCCACAGCCTCCCCCGCCATCGATGTCACAGTCCCCAGGCCCCGCTCCTTTTTGTCTCTAAGGCCCAAGCAAGTAGCCAAGCAGCGATCAGAGACCTCCACCTCCGCTTCCAAAGTTTATTAATGGGATTCCATAGCTAGTTGTCACAACCCTAATTTTATTAATGGGATTTAGATGCATCTCATAAGCATCGCATATCATTTATGGAGCATGATCATAAATTATGAAATTTTATATTTTCAAATTAAAGAATAAACAGCTAGCACTAAGTGGGATTTCATCATGCATGGGTGGTTCACTTCAATATGGTTTTCTTGCTGAAAAATATCGACTCTTGATTTCCCCAGCCGACACACCAAAGGAAGTGTGTTATTATCCGGAGGCTTACGGGCTGATCAGGTCATGTGGGTAAAGATGTACTCCCCTATAGGGTTATAAACTATTTGAGTAGTTGTGTCCATGGTTATGGACAATGCTTGGGCCTTGACTGACATCATTGTTAGACTCTAAACTAAAACTTGACACAAGAACAACTTGGTATCGACATGACTGGTTTGTCATGTGATTTAGTTTATCAAAGTGGGGTTGCCACTTTGACATATTGTTTGATATATGCTTACATCTATGTCATTTAACTTTCTTTTGATAAAAAGTGTGTTGTTAAACTGCCTTCTTGAACTAGAATGTGTAGGTTGAGTATTACTGCATTTATGCAAAAACTAGAGCCACTATAACCTCTCTTTGATCAACCAGTAGCATGTATAAATTTTTCTTTGTGTAAGTCTTGCAAGTACAACTTTGTACTTTAAAGGATTGTCTATTTGTTCAGGTGAGGAAGACTATAATCTAGATCACTTCGTTACCGCCGATTTTGGTGATGCTAATGAATAGTATTATTTCTGGCCTCCACTCAGTTGCCTTTGGGAAGGGCACACCTAGCTGGGGTTTTTGCTCTTAATACTTTCATTTTTCACTACGTACTTTGGTTAATGGTTAAATTTGGCCGATCGGCCTCTGGTGTAACTTATGGATATAAGTCCTTGTCTTGTACGACACTTTGTAATATATATGTATGCCTTGTGTATGACTGTGGTCAATGTTGATTGAGATATGTGTGTGTTAGCCTTTGATCCTTAGAAGATAACATGAGACACATATCCGAAGATTTGAAATGCTATTTGATTCATGTAAGTATGGTCTCAGACTACTATGGATCGGCTTGGTGCATACACCCTCGTGTGGTATGCGGGTCGATCCTCTAGCCTTGGTCAACCGAGTCTGCATATTTACATGGATTAAGTTGGATTTCAGATCTTGGAGACTAGAGTTATTTACATATGATCTGGAGGACTGTGGTCTTTTGTAAATAATTCGGGGTCACCACACTTGTATTAGTCGTTGTAGATAGCCTAGCCATCCTTGCCTATAGACCTATTCACAGGCGACCCATGCCGAGCCTGACACTATTCAGGCAAGGCTTGGGACTGAATTTGTGGCCTGAAAGCTTGAAAAAAGTAATTTAAAAAGTGAAAATCTATTTTTTTAATTCTGAAAATAAATTAAACATTAATTTTTTATTCCAAAAAAGAATTAAAATAATATATTTAAATCAGAAAATCAAATTTCGGGCTAGGCTTGGGCCTGCCCGTTTGAGACCGGGCTTTTTAAACCTGGCCCAACTCTGCGTTTGAACAGGTCTACTTGCCTACGACTACGACTGAGATGTTATGTCCATTGATGCCTTGCTAGTTGAGTTGCCACCTAGCTAGCTTTACTATTTTTGGAATGCTGGAATTTTTTCTCCATTGCTGCGCTTCCAAAGGGGGTAATCTGATTCTGCTTCACCAGTCGATGATCGAGAGATATAGGGTCCATTTGGTTTATGACCTTAGGTAGCCATACCAAAATTTTGGCAATGCAAAAACATGGGGAAAAAATATTGTTTGGATCATAGCCATACCAATTCACGGGCAATACCGAAATTGATGTGTTTGGATTGTAACCATGCCAAAATTTGCCAAAAATGTGAGTATGACATGTGGGGTCGCATGATATTTTTTTTCACCAAAATATGCTAAAGTGATCTTATTTTGTTGATTAAATAATAAAGAACTCAACGATTCAATCGGATCACAAATCAGGTACTATGGTCGTTTAAAACTTGCTAATCAAATTTATCAAGCAATATGCCCTAGGCCCACCCAACCACAAAGCGCCACCTGTCATTGGAAGTGCTCCCTGCCAAACTAAAATTCCGGTGCTGGTTTTGGCCGCCCGAATCTGACCACGCGACACTTAGGAATTAAAGCGTTGACGTGCCAAAATTTTTTAGGGCAATGACAAACATTGGAATGGAACCCAATGCTAGTTAAATTTTGAAGGTATTATCAAATTTCGGTAGGATTTTTTATGGCTACCAACCAAACAGCCCCGTATATCTTTAACCACCCACTCCGATCCACTCCATGCACACTAGGCTGGAGTTGAGTACATACTCTAGCTAGTGATAGAATGCATGATCATTTTACGTGCGTAATCCATAGTATATTAAGTTTAATTCGTACTCAATTACTTGCTATATCCGGGGCGGCACCGGTGAACTCACACCCTAATCTGCCGACCGCCACCACCACTGTTTGCCGTCACTGGAGAGGATGCACCACACGAATCTCAACACAAATCTAATAGTGAGGAAATCGACTGAAAGTTTCTTAAATTTTAGGCAACTGATAATTAGCAATTTCGTTGTAAAATTTCTTCGAGAGGCAAGAAAAAAATTTCAATCTTGTTCTTTATTTGTGTGTGAGAGTATTTAAGCACACGTCTATGCCATGCGCTTACCCCATTGTTATGACAAATTCATCATCTGACCAAGCATATATCGATCTAACGTCAATCGGAGTAGCCCACAAACACTGGATACAATAATGGACATGTGTGCGAATCAAGTAGGTACACTGACTTGTTGCAATATCATGACCTGCTCGTAATGAGGTCCATGTGAAGTTGTGTGGTAGGATTAGCTTTATATTACTTGTCTAAAGTGAGTTGTATTATATAATGTCTGTTGGGTCCAAATATAGCACCTCCGAGTTAACCCTTTTACATAAATACGTGGACGAAAATATAAGTGTGGTGCTAAGTATACGTGGGTCCGCCCCACGGTGAGCTGGCCATTGAGTGAATTCTAGACCAGGGTGTTACAATTGGTATCAAAGTGGGCATTAGGTCATTGGAAAAGATATTGATAGTTTAGGTTAGTTAATTAATTCTAATCTTGTTTAGGATTGACTAATCAAATATCAATTTGACCTAGGATTGGATAATCAAACTTAATTTTGACTTAGGTTGATTAATTAGTAAAATTCGACGTAGGTTGGTTAATTACTTTAAAATTGACACACTCGTACACACTAGGATGAGTTGGGTCAAGCAATGCATTTGCGATTCCACTAACTTATATTATTACTGAGAAATACTATGAGATGTTGGTTATATGTTGATTATGCTCGAGGCACGGGTCTAGTGATGAGCCTTTATTGATATTTTTTTTGTTGCAGGCATTGGTGATGAGTTTTCATTGATTTTTTTTTGCTCTATGGAGAAATTATTGACCTTTGTGTGTTTATCTTTTTTTTTTCCTCACTTCAAAGAAGTTTCTTGAAGTTCTGGGTGCAGGGTTTGATTTGTATGGGCTCAATTACCTGTTTTGCGAGAGATGGCTCCTTTACTACTTTGTCTTTTCTTTATTGAAATTATCCTTGTAACTATAATTTTCACGGGAGTTTAAGTTCTGAAATCGCTGGAGATTTTTTTTTTGTGCGTGTTTAAATTTGAGTTCCTCTGTTTTATGAATAAGAGTCAAGTTCCCTTGTGAAGTGTTGTTGGGTTTAAGAGAAAACTCTGTATAAGAGATACTATTTAAAATGGCACTGGATATGTAGTTATGTGACATGGGGAGTGAACTATTCATGTAGTATCGTTGGAGTAAAGTCGGTTAAATGTAATTGTTATCATTAGAGCAAAACCATTAAATTATTTCTTTACGGAGAAACAGTAGGAAAGGATCCTATTGTGTATATTTATATATATATATATTGAAAAGAAAAAATTACATATTTACAAGAAGGTTTATATGATACCACTCAGCCATTGTTCTATGTTTGGGAAGTATTTTTTTTTTCTTTGCTCTATGGATAACCATGGTAAATTCTTACTGGAATTTGCGTTTACAATATGCAAGTGTTGGTTCAGTTGATTGGAAAACCTTCTTGTTCCTTGTGATCCAAATGCTCCAAGTCATTAAGATGAATACTTCCATGAAAAAAGAAGGTTGTAGGCTGTTCTTGAAATCATGAATAGCTTCCTGAACTGAAAGGTTCAGAGTTCTTGTGGGGCAAACTAAATCCCCGCACTGTCGAGAGAGAGAACAAGAGTTTCGTTAACACCATTATCACAGAGAACACAAATATAGTCATCCATATAAAAATTTTCCTTCTCAGTAAATTCCTTGTAGTTAATCTATCTAGCAGGAGAAGCCAAAAGAACACCTTGTGCAGGAGAATTTCCATAACCACTTGAAAGATGGGGGTAACTGTACCCATCCCATCATGATCTTGTAAGACTTTACGGAGGAATAAGCACCAGAAACCCAGATATTGACCCATTGATCCTGTGTTAATCCCAGCTGGAACCCGGTGCGTGCACTGGAGCCCGCGAAGGATGCGTTTATGGCTATACTGAAACTGTAGTTCCGGCAGTGTCTGTGACAGAATTATGCTAAATGTAGAAGACACTTGAGACCAAACATGAGGCGCATGGTGAATCTACATAGGAATGTCGAAGCAAAGTGTACGTATAGGTATGTTTGATGCATAAATAACTGCTATCAAAAAGTAAACTGCAAAGGGACAATTTGTATGACGATGTAGCTAGCAAGCAGATAGACAAAAATATGAGGCCGATATGAATCTTGATACTGTCAGAGCAATCCTATCTCAAATGGAACTATAAAAGCCTACTAATTCAAAATTTTAAAACATTAACTCGTACATAGCCAAAACAGTGGGGGTACAATAATTTGATGTGTTGGAGCAAAAAAAGGAAACCCATAGCCTACTAATTATGCATTTTACTAATACAAAATTTGCAACACAATTACTTGGTTTACAAAAAAAATATTAGGCCCTCTCCGTAGCATTGGTTTGGCTTTGCTCAAGGTAGACTGTGTTTTTACGAACAGATACATATGTTCTTCGTTCCTAGTACTTAGAACTAATTGTAGAACTAAACGGCATCATCAAGGTAGAAAATTGGTCGACGTACGTATTATTTCTTTCATTGTCCGGTACAGAAGGGCTCATAGATAATAGAAGCATATAATTTTATTGTACTAACAGATCTCTAATGAAGTTTCAGGTTTTTATTCAAAATTAACAGAAACATTTACCAAACCCAACCCAAATGGGGAAAAAGTAAGTGGTAACTCTAATCATTAAAACAAAACAACTATTCTAAAAAAGCAAGTGTTTGTGAGCCCAAACGCTCCGCATGATAGCTGTAGCATAAATAATGAAATGAGTATCTTTGATGATTTTGTTGAATGAAATCCACCTAAGGTTGGTAAACTTACAAAAAGATAGATTGCTGTAGCAAGCATGAAGTTAGGCAATGGATAATCTAGTATGAAAGATAGAAGCCATTTTGGCTGCCCATTTGGCATGCTAGACCTGTAAAAAAAGTTTCAACAGTGAAAAAAGACACAGATATCTTGCAATTGCAAACAGAGAACACCATAAATGAAAGTGTGGAGAATGGCAACAATCCTACATGCACTTCACAGTCAAATGAAACCCATCAGCTCAAAACAAGTTTTGATATATAGTCTTGTCAAGAAATCTTCATTTCCCATAGTTTTCATAAATTCTTGTTTTTCTGTTTGAAGGTAGAAACATGTTATTTTCATGTCTCACAATAATAACGTAGTTGCTGTGAACGGTTGTAGAGTAAGAAACCCTCTATTGTTGGCAAAGCAACAACTCTAATTTGCTTTGAATGTTGAACAATACCATTTGGCAAAGCAAGAAACCTTCTATTGTTGGCCAATGACATGATGTGTAACACTTAGTAGGGATAGAAGCTCAGCCGGGATAGTTGCCATTTCGTCTAATATTTAGTGGAACTATCCAGGTCAGAATCCCTCACCCAAAAAAACATTTCAACTAATGGTTTTGTTGGCCAGGAATAGCTGAACTTCTCCTCAAGAAGCTACCGATTTGTTCAGTGTAAGAGAAAACAGAAACTCAGAAAAGTATTTGGACATAATATTTGATGCATACCAATGGATATGCTTGTAAAGCTAAGTTCTCACATAGTACTAACACTAAAACAGATGAATCATTTTTTTTATTTTCATTCTTTAATCTTGACCTTATATTTAACATGGTGTAGGATGCTCATGACTACTGGTCTGGAAGTACATTCACTCATTGTAAAAAAAAACAGTATCATATGCTGAAACAACTCGGTCCATACCTGAGCCAAATGTGGATCTGAGAAATATAAGTCTCTAGTGTGATCTTGCCAAGCCAACTAAAAAAAAAAATATTAAACTCTTAGGAAAGGAGAAAACAAATGAATAGAAATCAAACACCTGAACCATCGATGTAGGGTGCTACAAATTTAGATGCTTACGAGAAAAGAGCCAAAGAGGCATTCCTCAACTGCTGGGTGCAATTGCGTAGGCAAATATAAACACTGTGGAAAATAAGGTGCTATGTGAACAACATCGAAACAAATTTCTACCGCGTGCCATATTGATAATGATAGCATTTTTTTACACGTACGTGATAGGAATTGTAACAGCACGATTTCTAGAATCAGGATGTTAATATTTAATTAGGCGATCTAATAAATATTTAACAGTGTTTTAAAAAAAATTCGTGTTTAAGTAAAAAAGATTGCTTCTAAAATCAAATTGAATTAATTAAAAAGGTTGCATTTCCAAGTCTGCATGTCAAATTGTTTAAAAGCTGCATAAAAAAACAACAATAATAATAACCAATAATTAATCGATTTGTTTGAGAGTCTGCAATTAATTAAATTATTTTGTTTCTTGTCTTCACATGTATTTCAAAAATCATGATACATGCTTTAGGATCGCTCTCATTTCCCTATTCGATCGACCGCGGGCGAAACGACTGCGTGTCCCTTCTCTTCCAGTCATCTCTTCCATTTTCCGACCGCTAACTCCTGTCACTTCTCTCCTTCAAATCTCAGCTTAAAATTCAAAACCAAGTCATGCATGTCATACCACCACGATCGTCATCGCATGAGCAACCCAATTCTGCAATTTGTTTTTCGCATGCATGGCAGTTTGAGCGAATTCGCAAAAAGGAGAAAAGAACTAGCAGATAAAATACCTACGTGCCTATTCTTTATTTTTACAACTTCTCTCCTCGCAGTCACAACAAAAAACTAAAAATCATGCAACGCATGTTATGTCGTTGCGATTGTTGTCTCGAGGGTATTCCGTTTCTATAATCGATTTACTCGGGCGACTTAAAAGCAACAGAGAGATAAAACTATACTGCTATTCATCTTCGAACCAAATAAAAGTTTAACCTTTATTCACTGTCATTGCACAGCCTTCGCACCCTCTCCCACTTACATGTCACACTTCACTGCCAACTTCTCTTCTTTTATTTATTTCCCACTGCATGCTTTGCACACTGCCCAGCCGAGCCTTTTTTTTTTCAGGCCAAGCCGAAGCTCCCCACGTCACCATCTTCTTTCCAGAAAAAGCACTACTAGTTCTTTCTTCTCTTCTTCTATTGAGCTCAACACATATTCATCCCCTCCAAGAACACAAAATCTCTCTACGCATGTTATACCATCGTCTTCGACAACACGCACTGTAGCATCTTGATTAAGCTAGTAGCAGAATTTAGCAGTGTTCGGCTGCATGCACTGCCGCTGCTAGCAAGCTGTTGTTCGGCTAGTAGTAGCTCGGCTCGTGCAGCTAGCAAACTAGCTAGCAGTGGAGCAAGCTCCAGCGGCAGCAGCCATTAGCCAATCGGCAGCAGTAGGTAGCGGCTCAGTTGGCTGTGCCTTGTTCGGCAGTGCAGCATTCGGCTGGTGTAGCTGCGGCAGTGGCACAGCCGAGCACAGGGCAGGAGCGGCAGCTGGCCGGAAGCAGCGACGGCGGCGAGGCCGACGCGGCAACTCCATTCGGCCGGACAGTGCAGTCGGCAGAGCAGCAGTATCAGTAGCTCGGCAGCTCCTGGCTGGACTTGGCGCTGGCAGTAGTCGGCAGTGTAGTAGAAGTTCTGTTCGGAAGTGCAGCAAACGGCAGCATGCAACTCGGCATCTTCTCAGCGCGGCGGCTCCCCCTACTGGCCGTGGCTAGCAGCTGCAACGGCAGTGCACCATGCAAAGCTGGAGGTAGCAGTCGGCGGTGCAGCAACCCGGCGCCAGCTTCAAGCATGGCCGGCGGCAGTCTTTCTCAGGCATCCCGAGGCACTGTCTAGTCCCTTCACCGGCCATGCTCTGCACTGACCTTCTACTGCTCCATCTTTGAACTTGCAGTGCAAACACAACGCTTGCACAGGCCAGATACATGCTCGGCTCAGTGATTACAAAACTTAAGACCATCGGTAGAGTTGCGTGTGACGTGGTAGCACAGGCCAGCGGCCGAGTTAAGCTCCATTCGGCAGCAGCCAGCCGGGAGCGAGCAGCGGCAGCCCGGCGCAAAGACAAGGCGCTGCGGCGGCACGAAGACGACGGTGTCGGGGCGAGGAGGCAAGACAGCGGGTGAGCTGAGCACCGAAGACAATGGTGTCGACGTCGAGTAAGGAGAGGAGGTGTCGACGCGACGGCGGGCGCATGCGGCGGCACTAGGACGACCGACATGGACGAGGAGTCAAACGTGGACGCAGACGAGCTAGACAACGACAACGGCGGACGCAGACGAGAGGCCGAGCGAACGCGGACACGGCGACGACTACGGTGGACGTGTACGCGGAGCCGAGAAGACATCCGGTGATATTTCGCACGCCTAGTGCCGCGGTAAAAATCTTTAGTGTCAAATCATACTTATGATATTTACTCGTGCATGTTGCATATTAGTCATTAGCATGGTATCTATTTATGCATGTCTATTTACAAAAATATTTTGGTAGCTTATGACCGATATAATTCTCCGGTTAGGTGGTATTTATGCGTAGACGTGTTCATGTTATGTATGTCGGTAGATACAAATAATTTTATCATCGTAGCGGAATATGTATCTTTGATCGGTGGATGCTAGATTAAATATATGAGTCGATTATTTGATCGGACGGTATTAATATAAAGTTGCATGGAAGCTTGTGTGGTGATCTTAGCAATTTCTTTTCGGAGATAGGACGCATAAGGATTTTATGAATTATTACTTGAGGGATAGCTCTTGTGATGATAATTAAGGAAATATGAATGTTGAATCGAATAATTTATTTAATCGTGAGCAAGTTGGTTGGATGTCTTAATTAATATCTATGTGAGTTATACATGATGGAATTGGGAGAAGGTAGGATTGGATTATTTGATTGCGGATAAATATTTGGGTTACCATGTATATATTAGTTAAGTCCTATGTACCGAGTTGATAGATTGGTGCCCTCAATTGAATTTGTAGATAAAGGATTATTAATTGATCGTAGTCCTATGTACCGAGTTGATAGATTGGTGCCTTCAATTGAATTTGTAGATAAAGGATTATTAATTGATCGTAGAGGCACGTATATGATTGGATTGATAGATGTGGTGCACGACTAAATTCGGTGCTATGAATATGGGTTGATCGATTAGTGATCTATGGGATGATGAGTGTGTTATTAAATTGTTAAGCCCATTAAAAGTCTATTAGTCTATTAAACCTCGGTAGGTGAAAATTTTGGGTATATGCGAATATGAATTGCCGAGACGAGACTAGTTGAGTTAGATAGTTAGTATTAGCTTAAATAATTTATCGGAGAAGGATTGATGGATTTAGGTATGGTCTTATGCCCATAAGTTGGTGGATTTCTTGCAATTATCGAATATGTTGTATGGTTGAAAGATCATTCATCCGGGCATTGTGTGGTTGGATGGACTACTTTGATTAGGACAGAGGTGAGGTTAGATTGAGTTTTAAAAGTATTTTTATGTGGTAGAAATTTTAGAAAAGAATTACTTTTACACTGCAAAATGCTTTTAACTTTGAAGATTCATAACTATTTCATACGAACTCGAAATGAGTTGAACCGAGTTATTTTGGTCTTATAATTTTATTATATATTTAGATATGTAATCATTTTCTTCCCCATTGTTCTACAAATTTGTGCTAAAAATTGGATTTTAGATGAATAGTAACCGAAGTCCATTTTTCAGTATTTGTCCAAAAACTGATTTTCAAACTGTCATAACTTTCACGCACGAAATCCAAATGAAATAATTCTGTCACCTAAATTCATAGAAAATAATAATATAGCCACTGTAAAAATAATGTGAATTTTTGGCTTTTTTCGGTGTTCATTCGATATCGCTATTTCTATAGAGTCCGAGTTGTCGCAAATGAACGACTACGTAACCGAGAGTGAGCAAGTGAACTTCCAGCAAGGAAAGTATCATTTGAACTTTCTTTTGCATCATATTGCTATCCGTTTTTGTTAGTTAGATGCAATGATAATTGCTTGCATACTACTTTTGGTTATATCATTAGTTTTTGTGATGTGTAGTTAGTTATATCCTATTCATGAGGTTATCCTTGAATTATTTCTAGTACCTACATGCTTAAGTTAGGTTGTGTGGAATATATTGTTTGGTGTTGCTTAGCCATGCAAATCTAGTGCGGTAGTTTGATTGTCAGGAATAACCCGATAGTCATGGGAGACATAACTTTCTTATTATCTTTTTGTTCAGATCTTCGTATCTATTTCTCAAGTTAAATCTTGTTATTTTAAAAGAGTTTTGGGTCTGGACAAGTGGTTGCTAGTCATGGTGCCTTCGTGCACGAGATCGGGTATGTGGTTGACTTGTCTGGACCAACAAGGACCGAACTTCGGTGACGTTGTTGATTCAAGTATAATTCGTGCTATCACATGCGGGATATGGGTACCACTTGGTCAAGTTGGGGGAAGGTTGTATTGGGTTGGGCTCCTGATGGTTTCAGGTTATGAGGACATTTGTGTTCGGTCATTTGTTCGTAGGAGCCGATGTAATTTTCTATAGTGTGCATGGGAGCACCAATTTCTGTTATTTACATTGCATCGGTATATCCAACATAACTTGCGAGCCCGCTTAGCAAATGCTATCAATCGTTTGTACTAAGTTGGGGGTTCATCTTGCAAGGGGAACCTGGCCTAATATCGTACTTCTGGCCGAAAAATACCGAATCTCGATTTTCCCAGCCGGCATACCTAAGGAAGTGTGCTATTTTCGGAGGCATCTGGAGGCTTACGGGCTAGTCGAGTCGTGTGGGTAACGTAGTACACCTCTGCAGAGATTATTCTATTCGAATAGCCGTGTCCATAGTTATGGACAATCGCTTGAGTTCGGGAGTCACTATTGTTAGACTTTGAATTATAATTGATGGTTACAACTTGGTATTCGACATGAACGGGTGTTCATGTATTTTAGTTTATCAAAATGGGCTGCCACTTTGGTATTTATTGTTCACTTTGTTTACAAAATGTATCACTTTATTACAAGCTTTACTTCTACTTGAAATCTGATTTTTAAATGGCAATTGAAAAACTAGTATGTGTATGTTGGAAATGGTTACGGTTTTTCTGCAAAACCAAGCCACTAATGCTATCCTCTGGTTGCTAACTAATTTTCTTTGTGTAAGACTTGCGAGTACCTTTGTACTCAGCCAAATGTTTGCTGGTCTGTCAGGTGAGGACTTCGTGCCCGACGAGCTCGTCAGTGCCGATTTAGGCGACACTAACGAGTAGTGTTATTATCTAACCCCCAGTCGGTTGCCTTGGATTATGGGGCATACCTTACTAGACATTTTGGTTTATTTATCTTGCTTCCGCTATTATTTTCACTCTTATTTTAATTTATTTGAATTTGACCGATCGACCATTATGCAATAGTTGTAGACTTAACTATTATGTTGTATGTCTTTTAGATTGTTAATATATGATGCGGTACGAATGTGATCAACGTTGACTAAGAGTATGAGCGTGTTGGTCGCTGATTCTGGGAGCCAACACGGCTTCATACTCGCTATTGTGAATCCTATTTTAACTTGTCTAAGCGTTGACGTTGACCGTTTGGAGAACCAATAATCATGTAATGCTTGCAGAGGAGCAGCGCACATGATCACTTGGACTCTAGTTTCGGTCAGGATCCTCACTTAGATGGAGTTGGGGTAGAATTCATCTACTTGAGGCCCAGAGTTATTTCCATAAAATCAGAAAGGCCTCGGTCTTAAGAAAATAACCCGGGAGTCCTCACAGGAATCTATGACGTGCAGGGATGGTATTTGTTGTATGTAATTTTGTCTAGCTTGTAGATATATTCATACCACATACAACCAGCCTACAAGAAGGAACATAAGCCCTAGTTTGTACAACATTTCAGGCTAATACAACATTGTTAACTTAAAAAGAAACTCAACCTAGTTGGTACAACCACCAAGGTACATCTTGACATAAATAGAAAGTCAGTGCATTGGTAAAAAATGGTCATGCAACTTACCATTAAGGAAATAGTCACAATGGTTCTCTTAATCGACAATCTACCCTTAGTCTCAAAAAATCAGATCCTTCCAGCTTCTGCATCCGTCTTTCAACCTGTTCAGAATAGATGGTTCTATATTAGATTAACATAAGTTAAACAAAAAAGAACAAACACTTAAAATATAAGCATAATGCTTAAGTTTGTGCCATCAGCACTATTTATACTAGTTATCAACCCGTGCATCCGCATGGACATGACACTTTTTAAATATTATTTTCAGGGCTAAGAATTTTTGTAACTTTTAGCTCCTAACTAATATGAATTTCACATATATTTTTTAGTTTGAAATTATCTCTCAAAATTCTAATTTTTTTAAATTTATACAATTTAAAATTTTGTTTTATATTAAGTGCCAAATATTTTTTTTTCGCCTTTGATTTTTGGTGAATCCATATTATAACACTATATAGATTTAATGTTAAATTTAAGATCTCATGTAGAAATCTGGACATATTAATTACTCACATGTTCGGATGTCAATATTTAGTAAGTATTCGCATCCTACACGATTATTTGGTGAAACTATATGCGTTCAAATTGGATGGTTAGGATTTTCCCTTTTTCTCTGATTAATGTGGGAATTTCTAGCCATTTTCTATTAATGTGGGAATTTCTAGCTTTTTATAAATTGGATGGTTAGTATTTTTCGTTTTCTCTAATTAATGTGGGGATTTCTAGCCTTTTTATTTTCTCCGATTAATGTGGGAATTTCTACCTTTTTACATCCCAAGATTAATATAAGGGCTTATAAGAGAGCCTCCAATTAGTATAGATATAGATTTCTAGCCTTTTTCTTTTTTTACAATTAATGTGGGAATTTCTACTTTTTATAAATTGGATGGTTACTATTTTTCCCATTTTCTCTAATTAAAGTGGGAATTTTTAGCTTTTTACATCCTAGGATTAATATGGGAGCTTATAGGAGAACCTCCAATTAGTATAGATATAGATTCCAGCCTTTTTTTTCTTTTTCTCCAATTAATTTGGGAATTTCTACCTTTTTATAAATTGGATGGTTAGTATGTTCCACTTTTCTCTAATTAATATGGGAATTTCTAGCCTTTTTATTTTCTTCAATTAGGATTGATATGAGGGCTTATAGGAGAGCCTTCAATTAGTATAGATAGATATAGATAGATAGATTGGATGGCTAAGATTTTTTCCTTTTTCTCTGATTAATGTGAAAATTTCTAGTATTTTTTCCTTTTCTCCGATTAATGTGGGAATTTCTACCTTTTACCTCCTAGGATTAATATGAGAGCTTCTAGGAGAGCCTCCAATTAGTATATAATTAGTAAGTATCCACATCCTACACGGTTATCTGGTGAAGCTATATGCGTTCAAATTGGATGGTTAGGATTTTCTCTTTTTTTCTCTGATTAATGTGAGAATTTATAGCCTTTTTTTTCTCCAATTAATGTAGGAATTTCTACCTTTTTATAAATTTGATGGTTAGTATTTTCCTGTTTTCTCTAATTAATGTGGGAATTCCTTGCCTTTTTTATTTTCTCCGATTAATGTGGAAATTTCTACCTTTTTACATCTTAGGATTAATACGAGGGTTTATAGGAGAGCCTCCAATTAGTATAGATATAGATAGATAGATTGGATGGTTATGATTTTTCCCTTTTTCTCTGATTAATATGGGAATTTCTGGTATTTTTTCTTTTTCTCCGATTAATGTGAGAATTTCTACCTTTTACCTGATAGTATTAATATGAGAGCTTCTAGGAGCGCCTCCAATTGGTATAGATTTAGAGAGAGAGAGAGAGAGATTCCAGAGGAAGAAAAGTACGAAAAGAACTCATAATATCTACTAATCATGAATGCAGTTTGAAAGGGAGGGAAATATAGGTCCATATCAAGCATTGAAAAATAATAAAGGCGACTGCTAGAACCATATAATTACAGAATTGAATGTAATTATGTTATCATTCAAGCCATCCATAAAACCTAGAACATGGACATATATGTGCACGAGAGGCCTTTATTCAATAAATACTCATTGTTTATAGAAAAACCAACCTTGTTATGCAGTCGCATATTAGCTTTTTGTATTGCAATAACAAGAGCTTGTGAGAATCTACCTAGTGAATGAACCAATCCCCTCGAAGCCGCGTGTTGGCCGCTCCATGCCCGACCTTCTGCAACAGTCTCCATCTGGTCAACCTGGTGGCACAAAAACTTAGGACATGCCTGTTTGAAATATGAATTGTGTTCAGCATCTGAGATCAATCCTTACACTCATTGAGCGTGATGTAACATCCCATTTTTCGGTCAATAAATAGTAATTATTTTGATTTTCGGATTTTTACTCGAATTTTAAAATTTTGGTTTAAAGTTCAAAAACTCCTAGCTTCAATTAAGCTCGGGTTTGTGTTTCAAATATTCATTCAAATTTCAAATTTTCAAATTTGCTTTGAATCTATTTTTTTGTTTCAAATTCAAAACCCATATTTTTTTATTTCTTTCTTTTTCCTCTTGGGCCGGTTTCTCCCGGCCCATTCCTTCTCTCCCTCCCCGCCCGGCCCAACCGGCCGTCCCCCCCCCCACCCAGCGGCCCACGTCACCCGGCCCATCTCTAATCTCCCCTTCCCCTTATTCTTTCTTCTCCCCCGGCCCGGGCGCTCTCTCTTTCTTCTCTCTCTCGCTCCCCATCAACCGCGCCGCCTCTTCTCCTCTATCTCTCTCTCGCCTCTCTCCTCCTCGGGCTCCGGCGCGCTGCTTGTCATTGTCGCTCGACCGCGCCTCCTCCGGATCAGCGCCTTGCACAAGGCTGGCTTTCTCCTCGCGCCGTCCGCCGACACCGCTCCTCCCAGGCTGCGGCTTTTCCCTTCTCATCCGCTTGCCGCCACGGCTTTCCACCTCCCTCTCTCTCTCCGGCTATAAAAGCCGAGCCTAATCCCTTCTTTCTTCTTCCTCCGCCTCCCTTCTCAGATCGCCGCCACCGGAGCTCCGGCCTCCTCCACGACGTTCCTCCGCCTTGACGGCTCGGCCTCGCCACCGGTTCGCCGCCCGAGCGCCTTCCTCCGCCGCCTCAGGCCGCTCCGCGCCGCCTCTCGGTGAGCCCTCGCGCCTCCGTGCCATGCGCCTCTCTCCTCCCGGTTCTTCCCCCCCCGGCTTGAGTCTCGGCGACGCCGCCGCCTCCTCGGCATCCCTCGGCTCGACGCTGCGCTCGGCTGGCCGCCGCCCGCAGACGCCGCCGCCCTCTTCTCTTCTTCCCCCCCGGTCCGACCGCCCTCCTCCGGTCCAACCGGCTCCCTCTCTCTGTCTCTGTCTCTCTCTCTCTCTCTGACTCTCTCTCTGTCTCTCTCCGGCAGTGAGCCAAACCCTAGGCATGGTAGTAGAGTAGCAGCAGCTTTTGTTTTTGTGTTTTGCTTTTGGAATGTATGCAGTGTATTTTTGTGTATGCACATTGGAATGATTTGTCGATGTATGGAATTTGTGTATTGAGATTGGTATGTCGATATTGCGTATATTTTGTAGATGCTGTGCAGGTAGTCGTGGAGCGATATTTGTGATTTGTGTATTGAGAGTTGTTGTATGGCATTGTGTATTGTGTTTTATTGTATTATTCGAGCGACTAGTAGTTTTCCATTTTAGCGAAAATGTTTCCAAAATAATTGATCTCCGTGATTGTGCTATGACTTGCGATGAATCGATTAACCGTTGTTAGTGGTTAACTCGTCGATTGACAAGTACTAGTAGAATTACCCATTTCGATTTTAGTTGAGAGCTATCGATTAAAAGCGTAATTTGCAAAATCTCGGGAAATCGAAGTTATGCAAATGACCTTCGTAATCGTCTTCGCAATCGTGTCTATTTTTGTTAAAACATATTTATTCAAATTTTTCGCGTTGTGTAAAATGCTTTAAAATAAACTGGTATTTTCTCAAAATATTTTGGAAGGCTATTCGGGATTAACCTGTTAATCTCGACAGCTTACCTTGAAAACCTGTATATTAATCTTGTAATCCTATCCAGTATTCCTTGGTCTAAATATTGTTTATTCCCTTTTTATTCCCGTTCAAAAGTCGTCTCTATTAAAATGTGTTACCGTCGTTTTAAAGCCCGGCAAAAATTTCGTGTATCCTAATCTTGCTAGATCAGCGGCATCCGAAGTGAAGTATCTCTGCGATAGTTCATTCGACTTTGTCTCCCCCTTGTTTCCCCTCGGCAGAGTATCTCCGCCCTTGTCTCGTGTACTCAGCTAATCGTTTGACCTTGTCAAATATCCCCGCCTCGCTGAATCTTGTCTCTTCCACTCGTTCATCGCAAAACTTAATTAAAGTGCTTTGTTTATATCTGGTCTTTTGGAAGTTCTTTGGATTTATTTGTTGTTCTTGCTTGTATCGCGTAATTAGGAATCGGAGTCCAGAAGAAGCAGCGACTCAAGCAGGATCAAGATTTGGATAAAGACGCAGGACCGTAATTCAAAACCTCGCGGAGAAGGCCCCGAGTAAGATCAAGGCCGCGATAATCTGACCCAGACGAGTCAATACTTTGATCATTCCGAACCTACATTTTATGCAAACTATGTTTATTTAAAATAGCAAAGTTGCATGCTTTAATTTTGTAAGCAATGATATGTTAAAGCTTAAGGTAGTTAAATACCCATTTATTGATTAATTACTTATTAAGCCATCCTTTGATAATTGAATCCAGTATTCCTTGTCACCCTAGTAATTATATGGTAATACTAGTATATGTTGTACTTAAGCGACATACTAGTCTTGCTTAAGTACCGGGACAATAAATGTCCCGATCATCATCCTTTAAACATGAAAAATGGTTTTGGGAAGTCATTGGATGTAGATGACTGGTGTGTTGCGTTAATTGGTTTTCCTCCCCAAAACCCTTAACAACTTGCTAGTACCACATCCGGACGGATGGAAAGAATGGTGGGGTGCGGACGTAGCACGAGAATGGTTGGTATGTGGTATGAACCGTCCAGATGAATTAAGAACTTAATCTTGTCATGACCTCCTGTGTAAAACAAGTACAACCGCAAGTCTGCAAAGTGCAACTTGGCCTAGTAAAACTATTGAACCCTGAATGTCATCCCACAACCGGTGTTTAGAAGTGTTCAAGCGGCAGGACGTATGCTTGCTTGAATGGGACACCAAAAACGGTGAAGTTATCAGCTACGCTAGTCACTGTGGCCGGGGCCAGCTTTGCTAGTCGTTGTGGTAAGCATCCCGCACAACTTATGGAATTGGCCATAGGGGTGAGATGACGGAAGGGCAAGGTAGTTTGAAGCGTTCTCGTGACGATCGCTCAACTACATGACTAATGAATCATGTGGAGTAACGACTATGATTATCTCTTGTGGGTACAGTGTACAACCTCTGCAGAGTCTAAACTGTTTAAACAGTTGTGCCTTCGGTGAAAGGCAGACATGGGAACTTAACCTGAGTTAGTTCTATTTCAAAAATCTTTGTGGGTGGAATGGAAATGTGTTGGGCTCATCCAGCCCTTGTTTTGAATTTTTCCTGGGTAGCCTTACCCAGTGTTGATAATCGGTGGACGTAACCGTTATCAAAATTAAGCATAAGGTGGAGGTAACCTTCGCTGTTATTTAATACTGCACTTACTCTCTTTAATAAAAATGCAATTTGTTTGAAATGCTAAGTCATAGAGATTTGTAATTATGATAATTGAAAATGTTGCTTTAGCAAATAAAAGAACATGAGCCATCCTTGTTAAGCCTTGCATGTATACTATTGCATACTGTGTGTTGGTTCGCGAGCACGGTAGTTGTGCTCATTCTCGCTCTTTCCCCCCAAACCCTCAGAAGCAGGAAAGATTGGAGATTACGACTACTACGAAGAACCAGATGTCTGAAGACCCAGGAGTTCTTGAAGCTTAGTTTAGTCTATAGTTGTTCTAGTCTCGCCCCAGTCTAGCTGACTCCGCTGGTACCTAGGTGCATCCCATATTATCTGAGTTTTGGGTAATATCAGATGTACATGAGTTTCCCTACCACTTGCTCGTGAGAGATGTGTCCTCACCCTTTTTGCTTCCGTTGTCGCTTCCGCTACTTTTGTGATGTAATCATTTGGCCTGTTCGGCCCTTATTGTAAAACTTAACCCGATGCGGTCTATGTAAACTCTGATGTGTTAAAATTAATAAATGGTATAGTTTTACGTCATTGTATAAAATGATTCAGTGATGTATCTGTGAGTGCTATCGACTGATCTAGGGAATAGTACAGTTATTCGCAGAGGATTCGGGATTAAAAAATCCGAGTCCGACACGTGAGATGGCTACTTTATCTCAAAACAATGCGTAAGCATTCTGTGCCGACTTTTCAAAAAGTCATTCTTCAAGATTGGCTTAGATAGAACAAACGCGAAGTAGAAACTGAATTGGAATCCATTCAGAACATACTCTAGGAACATTAGATATTCCATAGCTTGAAGTAGCAAATGGCAAGGTAAGTCTCTGATATTTAGGATTTAACGCACCCAGTTGATTACAAAAGAGGGCGATTCCATGCACGTAATATCGACAACTACCAAGGTTCTATACCAAGAAAAAGCTGCATAAGATTCTGGCAAATTTTGGCATTTCATCCGTGTAAGAGAAATTCAGCCTTTTATTTCAAAGAAAGGAATCCTAACTTTTTTGTCAGAACCAGAAAAGTCCTACCCTTTAAGATGTCAAAATCAAAACAGTTAGGCATCAGAGTTTGCAACTTTACAATGACTATATTCTTCTAAAGTCGCAGTTCCCATCACTGTGTAAACCAAGAGACGATTGACCGCTAAAACAATTTGAAGGAAAACTCAATTTTCGAGCCAAACCAATCCAATCCAATCCGAATTGTGGCATAAAACCTTACAAACTAACAATAATTCCTAATGGTAAACGCCCCATGGAACAACAACACGAATGGCCTCATCTTTGCAGAGCGACGTTAAAGATCTCCAACCTAACAGTCCAATTATGTTAGAACGGATGATTGGTTGATTAATGGCTAAATGGATCAAAATCAAATTTCGAGCCAAACCAATCCAATCCAATCCAATCCAAATTGTGGCATAAAACCTTCCAAACTAACAATAATTCCTAATGGCACACGCCCCATGGAACAACAAGATGAACGACCTCATCTTTCCATAGCGACATTAAAGATCTCCAACCTAACAATCCAAATATGTTAGAACGGATGATTGGTTGATTAATGGCTAAACGGATCAAACAAACAACACACGAATCAAACGGTCCTTGAGCAGAACAAACCTAACAGTCCAATTATGTTAGAATGGAAGATTGGTTGATTAATGGCTAAACGGATCAAACTCAAATTTGGAGCCAAACCAATCAATCAATCCGAATTGTGGCATGGCATAAAACCTTCCAAACTAATAATAATTCCTAATGGCACATGCCCCATGGAACAACATCACGAACAACCTCATTTTTGCAGAGCGACATTAAAGATCGCCAACCTAACAGTTCAATTATGTTAGAACAGATGATTGGTTGATTAATGGCTAAATGGATCAAATGAACAACACACTAATCAAACGGTCCTTGAGCAGAACAAACTCCCAAATTCACCAGATCAATAATTAATGAACTAAAAAATGAGGTTGAGCAGAATGGGCAAGCGAAGAAGACAAGCACGTACGGCGAACTGGGCGTGGTTGACGACGGTCCAGGCGGCGCCGGGAGAGCAGCCAGAGACGGAGAGGATGTGGAGCTACTCCAAGAAGAGGAGCAGGATGTAGGTGGTCCAGACGCTGGGGGTACATGAACCGCTCAGTGCTCTTGTTCACGTCAACCGGCGATGGCGCGTCCCTCTCTGCCACATCTCGACCTGTCGATGACGATGACGACGGCACGCAGCAGGCTGCGGCTGGATCGTCGAATCTTGGGGGAGGGGGCGTAGAGGAGGAGGGATGGCAGAAGATAGCAGAGGAGAGGAGGAGCGCGTGAGGGGATGACGACGTGGGGAGGAGGTGGTGTGGTGGCGCAGCGGACCTTCTTGGGGTGGGATCTGGAGGCCTTGGCCGCTACCGAAGCGCGCGAGGGGCGGGGCCAAGGACCGGTGTCTAGGTGGGGAGGGAGCGACGGCGCGAGCGGAGAGGGGCGGCTGGGGGAGGCGAAGTGGCGGCATGGGAGGTAGAGCGAGGAGGAGGCAGGGGCGGCTGGGGGAGAGCACGGCGCGGGGCGCGAGGAGAAAGGCCTTTCCGACATTAGGGTTCCTCAAGACCCGATCGGACGGCCACGAGTTGACCCGACGCGATCGGACGCGGATCCATCAGGGGCTCTTCACGCGATCCTGGCCAGACGACGACGATCAAACGCTCAATATTTTGTTGATGACGTGTCCATGTCGAGGAGAGTCCAAAACGGCCTCCTTTTACCTGTTAAGATTGCAGCCCTTGAAGCATTTCATTCACTTCTTTGAACTTATCATAAGCTTGTGTGGATGAAGGCAAGTGAAAACATTCAGCAAATTCATGAAAAGCTTTGACCTCTTCTACCGTTTGTGAATCAATTTTGATAAAAGAGAACAAATGTGGGGTTTGGTGCCGAAGAAGAGCACCATTCCAGACATCTTTCCAGAAGAAAACTGTATTTCTTTGCATATTTGACATGTAGCATTTCCTTTGTACAAATCCAAAAGCTTCAAATTATCCCGCCACCAAAATGAACCATAATTGAGTTTGTCTGGAGGGTGTGAATTATTATAGTAACTTTCACATATCAATTTAACCCAGGGTAGATCTACGTGATTAAAGAATTTATGTAAATTCTTGAGGAGTAGAGTAACTTTCCCATATCAATTTAACCGATTAAATCATTGTTATGATTGATGACCCTACGATGAATAATTATTAGATGTGTTCTGTTTGTTGTTGCAACTATTAAAGTAATTGAAAGTATGGAATTATGTTCCCATAATTCTGGAACAGGTGGTGGTTGACAATGTTGCGAAATTCAATCCACTCATCCTTTGGCGGATCCTGTCGAGTGCCGCCATTGCTGCATGCAATGCTGCCCAGCTGCTTTGCGCCCATGTGCCTCTTGTGTGCTGCTTGTTGGCCCAGACTGAAGATGAACACACACAAGAACACAAGAAAGATTTTTGTACCGTCGGATCAACAACAGTTTTTCTGAATTTCTATTGCTCTTAATAATTAACTTACAAGACCATATTTGCCTTTATATAGGCTAAGCACTTGGATCATTTGATCCAATTCGTTTCTGAGTAGGAAATCTACTCGGACTCACATTAGGAAACCAAAATAGAAAGAAAAAACTTTTAAAATAAATATTACCTAATAATCACTCCCTAATCTTTGTATACTTACTTATATTTTGTGTGCTACCAGTTGGACTCAACTTCAACATGGCTTCCACACACTCGGCCGAAGACGGTGGCACAACTCAAACACGGCTTGGACACTGCCAGTTGGACTCGACTTCAACTTGGCTCACAATTACTTGTACGGAGACGGTGGCACAACTTGAACACGTCTTGGACTCTTACTCATTGAGGCAATCGGTCTCAATTACGACTTGCACCCCAACTAGTACTCAAACTCAGGACAGCCGGTCTCAACTACGACTTGCCCAACTCGTACTCGGTACTTCAAGTTGGTCACAACTTCAACTTGAATAACACACAGACTCAACTGATCATGACGTCGAACACATCTTTTCAACGTCCCAGACTCGACACGGGATTTACAATTCACAGAAGTCGACCATGAGTAGCGCTGGCTCGTCATCCCTGAGAGTTTCAGCAAGAAGCACTTTCTCCTTCTTCGGATTGTGACATTCTGAAGCAAAGTGTCCAAAATACTGACAATTATAACATCTCACCTTTGTTTTGTCAAATTTTCCATTCTTACGGCATCGTCTACCACCACCATTAGAGCCGCCAAAAAAGCCCTCGCCTTTGCCTTTCGATGATCAGGCCTCCCACTCGGCGTGAGTTAACGGTAGGTGCTCATCTTCGCCGCTGCCAGATCCTCGGATCCGCTCCTCGTGCGCCTTCAAGCGGCCGATCACCTCCTCAACCGTCATCACCTTGAGATCGCCAAACTGCTTAATGGCGGAGACGATTTGCAAAAACTTTCCAGAAACAGCTCGAAGAAACTTTCTCACAATATAGCTTTCTTCCATCTTGTCCCCCAAAACTCGGATCTGATTGACAATCGTCGTCAACCTTGTGGCGAAGTCATCGATCGACTCCGTCTCTTTCATGCGCATCCCCTCGAACTCGCTCTTGAGAGTCTGTACTCGTGCTTCCTTAACACGATCGTCGCCAAGATGCATCGCCTTCAATGTCTTCCACCCAACTTTGGCCGTCTCCTTTTCGGCCAGTAGGAAGAGTGTTTCATCAGAGATGCCTCCATAGATCGCCGCCAAGGCCATCTGATCCTTGCGCACATCGACGTTGTCGTCCTCGACTGCGTCCCAAACTCCCTAAGCGCGCATGTACACCTTCATCTTGATTGCCCATACTGCATAATTACTCTTCGTGAGCATCGGATAATGCAATGAGACAACGGAACTCTCCTTCGCCATCACACCCGACGTTGCCTCATCACCGGTGACACCACTTCCCGAAGAGCGCGGCTTGATCTTGGACATATACGGATCAAGAACTCAGGCTCTGATACCAATTGTTGGCCTAGACCGAAGATGAACACACACAAGAACACAAGAAAGATTTTTGTGCCGCCGGATCAACAGCAGTTTTTCTGAATTTCTCTTACTCTATTGCTCTTGATAATTAACTTACAAGACCATATGTGCCTTTATATAGGCTAAGCACTTGGATCCTTTGATCCAATTCATTTCTGAGTAGGAAACCTACTCAGACTCACATTAGAAAACCAAAATAGAAAGAAAAAACTTTCTAAACAAATATTACCTAATACTGCTGGTAGGCCGTCACCGCTGCCCTGCCGACGGCTACTACATGCAACTGTTGTGCACGCACTCATGCATGTACGAGTGCTGCTAGTGCCGCCAGAAGCACGCCTGCCCTGGCCGCTATTGCTTACTGCCGTCTCTCCGGCCACACGGCAAGGGAGGGCAAGTGCTTCATCTACTAGCTAGTGTGGATGCCATCGTTGGATGCGAACAGTGCTGTTGCAGCAAGCTGTGGTTTGCTGCCTTAAAAGGAACAGAGCCGCAAGGCAGAGAAGAATGGAAGGGAAGAAAGATGAGCTTGCCATTGCCGTCGTCTTCAACGTTCATGCGAAGGGTAGCGACATAAATCATTCTTCCTCATCTTTTTATGCTGTAGATCGGTGTTAGAAATTGATTTGGCTACATAGCTGCAAGTAGTTGCGGTTAGACGCGGCCGAAACCCTAGTTATTAGATCGATTTCTTGGGCAGAATCTTGTAGTGCATGTTTTTGAATTTCACGTGGTTAATATGAGAGTTTGACCTACTAGATAGTAGTAGATAATTTTATTACCTTTCTGCGGAGTACTTAAACACTCAATTTTAATGTATAGATTGAAATATATGAAATTTACAAGTTCACTGACTGGGACCGTCGTGAGTGTAGATTGCTGTGGTAATTTACAGATTAAAATTAGTAGGTAGCCGAATTAGGGTTTTCTGTATAACATGAAAGATGTAGAGAATTGTTTGGGCCTTTTGTAGACCACTAACTCATTGAATTTGGTTGTGTGGGTTAAAAGTTACATGCTTGCTAATTTTCAGTTGCCTGAAATTTTCTTATCCATCAGTCATATACAATTGCACAGTACTAAACCTAAAATTACAGTACCAAGTGATGTGCAATTTTAGCACAACTCTACTGTAACTTTTGGTTCTATTTGTTTTTTTTTGTATTTGCAGAGTTCACCTAGATTTACTTTTGTCTAGTTTAGATTTTGTTTTTTGTATTTGTAGGGTTCACCTACATTTACTTTTGTCTAATTTAATTTTTTTTTTGTCTGTACCTAGATTTACTTTTGTCTAGTTTAGATTTTGTTTTTTGTATTGGTAGGGTTCACCTACATTTACTTTTGTCTAATTTAAATTTTTTTTGTCTGCACACAGAAACTTATAGTATCCATTGGATCAAAATCCTACAGCTAAGAAAGGTGACTTATACATAAAGAAATTTCAGTCACCTGAAGCATAGACGCTCCCTAAAAGTTATGTCTCTTGGAAGTTTATTGTTTAATAGTGTATTTACAATAGCTACAGTAGTTTTGTTTTGCAAATTAAGCACAGTTGAAGTTCGAATTAAATTATGATGATAACTAAAAGATCTAGATAATTTTATGTAGTTTCCAGGGGTGGTATTATTTGCTTTGTTTCGTACGGTAGGAAAATAGTTATGAAACTATGAAGCATGTTCACCAGTTTTGCAACAGATTGACCTTCAGGGCTAAAAACGAGGGTCGGGATGATTTAATCATGATATTAGTATAAATAGAGAATTGTGTGGAATTTCATGCATTTTCCCGAAAGTATATTGTTTAGTATGTTTGGGTTCCTGTATTGCGAGTTATACTTGTTTGTTTGCCGGTACAGTGTTATCGGGGGAAAGGGAGAGAAGCGTGTTTAAGCGTAGCAACGCGTGATCATTTTTTGCTTGCTATGGCTGGGTATTGAGATGTTGTACCATGATTGTTCTCAGATTCCAACACCGCGTTTCAGTGGTTGATCGCCAGCCGCCAAACCTTTCTACACGATTAAGGCACGTACATAGTAGAACAGTGAATTGAGATGTTTATTGAATTTGATGCATTATTGACCATGCTAAATGAGATAATTATTGCTATATTATGATTTTATAATGGTTGCATGATGGTTACGTGATTATGGATAATGGTTAATGACAAATGCTTAAATAACAAATGTTGCATTATGTGCATTCGTATCATGGAAAGAGATGGCCTTTGTGGGCAACTATGGTCTACTTTGTGTGGACATCCCACGATAGTGAGAAGAGTAAGGCCTACTTCGGTAGGCACTATACGGAAGTGGAGGATTGAGGTCCTCGTATGAAAGAGGACCGACTTTTGAGGTGTCTGCATGAAATAGGATGAGTTTGAGTGGATACTAATGGGTGTTGCACTCTGCTATACCGGTATAAGTTAAAGAGATGATGAGACTTGTGTATGAGCAATTACATTGAATTGATCAAAAGAAAGAGATATACATATGTGGCTAATGTTGATAAGTTAATAATGTGGATGGTATGGGAGAGTTTATTGTTTTATTATATAATTGCTGAGTTGCGAACCAACTCTTACTTTGTTGATATTTTTAGTTCATCATTGATAGCGACATGCATGGGATAGAAGTAGCACATTCACATCATGTGCGAACAATTATTAATTCATCACCTTTAGTTATCTCATTTATATATTAGCAGTGTAGCTCATTTATTTGGAACATATTTAATGGAACCCTTGGAGTTGGATAGTGGTTGTGTGAAACAGGGATAGTTCCAAGTGCTTATGGATAATATTGAATTATAGAAGCTTTTACGGTGATGGTTAATTTATTAGTATTGTTTCTAGTTGCAAGATCACGATAGGTGCTCCCAAGCGTTCTCAGGCACAAGGTCCAGACACTACTACAAAACATGCTATACTAGACACCCCATCACAGACGGTTCCTTTGGAACCGTCTGTGATAAAATTATCACAGACGGTTCTTCGTTAACCGCTCGCGATATATAAATATCACGACGGTTCTTTACACGAACCGCTCAGGATACTTCCTGACGATTCGTGTAATGAATCGCTCGTGATACTCTTCTCATCACGAGCGGTTAACGAACCGTCAGGATATTTCACGAAGGTTCGTATAACGAACCGCCTCGTGATAATATTTGTATCACGCAGGCGGTTCGTTATAGGAACTGTCGGAAGTATCGCTGATGGTCCGTATAACGAACCGTCGTGATACAAAGTTTATCGCTGACGGTTCTTTAAAAGAACCGCTGCGTGATCTGGGCTATCATGACGGTTATTTAAAAGAACCGTCTGTGATATATGCCGACAGTCCCCATTTCTATTAAATCCATTTGAACCGCCGCCACCCTCCTGCTGCTGCATCCGCTGCCGACAGTCCCCATTTCTATTAATTCCATTTGAACCGCCGCCACCCTCCTGCTGCTGCGTCCTCCCCCATTTTGAGCTGTTACCCCTACCTCCTCCTCTCCCATTTTGAGCTGTTACCCTTGCCTCCTCCTCCCCCGGCCCATTGCGGCACCTGATCTACTGCTTCCTCCCACGTTGCGCCACTTTGGAGAGAAGGGTAACGATCGATCTGTAACCCTTTATATTTGCTATAGAGTACTCACTAATGTGTTTGGTCATTATAAAGGGTACTTGTGGTTTATTAATATATAATTTAACACTAATTAATTTGTTACGTGCGTATACGTGTAGATGGACCGAAACTGGATGTACATTGAGAACCGTGTGAGTGAAGAGTATATTAATGGCGTGTTTCCTTTTAGAAGAGCCGCCGAGCAGGATATGTTGAAGAAGGGGATAAAATATATGTACTGTCCATGCATTGATTGCGGTAATATAAAATGTTTAACAACCCGTGCAGATCGAATCTCACTTAATACGTAAGAGGTTTCAAAAAGGATATACATGTTGGGCGATCACGGTGAAGAGCAGATTATCTGGGAAGTCAAGAATGACGACATCGCCGAGGAAGTCAACGATATGCAGGGTATGGAATGTGCTTTTGATGAGGATAGATCGCATGATGATAATCTGGATCAGATGCTACGCGATGCAGAAGGGAACTACGGGGAGAGAGAGTTTTGTAAATTCGAGGGCTTAATGGAGGACTCGGGGAAACCTTTGTTCCCTGGCTGCAAGCCGGAATACACAAGGTTGTCAACCGTGCTTGAACTGCTGAAATTGAAGGCAAGCAATGGTTGGTCCGACAAGAGTTTTACGGCGTTGTTAGGTCTCTTAGCCGATATCCTTAGGAGGGAAACGTGTTGCCCAGCACGACCTACCAAGCTAAGAAGGTTCTTTGTCCATTGGGAATGGAAGTAGAAAGAATACATGCATGTCCGAACGATTGTATCCTCTACCGTAAAGAGTATGCAGACATGCATGCATGTCCCGTGTGCAGAGCATCCCGATACAAGCGTAAGAATACTGCTAAGGCGAAGCAAGGACCTCCTGCTAAGATGTTGTGGTATCTGCCTGTGATCCCACGTTTGAAGCGTTTATTTGCGAACCGAAAGGAGGCAAGATTGATGCGTTGGCACTCGGAGGAGCGTAAGAAAATGGGAAGCTCGGACACCTGGCGATTATGCCCAGTGGAGAAACTTCGATCGGAGCTTCGAAGAGTTCGGTGCGGAACCGAGGAACATAAGGTTAGGGTTGAGTACGGACGGAATGAATCCTTTCGGTAACATGAGCAGTCGACATAGCACCTGGCCCGTGAATCTATGTATGTACAACCTTCCTCCTTGGCTGTGTATGAAGCGGAAATACATTTTGATGTCACTACTTATCCAAGGGCGAAGCAACACGGGAATGATATTGATGTGTACCTAGCACCATTCTTTGGAAGATCTTGTGACACTTTGTGGAGCGAAGGGTGCAGTATGGGATGCGTACAAGCGAGAGAACTTCACTTTACGCGCCATGTTGTTCGCACCATCAATGATTTTCCGCCCTTGGTAACCTATCGGGCTTGATACAAAAGGAGCCAAAGCCTGTCGACCGCTTAGATGCTACGAGAGTGTATGGTGAACAACTCGCGAAAGCGTGTATATGCGCCACCGTAGGTTCCTTCCGAGGAGTCACCCATACCGCAAGATGAAGAAACAATTCGACGGAAATAAGGAAGACGGTTCACTTCAAGGGCCTTTAGTGGGAAAGAGGTCTATGATATGGTTAAGAATATCGATGTTATGCTTGGGAAGGGACGTAAATTAAGAACCCGTGAGAAGAACATCCGGAAGAAGCGGTCAATTTTTGGGACTTGCCTTATTGGGAGTACTTAGAAGTTCGCCATCGCATCGACGTTATGCACGAGAGAAGAATGTATGTGATAGCTTGATTGGTCTCTTCTTTGAACATTAGTGGCAAAACAAAGGATGGTGTTAACATGCGGCGTGACTTGGTCGATATGAACATAAGGACCGAGTTAGCACCGAAAGAGACCAATACAGATAACGTACCTTCCCCGACTTGCTACACTCTGTCCAAGGCGAGAGAAATGAATTGTGCGAGCTTGCGGTGTGAAAGTCCGTCTGGTTACTCCGCTAACATTAAGAAACTTGTTTCTATGCAAGATTTGAAATTAATTGGTATGAAGTCGCATGATTGTCGTGTCGATGACACAAATGCTTCATGTTGCAATTAGGAGTATCTTCTTAGAACAAGTTCCGAGTGGCAATCTTGAGGTCGTGTTATTTCTTCAACTCAATTGCTCGAGAAGGTCATCGATCCCTAAGGACTAGATGCTCTGCAGGCCGAGGTAGTGACGACTCTGTGTCATCTTGCGATGTATTTCCCTCCGTCATTTTTCGATATCATGGTCCATCTCATTGTTCACCTTGTGAAAGAGATAAAGATATGCGGCCCTGTGTTTCTACGTTATATGTACCCGTTCGAGAGGTACATGGGAATTCTCAAGTCCTACGTACGGAATCGATCTTGACCGGAGGGCAGCATCATCGAAGGTTATGCAACGGAAGAGGTCATTGAGTTCTGCGTCGACTAGATGGCTCAGGTGGATCCGATTGGTGTGCCTCTATCTCGTCATGAGGGGAGACTGGATGGTATCGGGACCATCGGAAGGAAATCAATCACTCCCGATCTGGATACGTACGCTCAAGCCCATTTCACGGTCTTGCAACACATGACCCAAGTGTCCCCGTACATCGACGAGCACAAAGACATGGTACGCCAACAGAATCTAGACTGGTCGGAGGTTTGGATCACGAGAGAGCACAACCATCGGTTCAACGAATGGTTAAAGGTGCGAATCACTCGGAGGTCATCAAGTGATGATACGCTGCTATGGTTGGCAAGAGGGCCACATTTTACAATTGTCACATGGCAAGGATACGACATAAATGGGTACACATTTTATACGGCATCTCAGGATAGGAAGAGCACAGTGCAGAACAGCGGTGTCCGCATAGATGCATTCAGTACCGATGGGCTGAGGAGCTCGTACTATGGGCAAATAGAGGAGATATGGGAGATCGACTACATGCTTTTCAAGATCCCCTATTTCGGTGCCGTTGGGTCCATCTCCCACAGTGAAGGTCGATAAATGCAGGCGTCACTACCGTGGACCTCGAACGTGTCGGATACAAAGACGAACCATTCGTACTGGCTAACCAAGTTGTTCAAGTATTCTATGTAACCGACCCGGCAAATAAGAAGCGTCACGTAGTTCTTCATGGAAAAAGGAGGATTGTCGGAGTTGAGAATGTAGTGGACGAGGAAGAATACAATCAATTTGACGAGTTGCCACCTTTGAGCTCGACATCGGGCTCGAGGAAGAACCCAGTGAGGAAGCTAGCTATATGCGCGTCGATCATCATGAAGGGCTATATTTTAATTAATAATTTACTCCATTGTTATTAACTAATTTATTCCATTGTCATGTGTTAATGTGTTATGGACTTATGATCTTTAAATTGATGACAATGTGGATGTTCCTTGGTTCGAGTGATACAGTCGACTACAGGATTGTAGATATCACATTTCTTTCTTTTTATTCTTTTTCATCCACGTCAGTTTAAATCCTACATAGCAGAGTCTATAGACAAATAATGTAAATTTATTGTACATGATCTAAGTCTAGCATAATTTTATTGTGTGTATAAAGGCTACTAGTACAACTATATATATATATATATATATATATATATATATATATATAAATCCCTACTGCAACTACCATCCATCATAATCCCTACTCCAACGACCATCTATCATAAGTGACAGGTAAGGTCGTACAAGTTTTTTTATTGGTTAGAGGTTGCCTCTAGCCTTAGAGGCAATGCCAAGCAAATTTGCTTGGAGGCTATAGTCTTGTGATGTATGGATATTTCTATCCATGATATTTCTATCCATATAATTTTCTTGTGGTAAATCTAAATATTTTTTCTAGAAATCAATGGTCAAGTTCATTGCACACATTCTAAAACGGCGTCTATTTAAGAACAGATGGAGTATAAGATATAAAAGATTTCAAGCTTTGCCTCATCAACTTGTATAGTAGGTTAAAAAAACTTCCCAGGTCCTCGAGATAAGTAATCACAGACGGTTCTTTGAGGAACTGTCATGATATGTAATCCTGAGCGGTTCCTTCAAAGAACCGTCTGTGATGTTTGAATATCACAGACGGTTCTTTGAGGGAACCGTCTGTGATAATAAACATCACAGACGGTTCTTTGAAGGAACCGTCTGTGATTACCCCCTCCCCTTGCACTCCTTATGTTTTATCATACTGGATTTTGTGATTTGTCTTAAATAACCAGTGAAATTGACTAAGTGTGCACCTAGGTGTTCGAGAATTTTAGTTTATAAGCTGTTGTATTTCATTTCATTCACTTTTCTGCATTTATTAAGAAAAATCTCTCTTGTAGTTGTCAGTTCTTGATCAACATTTTACTATGTTTTCTTAATAAACATCGATCTGATCTAGTTGGTAGCGTGGTTGTGTTTTCTTAATTAATTTTCGCATCGAAACTTGAGGTATAGTCTTAGAATGATGAAAATCTATGGAAGTAAGGCGGTGCCGATTTACTAGGTTGGCCTAGGTATCATGGGTTTCCGGTCGACTAATGCAGGTTAGCCTAGGTGACTTGAAAAACCAAGATGCGGTTAACCTAGGTTGGTGTGGGTAGTCTCGATACTTAGGGTGCCGACTAATCTGGGTAAACCTGGGAACCGTGATGATTCTTATGGTACACTGACGGCAATTTATTTTATTTTACTCTGAGATGGCAAACGTTGATTATATTTGTTTATATTTTTTGTGCAATTTCCCATATATTATATACTATGTAATAATTGCGTACGTAACTTATATAGATAGCAAGTAAGCGAGATGGCAGAGGCACCGTCTCCGATCAAGGTGGTACGCAGGCGAGAAGGCAGAGGAATATCCAAATTGCCCTCGGGCCGCATGACGATCACGGAGGTCAGTGACGTCGGGATCCCGCTGAGTCCCAAGAAAGCAGCTGCGAGATTCCGGACCGTCTGCGGGGTACTTGCAAGGGAACGGGTCCCCATCACCACCCCAACACGAAGTCTCGGCGGATGTACAGAGAGACCCGGTTGTGGTGAACTTTTTGCCTCGTTCACTTTCCCTGAAGCAGACCAGGCACGTGTGCGATGGCACGCGCTGCTGGCGATGTCCCACGCGTGGAGGACCTTCAAGAGCCTGCTTGTCACGCAGTACGTGAACACGGGTCGGACGCCCTTCACGACGTATCAATTTTTGTCGCGGGATACATGGGGCGCCGTGCGAGATGAAGACGACGGCTGAATTTCAGAGCAAAGTGCGCGCACATGGCTATCGAGCACAAACACTCACCCCACGGACTCGGCACCGGCTGGTGCGCGGTAAAACCACGCGATGGCGGCGGAGAGGCGAGGCCTTTGCACGACCGTTTGCTATGATCTCGGACGAGCGCGCTCGATCCTGGTTAAGAGCGAGGGCATCAGCCACGTCTTCGGGCAACATCTCTCTGACAAACCCGGCAGACGAGGCAGTGTCTCAACGTCTGGTAAATTTCCCGAACCACTTAATTGTTAATAAGTCCATAACTTCATGGTGTCTACAATAACATGATGTTCTCTTGCAGAAGCATTGACTTCCGCATGTTCCCAAGGTTCCTTCAAGTAGGCGGGGAGAAGGATGTCTATCTCTGACCACGGGAAACAAGGAGCACCCGGTCGCACGCGAGGAGTTGGGGTTTACGTACCTTGGAGGGATGGATTCCACACAACTCCGACACGTATAGGAGTAGGAAGAGATCCAAGGACCAAGACGACGCTTCGGTTGGAACATGTGATTATTGCACAATTTCAAGAACAAATAACAAACTTGCGAGAACCAAGTAAATCAACTCATGCGGCGCAAGCCGCCTGTTAATTTGGGAGCAAGTCCCGCCGACATCGGAGTAGCGTCGCGCCCACACATAATTTCGAACATGACGACGTGCAATTACCGATCGGCGGCATCGAGGTAATGTACATCTCGAGTGCTCCAAAGATAGACCTATAGGACGCCTTAGCTAATTGTGTGCGCTTTTGTAGGAGCCGACGCCCTGCAAGCTCCAAGTGAGGATAGTAGGGTCGATTCCTATTGAGGCTGGGCGGGGTATGGTGTATCCATACCAGGAAGGGGCGATCTGAAGACGGTGCCCGGTGGCGCAGGTTACGCCGAGTGCAGGTGGACATGGTCCATGACAATTTTATGGCCATCCCGCTGGAGATTCCCCCGGACGAAGAAATCAGAACACTAGGGGATGCCACGCACACTTTTATCCAAATGGCCCAAGAAGGACATCGACTTTGGACCCTTGAGGACGCGATATCGAGAGGACCTGCCTCTCAATAGGACCCTCGATGAGTCCGCCTCAACCAAAGCTTGAAGCCCGCCACATCGCTTCCGTCGAGAAGACGACAAAGGGACAAGAAAAGCGTGTCACCATATCGGTCCCTGAGGCGTCACACGGGAAGGCGTCCCTCAGCCGCCTCGTTAAGGAGAAATTGAAATCGAAGAACATTAAGGTACCTCCCAACCCCGTCAAATACTCACTCGGAAGTCCGTTGGTCTCCGGCGCAGAACTAAAGAGCTCAGGAGTAGCTTGTCAAGCTTTGCATGATTGGTACTTGCGCAAGACCGGAGCGAAGGGGTCATCTATGGAATCACCGTCACATACGGGAGGAGCATTTTCTCCACGAGCACGCCACTTCGTCGTGGGCTTCGAAGACTTATTTGACTTATACAACCTAACTGCCCTCGACGCCTCACTTCTACGATGCTGGACACTGTAAGTGTGTGCAATCAATTTCTACACTCACGTGATACCGATAAATATCATAACTCATTGCTTATGTACAGATACATTATGAAACGTGCCCGTCGAATCAAAGAACCGGTGGGTTTCTCGACCCTGCGTGGTCTCCGAGCAAACAATCAACCAAGACGCATCCTACGTCGAGAATTACATAAAAATGGGATTGCTTGCTCAGAACGACAGGGAGTACATAATGGTGCCCTACAACCAGAAGTAAGTGCTTCAATATTTGCTATACAAATTACGTTTCAACATAGGTTTATGACTATAGCAACATACACGAGTTGGTTCCACTGGATTCTTCTGATTCTTGTGCCAAAGAGGAACATGGTATTGTACCTTGATTCTCTACTCAACAAAAATCACGACTTCACCATTCTTAAAGGAATACTCGACAAATATGTTCATTTCCTCCGCACATAACTCTATTGTAGTCTTCCTTCGTTTTAAATGGACAAGGATAACTTTTTTGAATCATGTAGGGCGTTCATTGGCTATGTTGCCGAGGGAGGTTTATACAAGGAGCAGCGCCACACCGACTCACGAGGATGCGATTTCCGATGACGCGCTACAACACAATAATCATATATCATACTCGTAATATTGCGTCTCGAATCGATTTGTACATATATATGTAATTCTATTTTTGCAGTGCCGCCAGCAAAAACGAGATCACCTATGCGCATTCTACGTATGCCATCATATGCAGCTATTGATTGCTTCTAGGATGAACGATCCCCAGGTTTGTCAATCTCGTAATAATTATCTCCTAATTATAAATTTAAATATATATGCTTACTACTTTACTCGCTAGCGATGTGGCTTGAACATAGAGTTAAATGCACTCGAGATGGACCAGGTCACGCACATTCGAGGGGAGCTCTGTGGCTTCATCAAGGCAGACATAGTTAACACCAACGGAGAGTTTCACGCCGTCGACACCGATGAACGACCTCGAAACAATTGATTCAATATTGTAATTCACTTTGGTAGTTGTAATTCAATTTGTAACTCTAGCGACAATATATACTTGAAACATTCTTTTGTAATTGATTTTGAGTTAAATGATCACTTTGAGTTGTCAGTAATTATCTGTGACATGTTTCTACTTGCTAGTTTTCAGAGGGCATGGCTAGCAATTCCGAGGCTAGTGAAAATATAAAAAATTTAATTAGGTTAATAGACTTATCACGAGGCGGTTCTAACTACGAACGAATCGCGATCTTCGAATAACCACAGACGGTTTGTAGTTGAAACCGCTGCGTGATAATGAATTATCACGAGCGGTTCCAACGACGAACCGTCAGTGATCTGAGAATCGCTGGCGGTTCGTGGTCGGAACCGCTGCGTGATTTGTAGTATCACTGACGGTTCCAACAACGAACCGCTCGTGATTCGTAGTATCACAGACGATTCGTGGTTGGAACCGTCTGTGATAAGAGTTATCACATACGGTTTTTCAACCGTCTGTGATAACCGCCTGTTATCTCAGACATAAAATTTCAGACGGTTCAAAAACCGTCTGTGATGACTGTTACGAACCGTCTGTGATGACCTTTTCTTTAGTAGTGAGAGCGTTCTTGGGCACAAAGTCTCAAGTCGTGTGCAAGTATATTTATTCTTTTTTATGATATCTTGTTACACTTAGCATAGGTTGAATTGTGCAAAGTCTTAATTAGGAAAAGTAGTGTGGAAAATGTAGGTAATAATGGTTTAAATTTAGAGTGAATAGTATTGTGGTGATATTTCAGGCTCTTCGCTGGGTCAGGGTTCTAAAGATGGTATCAGAATATCAACCTTCGCTGCATGGGCATGCGCGGGATAGGGGTGAAGGCATATGGTGCATGACGCGTGTGGGTCCGGTGTGGACACACGACAAAACATATGTGCCGACACTAGACGCACGAACATGTACCGAGGGATAGTTCTAGGTATTTGCCGCGTATACGATGTGCTGCCGAGGGCATCAGCCTTTAAGGGGGTGAATGTAACACCTTGGTTTGCTCGTAGTGCGCCCATGTGGGTGTAGGCCATGTGACACATGTGGAGTTGTGTGGTGAGATTAGGCCTACGTTGCTGGTCTAAAGTGAGTTATAGTAGTATATAATGCATGTTGGATCTAAACGTAACACTTCTAGGTTAATCCTTTTACATAAAATTTGAACGAAAGTGTAAATGGAGTGCGATCTGTACGTAGTTCTGCTCCACAGTGAGCTAGGCATTTCACAGATTTTGGGTGAGAGTGTTACTTTGTCGGTTAAACCCGGAGCCTTTCAGTGACTGTAGCGACAGTTAACCAGCAGCTACATCTCAGGGAGGCGACCGATCGACTGACACGGCACAAAGCCTTTCACTGTGTTGATTTCTTCTTCCTGATAGAAAATTAGAAACCTTGCATATGCGCTAGTTAATTAAAGAGCTCTCTGACTCGCTATTCCGACCCAGCCAATAATATTTTACACCAAATTAGACCCCTTCTTCGGTCTCCACAGGTCAACATCACCATACCTTCTCAAACACCCCAGCTGCAGCTGCAGCTACACGAAGCTTCTTCCTATCTCCTCCGATCCTATATAAGCAGCCCTTGCATTGCAGTTCCCACATGCCTAGCTATCGGCTATCGCAATATATCATCCATCAGATTACACATACACCTATCAGTTCATTCTTGCACTAGCCAGAGCATACCTCGTACATATATATACACAGGCGCGCGGCTCATACATATAGCACTAGCGATGGCCATTTGGAGGAAGAAGGAGAGCGCCACCGCCGCCGCCAACCAGGCTTGCTATGTCCGTTCCGTCGGCAAAGGCCTCGGGAGGATCCCGAAAGGGTATGTTCCGATGGTGCTGGTCGGCAATGGGGAAGGTGGCGAGGAGAGAGTCCTGGTGCACGTCGAAATGCTCAATGAGCCACACGTTCTGGCGCTGCTGGAGTTGTCCGCGCAGCGGTTTGGGTACGGCCAGCGCGGTGTCCTGAGGATCCCCTGCGGCTTGCAGCGGTTCGAGCAGATGGTTGGCAGTCGACAGGAGATGCAAGATCACGCGTGCACAACACACTAGCCAGGGGAGATGGTGTTCATCGTTAATTTTGTCGGGTGCTTGTTGCATTGGATCTTTTGTTTGTTATTGATTCAATTTGTTTCTTGTATATATTAATTCCTTTCTGTAGGATCGAATAGCGCAATCAGAGGGGGATGAATGATTGTACTAGATGTTTTTCTACTATCAACCAATCTCTTAATGATATCCTAAAGCCAACCTCAAACCATCAACTGTCGCACCACCTTCAAACAATCTGCTACTAGACACAAAATACCAGAAGCCAAAAGAGCAGCCGGCCAATTCTCTCTCCACAAAACCGAAAACCACCACTCAATGCATGTAGTAAGTCACAGCCGATTCACTTCATGCCATAATTCATGCAGCCAACATCAATATTAACAATAATAAAACTAGTGCCATCAATCAAATCAATAGCCATCCTACTGATGATGTCGGCATAAAATCACACAAGTAATCAATGCACAGGCTCACATGTTTTGGCTCCACAAGCTATCAGCGCCGGCACAATTTACATGAACCAAGAATCGAACTTTGCTGACCTTGTGCAGTCGTCACTAGCCCTGCCGATCCTCCTCTGCAGTCGTTCGGAAAGTACGCTGCTAACCGGCAACGCGAACCTGCTGATCTGCGCGAACCCGACGCCCGTGGTCTGTCGCTCCACCCCGAGTGCCCACGCCCTCGCACAACACGGCAAGTCGAGCAGGTCAATCACGAACAGAAACCATCATTGCAGCAGCCGCCTCTCTAGCAATGGTTTTCTTCGTGTCGTCTAGATATCCGCGCCGTCGCCTTTTTTTCTTCTCTAACCTAATAGTCGGTATATATATATATATATATATATATATATATATATATATATATATATACCCATCTAGCGTTTGGGTATAAACACCCACATACGGCCCAATAGTCCTAGAACCCACTATGTGAACTTAACACCTGATTACACAATATCCAATTTTAGGCATCCTAAAATATGTCACGTGTTGTAGCATCTGGACCACACTTCCGTAGCTCTAGCACGCATCATCCATCTTTAATCTCCATGCGCTCCAACTCGAGCCCGACCGTCTCCTCCAGCATCCTCGACCCTTTGGACCATGACTTCGCACCAAGCTATCTCCCGGTCACCGCCGTAGACCACGATCGCCTTCGAGTTACCCTGCACATGCAAAGACCAAAACAACATATTTTTCCGGCACAAGTTCTTCCCAACTTGACCGATATAAGTCCACACAACACGATACACCTCAAATAATATCTGTAAATAACATTATCAATTATTCATCAACTACAATATATTAAACTTAGTCACATGGTCTAACACTTTCCCATTCCCCTCTCTTGTTTAATAAGAGGAAATGCGTACATATACAGTGCTGCAAACGGTGAAATTGAATTATTCGTCCCGGTTTACGTACTAATTTTTAGTTGCCTAGCATTTTCTTCTCTCGTTCACCTAAATTTGCGGTGCTATCTAATGTGTAATTTTAGCATAATTTTAATGTAGCTTTTAGTTACATTGATCAATTTGTTCGACAGATTTCTTGGCAATTGTGCGTATGTTTTCTTTTGCCTTCTGGCCAGTTTCACGGAGATGGAAGCAGCCAGCAAACCAATGGTAGTTGAGATAAACGGGCATAATCTTGTTTTTAGGATGGAAATCAGTTTTTATTACCTAAGCGCTCGCTCGCTTGTGATATCGATGAGCACCTGTTAGAAATAATAAAAATCCCGATACTTGATGCGTGATGGTACTGATAATCGAATCTATATATCTACAAACAACCGATGATATTCAATATACCTCTATTGATTTTAAGATATAGAAAATTCTACAATAATCCTTAAAACAGAAAAAAAACAAAATTCTTAAAACCAACTCGTTATTCCAGATAAAAAGAAAAGATCTACACTACTTATTTCGGTAGGACCAGATTATAACGGTGTAAATTAACCATGTATAGAGATTAACTAAACTATATTTTCCAAGGGTACTAGAGTTACATAGCAAATATAATATGTTGTAATATCAAACCGCACAATTGCGTAAGAAACTCCGCTAGGTACAACCAAATTTATAGAAGCCTTTTCTTTTGAGGGGACCGAATTTAACATCTACTTGAGCTACTTTACTTTACGCACTATATAATTCACGAGGACAAGGCATCAACCTACTCGGCAACCATAGCGTCACCAATCTATTTGATGAGCGCATACCATTTTGGAAAATTGGACTGCACCCACATGGTAATTTGAAGTTTTTGCGAACGCACCTGTTTGGTTGTTGGATTTAATCTTATTTAGAAAGTATTTTTTGGTTTTAATCTTGTACAAGATTAGAATACGTAGAAGTAGAAAAGCTTGTATCGTATAAAGTCTTGGAAGCCGAGTCTGGCAAGGACTTAGAAGCCGAGTCCGGCATGGATGTCCTGGTCCGAGTTCTGGACGTATAAATCAGTCTTTAAAAGGTCACGAAGTTATGTAGCAAAATAATGAGGTGAAGCAATAAACGTGAATACAAAAAGGAGCAGAGGTAGCTTCATGCATAGGAGCAAAGGGCGCTGCTTGGAGACTGGAGCGGGTCACGTCCGGGAAAGTACCAGCGGGTTCCACAGCAGCACATCGTAAGGTCCAAGCAGAGCCAGAACGCAAAGACCGAGTTGTTGTGTGTTTCTCCGAAACAAATTTTATCTGAACGAAGCGTAGGACTGAGCAAAGAAGATCAATAAATTTCCAACAATTGGTATCATAGCCTGTGCTCGATCCGACGATGCATCGATCATCTTCTCACTCACCTACCCGGCCAAGGATGCCCACCGACGTCGACGCACGACTGGAGGTGGGATCCGGTAGCGGCAGCGGTGGCGGTGGGGAAGTTGTGATCCATCGCGTGGTGAGGGAGTCAGGAGGCTCGGCCGTATACCCGATATTGACGCGAACCAACTATGGAGATTGGTCTCTCGTGATGAGAGTGAATCTACAAGCGCAAGGCTTGTGGGAGGCGATCGGCCTTGACAATGGCGACTACCGTGACGATAGGATGGCGTTGTCTGCCATACTCCGAGCCGTTCCGTCGGAGATGCTGTCTACGCTTGCAGTCAAGAACACCGCCAAGGATGCATGAGACACCATCAAGACAATGCGTATGGGTGTCCAACGCGTACGCGAGGCAAAGGCACAGACGCTACGCAAAGAATTTGATGGCATCAAATTCAAGAGCGGCGAGTCGGTGGATGACTTTGCAATGCGGCTCACTGGCCTAGTCAACAACTTAGAAATATTCAGGGACAAGATTGAGGAAGACCGTGTTGTTAAAAAATTCCTCTGCGTCGTCCCACCAAGGTATTCTCAGGTAGCAATCTCAATTGAGACGCTCGTTGACTTGCAGACGCTCTCGGTGGAAGAACTCACCGGACGACTGAATGCCGTAGAAGAGCGCTACAAACAAGACAACACCGACGGCGCCAGCGGACACCTGCTCCTCACAGAGGATGAGTGGCTTGCGCGCATGAAGCAGCACGAGCATGGCCAGGGCTCATCTGGCCGACAGAAGCCCGGTGGTGGCAGATAATTTTACAAGGAATCGTCGGAGGAGGACGATCGTGACTCATCAAGAAGCCGCGAGCGTGGACGTGGGCGTGAGCGAGGCGGCAGAGGAGAACGTGGAGATTGGGCTAGGCAAGACGATGGTGACAGATCCCATGACAAGTCACATATCAAGTGCTTTAAATGTGATAAATACGGTCACTACGCGTCGGAGTGCCGCGGCCACATAAAGTGCTTCAACTGCGATAAATATGGGCATTATACTTCGGATTGCCGAAACAAGAAGAAGAACGAGGAGGTAAACCTCACCCGAGCTATTGAAGACGACGAGCCGACCCTGCTTCTCTCCTTATGTGTCAACCAGGCGCCGGTCATGGTGATGTTGAACGAGGAGAACGTAGTTCCTAAACTATGCACAGAGGGAGGCAACTATGATCATACTGATGAGTGGTACTTAGACAATGGAGCAAGCAATCACATGACAGGAGATCGCTGCATGTTCCATGAGCTTGACGAGAAGATTTCGGGCAAAGTCAAGTTTGGCGACGGCTCCACGGTGCAAATAAGAGGTAAATGATCAATGCTATTGCAATTGAGAGACCATGTGAGAGGTCCTCCATTGTGAGTGATGAGTATTTGATAACTTGTTGAATAGGTTGAGAGTTGAGTCTCTCTGTTTGTACTATTTCTGTGATGAAACAGGAGAAACAGAACTACCACCATGTATGTAGCGGAAGTTCCGATAATCGGAACTTCCGGCTTTGGAAAGCGGAACTTCCGATTAATCTGGGAAATGTGTTCTGGTGTGTTGATAATCGGAACTTCCGCTCTTGGGAACGCGGAACTTCCGATAAACCTGACAAGGGTCTTCTGCTATGATGAAAATTGGATTTTTAAATCTGGGAGTGCGGTCGTTCCGATAATCAGAACTTCCGCAATGGTAAGTGCGGAACTTCCAATTATCGGCAGAACTGTGCAGAAAGGCATAGTTTGTGATTTTGAGTTTGTATGAGTTTGAGTCTTGTACAAATATTGATGCTATGATATTGGGTAATACTATGTGATGTGTGTTTGTCTGTGTTGACTGTAGGACATCGAGACGAAGTCGTGGCGAGACACGCGGTGATCGGACTAGGCGCAGGCGGCGTTGAGGTCAGTACGGTCGGGATGTGTCGAAGACGGTGTGGATCTTGAGGTGGTTGCGAGTCAAGGACAGCAAGGTGTACGGGAGGCTTCCAGAAGGTGCGCAAGGGGCGAAACGGTCTTTTCGCAAAGCGGCACAAGTGGAGGCGGTTCCATTCGGGTGTAGCGGGCTTAATGGGTTGGAGATCCGTTAGCCAAGGGCTATAAATAGAGGTGAACCCCTGGTTGTAGGGTTAAACTTTTTGAGAGAGAAAATTAGGGTTAGCTTTAGCAAAAGAGATTTTGGAGAGTTTGTTTTGCTTTTTGGAGAGTTTGTTGAGTTGGAGAGGATGAACTGAAATTCATGTAATCATTCCTCTGTGTTTGCCTCTGTAATCTTTTGATTCCTATCAATGAAATTCTGAGGTTTTGGTTCTTTGTTTATGCCTCTTTCTTCTCTCTGTTCATACGTTGAATATCTAGGGTTTTGGTGAAACTTTTGATTCTTCTTATGAGATGGCATGAAACTTGATATCTAGAGTCTTATTGGTATTGCTAATATATCCTCAAAGTTTCATGAGTCAAGGATCAAGGAATCTCTTGAATTTCAGTTTGTGGCCTCTCTTACCCCTTCTTCAAGAAATTCGATTTCTCTTTAATTAGACGATCTTTGTCTGCGATTTCTTCTCATGAGGTCAAGATGTTGTTTAGGATGATGTCCTGTGAGACTTGACCTGAGAAGAGCAGCAAATCAAAAGAATTTCGAATTTTTGAATCGTTACAGTGCGCTCTGTTCTTCTGTCAGGATAATCGGAATTTCCGCCATCTAAGTGCGAACTTCGATTTCGAACTTCCGCACTTTTGTTGGCGGAACTTCCGATTTCGACGTAATGACCGAAGCTTGTTTTCGTTCTCTGATTTTGCTTCACTCCTCTTCTTGAGATTTCCAGAGGGCTTTGTAGGTTTGTTTAAATACAGTAAAGGAGAGTTCTTAATTTTTAAGGCACCATTCACCCCCCTCTGTTGCCATTTCGGTCCTTCAGCAATGCAAGAACGGTATTCAGAGGATACTGACTGAAATCTATTATATACCACGTCTGTGTAACAACATAGTCAGTCCCGGACAGTTAGCGGAACGGGGGTGTAGGGTGGTGCCGCAGGACGAGTTCTTGCGTGTCTATAACAAGAACAAAGATCTGTTGATGAAGGTGAAGAGATCTCCGAACCGGTTATATAAAATTTTTCTGAAAGCTTGTAAACTGGTTTTTGTGAAGGACAGTTTGGAGGAGCCAGAGTGGAATTGGGGAGTAGAGTCAGGACAGAAGGTCTCAGGCGTTGTTGATCTCATCGGTCAAGGACATGACAGGACCCAAGGACGGCACGCAGTTGGCGCAGGAGGCGCAGCAGGTGGAACCTCGGGGGTGCAGACGGTACGCGGGAAGGCGTGCAGGGCACTCAAGAGGACGGCAAGTCCCCGTGCGTCACGATTCTTCTTTGGAGGAACCAGCGGCTCGGGTCAAACCCATGGACCCCATCGGCATGCAAGCACAGCAGGAGGGAGAGGCGGTGTAGCCTCAGCTAAGATGTACGAAGAGAAGTGGGCAGATTTGGTCCAAGAGAGAGGGGCAAGAGGCTCAGGTAACGGCGAAACCCAGGCGGTCGTGGGAGCATGTGCTCCAGCCCAGGTGGGTGTGCAAAGAAGGACGAGTTCAGTCCAGGTGCGAGACGCGACAAGCGTTGGGTTGTGCATGGCTTAGGATGCAGCAAGCACAAGTGGTAGGACGGTATCGGTCCAGGAAGAAATGGCGTGAACGGTATCGATCCAGGAAGGAACGACGCATGAGAGTGTAGGTAAAAAGAGAAGAATTGAAAGTTCAAGTACGCGAGAAGATCAGGGTGATCAAGGTGAAGAAATAAGATTAAGGGGGTGATTGTTGGATTTAATCTTATTTAGAAAGTATTTTTGGGTTTTAATCTTGTACCAGACTAGAATACGTAGAAGTAGAAAAGCTTGTATCGTATAAAGTCTTGGAAGCCGAGTCCGGCATGGATGTCCTGGTCCGAGTACTGGACGTATAAATCAGCCTTTAAAAGGTCACGAAGTTATGTAGCAAAATAATGAGGTGAAGCAATAAACATGAATACAAAAAGGAGCAGAGGTAGCTTCATGCATAGGAGCAAAGGGCGCTGCTTGGAGGCCGGAGCGGGTCACGTCCTGGAAAGTACCAGCGGGTTCCATAGCAGCACATCGTAAGGTCCAAGCAGAGCCGGAACGCAAAAACCGAGTTGTTGTGTGTTTCTCCGAAACGAATTTTATCTGAACGAAGCGCAGGACTGAGCAAAGAAGATCAATAAATTTCCAACATTGGTGTGAACCAAGCAAACACATTTGGTCTGCGCACTATACCTAACAAGATCTTTTTAGTTATTCGAGGAAACGCGTACAGCCATAGAGGGAAGATGGATACATAATGTAATGCCCTGTACATCATTAAGAAAAAACAGAGATGCACCTTTTATACCCACAAATGTATACAAAAAATAGTGCTACAAGGAATATGGACCTGATTTCAAAGCATTCAGTAAGCATTGCATTGCTCAAAGATGTACTACAATTGTGTACATTACAAGTGTTCTGTACTCATTCGCCATGTTTCGCGACAAGTCAAAGCCGTGTTCAGAGGTTTGTGCCCAGTCTTAGTTGAATTCGCTGGAATATTTTCCTAAAGATAAACTTGGGCATGGCTTTGTCTGAAGCCAATCTCCACGTTCCTGACTTTGTTAGAATCATCAAACCATACAGGTGGATCTTCAGCAATTTATTTTACCACACCACTCAGCAAGCATGGTAGCCCACTCACTGACGTTGATCGCTTGCTCTGCTAAGTCGAGATGCGAGTGGCAGACGAGGCATAATAATTTATTGTTAGACTAGTATAACATTTAACCAAAAAATGTTTATATTTAATAGCAAAAATGATATATGGTCTGTACACGTTGCTACAGTCATGTGCAGTTTATGCAGCTTATGTACGACCGTTTTTAATTACCGTAAAATTTACATCCAATTTGCGCAGGTTAGCTTCTAGGGTTTACCTTGCTCAGGAAGCAGTGCGGTAGTGAGGCGGCGGTAACACCGCGTTTCCGCAAGCCACAGGCCGGCCGCCCGAAGGAGAAAAACAAAAAAAAGTTAATCAATGTTTGTAAGTGTCTAAGAGGATACCCCTACAATTGTATTCATTCCTCCTTGACTAGCTACCCGACATCTTGTTTATAGTTTAAAGGTGTAGTCCACAAACACTTGACAAAATAATCAAAATAATGACTACAATCATAGTTAACCAGCAGCTACAAGTCACCTTTCGACTGACACCGCACAAAACCTTCCACATGTGTTGATTTCTTCTTCTTGATAGAAACCTTCTGTCAATTAATTAAAGAGCTCCCTGACTAGCTATTCTGACCCAGCCCATAATATTTTACACCAAATTAGAACCCTTCTTGAGTCTCCACAGGTCAACATCACCATACCTTCTCAAACACCCCAGCTGCAGCTACGTGAAGCTAGCTTCTTCCCATATCCTGCTCTGTCCCCTCTCAGTTTGATCTCTCACGTACTATATAAGCAGCCGTCGCGATTCAATTCTCACACATGCCCAGCTAGCTCATCGCAATATATGTATATATCATACATAGCTCATATAGTACTAACAATGGCCATCCGGATGAAGGAGAGCGCAGCCGCTTGTGGCGACCCAGTTTTCTATGTCCGTTTCGTCGGCAAAGGCCTTGCGAGGATCCTGAAAGGGTATGTTCCCATGGTGCTGGTCGGCGACGAGGAGATGCCGAAGGAGCCGCGTGTTCTGGCACTGCTGGAGATGACCGCGCAACAGTTTGGGTACGGCCAGCGCGGTGTCATGAGGATCCCCTGCGGTGTGCAGCAGCGGTTCGATCAGATGGTACGTGACAGCCGGCGGGAGATGCAAGATCATGCGTGCACATGCAGCACACACTAGCTGGGCAGACGGTTTTCATAGTTAATTTTGTCGGTGGATTATTGCATTGGATTTGGATCCTATCTTATTGATTCAATTTGTGTGTTGTGTATAATAATTTTTTGGGAAGAGACTATAGCAAAGTATACTGTTGGGAACGTACTTGAGTTTCAAGCAAGTTTCATATAATGGTTTCACAAGTTTTGGAAGTTTCGAGTAGGTTTCATCTGATTTTGACGTTTTGAGCACGTTTCAGCCATGTTTCAAAAAGTTTCATTTGCGTTCTAGAAAATTTAAAAGAAGTTTGAAAGAGTATCATGTGTGTTTCAGTATGTTTCACAGCAGTTTTCACAAGTGTCAAAAGAAGTCACAAAGTTTAAAAGAAGTTTTAGAGAGTTTCATGCGTGTTTCAGTATATTTCCCAGAAGTCCCAAAGTTTCCAAGAAGTTTAAGAGAGTTTCATGTCAGTTTCAGTATGATACACAGAAGTTTTCACAAGTTTCAAAGAAGTCCCAAAGTTTTAAAGAAGTTTTAGGGAGTTTCATGTGTATTTCAGTATGTTTCGCTGGAGTTTTCACTAGTTTCAAAGAAGTCCCACTTGTTTTAAACAAAATTTGAGCACATTTCAATTAAAAAAAAACCAATAAGTCAGTATAAATTTCAAAGCAAAATGCTAAATTTTGAGTTTCAAACATGTCGATGATACATCTGAACCACGAGATATGGAGGATTAGCTCACCTCCGTGTCATCATGGTGGCAGAGTGGGCGCTGGCCAGTGAAACTCCCACTGCCCACCGTGCCATCTTGCGACAGCCCGCGAGCCGCGCCTTCTTGCAGCATCTCACGCACCATGACTCGGCCGTGTGTGCCAGTGCCGCACGCCCGCTGTTCCCTACCTCCATGAAAGCTAACCCACTTGTAGAGGCCCGTTCAATTCAACACATCTGCTATTGTGACCTTCGCTACCACTGTACGTACCTTGCCTCCACGCATGACCTCGACTGCTGCAGTGTCCTGAAGGCCTTTTTGGCATTGGATCTGCAATTCTGCATGGAAAAGATCAACCGGGGCCTAAGAGGAGGGAGCGTGGCTGCCCAGAATCCGATGCTGTCGATTTGTGGATTTTAGTTCTCAGAGAGAGAGAGCGAGAGAGAGCAGAGCAGAGATAAATGCTTCAATGGGGAGGAGACAAGTAAGTCCAAGGGATTCAGATCGAATGGCTTGGATCCATCTCATAAGACCAACCCACGGTCGATTGTTGTCCGTTCGTTCAGCTACAAACAGCACCTTGCGTTAGCTTTTTCTATTTCTTTTCGATCTCCTCTTGCTTGCTTGGTAAGATGCAACGAGTAGATATATGTGAGAACCCGAGGTATTTAACTTATAATACTTAAATAATTTGATTGATCCTAGTATTACAAGTCAAATATCTCGCTCTCGGTGCATTGTATACCTCCCAAGAGCAGTATATACACCTTTACAAAATTTAAAGCATCAATTTCATACACAAGTTATTACAATACCGAATCTTCATAATTTACAACACTTAAGTCATTCAAAGTTCATGTTACACAAATAGAACCGACCGACCAAATTAAATGATAAAGTACCAAAATGTAGTAGAAATAATAAGCCATAAGATGACAATAAACAAAAGCCAACCGGCTGCCTTACCCACAAGGCAACCGACCGGAAACCCACCGAGCTAGTCGTCCTACAGGAAGTCAGTCTCACAATAGTAGATCCCTTAGGGATCAACCTCCTCTGAAATTGTAACAGGAAGGTTGAGTACAAAATTGTACTCGCAAGACCTACAAACAAAATAATATATAGATGCATCTATGTATCAAAGGAAAGGCTACTATACTAAACAATTTTAAGCATAAAGCAGTTTTCTTTGTAATAGGATAATAGATTGTAAAGCAATTTAGCAAATCTTTTTTTAAATGTTTAAATAACAGCGAGACAACATTTAAGAACATAAATAACATCATAGAGGTGACTTCCCAACAGCCACCACAACATAGCACGAATTACACATTCGTACCACACGATTTCAAGTTTTAATGAAAATATTGTAGTCTAATCACTACAAGAAATCTGCTGAACGGTGACAATCAGAATTTGTCACGGATCTGTGTTTTTTTTGTCACAATATGGGATCTGTGATGCTCCCATGACGAAAAATCGAATCGTCACCTATAGTGCGTCGCTAATAGGTTTCTGTGACGAAGTAGCGAAATCGTCACAGACTTAGTGACGAAACCATTGTCGTCATGAATTTTATGACGCTGCCACGTTAGATTCTTATTGTCATTGGTAGCCTGGTCAGGCCACGTAGGATCTGATGTGACTGTTGGTTTGTGACGATGTCTACCGTCATAATGTGAGTTAGACCCATGTTAATTTTTGTCATAATTTCTACAAGGCCCATTTTAATTCCATTATGTAGGCCCAACTTATTTTAGGTTAGCCCAAATTGCAGGCCCAATTTTTTTTGGTGTAGCCCTTTTTGACGTTTTTTTGGATGTAACCCATTTTGACATTATGAAAAGCGCAATATATTGCTGGGCTAAAACCATTTTGGCCCAGATAGCCCAGTTTTATCAGGGCCAGGCCCTTTGCCAATTTAGAAACCCATTTTCCAATTTCACAACGGTTTGGCCCAGCACATCCATACAGACAAAAAAATTACAAGCATATACAATAAGTTCATGTCATGTCATAATAGCAACATCCAACACAATGTTCCCAGGTTACATGCATCCAGCACAGTTCACAAAATAATAGTATCCCAGATCACAGTGCCATCAAACCACAAACTACATCAGTTTAGGGAGTAGGGTTCACTTGACCCTGATTGCAGTTCAGCAAACGACGAAGGAGGGCATCAGTATCTGCAATCTTATCCTTCAAAAAGCCAATCTCTTCTTCCTAGCTGCTTCGGATTCTTCCGCCTTCTTCTTCAAGGCATCCAAGTCTTGCTACTGAGCTTCATGTTGGTCTCGAAGTTGGGATACTCCTTGCTTCTCAATGTGAAGTTCAGCTTGAAGCTCTTCCACACGCAAAGAAACGCCTCGTCTTGAGCTCTTCTGTGAGGGTGTTTGAAGGCCCACATGTTGAAGGAATTTGGTTGAGTCACCGAACACTTCAGAAACACCTGGAGTAGGACACTTTGATTCTTGTCCATCTTCCACTGGTTGAGCCACGATGGCTTCCATATCAGCCTAGCAATAGATGGACTACGCGTAAGTGTTATTATTTACAGTATACTTATGTAGAAAAGAAATGAACAAGTGGTGACTAACAATTGCTTTCTTCACTAGCTCACTAAAACCAAGTTTCTTGCTATTATGACACTCTTTGAAGAGGTCAATTGCAGTGGGCTCTACATCTTTATATTTCTCTTGCTTCTGAAATGTTCAAATCATTGCAAAATGTAAACTTCCAACATGGTATGGAAGGGTTTCATAACAAATGTATAAGAACATCATTTATGTAGTACTTACAATAGCATGACAGTGTGCAATGTAGGAACGAGAGCCGGTCCGCTGCTGAAACTGGGCTTTCTCACGGTTCAGTTTGTTTTTCTCACAACGGTCCTACAGAAAGACATATTAGTGTAAAACACGCCAAGCAACAGATAACTAAGCAAATGAACCAATTACTTTCATACCATGTGGTTTAGGTTGGACCACATCTGCACCAGCGCTCTCCATTGCTCATCGGTCATTTGCTTCAGCGGGCTAGTGGTTCTCACTAGATTTGGTGGCACACCATCAAAGTAGCGCTTTTTAAGCCTGTACCTCATCTGTCGTTGTCCAGACTTGAGCAAATCAGCACATGCAGATGTGCCTACCTTTGAGTTGGTGTCCATGGTAAATTGACCCTAACAAAGAGCATACACATTACACAAGAGACATGTGAATACAACGAGAAACAACAGAACATCGAAAACAGAAAGGGATTTCACTTTTGGCCAAGAGTTGATATACTTACTGCAACTTTTCCAATGTAGTCCGTAAGGTGAGACTGATCATTCTTGTACTCTTTCCAATGTGGAAGGACGGTATATCTTTGCCTTAGTATGATCCCACCCTCGATGCAAGCTGCGGCTTGCATAGGTGCCTCAGCCGTTTCTTCCCTTGGAAATTTGGATTGGAATCTTACGACAATGCTCTTGATATCCTATCAAGATCTACGCCTTGTTTCTTCCCCTCTTATTTGATTGTTGACTGACATCTGGTGCATCTGAAAATATGAATTTCATAAAGTTAGTGTAAAGCATATCTACATTTCTTAAAGGGTTGTGCACAATCACTTGCCTTCATCAGAGTACATTTGAATGTGCTCCTCCGATTGGGTAGGTTCCAAAGAATCATGTGTGGCAGTAGGAGGGCTTTGAGTGGCCTGTACTTTTGGATCTGAACTCGTACCAAGGGAAACTTCTGGAGTTAATACGGACTCTCTTGTCTTCTGCCTAGTGCATCTAGCAGGTTGGAATTGATCATCAGGTGCCAACACCCTCTTTGGTGGTACAGTACCTCCTGGAGGCATCCTGGCAGAATTGTTTTCTCTTTGTGCAGATCTCTTCTTAGAAACCTAGAATACAAGAAGAATTAGTAGCACATGAATCAAACTACAAACTGAATATATGATAAATAACACTGCAACAGTGCAAGGACACCACATGAGCAGCCTCTCCCACCCCCACCCCAAACCCCCAACACAAGAGAGAGGCACAGAACAAGAATGAGCACCTTATCGAGTTCCTCTTGTTCAGTGTCCTCATCCTCATTCTCTTGAGGGTCATACTCAGATCCAGAGTCTTCACGACTACGACCCTTAATGTCTACACATGTATTTTTAAGAATTGATGCTAATGAAGTGACGCCAAGTCCTCGCAACATTTGATTGTTCCTCATCAGATTTTGAGCCCTCTTTTTGTCATATTCGGTAAGTGGTGCTTCTTTACGTGAGTAAGAAAACAAGCGTAAGATTGCAATTTTGATACTACAAAGTTACTAGTATGCAACTAATTAAATTGCGGCAAGATTACTATAGAACTCTAGCATACAACGCCCAATGGAAGTAACTAATTTACAAGAACTTTAGCATTTGAGGCAGCCAAGTCCGCCGCTACTGCCCTCGCCACCCTAACGCCGGCTCCCTAACCAGTGGCGGACGCACCACCGGTGGATGACCTGTGGGAGCTAATGGCTTGTTTGGTCGGTGACGCCCGTTTCATGCCCGTGGGAGCTGATTTACTATCTGTAGTAGTAAAACCAGAGAATAGTGCAAAGAACTCACCATAGACCAAATGGCCCATAGCCCAAATAGTATCATAAAAGTGCAAAGAACTCACCGTAGAACGGGCGAAGCCAGGACGACAAGCAACACCATTGATCTATCGTCTCCATGAGCACCCCCTCTATTTTTGTCCTGCGTACGCCACTATCCCTAACGTGCCTCTACCGGGGCCGTGGACGTGCTGCCCTGCCCTGTCATCACCCACCTCCACCGGTCCGGCCTATCGACGCGAACCCCTCACCGTCCGGATGAAGGGAGATGGAACTTACTGGCCAACTTTCTTGGCGCTAGCACCTTCCGCTTCGGCATGCATGAAGGGGGATGGATGTCACTGTCACCCTTCCCCTTGTCGTTGCTGTTGGCCAGCCCTTGCCGTCACCCCACCGAGTGCCGTCGTCTGGAGGAGGGGATTTGGGGGGGGGGATGGATCGACTAGGGTTGGGGAGAGGAGATTTGGGGGAGAGGATTTGAGGAGGGGATTTGGGGGAGAATATGATGGGGTCTGCGCCGCGCGCGTGTGATGTTTACGAAAATACCCTCCACCCGGTTGGGGAGGTCCAGTGATCTGTTAGGACAAAATAGACATTTCACAAAAAAAATTGGGTGGCTGGCGGGGTGGGTTGTGGCGCCACAATGAATATTTGCGCGGGATTGTGGGTGCAATTCGCAGTTTTGCTCTAGTGCCAATATATTTTCACTAAAAAAATTAAGTTAGTGAATTATGAAACTCGTGAATAATATTTTTTGAAGTAATTTAATATGATATGTGATGCTAAAATTCATATAAATTTAACAGATGGTTCAAAAGAAACCGTCTGTGTTGGGTCTGTCATGAGTAGGCATTTGCAGTGCAGGCCTATGACCTGTCAGATCAAACGCCTCTACGTGTGACCTTGCACGCTCGATTCGTGCTTGTAGCCTTTCGGACTACGAAACCAAGCCCCATATAGCCTAGAGGCCATCAACCCTCGACTTTCCGGGCTGCATCCTCGGTGCGGACCAAGTAGTTCCATAGGACGATCTCTACGATGAGATTTACTCGCTGAATGCCACAGACCCTCTCATTAATTGGTCCGTCTGAGGAGGAGCTCCAATCGACATATGATGGCCGCTATGGTCTCCGGTAGATCGGATGGCCTACAACGGATGACATTGCGAATGGAAGGCTTGTCCGCAGCTTGGGCTAGGTTGCGACCGAGGGGTGCGAGTAAACAAACACAATGTAGGCCAGTACAACCGGCGTGAGAGGGGAAGCCATTTGGAGTTTGTGGAGAAAGGGGATCAATGTAACATCTCGTTTGTCCAGAGTTCTGGGAGTTTTCAAAACATAAAAGAACCAGTCGGCTTAGATCTAACCGTTCAGGTCCTCCCCCTTTGCAGATCTGACTGTTCAGGTCCACCCTCCTTTGAGATTTGACCGCCGGATCTCCCCTTTGGAGATCTGAGCCATTCAGGTCACACTACTACAGAAAAGGTCATCACAGACGGTTCGAATAGATCATCACGAGCGGTTTTGAACCGTCGAAATGTTATGTTCGAGATAACAGCGGTTATCACGAGCGGTTGGAAAACCGTCTGTGATAACTCTTATCCTGAGCGGTTCCGACCACGAACCGCTCAGGATTGTTAGTATCGCTGAGCGGTTCGTTGTTGGAACCGCTCGCGATACTACTGTAATCCTGAGCGGTTCCATCCACGAACCGCTCGTGATTTTGGTATCCTGAGCGGTTCGTGGTTGGAACAAATGCGTGATACTAGAGAATCGCTGAGCGGTTCCATCCACGAACCGTCTCGTGATTCTTAGTATCACGAGCGGTTCGTTGTTGGAACCGTCTGCGTGATAATCTGAGAATCGCTGCACGGTTTCAACTACAAACCGCTCGTGGTTATATATCACAGACGGTTCGTTGTTAGAACCGCTCGTGATAAGTCCTTTAACCTAATTAATTTTTTGTATTTTCACTAGCCTCGGGAATTGCTAGCCATGCCCTCTGAAAACTAGCAAGTAGAAACATGTCACGAGATAATTCCGACAACTCAAAGTGATCATTTAACTCAAAATCAATTACAAAAGAATGTTTCAAGTATATATTGTCGCTAGAGTTACAAATTGAATTACAACTACCAAAGTGAATTACAATATTGAATCAATCTGTTTCGAGGTCGTTCATCGGTGTCGACGGCGTGAAACTCTCCGTTGGTGTTAACTATATCCGCCTTGATGAAGCCACGAGCTCCCCTCGAATGTGCGTGACTGTTCCATCTCGAGTGCATTTAACTCTATGTTCAAGCCACCGCTAGCTAGTGAGTAAAGTAGTAAGCATATATATTTAAATTTATAATTAGGAGATAATTATTACGAGATTGACAAACACGGGATCGTTAGTCCTAGAAGCAATCAATAGTCGCATATGATGGCATACGTAGAATGCGCATAGGTGATCTCGTTTTCTTGGGCAGCTTCGCAAAAATAGAATTACATATATATGTACAATATTCGAGACGCAATATTACGGAGTATGATATATGATTATTGTGTTGTAGCGCGTCTGGAAATCGCATCTCGTGAGTCGGTGTGGCGCTCGTTCCTTGTATAAACCTCCCTCGGCAACATAGCCGATGAACGCACTACATGATTCAAAAAAGTTATCCTTGTCCATTTAAAACGAAGGAAGACTACAATAGAGTTATGTGCGGAGGAAATTAACATACCTATCGAGTATTCCTTTAAGAATGGTGAAGTCGTGATGTTTGTTGAGTAGAGAATCAAGGTACAATACCATGTTCCTCTTTGGCACAAGAATCGGAAGAATCGATGGAACCTACTCGTGTATGTCGCTATAGTCATAAACCTATGTTGAAACGTAATTTGTATAGCAAATATTGAAGCACTTACTTCTGGTTGTAGGGTACCATTATGTACTCTCTGTCGTTCTGAGCAAGCAATCCCATTTTTATGTAATTCTCGGCGTAGGATGCGTCTTGGGTGATTGTTTGCTCGGAGACCACGCAGGGTCGAGGAAACCCACCGGTTCTTTGATTCGATGGGCACATTTCATAATGTATCCGTACATAAGCAATGAGTTATGATATTTATCGGTATCACGTGAGTGTAGAAATTGATTGCACACACTTACGATTGTCCAAAGATCGTAGAAGTGAGGCGTCGAGGCGCTTAGGTTGTATAAGTCAAATAAGTCTTGAAGCCCACGACGAAGTGGCGTGCTCGTGGAGAAAATGCTCCCTCCGTGATCGACGGTGATTCGAAGATGACCCCTTCGCTCCGGTCTTGCGCAAGTACCAATCATGCAAAGCTTGACAAGCTACTCCTGAGCTCTTTATTTTCGCGCAGAGACCAACGGACTTCCGAGGAGTATTTCACGGGTTTGGGAGGTGCCTTAATGTTCTTCGATTTCGATTTCTCCTTAACGAGGCGGTGAGGGACGTCTTCCGTGTGGACGCCTCGTGGACCGATATGGTGACACGCTTTTCTTGTCCCTTTGTCGTCTTCTCGACGGGAAGCGATGTGGCGGCCTTCTGAAGCTTTGGTTGAGGCGGACTCATCGAGGGTCCTATTGGAGAGGCAGGGTCCTCTCGATATCGCGTCACTGAAGGGTCCAGTGCGATGTCCTTCTTGGGCCACCGGATTAAAGTGTGCGTGGCATCCCCTAGTGTTCGATTTCTTCGTTCGGGAATCTCGGTAGGATGGCCATGAAATTGTCATGGACCATGTCCACCGCACCTGGCGTAACCTCGCGCCACCGGGCACCGTGGTTTGATCGCCCCTTCCGGTATGGATACACCATACCCCTTGACCTCAATAGGAATCGACCCTACTATCCTCACTTGGAGCTTGCGGCGTCGGCTCCTACAAAAGCGCACATAATTAGCTAAGGCGTCCTATAGGTCTATCTTTGGAGCACTCTGCAGATGTACATTACCTCGATGCCGTCGATCGGTAATTGCGTCGTCATGTCCGAATTATGTGTGGACGCGACGCCACTCGATGTCGGCGGTGACTTGCTCCCAAATTAACAGGCGGCTTGCGCCGCATGAGTTGATTTATTTGGTTACGCAAGTTTGTTATTTGTTCTTGAAATTGTGCAAAAATCACATGTTCCAACCGGCGTCGTGGTTGGTCCTTGGATCTCTTCCTACTCCTATACGTGTCGGAGTTGTGTTGGAATCCATCACTCCAAGGTACGTAAACCCCAACTCCTCGCGTGCGACCCGGGTGCTCCTTGTTTCCCAGGGCCGTAGACAGTACATCCTTCTCCCTGTCTACTTCGAAGGAACCTTGGGAACATGCGGAAGTCAATTCTTCCTGCAAGAGAACATCATGTTATTGTAGACACCATGAAGTTATGGACTTATTAACAATTAAGTGGTTCGGAAAATTTACCAGACGTTGAGACACTGCCTCGTCTGCCGGGTTTGTCAGAGAGATGTTGCCCGAAGACGTGGCTGATGCCCTCGCTCTTAACCAGGATCGAGCGCGCTCGTCCGAGATCATAGCAAACGGTCGTGCAGCAGTCTCGTCCTCCGCCGCCCACTGCGTGGCTTTACCCGCGTACCCAGCGGTGCCGAGTCTGTGGGGGTGAGTGTTTTGTGCCTGGATAGCTCTGTGCGCCGCACTTTGCTCCTGAAATTCAGCCGTCGTCTTCATCTGCACGAAGGCGTCCCATGTATCCCGCGACAAAAATTGATACGTCGTGAAGGGCGTCCGACCCGTGTTCACGTACTGCGTGACAAGCAGGCTCTTGAAGGTCCTCCACGCATGGGACATCGCCAAGAAGACGTGCCATCGCACTGCGTGCAGTCCGCCGAGGAAAGTGAACGAGGCAGAAAGTTCAGTCCACAACTGGTCTCTCTGTACATCCGTCAGAGACTTCCAGGTTGGGGTGGTGATGGGGACCCGTTCCCTTGCAAGTACCCCGCAGACGGTCCGGAATCTCGCAGCTGCTTTCTTGGGACTCAGCGGGATCCCGACGTCACTGACCTCCGTGATCGTCATGCGGCCCGAGGGCAATTTGGATATTCCTCTGCCTTCTCGCCTGCGTACCACCTTGATCGGAGATCCAGACGCATTTGGCGACGTCGATGACGGCGGCGAAGACGGTGCCTCTGCCATCTCGCTTACTTGCTATCTATATAAGTTACGTACGCAATTATTACATAGTATATAAAATTGAGTTTGTACTTCAAATATTAAAAATTAACTCGTTTTGATCCATAGACCAGAGTACAGACTATCTGTAAGTGAGTCATGCCAGTGTACTCCGTTAGATGATATTAAAGATAGTAGTCAATATTTGAATGTCCACAAAAGCATTCCAGATCTCAGGAACCATAGGACATTTGTGGGCAAGCAATGCAAAAAATTGTTTCATAAAAGGCATTAATCACCATATAAGAGAACGTTGATGATAAATACAATGTTATGCCCAACATTAACAGAAGGAGATCAACCATAAGGAGCATAATGTACATATGATTGATTATGGAGTGTGCTCTCAGAGAGAGAGTTGCAAAGGAACTAGCCTTTGCCATCTCAACCCCATTGTCAATAATCTTCATAAATTGAACTAAACAACACAAATTCACAACTTGAGCTCTAAATAATGCTTAACTACTCTGTCTAAAGATAGCAAAGCCAATAGACCACTCAATAAAATTATGATTAACCAGGAGATCAAGTTTGATCACGAACAATACTCCAATTCTCCAACAGTTGATCACGAATAATACTCCAATTCTCCAATTCTTATAATAATGAAAGAATTATACTTTTATTTAAAGCAGATAATGTATGTGTTACACACAACCGGGGAACATGCAACCCACATTTAATAACATGTTAGAACAAAGTGAACTATCTCCAGCAGATTCTATATCCAATGCATATCTTTGTGAGCGCCATCTGAATGGCACAAATGAACAAGGAGATCGTATTGAAAACTCGAAGCTACCAAAGAAATGTATACATAATGAACCCCCGATACATGCTATGGATGAGACTATGTAACACTTGAAAATGAACCACTACAACCACAAAGATGCAATCAAGAAAATACTACTACCAATGACTTTTTAAGTTTCACCAATGTCATCAGATTTCTAGAAATAGGTGTTACAACACAATCGGTTGGGGCACATCAAATATTTTAAATGCTACAATCAACACCCATGATCAAGCCGACCAAACTACAAAGAACTTATTGGCACACCTCGCATCCCGCACTAGAGCTCAAGTATGAAATGATTATCGGTTCAATCTCGATGATTTGACCATTATCATCATTGAGCAAACCGGCCAAAGCCCAGCGTACAAAATGCAATTTCTTCAGATACGTAAATAAAGCAGATATTGAGAATCAACTAGCACCGCAAATATGTATATGAAAGTACCACCAAGGCAAAGCAAAGGCACAATACTCATCAAGCGGTTAATGCCGCACAAGACAACCGAGAAGCTTGGCCGGGGCCTGGGAGGCGTTCGAGAGGAGGCGGCTCGGGAGGAGCGGGTCGGGGAGGAGGGGCGCGGGGGGGAGGAGGGGCGCCGGGTCGGGAGGTGTTCGGAGAGGAGGCGGCCGGGCTCGGGAGGCGCCGGGTCTGGGAGGAGGGGGCGCCGGGTCGGGAGGTGTTCGGGAGGAGGGGCGCAGGGTCGGGAGGCGCTGGGTCGGGAGGAGGGGCGCGGGGTCGGGAGGCGCCGGGGTCGGGGAGGAGGGGCGCGGGTCGGGGAGGTGTTCGGGAGGAGGCGGCGAGAGGGCGACACCGATAGGGTTAGATCAAAACCCTATCGGTGTCGTAACCTATATAATCATCAGCATCACAGGCGGTTCTCGAGGGAACCGTCAGGATAAACATCTGAGCGGTTCTTGAGAAATGCGTGAGGATCTTTATCAATGACGGTTCATGAGAAACCGTCTGTGATGTTTCCACATCAGGCATACTAGAATTTTGCAAATAAGCCCTCTGTGTTTTGTGAAATTACAAAGGGGTACTCAATTTATATCATTCAGGTCCTTGGGGCCAAAAATCTTTTAGATTAGACCTTAGAATTAACGCATTTTTGTTCTAACACATGGAAATCCTGCAAATTAAACCCTAGAAGAGTTCTGGTTTTGTTATTTAGTATTAAAGGATTTATTTAATCACTAGAATTTGTTTTTCTGCTATGGAAATTGTTTCTATGCTTAGAAAATTAGCAGAAAATTACTGCAAATTCGCATATTCATATGTTACTATTTGAGTAAATTGTTTATATGTTGTACTCGAATGTTTTGACTCATGTGTCCTATTTATGAGTCAAATGTTGTTGTTTTGCATGATATAGACAACATGACTCGTGTAAGAACCATACCAACAGGGGGTTCCCATAGTTGAGTCATGGTTGCTTCAGCTATCTCTACTGGGAGTTGGAAGTTAAAAATCACCTCGTTGCCAGGACATGCATACCATCCTAAATAAAGATGGTATGCTTTTGCAGAAACAAGATGGAATCAATTATTCTTGGTATCAAGTGTTTTTCTCATAAGTGGTATCGAGTTCGTACAAGTGGAATTAAATACTTGACAATTGTCATCAATTTAAAGATCATAAGTCCATAACACATTAACACATGACAATGGAATAAATTAGTTAATTACAATGGAGTAAATTCTTAATTAAAATATAGCCCTTCATGATGATCGACGCATATAGCTAGCTTCCTCATTGGGTTCTTCCTCGAGCCTGATGCCGTCTCCGAAAGGTGGCAACTCGTCAAATTGATTGTATTCTTCCTCGTCCACTACATTCTCAACTCCGACAATCCTCCTTTTTCCATGAAGAACTACGTGACGCTTCTTATTTGCCGGGTCGGTTACATAGAAGACTTGAACAACTTGGTTAGCTTGCAGTACGAATGGTTCGTCTTTGTATCCGACACGTTCGAGGTCCACGGTAGTGACGCCGCATTTGTCGACCTTCACTTGTGGGAGATGGACCCAACGGCACCAAATAGGGGATCTTGAAAAGCACGTAGTCGATCTCCCATATCTCCTCTATTTGCCCATAGTACGAGCTCCTCAACCCATCAGATCTTGAATGCATCTATCACGGACACCGCTGCTCGCCTTTGTGCTCTTCCTATCTGGTATGCCGTATAAAATGTGTACCCATTTATGTCGTATCCTTGCCATGTGACAATTGTAAATCTGTGGCCCTCTTGCCAACCATAGCGTATCATCACTTGATGACCTCCGAGTGATTCGCGCTTTAACCATTCGTTGAACCGACGGTTGTGCTCTCTGGTGATCCAAACCTCCGACCGGTGCGGATTACATTGGCGTACCATGTCTTTGTGCTCGTCGATGTACGGGGACACTTGGGTCATGTGTTGCAAGACCGTGAAATGGGCTTGAGCGCACGTATCGGATCGGGAGTGATTGATTTCCTTCCGATGGTCCCGATACCATCGGTCTCCCCTCATGGCGAGATAGAGGCACACCAATCGGATCCACCGAGCCATGTAGTCGACGCAGAACTCAATAAACTCTTCCGTTGCATAACCTTCGATGATCTCGCCCTCCGGTCGAGATCGATTCCGACGTAGGACTTGAGAATTCCCATGTACCTCTCGAACGGGTACATATGACGAGAAACACAGGTCGCATATCTTTATCTCTTTCACAAGGTGAACAATGAGATGGACCATGATATCGAAAAATGACGGAGGGAAATACATCTCAAGATGACACAGAGTCGTCACTACCTCGGCCTGCAGAGCATCTAGTCCTTGGGGATCGATGACCTTCTGAGCAATTGAGTTGAAGAAATAACACGACCTCAAGATTGCCACTCGGACCTTGTTCGGCAAGATACTCCTAATTGCAACAGAAGCATTTGTGTCATCAAGACACGACAATCATGCGACTTCATACCAATTAATTTCAAATCTTGCATAGAAACAAGTTTCTTAATGTTAGCGGAGTAACCAGACGGACTTTCACACCGTGCAAGCTCTGGCACAGTTCATTTCTCTCGGCCTTGGACAGAGTGTAGCAAGTCGGGGAAGATACGTTCGTCCCAGATCGGTCTCTTTCGGTGCTAACTCGGTCCTTATGTTCATATCGACCAAGTCACGCGCGTGCGTTAACACCATCCTTTGTTTTGCCACTAATGTTCAAAGAAGAGACCAATCAAGCTATCACATACATTCTTCTCTACGTGCATAACGTCGATGCAGTGGCGAACTTCTAAGTACTCCCAATAAGGCAAGTCCCAAAAAATTGACCGCTTCTTCCAGATGTTCTTCTCACGGGTTCTTAATTTACGTCCCTTCCCAAGCACAACATCGATATCCTTAACCATATCATAGACCTCTTTCCCACTAAAAGCCCTTGAAGCTGAACCGTCTTCCTTATTTCCGTCGAATTGTTTCTTCATCTTGCGGTATGGGTGACTCCTCGGAAGGAACCTACGGTGGCGCATATACACGATTTCTGTGAGTTGTTCACCATACACTCTCCGTAGCATCTAAGCGGTCTTGATGTGCTTTGGCTCCTTTTGTACTGAAGCCCGATAGGTTACCAAGGGCAGGAAAATCATTGATGGTGCAGAACAACATGGCGTGTAAAGTGAAGTTCTCTCGTTTGTACGCATCCCATACTGTACCCCTTCGTTCCACAGTGTCACAAGATCTTCCAGCAATGGTGCTAGGTACACATCAATATCATTCCCGAGTTGCTTGGCCCTTGGATAAGTAGTGTCATCAAAATGTATTTCCGCTTCATACACGTACCAAGGAGGAAGGTTGTACATACATAGATTCACGGGCAGTGCTATGTCGGTGCTCATGTTACCGAAAGGATTCATTCCGTCCGTACTCAACCCTAACCTTATGTTCCTCGGTTCCGCACCGAACTCTTCGAAGCTCCGATCGAAGTTTCTCCATTGGGCAGAATCAGCAGGGTGTCTGAGCTTCTCATCTTTCTTACGCTCCTCCGAGTGCCAACGCATCAATCTTGCCTCCTTTCGGTTCGCAAATAAACGCTTCAAACGTGGGATCACAGGCAGATACCACAACATCTTAGCAGGAGGTCCTTGCTTCGCCTTAGCAGTATTCTTCCGCTTGTATCGGGATGCTCTGCACACGGGACATGCATGCATGTCTGCATACTCTTTACGGTAGAGGATACAATCGTTCGGACATGCATGTATTCTTTCTACTTCCATTCCCAACGGACAAAGAACCTTCTTAGCTTGGTAGGTCGTGCTGGGCAACACGTTTCCTTCGGAAGGATGTCAGCTAAGAGACCTAACCACCACCGTAAAACTCTTGTCGGACCAACCATTGCTTGCCTTCAATTTCAGCAGTTCAAGCACGGTTGACAACCTTGTGTATTCCGGCTTGCAGCCAGGGAACAAAGGTTTCCCCGAGTCCTCTATTAAGCCCTCGAATTTACAAAACTCTCTCTCACCGTAGTTCCCTTCTGCATCGCGTAGCATCTGATCCAGATTGTCATCATGCGATCTATCCTCATCAAAAGCACATTCCATACCCTGCATATCGTTGACTTCCTCGGCGATGTCGTCATTACTGACTTCCGGTATAATCTGCTCTTCACCGTGACTGCTCCAACATGTATATCCTTTTTTGAAACCTCTTCGTATTAAGTGAGCTTCGATCTGCGCCGGGTTGTTAAACATTTTCATATTACATAATCAATGCATGGACAAGTACATATATTTTATCCCCTTCTTCAACATATCACCTGCGCGGCTCTTCTAAAAGCAAACACGCCATTAATATACTCTTCACTCACACGGTTCTCAATGTACATCGATTTGGTCCATCTACACATTAGTGAGTACTCTATATTAATAAACGCAAGTAATCTTTATAATGACCAAACACATTAGTGAGTACTCTATAGCAAATATAAAGGTTCTGATCGATCGTTACCCTTCTCTCCAAAGTGGCGCAATGTGGGAGGAGGCGCAGATCAGTGCCGCAATGGGCGGGGAGGAGGCGGGGTATGACTCAAAATGGGAGAGGAGGAGGTACGGGTAACAGCTCAAAATGGGGGAGGACGCAGCAGCAGGAGGGTGGCGGCGGTTCAAATGGATTTAATAGAAATGGGACTGTCGGCGGCGGACTCAGCAGCAGGAGGGTGGCGGCGGTTCAAATGGATTTCATAGAAATGGGGGTATCGGCGGCGCTACTTATAATCTCGATATATCACGACGGTTCTTTAAAAGAACCGCTCGTGATATTGAACTATCACGAGCGGTTCTTTTAAAGAACCGTGCGTGATATGCTTGTATCACGAGCGGTTCGTTAAGCGAACCGCTCAGGATATTTCACGACGGTTCGCTTAACGAACCATCCGTGATACAAATATTATCACGCAGGCGGTTCGTTTAACGAACCGTGCGTGATAAAGGAGTATCACAGGCGGTTCGTTAAACGAACCGTCTGTGATACTTATTTATCACAGACGGTTAACAAAGAACCGTCTGTGATAATTTTATCACATACGGTTCCTTTTGAACCGTCTGTGATGGGGTGTCTAGTATAGCATGTTCTGTAGTAGTGTCATCCCTCCTTTGAGATCTGACCGCCGGATCTCCCCTTTAGAGATCTAAGCCGTTCAGGTCCTCCCCCTTGTAGATCTGACCATTCAGGTCCTCCCCCTTTGCAAATCTGACCGTTCAGGTCCTCCCTCCTTTGAGATCTGACCGCCGGATCTCCCCTTTGGAGATCTAAGCCGTTCAGGTTCTCCACCTTTGTAGATCTGACCGTTTAGGTCCTCCCCCTTTGCAGATCTGACCGTTCAGGTCCCCCCTCCTTTGAGATCTGACCGCCGGATCTCCCCTTTAGAGATCTGACCATTCAGGTCCTCCCCCTTTTGCAGAACTGATCGTCCGGACCTCCCCGTTGCCTTGGATCTTGACCGTTGAGGATCTCTTTTTGAGATCAGAGCGTCAGGACCTCCCCTTGCTTGAGATCTTGACCGTGGGTTTTTGAGTTCCAAGTAACCTTCGGACGGTCTGAACGTTACCTCAATCCAAGCCAAACGTGCGTCGCGGTCACGGAGATGAGCGCCCACGCGCGCGGCGAGCGATGTCTTTGCCGCTCGAACGGCCCAATGGTTCTCAGCCGTTGATCTGAAATGGAGGGCTGAGATCCAGGTAACCTTCGGACGGTCCGAACGTTACCTCAATCCCAACCGTTGATTGGGAATCGGACGGCCGACAGTGATTGAGCCGATGGAGTGATCCGAACGGCCCAATGAATCTCGACCGTTGGATGGCGATCCAACGGCTGGAATCGCATGAACCACTCCTCGGTCGAAAGTCGATTTTTCCGAGTTGGTTGAACCCAACCAAGTGACTCGGTCAGTTCGGAGTGAGTGTTGGATCAAGATCCAACGGTGCACAGTGAACCAATATTTAAAACGCGTCGAGCTCGGGCTTTAAAAATCGGTTCGTCTAGTGTTTGGCCTCCACGCCCAAATCGATTCTAGGGTTTTGCCTCCACGCCCAAATCGGTTATAGGGTTTGGCCCTCCACTCCCTGAAACCGGCGACCTGAAGCGTCGCTCTCGTGGTACACCTCGACCGTCGCTCACCTGTGCGTTGCCGCACCATGGACAAGCAGAAATGTCACGCGGAGATGCGCTCTGAGTGGTCAGCCACAGGCCCTAGCGGTGGGCTACCTCTCGTGTCGTGCCCAAAGTGCCAAGCCACGATGATCTGGGCCGTGTCTGGGAGCTCTAAGAATCGAGGAAAGGAGTACTACAAATGCCCTAGAAATGAAGGGGTCAGAAACTCCCTTTTTTTGTTGAATTTGGTTTTTGGTTTTGCCGAGAAATTTATGGTTTTTGTTGCTCCAGATGTATTCGGGTGAGTGCGACACATTCATGTGGAAAGACCAATACCTGAGCCATTTGAGTGGGCTGCATCCTGTCGGACACCAGAGAAGAGATGGAAATGAAGTGGTTTTCAAAGTGGACCACTATGTATTGGAACAACATTTTGCTCTGATGAAGAGCTCATTGGACCAGATCAAGACTTCATTGGACGAGATAAACAATTCACTCAGGAAAGCCACTTCTGGAGATGAAAAGTTAAAAATGGTTGTAGTTGCATTTGTATTCTTGCTATTAGGAATTTGCATTGAGAATATTGTCAACTGATTTCCTAATTTAGTTATCTTCAAGTCTTTTGTAATGTAATATCTCGTTTGTATAAACTCTGTCTGAAATGGGAAATGAAATTTGAAAAGATGTCTCAGTGTAATATCTTCAAATCTTTTGTCTACTAATTTCCTAATGGAATGTTGGAATGCATTTCAGCATGGTTCATACAGTTGATAGTTGGATAAATGGTTCTCTTGTTGCAATTGTGACTCTGAAACTATGGCCAAATTAACATCAGAAAATACAACAAAGTGCTAGATTAACATCAATCTTACATATCTATGCCCACATTACAACAAACTAACAGATCACAAACTACTCCTCATCTCTATCTATCTCAGGAATTGCGCGATCTTCATTATCACTACAGTACTGCATGTAAGTTTCGTCGTCTTCATCAGACTCGCAATTGACATCATCCACTTGGTTGCGAGCATTTTCAAGGACACTAGAAGGGACAATATGACACTCTCCATCATCAGCATGTAAATTTTCAGGAATAGGTTCATCATCTTGGTATGTAAGTTCCTTCTCAGTTTCTGTTTCAGTGACACTCCACAAATGCCTATGCTCAAACTTTTGAACAACTCTCCAGTCTCCACCAAACTTTGTGTCCTGCAAGTAAAATACCTTTGTTGATTGTGCGGCTAGAATAAAAGGATCTCCTTTGTACCAGTAACTTGTAGTGTTGATGCTTTTGAAATATCCATCATCTTTCAATCTTGTCTTCTTGCCATCAAGATCAAACCAGCCACAACGAAATAAAACAACTGTTCGACGGACGTCTTGGCTTGAGTTATACTGCAACTCGATAATGTCTTGCAGACAACCATAAAAATCAATATGCTCACCATTATGTGTACCCTGAACCATGACTCCACTGTTCTTAGTCTTTCTATTTTTTTCTTGGTCAATCGTGTGATATCGAACACCATCAACAATACATGCTGAATATAATCTCACTCGCATATCTGGTTGGCATGCTAATGAATATAGGTCATCACTGACCTCTACTCCTTCCACATAACGCAATCTTGCCATCTGAACAATAGAAATGTCAGCATGATGATAACCTATACACCTGATCAGAGTTCCATCCAAAATTGCAAAGAAAACTCACATGCTTCTTACACCATATGGCAAATTCATGCTCTAGCCTTTTTTCCACATCATAACTACCTTCTTTCTCTAACTCTTGTCTACATAACCTGCATAGTGGCTTCAGAAATTACAGATAAATCGTATATTATATCTGAAACAAAAGTCAAAAGTGTTAGAAGGGATCACATACTCCATAAATGGATGAACCTCAGGACAATTGTTGAGCACATACCAAACCATCTTTTCATAACAACCTTCAAGACATGCCATCCTTGAGGCTCCAATTAAATGAACACCATGCTGAAAAACAGAGAGGTCACATTCTTTTAAGTCAACACGCTCTCTATTCCTGCCCTCTTGATTGAATCATGTCTCCACATCATTCAAGTACCTTGAGCAAAAAGTTAAACACTCATTAGCAACATATGCTTCTGCAATGGATCCTTTAGGTCTAGCCCTATTCCTCACAAAATGCTTCAGTGTACATAGCCTTCTTTCCACTGGGTACATCCAGCTATATTGCACTGGGCCTCTTAGGATTGCTTCATCCGGTAAATGAACAGCCAAGTGCACCATAACATCAAAGAAAGCTGGTGGAAAAATTTTCTCAAGCTTGCACAAAATGATTGGGATTTGAACTTTCAATTTATGCAGAACATCTAGCTTTAGAGTTTTGCAACATAATCACTTGAAAGAAATTTCCTAGCCAAAGAATCGCTTCTTATATTTCCTTACTCATGATTCCTCGTAGGGCAGCAGGTAAAATTCTTCGTAGAAGAATATGACAATCATGAGTTTTTAAACCTACCACCTTGCATCCATCCGCACTAATACATTTTGCTAAGTTAGAAGCATATCCATCTGGAAATTTCACCGCTCTTATAAATTCAAAAAATTTACGCTTTTGGTCTTTTTTTCATTTCATACGGGGCTTTTGGGATACTGTATAAATCTCCTTCATACTCCAAGTGTAAAAAAGATCTTATGCCCATATCTTCCAAATCTAGCCTAGCACTGACTGTGTCCTTTGTCTTCCCATCAATGTTGAGAAATGTACCAAGTAGGTTGTCACATATTTTTTTTTTCAATGTGCATTACATCAAGATTGTGCCGCAGCTTCAGACTCGACCAATATGGCAAGTCAAACAAACAAACTCTTCGAGTGTAAACTTGACCATCGGCTTGACACTTTCTCTTATTACCGCTTTGCGGATGCTTTCCTGGTCTAACATCTCTTACATTGTCCAGTTGCTGTAGCAGCTCCTCTGTACTAAGTTCCCAAGGCTTCGCACGGGTTTTATTCTCATCATTAAATTCTTTCCTTTTTCTCCACGGATGATCCCTTGCAAGGAAACGACGATAGCCAATGTAACATATCTTCCGCCTTAATTTCTTTGAGCATGGATCTTTGTCACAACACACACATGCATAATAACCTTTTGTGGTTCGTCCCGACAAGGTGCCTAATGCTGGATAATCATGAATGCACCATAAAATTGCAGCATGTAGATCAAACATACTAGCACTACATGCATCATAAGTACGGACACCCTTCCAAAGCTCCAGCAACTCTTCGATGAGAGGCTCCAAGAACACATCAAGATCCTTTCCTGGACATTTTGGATCTGGGATCAGTAGGGCCATCATGAAGTTGGATTGTTCCATACATGCCCAGGGTGGCCCGTTGTAAGGCACGATAAATACTGGCCACATGCTATAGGAGGAGCTCATGTTGCCAAATGGATTGAAACCATCTGTAGCAAGGCCAAGCCTCATGTTCCTTGCATATTTTGCAAACCACCCATATTTTCTGTTGAATTCTTTCCATGCCTCACCGTCAGCAGGATGGCTGAGTTCATTGTCCACAGGTTGCCGCTTCAACTTGTTTCATTGTGCCTCATCCACTGTATTTTTGGAAGCAAACATCCTCTTCAGCCTTGGAATCAATCGAAAATACTGTAATACCTTCACAGGAATCTGCTCCTTCCTTCTGCATCTTTCCATCTAGATTCACCACATACTGGGCACTCATCATTGTTGGCATACTCCTTTCGAAACAAGACACGATTATTCTTGCAAACATGGATTGAATCATATCCAAGTCCGAATGCACGGATAAAGTTCTTTCCTTCATTGTAAGATGTGGGAAGAAAGCAAGCTGGGAATGCTGAAGACAACAACTTCAAACAATGCGATGATCGCAACATTCTTGATTCGATAGAATGACTTGATATGAAGTAACTTCACAACAAATGTAAATCTTGAAAAATGAGCACATGCAGGATAAAGCTGGCGCTGCAACTCTGCTATTACACTTCCAAACATTGAATTTCGTCCACCTTGTTCTTCAGTTGTGTATAACTCCTCTACCATATCTGGAATTCTATCATCATCGTCGTCGTCCTCATTCAAACCAACATCCTCTTCAACATCATGTTCTATAGTATCGAATGGTTCATTCTCATGCGGTGCATTTTCATGAATTCCATCATCCAATGGTTCTCCATGATGGATCCACCTATTGTATGTGCTTGACATCCCATGAATATATATGTGATACTCCACAACTCCTTGAGGTCTATGAGCCCGATTCAAACATACACGACATGGGCAAAGTATTTCAGCATTCTCATCAAATTGGGCACTAACAAATTGCATGAACTCTTTCACCCCATTCATATGTGTAGTGCTAAACTGTCTGGATTTAATCCAAGATCTGTCCATCTGTCAGACACTCAAACAAGTACAAATTAATCAAAATTATTGCCCATCTACCAGCCATTCAAACAAGTAAACCTTAATCAAAGTTATTGTCCATGTTGTTCACATCTTCATACTGTTCAACTTCACAAAACATAAATATTTTGCAATGACCGAATGGCTTACAAAATTAAGTGTATTCTAAACTCTCAAATTGGTAATTCAGTGGCATATACTCAAGTTAAACCATGGACCAGCTAAAAACGCACAAAATCTACAATAGCACTATTATTCAACCAAACCCGAGCTACTAAGAAGCAACAAAAGGAGAATGGAGGGCATCCTTACCTTCAATTGAAGACTACAATTGAGAATGGCCTATGTCTGGCCAGATCTGGGTGTCGGCCTGTGTGGCGGCCGACCGCCGTAGCAGTTGTGGCCGTGGCACGGAGCAGTGGCAGTGGTGCAACGAGCATGGGACGAGCAGCCGTCGCCGCGGAGTCGCGGCCGTCGCCCGGCGAGTCGCGGCCGTCGCCGGCGAGTCGCAGATCGTCGCCGGTGGGAGGCGCAGCCGTCCCCTTTGCTAAGCCGTTCAAACACAGTGGCAGCCACTGTGCTACTAGTTTTTCTATGTAAGTCCCTGCCTCACATGTAATAGCTTATCTAGATATTTACATACGATTTCAATGAATTCCTCTAGATGGTGCAGTGGTGTTGGAGCAGCTTGCGATGCAACAGGTCCCCGGTTCGAAACCTAGGACCTGGTTTTTATTTGCGCGTGCCACATTACATTTTGCACCACTTACTGACATGTGGGTCCCACTTCTGTTCCTCCACAGTTGCAACAAACCAGTTTGTCACCTGTGTAACTTTATCCAAAAAAACTCCAAGAGGATTACGACGATATGAGATTGTCACCTGTGTAACTATGACAAAAGCAATGACGTCACAATGCCAAATGCCCTGTTGATGACAATTTGAGGATTGGGAGTTAGTGGCGATTTTGACATTTTTCGTCACTACAAGTAGAGTCCCAGCCCTGGAATGCTCTTTATGACGCAGCTGTCGAACAACGTCATAGAATAGGGTCATATAATGATGATTTACCTAGTTGTCATAGTAATTTTTTCATAGATCAGCAGATTTCTTGTAGTGAATTCTTGCTCGACCTAACCAAGCATTGTCATAACCAAGAACGTGGCTACTCGAATAGATTATACCCTGCAGGGGTGCATAATTTCACCGACATGTCAGACCGCTCCTTTTGCTAAGCTATTTAGCACATTTCCTTAGGTATGCTGGCAGAGCTAAGTTCTACGAGGCGTTTTCCAATATAACGCATTAACTACGAGCCGCCTGTATGGATGGAAACCCACACGTTGTGTCGGAGTCACTGGTAGTGCGACAACTACCGATGCTCCTCAGTGCGAAGAACCGAACCAGAACCTCACCCCCACACACCCAACACACGTAATATTTTTTTTACACAACACACACAACCTCCTGCGACTCGGAACTAACACACGTCAAAGTACTAAGTCAAGAGAGGTCATATATCCCTCTCATGTGGTTAGCATGCAAAAGTGCTTGGATCAATGGCGCAAGTAATTCGGTCCTTGTTGACTTGGGCACAAACCATTCACACCCGACGATCACACCATACATACCATTTGCCCATGTCCAAATATTTTTATTTTCAGTTTTAGTTTTTTCAAATACAATTACATACATGAGTACCCTGACCCAAGTATTTAAAGTGATGATATAACGACCATCCCCGAAGCGATGATCCCCATGCTACCGTTCTAAGCATTGCTAAGTATACCGACTCGCATACTATACATATACATGACTAGAGCCCATCCATCGGACTCCAAATCATTTTCAATAATCTAACCTAGGCACAGTAGCAATGGTAAACATTTACCTACAGCTCATGCATATAATCGGATTAACTACTCCTAACGAAAATTTACATCAAAATAACACATGCATACATACATTTGCAATCAAGATAATTGTATCGAAATTAATAAGAGCAATATGATCAAAGGAGGGCTACTTGTTGCAAAGGATCACTCTCGTATACAATAGAATCATCAAAACCTAGCGAAAGAATAGAAAAAAACCAATAAGAACAGATAACGCTGAATAAGCTCAAAAATTCAAAATCATCTAAAAATTATGAAATTTATAGAGAAGGTAGAGTATGATTGTATATGAATTAAGCAATAAAAATTTCTTGATTTGGATTTCACATGCAAAAGTTATAGCCTAAACAAATTTTATTAGAAAAGAAATTCGTTGATCAACTTTCGCTCACTATTCATGCAAAAATTTACATAGAGCTGGTGACCATGACAATTTAATGGTAGATAGAGTATGATATTATAAGAACAATAAAATTTGATTAACTTCATTTGAAGTTGACAATTCAATGGTAGATAAAGCATGATATTCTAAGAACAACAAAATTTGATTCACTTCATTTGGAGTTAAAATGAATTTTCTGCGTATTTTCAATGTTATGACATTAGTGAGCAAATAATTTGAATACTAAATTTTTCAGTGATAGTGATATACTTAAAACATATTCCACATTAAAGTATACTAATAGAGGAATCCCACAGAATTGATGTCACTCCATTTGGAGTTATAGAGAAATACTTACGTATTTTTGAAGTTTAAAAGTATTTTTAGTACAACAATAATACTAAAATGAAAGTAATTTTGCTAAAAATATTTTCTGGAATATAAACATGGTTCAAACCATTTTTATATTAAATTACATTAAAAAATGAAGCAAACAAATTTTGAATCATCAAATTTGGAGTTAAAATGAATTACTTATGCAATTTTGAAGTTTAACCAATTTTCAGTACACAAATAATTCATTTTTGAGTTTATAAAAGCAATAAATACTTTTTATACCGAGGCTTACCTAGCCACGGTCACTAACCAGTGGGTCCATGATTTAATTTTAATTTCAATTAAAATCCTAAAGAAAATCTATTCTTACAAGTGGGACCCACGTGTCATAGACATGGTCCACAGAATAGTGCGTGGACCACTAGTTCACTATGTACTTAACGCTTTGTCCCACATATCGGCGAAACATTACAACACTAACCTGACAGCTAATCAATGCTTAGCATTAATGATATCCTAATGACATGGATTAGCTTCTAATAACGATGCTACAGTGCTGGTATGCTCTCACGACAACAGAGTAGCTCTGGTCAGGAGCTTGCCGGGCGCGTCGCCAGTGACGAAGGCGATGGCAGCGCGAGCTAAGGGCTAAAATGGGACCTACGCGCTATTGTGCACTCAATGGCACCAGTGGCGATAGCTGCGACAGCCAGTAGCGGCGGCGCGACGGGAAGGAGTGGAGAAGGGAATACTGGAAAAATGGCAATGCTGATTCGGCAATGCTTCTCGCGATCTAGCATGTGCACGAGTATTGGGGAGGCTCAGGGACCTTACCCGAGGCACAAGGGTGACCAGAGGAATTCAGAGGTTAGCCGACGGTGGAGCTTCAATGATGAGACGACGTCTTGAGGGAGGAGGGAGGAAATGGGAGGTAGGAGCAGCTAGAGGGATGTTAGTAGACAGTAATATCGGAAGGAATCGACGAGAGCCTCACAGTACGGGAGATGCAGACGAAGGTGGCTGTTTTTGACCGAATAAGTGGGAAACAAAAATCCAGCAATCCTTGAGGATGAAAGTTGAAATTAAGTTAGGGGAAATAGTCCTCGTGCTCGGGAACACAAACTGACACGGGAAGGAATGAAGGGGAACCACGAATGTTCCGGTGAAGGAGTGGTGGTGTTCCAGCCGGAATTGAGAGCATCGGCTCCCCCTTGAATTGGAGCTCAATTGAGTAGGAAGGATGGTAGGGGAAGGATTGGGGAGTCTCGGGGTGGCGAAAAGAAAGAAGAGGAGAAGCCCTAGCGGATTTTATAGCTGGGCCGACGGAGAAACACGAGAGAGCTCAGTGACAAGGTGCTGACGGGGGTGCGAGCGACTGATGGGATGGTGAGGCAACCGGGAGTATGGGCGAGCGCGGGAGACACGGCCAAACCACAGGCACAATAGAAAACCAGGGGTGAGGCCATTGGACTTTGATGCGGGCAGAGCGATGCCGTGACGAGTGTGTGCAAGGTGGCGCAGTGATGCGGGCTGCCCCCGATCTTCTCGACGTAGAACCTCTCGATAACTTGTGTATCCTGACGAACCACCTAGCTGATCCCCCGCGCCAATGCACGGACTTGTAACTCTATGGAAAATTCGCCTAAACACACACTTGATTGGATCCTCGCTGACCACAAGCGAAGATCGTCGAACCCTCAATTCCCAGCGGAAAAGCAAGAACAACCCCTTGTTCTCAATGCCCAATTCCCTCTGTTTCGGCTATAAGCACAACAGGAGAATCAAGCAAAAACTTTAAAAATATATTAAACGTGGTCTGAGGTTACAATAGGGGTCTAACCCTCAATATATAGTGCCCCTTCTCCTCCTCATGGCTGGCCAAGAGGCCCTACTCCTATTCTAATTCAGAATTAGAACTCCTACTCCAATTCCGACTCAATCTAAAACAAAAAGGAAACTCTAATTTTACAACCGTCATATTGTTTCGGTCATATCTTTTGACACATGAGAAATTTCGGAGTGAGGGAGGATCCGTTGGATCAGGCTTGAAGTTATCTTTCCAACAAGCCCAATAACACTCAAATCGGACTTCGTTTGTGAAAGTTATGACCATTTTATTCCGGACTATCCTGCTGATTCCGAATCCGAATTTGATTTTGAGTTGACTTCGAATTTGATTTCAGTTGGGGTTATGGGAGATCTGATTTGGGCTTGAAAATCTTATCCAAAACTTGAGCTTTAAGTTCTTGGGCTTCCTCCCCTTTTGCTCTCCCATCACACGGCTTCCTTTCTCCTTGATCAGTCGCATGGGCTGCTTAACTTTCTCCTTCCCAACTGCTTTGACCTTCTTGTTCTTCATCACTAGGCAAGAAATACGGGTACCCTCCTCCTTGTGCTCCTCTATTGCTTTGGCTCCGGCCTCCCTCTCGATTCCAAAGACTTTAAACTTGTCAAACCTGAGAATGCATAAAGTATTGCTTTTACGTAGTATCCAATTCTCACGGAAAACACAAAGAAATTTATTAAGAAAAAATTGCACCTGTTGTTTGAGAAGTGTAGCTCTTGCTTCATAAACAGCCTCATAAGTAGTCGGGATATCCTCATCACGCAGAGGTAGCAGTGACGTTGAGACAAAGAATAGTGAGGCGGGCCCCACGCGTCGTCGACCGAAGGAGATGTGGCTCGGTCAGTTTTGGTCGAACGGGTGGGCTTCGGACTGAGATGGCGGCCATGCTCAGTCGATTTTGGTCGAATGGGTGGGGTCGGACCGAGACGGGGTCAGGCTCAGTCGGTTTTGGTCGAACGGGTGGGGTCTGACCGAGACGGGGTCAGGCTCGGTCGGTTTTGGTCAAACGGGTGGGGTCGGACTAGCAAGATGGTTCAACTGAACCGAGTCGGAGTTGGGTCTAAGCCCGAGGAACATTGCTAAGTTTGACTATGATTCAATTCAACTTTCCTACTTTGACTGTGGTTTTAAAAATAGCAAATAAATTTTAAAATTTTGGAAATTTTTCAGAGAGGTTCTTTGGATGACCTAGTATTCCTATAAATTTTGAAACCTAGTATTCCTAAGAATAAAAATAAACAACCAGTTTAGCGTAAAGACAATTCATCGCCTAATAGTATGTCTAATATTTGTGTATGCTCTGAATCTTTGTTTACTACTACTTTTCCAAATAGTTGGATTGTTGATTCTGGTGCTACATCTCATATTTCTAAAGATAATAGAGCTTTTACTTCTATGCAAACAATTCCAAGAGGAAATAGATATGTCTATTTGGGCTCTAATGGCAAAGCTCATGTACTTGAAATTGAAAATTATGTCCTAGAACTCCCCAATGGAGGAAAATTATTATTACAGAATACTTTATATTCACCTAGCATGAGAAAGAATTAAATCCCTGTTGCTTAGTTAGAATCTATTAGTTATGATATACTGTTTGGAAAAAGAAGAGTTATAATATTACTCAGTGGGAAATTAGTGCAAACTGGAACTCGTCATGAAGGTCTTTATTTTCTTGATGAGCTATCAAATGATGACAATATGATTGGTTGAATGGTGAAAATAACTCCATAGTGAATAATACTAATGATAGGAACACATGCCCAGAATCTTTTTTATGGCATTTATGACTTGGTCACATATCTAAAAATAGAATTAAGAGGCTTATTAATTCTGGAATTCTGCACTTTAAGTGGGAGGATTTCGGTATTTGTGAGGCATGTATAATTGGTAAGATGAACTGAGCGCCTTTTCCAAAAGCGGAAAGATCAAATGAACCTCTTGCCATTATACATTTTGATATTTGTGGTGAGATGTCCACTCCCACTAGAAGACAGAAGATTTATTTTATCACATTCATTTATGATTATTCAAGATTTGATTATGTGTATCTTCTTAATCATAAGTTCGAAGGATTTAATGTATTCAAGTCATTTAAACTGAAGTGGAAAATCAATTGAATATGAAGATCAAATTTTTGGGAACTAATCGTGGGGAGAATACACTTCAAGAATCTTAAATGAATTTAGTAAAGAGCATGGAATTATTCATCATTATACCATACCTTACGCTCTGCAACAAAATGATGTTGCTGAGCGGAGGAATATAACACTTATGGATATGGTTAGGTCTATGATGGTTTATTCAGATCTTTCTTTATCTTTTTGGGGTGAAGCTTTACATACTGTTGTTTATTTATTAAATCAAGCGCCATTTAAGGCTATAACAATCACTCCTTATGAGTTGTGGACTGGAAGAAAGTCCTCACTTTGCCACTTAGCTGTTTGGGATTGTAATACACAAATTAGAGTGCCAAATCAAAACCATACAAAATTGCAGTATAAAAGAACAGCAGGAATTTTCTTTGGAATCAAAAGGGTACAAGTTTGATGATCGGGAAAAAGGATAAGCTGGTGGCAAGCAGAGATGCAATATTTTTAGAACAAAACACACTTCTCCATGCTAAGCGGGCGAAGGTGGAATTATTGGCAACTCTACTGGAAACACAGAGGAATACATCTAGTATTAATTCTCACAATGAAGGAGGTTCAGCTCCTGAAGAAAATACATCTCGTTTGCTCCATGGAAGCTGAATACGTTGCTGCATCTACAACAGCAAAGGAAGGTATATAGCTGAGGGAATTTCTTGCATCACTTAAGGTCGTGGAAATAGCATAACAATATGCCACTTTTTTGTGATAACCAGGCAGTGATCAAGGTCTCGAAGGATCATAAATTTTATAGTAAAAGTAAACGCATTGAAGGAATATCCACTGGCAAAGATATTTCTTCAGGAATTATTTTCTAAGGATGTTAAAGACATGGGAATTCAGTTTATTGATTGAAATGTTTTCAGCCAACTGGGAGATGTTGGATTTTTATATGGCTTTCAACATTTATTATGGTTATTGTCTGATTTAAGTCAATGTGGAATTGTTCATATTATTGATGTATGTGATAGGGAATATCTGATGTGGAATTTAACTTGAGGTGCTGAGGACGGTTGATGAGGGCATCTGTGAATAGCATGGGGATATGCTCATGATCTTAGGATGATGTGACAATTGGCAATGGCGTTGACGGTTTATCGTTTCACGTGTTTGACCAGCCATAGCATGGCGGTTCGACCGGTCCCAAATCGGTCGGACCGGCCATGAGCGGCGGTCAGACCGGCCGTGACCATAATGTGTCAAAATGAGCTGGGCCAAAAATAGAGGTTATAGGCAAGTGAGGGGATCCTAATGCACTTGGTCTCATTATTTTTGGAGTCTCCAGTCAAAAGTTCTATTCGTTTTAAATTTCCAGAAGGTTTCGGAATTTCAGGGCTTGAAATTCGGCTAAGTCTTTTTGGGCGGTCGGACCGGCCTATAGCTGGCGGTCCGACCAGCCCTGAGGGGTGGTCGGACCGGTTACCACTTATTCATCTTCCAACTTCGTGGCGATGTTGATTTGTTAGGTCAAGTTCGTGGGTTTCATGGCACATGTGTTGCATGATGCATGTTTTGACTAACATGGGTCAAGTTGTGAAGAACTTGTTCCCAAATTCGTGTTTGCTTGTCTATGGTTGTGCAGGTTGCTTGGTGGTCAACGACGGTCAGCGGCGAAGATGATCGGGACTAGGCTTGGAGAGCTGAGGTCCAGAACGATCGACGATGCCGGGTGAGGTCAATAACTCAAGCGTGACGCAAGATGGACAAGGGTGACATATTAGCAAATCTGAGGCGCAAGATGGCGCTAGGTGAAACTGTTTAGGTCAAAAGGTTAAAGATGGCGCTTTGCGAAGCGTGTGTGTGTGACCTATTTGTTTTGGGCCTTAACAGGAGTCCAATAGAGTCAAACCCTAGAAGGTCTAGGCCTCCACTATAAATAGGAGGGGGTGGTGGTTGCACCACGCCTCTCGCCTCTTTTATGTTCAAAACACTAATTGGCTTAGGGAGAGTTGAGGTGGAGGCTAGGGTTCCTGATGGTTTGAGGTGATTTTCGTGCTCTTGGATTGGGCATTGGCATCCTTGATAGAGTGCATGTAATCTAGCAACAATCACGAATTTAATCTATGCAAGGTTTGCTTGAGATAAGTCTCTTTCGTTCTTGCTTTCAATTTCGTGATTTTAGGGCATTCATTGATCCGCGAAGTTTTGATTGATTTCTTCACCTGGTAAAGCTTGCTGTGATATGTGGAAACCCATCTAGGATCATCTTGATCATCAATCACCCACGAGCAAGCATTAGGATCAAGTTTTCATTTTTACCCGATTTTAGACCTTCTCTTACTCAAACGGCAATTGATCAGGATCTAGTCAAGAATTATCATAATTGTCGATTGGAATAGGTCCTTAATATCATAGAGAAGATGTGTACCAAGTTTTATCAAGTTTGGAGTTGAGAATCAAAAGTTAGATCTATTTGCAACCGTCATCTGGCCATTCTTCTTTGTTTCGAGCCAGTGATACGATCGCTTCACACCACCGGTCGGACCGATTTGGTCACCGGTCGGACCCTTGATACAAAAATGGTCGACCGACCGATCAGTATTGCTTTAATCTTTGATGATTTTGTCATATTGCTTAGGGGATTAAATTGAATTCAATACTAGTCTTCCGCTGTACTGGTATATTGATCTTCATAGCTTCCTCATAGCTATTGGAGTGAAATTGTGTTGAATTCATTATTTGTGAAAAAGTGAGTGTGCTCCTATTCACCCCCCTCTAGTCGCCTTTTCGGTCCAACAGCATCCCTAACACTTATACATCTTCCCCTATTGGTGGTGATGCAAATACTGATCTGCAAGACATAAGTGAAGCTACAAGTAATACAAGTGCAGAAGTGGATATTGGTCCACTCACTAAAGCAAGAGCTAAACTTCTAAATCAACATGTTCTTTCATTTCTTAATGAGTCTTCTATTGTCATTGATGAGAATTGGATACTACCTCATGCAAATTTTTTATGCATTCTTAGGTTTAAACATTGTGAAGCCTTTGGAACCGAGAGGGAGACCGGAGCCAAAGCAATGGAGGAGAAGCTCATGCAGGTCAAGCAAGGGGAGAGAAGCCCAAGAATCCAAGCCCAATTCGAACCTTGCACAAGCCCAACCAAATTCAAACTCGGAATCAACTCAGAATTTAATTCAGATTTGGTTCGGGACAACCCAATAGGCATGTAATAAAAAGGTCATAACTTTTTTATACAGAGTCTGATTGGGGTGTTCTTGGACTTGTTTGAAATCTTATTCTAAAGCCAACGCAATGGGTATGGAATCAGCTTCAGAATACTTATGGTCATGCTGTTATGGCTGAAACAATGTGTCAGTTTAAAATTAGGTTTTCCTTTTTTGTGTTTTGATTGTTAGCCGAATTGGAGTTTGATTTGGAATGTCCAGCCAGCCCTAAGTCGTGCGTGAGTCATGGAGGACGCCAAAAGTACCCTTGCCCCTCCCTTGTATCCATTAGATCGGTTTATGCAAAATATTGAGACATAACTATTGTTTGTTCTTTCGAAATCAGAGTTCATGCGAGGACTTTGAGAGAGGAATAGGTGATCCATTGATTCATTCTGCAATTCAAGGTCAAGCCGTCGTTCCATTGGGGATTTGGCGCTCGTTGTTCGTGGTCTCGCGATTAACAATTACCCGGTGTATTTTGGGCATATTCCAAAGAGTTGAGGGTTCATGCATGGATGCGAGTGTTTAGCTAGCGACATCGTCTACTTCACATCCACTATCCACGGTTCCTCGCCGAGAAGATCAAGCATCCCCCGTATCAACGGCTGTGTTGGAATATGGTAGACACATTTATTGAGATCGAGTCTACTAGAATTTAATATACATGCGTATGATTAATCCGAATACAGCACAGGGCGGAATGGCTGGGTTTGTTTTGCAAGATCGGTTCTACGGCTGTTGACCCACATGATCAGATTGGAATTGATCTCATAAACAATCTGATCATGGCACATAACTCACACATGTGTGCTAGGCACTAATATATTTTAGACTCATTAAACTGGCCTGTTTGATCGTGGTTGGTGATATGGTTCATGGTTCAGGAGTATCACAGTGTACCGGAAATAGGTGGGTCAAATTGTAACACCTGGAAGTGGAGTATATAAATAGGTCCCTACCCTCTAGCCTCATAATGCAATTTTGAGCGGCACCACGGAAAAGGCTGTGGAATAAAGGATAGACCGAAAAGCCTCGACAAAATTGATCTAGGGTTTTAAGAAAATCCTAACAAATACAGTGCAAGAGCAAGAAGGGAAATGTTACTTCTTGGATCCTATATATAGAGCCCCTAGGACATATAAGAGGATGGCTCCCCTTCGTTCTCTCATTCATAAGGCAATACACTCGTATATCTTGTGCTTCTGGCTCCTCTCCCTCCGGTCCCCCCTCCGAGGATCCCTTGGTTCTGTTCGGTGCTCCTGGGGGTCCCTTTTTTTACATTGTCTAGCCTTCTTTGCTACGACATTAATGCTAAACAAATAACCATTATCCTTGTTCTCATTCATACACAAGAAAGAAAAAAAAACTGAAATTCTGACTAATTAGGCTTCAGCAATGTATCCATCACCATTCATAAACGATATCGAAATGACTCTAGAACACCCAATGCAATAGTCGAAAAATTTGGCATGCGTGTGAACCGGGCACACTGACATGCAATAGTCTGCTCGCCCCTTAGGACCGCGGGACCTGTCCTCGCGACCCCGACCCTTGCAGATGAGGGAGTTGTCGTAGCAGGGCACCAAGGGGTGCCCCGCCCCCTAGGATCATCAGGAATACTAGTATATCGTGGGGGATATATACATGTGTATGGGCTAGGTCCGTGTGGTGTATTCAGACAAATGTGCCTAAATACCCCTCTCTCTCTTAATACTATTGGATTTTTATGTGGCTTTCAACATTTATTGTGGTTATTGTTTGCTAGAAACTCAATGTGGAATTCTTCGTATCATTGATGTATATGACAGGGAATATCTGATGTAGAATTTAGCTCGAGGAATTAATACTCGAGGTGCTGAGGACGGATGCGTTGGAATATGGTAGACATATTTATTGAGATAGAGTCTACTGGAATTTAATATGCATGCGTATGATTAATCCGGATACAACACAGAGCGGAATAGCTAGGTTTGTTTTGCAGGATCGGCTTTGCAGGCTATTGACCCACATGATCAGATTGAAATTGATCTCATAAACAGTCTGATCATGGCGCATGACTCACACATGTGTGCTAGGGACTAATATATTTTAGACTCGTTAAACTGGCCTGTCTGATCGTGGTTGGTGACATAGTTCAGGAGTCTCACGGTGTACCGGAAACAGGTGGGTTAAATTATAACACTTGGAAATGGAGTATATAAATAGGTCCCTATCCTCTAGCCTTATAATGCAATTTGTGAGCGGCACAACGAAAAAGGCAGAGGAATAAAGGGTAGAGCAAAAAGCCTCTACAAAATCGATCTAGGGTTTTAAGAAAATCCTAACAAATATAGTGCAAGGGCAAGAAGGGAAATACCCATTCTTGGCCTATATATAGAGCCCCAAGGGCACATAAGAGGGGGGCTCCCCCTTGTTCTATCATTCACAAGGTAATACACTCATACATCTTGTGCTTCTGGCTCATCTCCCTCCGATCCCCCCTCCGAGGATCCTTGGTTCCCTTCGGTGCTACCGGGGTCCCCTTTGTACATTGTCTAGCCTTCTTTGTTATGACATTAATGCTAAACAAATAAACACTCTCCTTGTTCTCATTCATACACAAGAAAGAAAAAAAAAATCAGAAAACTGAAATTCTGACTAATTAGGCTTCAGCAATGTATCCATCACCATTCATAAACGATATCGAAATGAGTCTAGAACACCCAATGCTTAGTCTGAAAATTTGGCATGCGTGTGAATCGGGCAAACTTACATGCATGTTCTGGCAAACTGCGTCCCTTCACTGACTGCAGAGGTAACAAGCGACAAGTCGGAAAGCAGCTAAACAATCGACACGGCACAGAACCAAAGTGTTATTCCTGATAGAAACTGACTTTTTCCTTACAGATTTGGGTAATGTGTCACGGAGCTAATATTTTTATGTAGGCCAAGTTAGACCCCTTAATTTGTCAGTTTGTCACAAATTCTACGTCGCTCAACTCAATTACTGTCCCCCTCTCTCTATATAAGCCATTACACTGCACCTCTTGTACCTATCTCATAAGCAACAATTTACCATCGAATTAATTGCGCCTGTATACTTGATCTAGGCATCTAGCCAAACAGTACTATCGATGGCTATCAGCTGGACTCTGGAGAAGGAAGCAGAGCGCCGAAACCTCGATGAGGTGCTGACGGTAGGAGGATCCCGAAAGGTCATGTCCCGATGGTGCTGGTTGGCGACGGCGAGGAGAGGAGGGTGCTGGTCGGCGAGGACGAGGAGAGGAGGGTGCTGGTCGGCGAGGACGAGGAGAGGAGGGTGCTGGTGCATGTCAGAACGCTGAAGGAGCCCGCATGGCAGCGTTGCTGGAGATGGCTGAGCGGCGGTGTCAGGTACAGCCAGCAGGGTGTCTTGAGGATCCCCTGCGACGCGCTGCGGTTCGAGCAGATGGTTAACATGACATGCCGGACTGCATAGATAGACCGTGTCAGCACGTAGTTGCATTAGTGCTTCCATTCATTCATTATTTCGGATTTGCAGTGTATGCAGTATGCCAAATTAAATCGATGTACATCTTGCTCGGATTTGAGCTTTGAACGAAGTATCTTGTCATCTCATATGAATTATTAATAATTATAGTTTCTTTGTGAATAAATGTGAACTAATGTATTGTTTGAGTCTGGATGTTTTCTGTTCTGCACATGTAATGAGCTAGCAAAGCCATCATTTTATAGTATTATGGGAAATTCATCCATGGTATAGAGAGCCAAAAAGACAAGTTATCAATACTCCACTACTCATATGCCTGAAAGTACTACTTGTCTTTTTTTGTGTTCTTGGCGCCAGGGTGAATTTGATATTGAAAATTTATAAGTTTACATGACATAACTTTATGCGTACTATATCCAAGATTTTATTTGGAATTTTGAAACAATGCATCATGCCCTTTTTGCAAAAACAAAATTGGTTACATGATATTGCAAATGCGATGCTCTGTAGCCAGTTTTGCCTTTCTCAAATGGGACGTGGGAACCCTGGGCACCAAAATCACATTCTTATGATTATCAGATCTTCTGGCCTTCATTACACCCTCCTTTGTGTCCGAGTCATGCTCTCAGGACACCGCCGCCGTTGATTGAATAAAATGATTCGGCCTTGCGGCATGTGAATAGAGGTGGTGCCCGATCGAGTAGATCTAGGGATATTTTCTAGATTTGATTGAGCATCCCCTAGAAATAAATGTTCATTGCAAATTCCATCGAATGAGCATTCAACAACAAGGGATAATATTTTTGTAATACCCCAAGTTTTCAATGGAATTTTTAATTTTAGATTTAATTTGAATTTGAATTTGAAGTTTAAAGTTAAGATTAATATCCATAGATTTGTATTGAAATCCGAGATAACAACTGTGTGGAGCTTGTCGAGATGGTCAAAATCGACTATTTATTTGCTCGATTTGGAACTTAGAGTGAGATGTTGTGGGCACTAGAAGTTGAATGGCCGAGATTAATTAGAAATTTTAAAAAATATCCCTGTGTGGATCAGACCAAATAGAGGACAACCTTGCCTGGGCCCGCGCCGCCCATAAAAGCGGTCATGAGGCGGCCACCCGAAACCCTAGTAGCATCCGCTCCATGCCTTGCCCTAGCGAGCACCTCTTGCCCTAGCTGCTGTAGCTGATCCCGCTGTGGCAAGGAAAGTCACTACCGTGATAAGCAATTTGGCTGCAGTGGCAACGGTGTAATGCCATGTTTAATTAAATTAGAGAAAAGATTAATTAAGAGAAAAGGATTAGAGGACAAGTGGGCTTCAGGAGGAAGTGGGGTGCCGGTCCATGGCCCAAGGAAAGTCCACCTTGGACTCGGTGAGGTGAAGGCCGGGCTGCCACTTAAAAGGGAAGGGGGAGCCGCCGCACAAAGCCCTAGCAAGCCCTGCGCCTCCTGTCACATGCTTTGCCTCTGCCAGCGGTGCATCGCCTTCATACAAGCATGCATGTCCTGCGCTGCTGCATGCCCTCCTGCTCTGCTGCAAGCAAGCCTGCCTGCAAGTCTGCATGTTGTTATGCCCTGCCTGCCTCCTGCATGTGGCATGCTGTTCTGCCACTGTATGTCCTGCCTTCTGCCTGCAACTCTGTATGCTGCCCTGTTTTTCTAGTAGCTAAGAGAGAGAAGAAAGAAGGTTATTATTGCATGTTGCATGTGCCATGGAAGCAAAAAGGAAGCAAGGACGAAGAACAAGAAAAAGACAGAAGAAGGAAAAATTAGTGTTTCGCGATCCAATCTCGTCCGTCATCTGATTTTGATAGGTAACGATCTAGAAAACCATGCCATATTATTATATCATTGTTTGATAGAAGGATAGAGTAGATTGATCATCGCAATTGGTACATTGGTGATGCCCTGCTTTGGTTAGTTTTACTATCACTACTACACAAAGGGTCATCAGATACGGTTCTAAACTATCATCATAGATGATTTCTGAACTGTTTGAATTTATATATCTGTGATAACAGACGGTTTATGAGCCGTATGCGATAAGTCACAACACAGACGGTTTTTGGTCGAAACCGTCTGTGAAGGCCTACTATCACAGACGGCTTCTACCAAAAATAGTATTTGTTTTGACGGCTTTCTACGTCGGCCATCACAGACGGTTATATATACCAACAAATAAATAGTAGATTTTGACCATCTATTTTTCGGCCAGCCTTAGGAAATACTAGGCATGCTCTCTGAAAACAAGCAAGCAGAAAATAGATAAATCACAGATAAGTGAATTACAACTTGTAGGACCGGAAGGCGATCGAGGGGGGTGAATAGGCGCTTTCAAAACTTTCTCGCCTAAATCAAAAACCAACACGAACTTTACTCCTTTAGCTATGAAAGCTAAGAAGATCAGTAAGCACACAGCGGAAGCCTTGTGCTGAATTCGACAAACCCCGACAACCACACGACACAAAAGTGGAGACTTAAACTCAAAGGGTTGATCAGGCACGGCGGTCGACCGGCTACCAAGGGCGGTCGACCGACGTTCAACCAAATGATCGGCCGGCAACTAGCGGCGGTCGGACCGGTGGGCAACGATTCGACCCGCGAAGATGATGATCGAATATACGGCGGTCGGACCGCCGTTACAAGACCGGTCGGACGGTTCGATCGATCTTGAAAATTCCACCCCAAATCCAAAACGAAATTTGATCCAACTTTTGATTCAACCAATGAAACTTGATCAAATTTCGAGCACACCTCCCTAATGATATTGGAGACTTATTTCTAGCGACGATCCTTGGATCCACTTGCAGAAACAAACTCTCAAGGATTAGACAAAGAAGTGCACAAACCCTAGAAATATGAAAACTTTGATTCAAGACTTGCTCGTGGGGTTGATGGTCTAGATGATCCTAGGAGTACTCCCACACATCAAAGCAAGACACAAAGGGTCAAAAGACCAAGTTTAAACACTTGAATCAAGGAAGCATAAAATTCATTCAAATGAGAGAAGAACACAAAAGAGGAGACAAATGATCTCACAAGCAAGCATCACAAGATTGATTGATCTCACAAGATGCTTACAAAGCCACTCCAACAAGGAGGACAAGAGCTCACCCTATGAGCATACAATCTCTCCCTCTCTTCCTCTCCAAACCCTAACCCTAGAAAAGGCAAGGGGGAAACCAAATGAATGCCTCTGGGGGGTTTTACATCTCCCCCCTTCTATTTATAGGAAAGGACTAGGGTTCCACTTTTTGGGACCCACACACTAATCTGTTGAAGCAATCGCCTGCTTCACCACGTGTAGGTTGATCAGCGGTTCTCATCGACGCCAAGCCTCTCTTGTCCGAATCCCATCAGAACCTCCCAGAGACTCACACCGATATCCGCACCGCCTGATCCAACCAGCTGCACCGAACCACCCGTTCGATCCATCTTGCCCATCCTGCACCATGCTTGAGTCACACAACCTCACCCGGTATCCATGATCATTCTGGACCTCAGCTCTCCAAGCGTAGTCCCGATCCACTCACCGTTGACGTCGTTGACCTGCAAGCCACCTGCACAGCAATAGACAAACATACCGTTTCCGGGAATAAGTTCTTCACAACTTGACCCACGTTAGCTCCGCAATGCAATATACATCAATAAAGCATTGATAACCAAACATAGAACACAATCAAATCAACTCAATGCAAACTTGGCTAACCTCCAAGTCACTGCCGGTCTGACCGCCCCACAAGGCCGGTCCGACCGATTTCAGGCCGGTCGGACCGCTCCCACAACGGCGGTCGGACCGGTCAAAAGGACTTAGATAAATTCTAGCTTGAAAATCCGAAACCTTCTGGAATTTTCAACTCAATAGAACTTTTGACTGGGAGCTCCAAAAATGATGGGACCACATCCAGGAGACTCCCCTCACTTGCCTACACAACCTATTTTTGGATTAGCTCCAAAATCCAATTTTAGGTCAGGCCGGTCCGACCGGCCACTACTGCCGGTCCGGCCAGTCCACGAGCGATCCGACCGCCCACACCACCGGTCAGACCGCCTGTGGTCTGACAGCAAGGAGCAAACCCCGAAAACGCGAGATTTTGCAAACCAACAAAGCTATTGCCAATTGACTCATCATCCTGAGATCGTGCACATATCCTCACGATATCCACAATCTCCCCCTTGATGAACACATTGGCAATTTCCAAGAAAATGTGGTTTTTCAAATTGAAAAGAAAAAATTCACCATTTTCGCATAAAGGCACAACTTGGTCCATAAGCAAGAAAAAGCTTAGGAACCGACCAAGCTGGCTTCAGAATAGTATAAGCAAGTGAGATAAGGCAATGAACGCACAAAAGGATTCAAATTCCAGAAGATGGCCAAAAATCTCACTAAGGTCCATATGAAAGACAATATGTTCTATTTGACCTTTGATCATTGTGAGTCTTCTTGAATTGCAATTCAAAACAGAAAAAGGCAATAAAACCCAGAGACTCAACTCACTATGATCACAAATTTTCAAAAGGTTCACAAAAAATGTTTTTGTGTGTGTGTGTTCTTTTATGAATGAAACCTTCTGTAAACCAAAAGCTCCAAAGCAGCATTTTCTTCAATCCTTCTCCCCCTTTGACAATGAATTCATCAAGATGCATGGGACAAGAACGAGCATGAAGAAATAACTTTATTTTTGAAATTTAACAAAAGGAGCCATGACCATTATCTATGTAGACAAGTACAAGACATATACCAAGCCATATAAAGAGTAGACGCTATATTCAATCATGGCAAAACATGTCTCGCAAAGCTAAAACCAAGATAGCGACAATCGAGATTAATGTAATTAAAATCATGAAAGGTTGCTCAATATCATAGATTCACTCCAAGCAACCAAAAATGAGTCAAGCCATGTCTATAAGTAAAAAGAGACTCAAAACAAGAATTGAGGCATTTTGAGCATTAAGAGAATTCTTTTGAAGCAAAGCTCAAGCACTTAGCCCTTTTTGGGCAAATTTTTTTCCTTTTGCTGTGCTAGATCTCAAGCCTTGTCGCGACCATCTCAAGCGATAAGCTTAAAAGAGTGGTCTAGGTCATCCAAAACTCCCCCTGAGTTCATGCCTAGTGCAATGGCAAGCCGTCTCATGAGAAAGAATTGGTGAGATCGGTTTTTACATACAGAAAATCTCATTTTTCATTTGCTTGACTTAAGAAGATAAAAAGCTCATTTTTCATCTCAAAATAAGTTCAAGACTCAATTCAGCCTATTTGACATGGTAAGAATCATAAAAGGATCACTAGAGCAAAACTAGTCACAAGATCCAACAAGACATGATTCGATTCAATTTGCTCACAGATACAAAGCTAGCAAGGCAAAAGCTAAGCCAAACACGAAGAGCCATAAAAGAAGTCTAGCAGACTATCACTTGATATGCCTAGGTATAGAGTATGAAATCAAGCCATACAAGGATAATACTCAAGGCTCCTGATTTTATTATGCAATGCACGACATTTGAAATAAAAATGCATTATGATACAATGAAAGCAAAAGAAGCAAAATTCCTCAAAACATCCATGCCTCGATCTTGGGATTTGAGATAAAGGATCCAGGTGTCGATCTTGAGATGGATGAGGCCTGGGAATAGCAAAAGAAGCAGCAGAAAAATGATTAGGTACAAAATCATAAGAATGCCCATGAGCACCACCTGGACCTCTCCAAAATGATCTACCAAAAGACCGATACTCCCCCTGTCTAGGTGCTACCCGTGGTCTATCCTCACGATATCCAAGACCAAGCTCTTTGCTGGACCCACCAAAAGAGTCAACAAAGTTCTCTACGAACCTAGGCCGATATGTGGTACATTTGAATAGGTCACTGGCTCTAGAGACTACAACCAAGAAGAGACTCCTCTAATGGATCTCAAAGTGCTCACTCTCTCTTTCCTCTCAATTTTTGCTCTCAGGAAGCAAAACTCAACCGTGTGGCCCTCTTTCTTGCGAGAAGGTGCAATGGTACTTGACCTTTTGAGGGTCCGTCTTGGTGAGACAGAAGCACCTTTCTTGCTAGAAAGAGATTGAGCGAGAACCTCTGATTTAAGAACAACCTTTGAAGTCATAGGAGGTTCTTGCTCAAACAAACCACTTTTCACAATTCTAGCAATCTTTGGTGTGAGATTCTTGGAAAGCTCTAGGGACTTAAAGCCTAGGCCCTTTGTTTTCACACTCACCTTGGATTGGTCTAGAATCAAGTTGAGTTTCTTTTTCCCACTAGAAAACCTCTCAAGAGTCATTTTGAGGTAATCGTTCTCTTTTGCCAAAACTCCACAATTGGAGCACTTTTTAGAATCGATTGCCTCAGCATGTTTGCTCTTAAGAAGGTCCACTTCCACTTTAAGAGCCTCACAAGACACACAATAGGACTCTCCAATCCCATTCAACTGCTCGTTAAATTTGACTCTAAAAGCCTCTTGTATCTTACCAATAGCAGTTTCAATTTGACATGCAACATACAAGAGGAAGAATCAATAACTTTCTTGGAAGCGAGAAGAGACATAGATCTTTCAATTTTAGCTTTCTCTTCAAGAGTCTTGTTTAAAGCTTCAATCTCAATTGTAAGCTTAGGGCAATTTTCACAAGAGGCAATTCTAGAATAAGCAACCATTTCAGTCATCTCTTGCATTTTAATTCGATTATTCTTACAATGAGAACAAGTGTGACTAGCATCAAATTTTTGCAATTCTTTCAAGGAGCTATCCAGTTTTAATTCTAGCAAAGCACAGTTTGAGCAAGTTAACGGAATAGCTTCTAAAGTAGTCACATCAAGCGGAATGACATTCATGCAAACAGAACTAGACTTGAGAGATTCTAGTTCGAAAGAGCATTTTCAATTGTTCTTCAACGGAGGAATGAGCATTATTCAAGCTTGACAATTCATTAAGCAAGCTAGAGCATGAATCACGAAATCATCGAGATTAATGGATTTGAGCCTAACCACTTCTAGGTTCAAATTATCAATCATAGTATCCTTTTTCTTAATCAATTTAGCTTGCTTATGCAATTTTTGTTCGGCAAGCACCAAAGCCCTTTTCATATCAGGAAGTGAAGGGCATACCTCATCGGGATCACTAAAAGGATCCTCGCTGTTGGAGGAGTAACTGTCGTGGCTGTTCTTAGCCATAAAGCACATGCCAGTGAAATCACGTGCCTTCTTCTTGCCACGGGAGTCACTCTTGTCGTCCTCCGACTCCGAGTCCACATCTTCCATGCTCACATCCTCTAGAGCTTCAAGGACTCGGCTGACAAACTTGCGATAGTTTGTCTTCTTGGACTTAGCATCCCTCGCTTGAGAATGCCTTTGTGACTCCTTCTCCTCCTTGCCCTTCAGCTTGGGGCATCTAGAGCGAATGTGGTTTGGCTCACCACATTCAAAGCATGTGATAGGTCCACCTCTCCTCCTACTCCTCACATTATTGTAGGCTCTCGTGAATTTTGTGGATAGGAGGGCTAAGTCATCCTCGGGTAGTCTCTCAAGTTGCTCATCGCTCAAAGAATGCAAGGCAGACAAAGAAAATCCAGATGAGCTAACATTAAAAGAATCAGCATATCTACCCTTAGAGTTGTCAACCACTAAAGCCATCGGCTCTGTCGTGGGGAGACGCGAGATAAAATCAATCTCATGCGTCTTCAACCTCGAGTAAAGCTTATCCATGGTAAGCTCACTCATGACAGTGTTGTCATTGATAGCAGTGATCTTCATCCCCCAGACCTTCACATCCAAAGCACCCAAAAGCTGGCGTGCATTTTCAGACTCAGAAAATACAAGATCAACAGCGCGGAGATCATGAAGAATTTTAGAAAATCTCCCCCACAGCTCATCTAAAGATTCACCAGGTCTTTGCTCGATCTTGGAGTATGCTTTCTTAAGCTGGTTCTGTCTCACTTCCTTGATCGCAGTGGACCCTTCATGATAATCACAAAGAGTCGCGGATCTCATGAGCAGACGACAAATGAGCGACACGCTCAAACTCCGATCGACTAAGGCCTTGAATCAAAAAATTCCGAGCCTGCTTTGTTGTTCTCCACATGCGGAGTGATCAAATTGTCATCGGCTGGCACGACATAAGGGTTTTTTACCTTAAGCCAAATCGCGTGCCCTTGAGCCTCGATGTAGGCCTCCATTCGGACCTTCCAATACGCAAAATCAACTCCATCAAAAACATGTGGCCTGATTGAATATCGCTCAGTCGCCATGGCTCCAAAGACCGGTTAAGATCTATGAGAAGAGCTAACCTGGCTCTGATACCACTTGTAGGACCGGAAAGGCGACTGAGGGGGGGGGGTGAATAGGTGCTTTCAAAACTTTCTCGCCTAAATCAAAAACCAACACGAACTTTACTCCTTTAGCTATGAAAGCTAAGAAGATCGATAAGCACAGTGGAAGCCTTGTCTTTGAATTCGACAAACCCCGACAACCACACGACACAAAAGTGGAGACTTAAACTCAAAGGGTTGATGCAGGCACGGCGGTCGGCCGGCTACCAAGGCGGCTCGACCGGCGTTCAACCAATGATCGGCCGGCAACTAAGCGGCGGTCGGACCGGTGGACAACGGTTCGACCCAGCGATGACAATGATGCGAATATACGGCGGTCGGACCGCCGTTACAAGACCGGTCAGACCGGTTCAGTCCAGTACTGAAAATTCCACCCCAAATCCAAAACGAAATTTGATCCAACTTTTGATTCAACCAATGAAACTTGATCAAATTTGAGCACACCTCCCTAATGATATTGGAGACCTATTTCTAGCGACGATCCTTGGATCCACTTCAGAAACAAACTCTCAAGGATTAGACAAAGAAGTGCACAAACCCTAGAAATATGAAAAACTTTGATTCAAGACTTGCTCGTGGGGGTTGATGGTCTAGATGATCCTAGGAGTACTCCCACACATCAAAGCAAGACACAAAGGGTCAAAAGACCAAGTTTAAACACTTGAATCAAGAAAGCATAAAATTCATTCAAATGAGAGAAGAACACAAAAGAGGAGACAAATGATCTCACAAGCAAGCATCACAAGATTGATTGATCTCACAAGATGCTTACAAAGCCACTCCAACAAGGAGGACAAGAGCTCACCCTATGAGCATACAATCTCTCCCTCTCTTCCTCTCCAAACCCTAACCCTAGAAAAGGCAAGGGGGAAACCAAATGAATGCCTCTGGGGGGTTTTACATCTCCCCCCTTCTATTTATAGGAAAGGACTAGGGTTCCTCTTTTTGGGACCCACACACATATGGGACCCACACACTAATCTGTTGAAGCAATCGCCTGCTTCACCACGTGTAGGTTGATCAGCGGTTCTCATCGACGCCAAGCCTCTCTTGTCCGAATCCCATCAGAACCTCCCAGAGACTCACACCGATATCCGCACCGCCTGATCCAACCAGCTGCACTGAACCACCCGTTCAATCCATCTTGCCCATCCTGCACCATGCTTGAGTCACACAACCTCACCCGGTATCCATGATCGTTCTGGACCTCAGCTCTCCAAGCGTAGTCCCGATCCACTCACCGTTGACGTCGTTGACACGCAAGCCACCGCACGCGACAATAGACAAACAAACCGTTTCCGGGAACAAGTTCTTCACAACTTGACCCACGTTAGCTCCGCAATGCAATATACATCAATAAAGCATTGATAACCAAACATAGAACACAATCAAATCAACTCAATGCAAACTTGGCTAACCTCCAAGTCACTGCCGGTCTGACCGCCCCACAAGGCCGGTCCGACCGATTCGAGCGATCGGACCGCTCCCACTGGCGGTCGGACGGTCAAGGACTTAGCCAAAATTCTAGCTTGAAAATCCGAAACCTTCTGGAATTTTCAACTCAATAGAACTTTTGACTGGGAGCTCCAAAAATGATGGGACCACATCCAGGAGACTCCCCTCACTTGCCTACACAACCTATTTTTGGATTAGCTCCAAAATCCAATTTTAGGTCAGGCCGGTCCGACCGCCACCACTCTGCCGATCCGGCCAGTCCACAGGCGGTCGACCGCCCCACACCACCGGTCGGACCGTGGTCCGACAAAGAAGGAGCAAAACAAACCCAGCGAGATTTTGCAAACCAACAAAGCTATTGCCAATTGACTCATCATCCTGAGATCGTGCACATATCCTCACGATATCCACACAACTCAAAGTGATTTACAATTCAAAATCAATTACAGAAGAATGTTCATGTATTGTCGCTAGAGTTAAAATTGAATTACAACTCAAAGTGAATTACAATTGAATCAATTGTTTGAACATGTATTAAGCAGTGTCACCGGAGTGAAACTCTTCTTTTGAGTCAACGATCTCCGTCATGATGAAGGTGGAGAGCCGTCCCGAACGTATGGGAGTTCGTTCAGATCGAATGTACTTGATTTGATTGCTATGCCCTGTCGCTATGAGGAGTAAAGTAGTAAGCATATATATTTAAATTGATAATTAGGAAATAATTATTGCGAGATTGACAAACCTCTATATTATTCGTCTTAGCACTCATGATTTCCTGCATATGACGGCAAACATAGAATGCACATAGGTTGTCTTGTAGTTGCTGGTGGCATTTAAAAAATAGAATTACATATATAGGTATAGTCAGTTCTAGAGGTGTTGGACCGAAAAGGTGACTAGAGGGGGGGGGGGTGAATAGGAGCACGCTCACTTTTTCATAAATTATGAATTCAACACAATCTCACTCCAATAGCTATGATGAAGCTATGAAGATCAATATACCAGTACAGCGGAAGACTAGTATTGAATTCAATTGAACCCCCAAAGTAAAGCAACAAAATCAACTAAGATTAAAACATCACAGTGTACTGGCGGTCTGACCGGTGTTATGTTGGTGGTCTGACTGGTGGGAAATCGGTCTGACCGGTGATGATGGGCGGTCTGACCGGCAGACTTCAGAACAGATCTGAAACAGTAAAAACAGCCCGATGACGAAGTTGCAATTAGGTCTAACTTTTGATTCTCAACTCCAAACTTCACGAAACTTTGCACACACCTTCTCTATGCTATTGAGGACCTATTCCAATCGAATATTATGATAATTCTTGGCTAGATCCTGAACAGTTGTCAATTGAGTAAGAGAGGGTTTAAAACCGGGCAAGAATGAAAACTTGATCCTAATGCTTGTTCGTGAGTGATTGATGATCCAGATGATCCTAGATAGGTTCACACATATCACAGCAAGCTAATTCACGTGAAAGAATCAATCAAAAACTCGTCGATCAAAGAAAGCCCTAAAATCACGATAATGAAAGCAAGAACGAAAAGAGATTTATCTCAAGCAAACCTTGCATAGATTAAGAACGTGATTGTTGTTGGATTACACCCACACCATCAAGGATCAGTGGTCAATCCAAGATCATGAAAATCACCTCAAACCATTAAGAGCCCTAGCCTCCACCTCAACTCCCCCTAAGCCAATTAGGGTTTTAAACATCAAAGAGGCCAAGAGCCATGGTGCACCACCACCACCTCCTATTTATAGTGGAGGCCTAGAACTTCTAGGGTTTGACTCTATTGGGCTCCGTTAAGGCCCACTAACAAGCGGGTCACACACGCAACCATAAGCGCCGTTTTAACCTTTTGACCTAAACCGCTTCTCCATGCGCCATGGATTCGCCAATAGGTCACCCTTGTCCATCTTGTGTCACGCTTGAGTCCATTGACCTCACCCGGCATCGTCGATCGTTCTGGACCTCAACTCTCCAAGTCTAGTCCCGATCATCCTCGCCGTTGACCGTCGTTGACCACTAAGCAACCTGCACAACCATAGACAAGCAAACACGAATTCATCATAACTTGACCCATGTTAGTCAAGACATGCATCATGCAATACATATGCCATAAAACCAATGAACTTGACCTAACAAATTAACATCACTACGAAGTTGGCTGACGTTCATAAGTGGAAATCGGTCCGACCGCTCCCTGTGAGTCGGTCGGACTGCCCTCTGGCCGGTCGGACCGCTCCCTGTGAGCCGATCGGACCGCCACAAGGGACTTAGCCGAATTTCAAGTCCTGAAATTCCGAAACCTTCTGGTAATTTAAAACGAATAGAACTTTTGCTTGGGGACCCCAAAAATTATGAGACAAAGTGCATCGGGATCCCCTCACTTGCCTACACCCTCTATTTTTGGCGCAGCACATTCTGATATTCTTTGGTCAGTGATTTGGGACTGGTCGGACCACCATGCTATGGCCGGTTGGACCGCCCCTGTCCAGAAAGCCTGAACTTTGTTGAAAACCCTGTGAAACGACAAACCATAAATGCCATTGCCAATTGTCACATCATCCTAAGATCTGGAGCATATCCCCATGATATCCACAATCTCCCCCTTGATGAACACATTGGCAATAATCCAGAAAGTGTAATTCGGAGGTTTGAAAAGTAAAGTACTTTCGTTTTCGCACAAAGGCACAACTTGGTCCATAAGCAAGAAAAAGCAATGTAAATGACCAAGCTGGCATCAGAATAGTGTAGGCATGTGAGATAAGGCAAAAGAAAGAATAAAAACTTTGATTTCCATAAAAGAGTCAAAATTCTCACATGAGGTCCATATGAAAGAACAATTGTTCAATTGACCTATGATCATTGTGAGGATAAATGAATACAATTCAAGTTCAGAATATTCAATAAGACAATAAGAATGCAACTCAAGAACTCCCCCTCACTATGATCCTCAAATTTTCAGTCTCTCCCCCTTTTTATCATTTTTATATATCATCTCCGTCTTTGTAAAAACAATGATATATATCTCCAAAAATTTCTCCCCCTATGCATAGCATTAATACATTTAAACACATCTTCTCCCCCTTTGACAATGGAGTCATCTGTAACACCCCAGCCCAACACTGAGCCTAGAATGCCACCACACTACCCTCTCAGTTAATAATTATCGACACACTATAAAATTACAGCAAGAAAACAACAATAAACATATCCATGGATCACAAAAGAACATGCATAATTATGGTTCAAACGATAATAAATAATCAAGTGGAATAAAACCAGGTAAACAGTCCAAAATAGCATCAACCAATGAATCCAAATGAATAAAGCAAATAGTCTAGTCCAAACGTTGTCCTAAACTTTATTCAACCTCTAACATGTCCAAGAGTAATCCAATTCTGAATGAACAGATTATTAAGGTAAATGATCATAGGTTGTCCATGTGCTCTACTCGCTCTCAGTTACGGCGCCCTCGAAGATCACCTAAAGACAACAAAAGAGCAAGGGTGAGTCCACGACTCAGCAAACACATCCATATACAACGAACAATATTAAACCAACAGCATTTAATAACTTCATTATCATCACAGGTAATTTCATTAATATTCTCATGCAGTTATCTTCTCTTTGAATCACATCCATTAATCTCATGTATCAATGCAAATCTATTCTACATGTCCACATGCACTTCTTTCGCGTATACCGGTATAGCATGAGTGAATGCTCGCGACAACATTCACTCTCAAGCCCGTTCCTCCATAAGGATCGGGGACCTCCTCCACTCCCGTGGAGTTGTGATCATTCATGATCACCTGCTCATATGCAAAGATGCTTATGCATGAATAATGCAAACCCCATCATATACATCATATCCAACTTTTCATCATGCTTGTCAACAAAGATAGAAACATACAAATTCCTTGTTTGCAATTAAACAAAATAAAAGCACAACAATAATGGTAATAGAAGATAAACAATCACAGTGATCATCATTGATCGCTGTCTACCATGCACTTGCCTTTACTAGTTGCGACGCACGATTTGACTAGAAGATGGCAACAAGTACGACGCCTCTCCTACATTAAATATTCAAACTTCAATACAAGCTACAGCAACAAGAATAGCAATCAATATACTTCGCTCCTACCCGTCCCCAAATATACCACGTTACTCCGGTACCGAATAGTTACCCATTGCTGTCCTGTTACTAAAAAGAGCGTAACTTTTGACTCAAAAGTCCAATCACAACAAACCACCCCATTCTGGATTCTTCATAAAATTATCCACATTTTCTTAGATTACAAAGTCTTCTAATTAAATCATCTAACCCTCCGTTTTTAGCCCAAAAAGCCGGTCTGTCCGCTTCGGAACAGCAGGTCTTCCTAATTTCATAACTTTTGTTTTACTCAACCAAAATTCGCGTTCTAAGATTCTACAGAACCATTGGACAATTATCTACATCTTTCATGTAGATCAAAAACTCTAATTAGTCTATTTACTATTTTTAATCCGCAGTCTACCAAAACAGTACCGAAATACGACAACCACAATGACAGCAGCCTTCCAAAATTCATATCTCGAATTCTACTTGTCCGATTGACATGTTTAAATATTCTATAGAAAGATATCGAAATTATCTACAATTAACTAGTAGATGATATTTCCAAAATTTGCCATTAAAGTACCCGAATAAATCGTTCAACAGAACAGCAGGCTAACCAATCTACTTTTCGATTTCTCCCTTGCACTGCTCTTCTATTCTCTTCTACCACTGTTGAAGTTTTCACGTAGCCATACAAAATACAAGACTCAATTAACTAGTAGCTAGCAATTGCATGCATACGTAGTCTCAAACCAAAATAGTTAACTACTAGATTCCAACCGATTTCACTATCAGATTAATTACTACTACTAGTTGTTGCTTGCATACAAGGCTACGTGCCAAAAACTAACTACTAATACCAACAAAGGCATGCAGATTCCATTAGATCAATTCCTAGCAGTGCACTAAAAGTTAATCAAATACTAATCGCAACCCTCTTAATTAATTGCTAGCATTAGTATAAGCAACTGAAGAAAAAAAGAACTTGAGCGAACCAGGCGTTAGTGTTAGCAACCGAAGAAAAAAGAAAGACGTGAGCGCTCGGCTGCAGGCCTTTTTATTGATCCTCCTGTGCTAACCTCGGCTGATGCTCACGGCGTCCCGCTACTGGACAAAAGCCAAAGATCACACGCGGTTGACGCAAGCCAACAGGAGGCGTGGCGGTGGACCTCCCCTTCACGCGCGCCTGAGCAAAGGGGGGCCACCAAACGCAGGAAAATCAGCGGCAGCAGCCTCCACGCGCGCGGGCTCGCTTTCGGCTCAGCAGGGGATCAATGCAGAGCACAAGCAAAGAACGCAGAAGAAGAGGAGAGGAAAACGGTGTGGTATAGCGACCAAAGGAATTTGGCTAAGCGAGGAAGAAATGGCTGACGGCGGCGGTGGAAAAAACAAAAGAAAGAAAATGGGACTATGGTTTTTTTTCTAGAATTCCCACAATCTATTTATATAGCTCTTAAAAATTCGAAATTCTATTTTTATGTATACTATTTGATTAATTACGCTCCGACCCTTAAGACGTTATTATTAATATTAATATTATTTTTTTTCAGAGTATTACATTCTACCCCCCTTAACAGAATTCAACCCCGAATTCTACTCGCCGTTCTACTCAAATAAAAACTACACTGCTGAAATTAAACAATAAAATAACACGTACCCGACGTGAACAACTCCGGGTATTGCTCGCGCATGCGAGACTCCAACTCCCAAGTCGCCTCTCTCTCGGTGATCGTCCACGGCACCTTGGCGTATACCAACGTCTTGTGCCTCGGACTCGCTCCGACCTCTCCGAATCGCGCCACGGACGCGACTCAAGCTGTGAGGTCTTGCTCAATAGTCGTGGCTCTAATGAAATCTTATGCTCTGGGTCTCTCAAAACTTTCTCAAGCATCGAGGCGTGAAACACATTATGAACTCCACGCATGGACTCAGCGGAGTCCAGCGGTAGGCTAACTTCCCAATTCTTGCAATAACCGGAGCGGTCCAGCGTACCTCGGGCTAAGTTTCCCTTTGGTACCAAATCGGACAATGCCTTTAGTGGGAGACACTCTCAAGAGCACTGGTCACCCACCGCAAACTCAAGTCACGCCTCCTCAAATCGGCATAACTTTTACATGCGCGCTCGAGTACGCTAATGATTCGCCTCACCATGGCCACACGCTCAACGGTCTTAGAATCGGTCAGGACCCAAAGCGCCTTCTCTCCTCGCATCCCAACAAAGTGGCGATCGCACTTCCGCCCATAGAGAACCTCAAATGGCGCGGCTCTAATCTTGGAATGGTAACTATTATTATAAGCAAACTACGCAAGTGGCAACTGGTCCTCCCAACTACCCTTCCAAGATAGAACGCAAGATCGCAACATATCCTCCAAAGTCCGAATAATGCGCTGATTGCCCATCATGCGTGGGTGAAATCTTGTACTAAGGCGGGTGTGTGCCCAATGCACTCTGCAGACTCTCCCGAACTTGGAGACAAACTTGGCGTCCTGTCGAAAGCGATGGTCTTGGGCACACCATGCGGTCTTACTATCTTACGCACATAAATAGGAGCTAGATCACTCATTGAATTTGTTGTGCGAATAGGAATAAAGTCTTGTGATTTCTTTGAATCGATCCACCACTACCCAAACTGCATCCTTCCCACGCGGTGGCGAGGCAGCGGCACCACAAAGTCCATAGAGATATCATCCCAAGGCCCTGGGTACCTCCAAAGGTTGCAACAACCTGCGGGGCGCTTGTGCTCACTTTCACTTGGCGACAAACACCACAAGAAGCCACATAGTTAGCAATGTCCATCTTCATTCTTTTCCACCAAAAATTACATTTCAAATCTCGATACATCTTAGTCTCACGGGATGAGCGATTGTGCAGAGTGCGATGTGCCTCCCTCAAGATATCATCTTTGACCTCTGCCTTTTGTGGCACGCAAAGGCGGCCTTTAAACCTCAAAGTACCAAAATCATCCATGCTAAAATCACCCTCTTTGCCCTCATCCAGGCGCTTCCTAACCTCCTGTAATAGCCGGTCACTCTGTTGTGCTTCCCGCACACGGTCTGGAATAGCTGACTGAAGAATCAACTGAGTCTCAACATGTGTTGTGCCCGCATAACAATAAGATATTCCCATGCGATCAAAATCAGCAATGAGGCAATCTAGAGTAGCAGGAGTCGCCTTGCGACTAAGAGCATCAGCAACTACATTGGCCTTGCCTGGATGATATTGAATAGTAAGATCATAGTCCTTGATCAACTCCAACCACCTCCTTTGCCTCAAATTCAGATCCTTCTGAGTGAAGATATATTTGAGACTCTTGTGATCTGTGAAAATATCACAAGGCTCGCCGTATAGATAATGCCTCCAAATCTTGAGAGCAAAAACAACCGCAGCCAACTCCAAATCATGAGTGGGATGATTCTGCTCGTGCTTCTTTAGCTGCCTCGACGCATAAGCAATTACCTTACCGTTTTGCATAAGCACACAGCCAAGACCCACTCGAGACGCATCTGAAAAGACTGTGAACCGCTTTCCTGGCTCGGGAAGGGTGAGAATAGGAGAGGTCACCAACCTGTCCTTCAAAATCGTAAGCTAACGCTCACACTCATCAGTCCACTGGAATCTCACACCTTTTTGAGTAAGCTGAGACATCGGTTTGGCGATGATAGAGAAATCCTGCACAAAACGCCGATAATAACCAGCCAATCCCAAGAAACTCCTCACCTCCTTCACATTAGTTGGCCTCTTCCAATCCACCACTGTGGAGACCTTACCAGGGTCAACAGCAATGCCCTGAGGGTTAATCTCATGACCCAGAAAACCCACTTCTGAAATCCAGAACTCACACTTCTTCAACTTAGCATATAACTTGTGCTCTCTCAAAGTCTTTAAAACCAGCCTCAAATGACGCTCATGATCCTCATTGGTCTTGGAATAGATAAGAATATCATCAATAAACACCACCACGAAGTCATCTAGATACTCGTGCAACATGTTGTTCATGGTCTCCATAAAAATGGCAGGTGCATTAGTCAATCCAAAAGACATAACTTTATACTCATAATGCCCATACACGGTGGAGAAAGCGATCTTCTCTACATCTCGCTCACGCACACGGATTTGATTATACCCTGACTGGAGATCGATCTTGGAGAATACTTGAGCTCCATTCATCCGATCAAACAAGTCCTCAATGCGGGGCAATGGATATTTGTTCTTGATTGTGACTGCATTAAGCGCACGGTAATCAATACACATCGCCAACTCCCATCCTTCTTCTCTGTGAGCGAGCAGAGCTCCCCACGGCGATACACTACGCTGATCAAACCTTTAGCCAACAAATCATCCAATTGCTTCTTCAACTCGTCACGAAGCGGACGTGCTAATCGATATGGAGACATCGAGATGGGGCGAGTACCGGAACAAGATCAATGCGAAACTCCACGTCTCGCGCGGTGGCAAACCGGAAGCTCGGTGGGAACACATCCGGTAATCACCGACCTTTGGAATCTCCTCAATCTGCGAAGCCACACTCGGTTTCTCGGCAAGAGCTAAAAAAGCCCGATTTTCACTACGGCGACCGGAGCAGTCCCCAATCTTTGAAAGAGAGCGCGAGGCGCCTCCTGAAAGATCAAAGTCTCCCAGGCGAAGTGCGCACGCAGGCTATTCTCTGAAACAAGATATCACGGCTCGATAAGAGTGCAACCAATCCATACCCAAGATAACGTCGAGCGGCTCCATTTGAATAACTATCAAATTCGGCGTGAACTTCTCTCCATCAATGACAATAGAACACCCGGGACAAGCGGTAGAGCTAGCAATAATACCCCGGAGAACTAACCAACACCGATCGAGAAATCCATTTGCATACTCAAGTTCGCTCTCTAGCAAACGCCGTCGAGACAAGCGAAAAGGTAGCCCTGAATCAAAAGGACTAAAGCATCAAGCGAATCCACAAGCAAAGTACTGTCACCACGTCGGGGCGACCGCGGACTCATTGTGGGCATGGCGTACCTCGGTGGCGCCATGGCGAAGAAGACGGCCGCGGCGGCGAGCCCCAACAATCTGCGTGGCGGTGCGGTAAAGCGGTCGTGCAACTGGCGGTGCGAAGGTGGCGGCTACGATGAGTACCCTCTTGGGCGCCCAAGGCGAAGGAAATGGCGTACTGGAGGAGCGATCATCATCGGAAAGATCCTCGGCGGGACCCGAAGAAGAAGATGGCACAGGCTCCACTTGATCACGCTAAGCGGGTTACGGCGACACACCGCTCCTTGTGACCCGATCGGCCACAGCGACGGCAATCTCCGTCCAAGTGCACTCGGCGGCCAGCGGTGTCCATCTCCGCACTTAAAGCAAAGCATGCCCCGCCTACAGAGCAGACGAAGAGCTGGAGTACTGCAAAGGACGAGGCGCCAAGAAGAGAACGGCCTCGATCGCTTAGACTTGAAAGATCTGCGGTCCTCCTTGAATTTCTTGGCGGGTCATTGAGCAGACCCACTTCCCTCACTAGAGCTCCTCTTACGGTCACCACGAAGCTACCGATCCACCGAGGCTTGCTACCCTTTGTGTGGTGCATCTCCAACTCCATGCCCTAGCTTGCTCCACTGCAGAGCTGTAGTCACGTAGTGGAGTAGCTCCCAACACATCTTGGGTACTCGAGGTGAGACCCGACGGAACCTCTTGGCTTTACGAAGATCATCGTTAGCTACCAAGAAGGACAAAGCGAACCAAGTTGTTGAACTCAGCCTCATACTTAGCAATAGACCTCTTCCCCTGAGCAAAGGTCGTCAAGGCAACCTCCATCTTCTCAACAAAAGAGTAGGGGTAGAACTTTCCCTTGAACTGATCAACAAAGTCCTCCCAAGTGACTGGCCCTTGAGTGGCGGTCCTCGAAGACAACACGCCCTCCCACCAAATATCCGCTTGCCCTTTCAGCTGAAAGGCTACAAAACGGACCCTCTGAGGTGAAGACATCTCTAAAGCTCCAACCTGCCTCTCCATGTAACGCAACCAGTCCATTTGCACGGACGGTGTGCCCGACCGTCAAGCGGATCCAACCTCAACCCCATCCACTCTCGAAGTGTCATCGCGCCTCAGAACCGGTGGATGTGCGGCAGAGCAACAACAGATGCGCATGACAAAAGGCTGCCGGCGCCTGTTGACGAAGAGCACGGATCTCTCCCACCAACTCTCTCAGCAAAGCGGGGGTCTCATCCTGGACCCCAACCGGAGGCGGGTCAACAGCAACCCCCTCAGCTACTGACTCATCTGCTACAGGAGGTGGCTCTACGGACCCTCTCCCGCGGCCCCGACCTCCACGACCGCGGCCACCACGACCACGTCCTCTACCCCTCGGCATAGCTATCAACCACAATCAACAATACACAATGAGTTCAAAGGTCAAAATAAAATCATGCATCAATAAACAACATAACGGAAGCGTAAAACTATATTCGTACCTCTCTCTTACCTACTGTGTACTAGTGTGTCAAATTTTAGGTTAGTTAACCATTAGCAAATTTTAGTTGTTTTACTAAAACTAAAACTAATTTTAACAACTCCAAACTTCACGAAACTTTGCACACACCTTCTCTATGCTATTGAGGACCTATTCCAATCGAATATTATGATAATTCTTGGCTAGATCCTGAACAGTTGTCAATTGAGTAAGAGAGGGTTTAAAACCGGGCAAGAATGAAAACTTGATCCTAATGCTTGTTCGTGAGTGATTGATGATCCAGATGATCCTAGATAGGTTCACACATATCACAGCAAGCTAATTCACGTGAAAGAATCAATCAAAAACTCGTCGATCAAAGAAAGCCCTAAAATCACGATAATGAAAGCAAGAACGAAAAGAGATTTATCTCAAGCAAACCTTGCATAGATTAAGAACGTGATTGTTGTTGGATTACACCCACACCATCAAGGATCAGTGGTCAATCCAAGATCATGAAAATCACCTCAAACCATTAAGAGCCCTAGCCTCCACCTCAACTCCCCCTAAGCCAATTAGGGTTTTTAAACATCAAAGAGGCCAAAGAGCCATGGTGCAGCCACCACCACCTCCTATTTATAGTGGAGGCCTAGAACTTCTAGGGTTTGACTCTATTGGGCTCCCGTTAAGGCCCACTAACAAACGGGTCACACACGCACGCTTCGCAAAGCGCCGTTTTTAACCTTTTGACCTAAACCGCTTCTCCATGCGCCATGGATTCGCCAATAGGTCACCCTTGTCCATCTTGTGTCACGCTTGAGTCCATTGACCTCACCCGGCATCGTCGATCGTTCTGGACCTCAACTCTCCAAGTCTAGTCCCGATCATCCTCGCCGTTGACCGTCGTTGACCACTAAGCAACCTGCACAACCATAGACAAGCAAACACGAATTCATCATAACTTGACCCATGTTAGTCAAGACATGCATCATGCAATACATATGCCATGAAACCAATGAACTTGACCTAACAAATTAACATCACTACGAAGTTGGCTGACGTTCATAAGTGGAAATCGGTCCGACCGCTCCCTGTGAGTCGGTCGGACTGCCCTCTGGCCGGTCGGACCGCTCCCTGTGAGCCGATCGGACCGCCACAAGGGACTTAGCCGAATTTCAAGTCCTGAAATTCCGAAACCTTCTGGTAATTTAAAACGAATAGAACTTTTGCTTGGGGACCCCAAAAATTATGAGACAAAGTGCATCGGGATCCCCTCACTTGCCTACACCCTCTATTTTTGGCGCAGCACATTCTGATATTCTTTGGTCAGTGATTTGGGACTGGTCGGACCACCATGCTATGGCCGGTTGGACCGCCCCATCGTAAAGCTTTGAACTTTGTTGAAAACCCTGTGAAACGACAAACCATAAATGCCATTGCCAATTGTCACATCATCCTAAGATCTGGAGCATATCCCCATGATATCCACAATCTCCCCCTTGATGAACACATTGGCAATAATCCAGAAAGTGTAATTCGGAGGTTTGAAAAGTAAAGTACTTTCGTTTTCGCACAAAGGCACAACTTGGTCCATAAGCAAGAAAAAGCAATGTAAATGACCAAGCTGGCATCAGAATAGTATAGGCATGTGAGATAAGGCAAAAGAAAGAATAACAACTTTGATTTCCATAAAAGAGTCAAAATTCTCACATGAGGTCCATATGAAAGAACAATTGTTCAATTGACCTATGATCATTGTGAGGATAAATGAATACAATTCAAGTTCAGAATATTCAATAAGACAATAAGAATGCAACTCAAGAACTCCCCCTCACTATGATCCTCAAATTTTCAGTCTCTCCCCCTTTTTATCATTTTTATATATCATCTCCGTCTTTGTAAAAACAATGATATATATCTCCAAAAATTTCTCCCCCTATGCATAGCGTTAATACATTTAAACACATCTTCTCCCCCTTTGACAATGGAGTCATCTGTAACACCCCAGCCCAACACTGAGCCTAGAATGCCACCACACTACCCTCTCAGTTAATAATTATCGACACACTATAAAATTACAGCAAGAAAACAACAATAAACATATCCATGGATCACAAAAGAACATGCATAATTATGGTTCAAGCGATAATAAATAATCAAGTGGAATAAAACCGTAATTAAGCAGTCAAAATAGCATCAACCAATGAATCCAAATGAATAAAGCAAATAGTCTAGTCCAAACGTTGTCCTAAACTTTATTCAACCTCTAACATGTCCAAGAGTAATCCAATTCTGAATGAACAGATTATTAAGGTAAATGATCATAGGTTGTCCACGTGCTCTACTCGCTCTCAGTTACGGCGCCCTCGAAGATCACCTAAAGACAACAAAAGAGCAAGGGTGAGTCCACGACTCAGCAAACACATCCATATACAACGAACAATATTAAACCAACAGCATTCAATAACTTCATTATCATCACAGGTAATTTCATTAATATTCTCATGCAGTTATCTTCTCTTTGAATCACATCCATTAATCTCATGTATCAATGCAAATCTATTCTACATGTCCACATGCACTTCTTTCGCGTATACCGGTATAGCATGAGTGAATGCTCGCGACAACATTCACTCTCAAGCCCGTTCCTCCATAAGGATCGGGGACCTCCTCCGCTCCCGTGGAGTTGTGATCATTCATGATCACCTGCTCATATGCAAAGATGCTTATGCACGAATAATGCAAACCCCATCATATACATCATATCCAACTTTTCATCATGCTTGTCAACAAAGATAGAAACATACCAATTCCTTGTTTGCAATTAAACAAAATAAAAGCACAACAATAATGGTAGTAGAAGATAAAGAATCACAGTGATCATCATTGATCGCTGTCTACCATGCACTTACCTTTACTAGTTGCGACGCACGATTTGACTAGAAGATGGCAACAAGTACGACGCCTCTCCTACATTAAATATTCAAACTTCAATACAAGCTACAGCAACAAGAATAGCAATCAATATACTTCGCTCCTACCCGTCCCCAAATATACCACGTTACTCCGGTACCGAATAGTTTCCCATTGCTGTCCTGTTACTAAAAAGAGCGTAACTTTTGACTCAAAAGTCCAATCACAACAAACCACCCCATTCTGGATTCTTCATAAAATTATCCACATTTTCTTAGATTACAAAGTCTTCTAATTAAATCATCTAACCCTCCGTTTTTAGCCCAGAAAGCCGGTCTGTCCGCTTCGGAACAGCAGGTCTTCCTAATTTCATAACTTTTGTTTTACTCAACCAAAATTCGCGTTCTCAGATTCTACAGAACCATTGGACAATTATCTACAGCTTTCATGTAGATCAAAAACTCTAATTAGTCTATTTACTATTTTTAATCCGCAGTCTACCAAAACAGTACCGAAATACGACAACCACAATGACAGCAGCCTTCCAAAATTCATATCTCGAATTCTACTTGTCCGATTGACATGTTTAAATATTCTATAGAAAGATATCGAAATTATCTACAATTAACTAGTAGATGATATTTCCAAAATTTGCCATTAAAGTACCCAAATAAATCGTTCAACAGAACAGCAGGCTAACCAATCTACTTTTCGATTTCTCCCTTGCACTGCTCTTCTATTCTCTTCTACCACTGTTGAAGTTTTCACGTAGCCATACAAAATACAAGACTCAATTAACTAGTAGCTAGCAATTGCATGCATACGTAGTCTCAAACCAAAATAGTTAACTACTAGATTCCAACCGATTTCACTATCAGATTAATTACTACTACTAGTTGTTGCTTGCATACAAGGCTACGTGCCAAAAACTAACTACTAATACCAACAAAGGCATGCAGATTCCATTAGATCAATTCCTAGCAGTGCACTAAAAGTTAATCAAATACTAATCGCAACCCTCTTAATTAATTGCTAGCATTAGTATAAGCAACTGAAGAAAAAAAGGACTTGAGCGAACCAGCGTTAGTGTTAGCAAAGAAGAAAAAGAAAGACGTGGCGCTCATTGCAGGCCTTTTATTGATCCTCTGTGCTAACCTCGGTGATGCTCACGGCGCCCCTTATTTGGACAAAAGCCAAAGATCACACGCGGGTTGACGCAAGGCCAACAGGAGACGTGGCGGTGGACCTCCCTTCACGCGCGCGGGCGGGGCCAACAAACGCAGGAAAATCAGCAGCAGCGGCCTCCACGCGGGGGCTCCGCTCGGCTCGGCTGCTTGAGGATCCAGCGCAAGAAGGCAAAAGAACGCCGCAAGAATGAGAGGAAAACGGTGGTGGCGCGGCGCAAGCAGCCAAAGGAATTTGGCTAAGCGAGGAAGAAATGGCTGACGGCGGCGGTGGAAAAAACAAAAGAAAGAAAATGGGACTAGGGTTTTTTTTTCTAGAATTCCCACAATCTATTTATATAGCTCTTAAAAATTCTGAAATTCTATTTTTATGTATACTATTTGATTAATTACGCTCCGACCCTTAAGACGTTATTATTAATATTAATATTTTTTTTTTCAGAGTATTACATCATCAAGGAATCACGTCTTCCTCTCATGCAGAGTTAACAAATATGGCATAAAGAAAGAAGCAAAAGAAGGAGTATGCATAAAATGCAATGAAGTGGATTCATTTTTGTATTTTTTTTAATTACAAGAAGCTTTGGAGATTACCCAAAAGAGCAAGCCAGTATTTCTAATATTGCACTAACAACATATCAGGCCTGACAGCGCTAACAAGATCATGATGAGACATATATATCAAAGCTAAGCACGAAGGCTCAAAAGTAAAGCAATAGATTTGATCAATTTAAGCAACGCTTCAAATTCAGCAAGTTCATCAACAGGGATCCTAAAGTGAAACTAGCCATGTCAAAATGTCAAAGCGAGATCAAAAATCTAACAAAGACCACATTAAGAGTCAATCAGGTCCTGTATTGAATCATTTTGCTCAGTATTTCGTAAAAGCTCATTTGTCAACAGCTTTCTCATATGTATTGAATATTGAAGTTGACTAGTGATCTAACTTAGTGACAAGATCCTGGACTAGGAGCCATCCACAAACTCATCCTAAGCTTCGACCAGAAGTTGATTAAAGGTATATCTTAGTAAAGAAGATCCTGGACTAGGAGCCATCCACAAACTCTTTCTAAGCTTCTACTAGGGCGACAAATCTTGAGGTTCATGTCATTTCTGACAAGCAATCCCCATGAGATCGTTTAGATCATCAAACTATCTCCAAGTTCATGTCTTTGACAAGCAGTCTCGTAAGAGTAGTTTGACACATTTTAAGCATAAGACAATCTTTTGATTTTTCATGTTTCACAAGAGCAGTTTTAGAATCTCAAGAACACTAGAAGTTCAAGTAATGATCAATTTTAGATTCAAGAGCTAACAAAGCAATTTTGACAGGGCCAATGTCACAAAAGGAGCACTAATTGCGCAACTCGCTAAAACATCCACAAATTGTAAATTTTAGTTCGAGTTGTTTTTAAAATTCTAGCTCATATAGCAAAGACTTAGCTACACATGTAAAAGCATGATAATTCTAGCAAGTCAAAGAACTAGACATGGCATTGAGCAAGAATTGAAATACTAAGTCTCCAAGGGGTAATAGGCAAAGCTTCATCAATTTAAAAAGATAAGCAGAAAATCTTATATTACAATGCATTTTTTTTATTTTTCATACCACTTGTTGTATTTTTTTATATGAATGCAATATGATACAATGAGATGCAATAAAAAGCCTAAAAACCTAAAAAGTTCAAAAAGATCAATAGGTTCAGAAAAAAAAAACAATAAAAGATCAAAAGAATAAGTAAAGATCAGAAAAGATCAAACTCCCCCTCAAACCAACTATAGGGATAAATTACCCCTAACTCGCTTCTCAAGGTGGCAAACCTTGTTTGATCTAAAGGCTTGGTGAGGATATCCTCCAATTGAGCATCGGACTCTACGAAGTGCATCACAATATCCCCTTTTTCGACATGATCTTTAAGAAAGTGAAAGCGAATGTCTATGTGCTTAGTCCTAGAATGTTGCACTGGGTTTTTAGCAATATTAATAGCAGAAGTGTTATCATAGAAAAGAGGAACACTAGCAAAATTTAACCCATAATCTTTCAAAGTGGACATCATCTACAAAATCAGCTCTGACAACTAGCGTGACTACATACTCCGCTTCAAAGATGGATTGTGCAATGTAAGACCGCTTCCTAGAAGACCAAGATACAAGTGAAGTGCCTAGGAAGTGCGGTGCACGAGGTACTCTTCCTATCTAACCGATGACCCATAAAATCGAATCTGAAAAATCCATAATGGACAAAGCTGAAGAGCAGGAATACCAAATGCCATATAAGAGGGTAGAGTGTAAATACCTGAATATGCGCTTAACGGCTTGGCGATGGGAAGTTCTCGGAGACGCCTGAAGCCTTGCACAAAGGCATACCGTGAAGTGAATGTCCGGTCTCGAGGCCGTCAAATACAAAAGAGAGCCGATCATGCTGCGGTACTCGCGTTGATCCACGACTTCTCCTTCCCCATCTGGATCCAAAACAGTCGAAGTTGCCATGGGAGTGGAGATTGGCTTGCAATCACCCATGTCAAAGCGTTTGAGTAGATCTTTAGTGTACTTTGTCTGATGGATAAAGGTTCCTTCCTTGCATTGTTTGATTTGAAGCCCCAAAGAGTAATTGAGCTCTCCCATCATACTCATCTCAAATTCCCTGGACATAGTCTTAGAAAAGCTGGAAACAAGAGCATTAGAAGAACCACCAAATATAATATCATCCAAGTAAATTTGAGCAAGCAAGAAGTCATTGCCACGCCTAAGAATGAATAGAGTTTTATCCACTTTACCCATCTCAAAATCATTCTTAAACAAGAAGGTCTTAAGTCTATTATACCAGGCTCTGGGGGCTTGCTTAAGACCATACAAGGCTTTGGATAACTTGAAAACACGATTTGGATACTTGGGATCCTCAAAACCCGGGGTTACTTAACATACACTTCCTCCTCTATGAAACCATTTAGAAAGGCACTTTTAACATCCATCTGATATAATTTAAAACCCTTGCATGCAGCAAATGCGAGCAAAATGCGAATGGCTTCTAGTCTAGCAACAGGAGCAAAGGTCTCATCAAAATCTAACCCCTCAACTTGGCTAAAACCCTGAGCCACCAATCTAGCCTTTTTTCTTACCACAGAACCATCCTCACCTTGTTTATTCTTGAACACCCTACGGGTTCCTATAACATTATGACCAGTAGGAGGTTCTACTAGGTTCCAAACCTTGTTTCTTTCAAAATTCTCTAACTCCTCATGCATGGCATTTACCCAGCTAGAATCAGATAAAGCATGTGATATATCGCGGGGTTCAAAAGAAGCAACAAAAGCAGAATGAGAGTAGAGATTTGGATCGATATACACAGAGCGAGTGACTCGCTCATGTAGATTACCTATTATCTGATCCGGAGGATGCTGCCTCTGAATGTGAAGTGGAGCGCCCGGGGGAGATAGCGTTTCTTCGACCTCCGCAGGTACTGCTGATGATGATGATGCAGCAGGAGCCTCAACAGAAGGTGAAGTAGACGTAGCTGGTTCTTGTACCAAAATAGGGGCCTCAGCAGCAGCAGATGAAGGACAGATATCAGCTTCGTCCTCATCTTCCTCCACAAAAATGCTCTGTCACCTGTGAATCATATATAACATCGGATCCAGCTCCAGGGCTAGTCTCATCAAAAGTGACATTACAAGTCTCCTGAATAAGGTTAGTTTCAGCATTGAGGACCCGAAAACCCCTCGAATGTGCAGGATAACCCAGAAATATCCCATCAAAAGTCCTTGACTCAAATTTATCTAGGTTTCCTGTCTTAAGAATAAAACACTTTGATCCAAAGACTCGAAAGTGCGAAATAGAGGGTTTTGTACAAAACGAAGCTCATAAGGAGTCTTGCCTAAAGATGGTCTTAAAAATACACGATTTGCAATATGGCAAGCTGTAGCAATAGCTTCGGCCCAAAACCTCCTCAGTGTGCTATACTCATCTAGCATCGTCCTAGCCATTTCGACTAATGTCCTATTCTTTCTTTCCACCACGCCATTTTGTTGAGGGACGTGTGGAGAAGAGAACTGATGCTCAATACCGCGCTCAGCACAAAAAGAGGTAAAAGAAGCATTTTTGAACTATGTGCCATTGTCACTGCGCATCGCTCTCAAGGCACCAGTAAGCTCAGATGCCAAACGAAGAACAAGGTCATGAAAATAACCAAAAGCTTCATCTTTTGAAGCAAGAAAGAACACCCAAGAATATCTTGAAAGATCATCGACTATGACAAGAATATACCATTTTCCACCGACTGACCGGACTCTAGCAGGACAACAGTATCCATATGAAGCAACTGTCCTGGTCCGTCAGTCATAACCATAGTCACAGAAGGGTGTGAGGCGGCAATTTGTTTGCCATGCCTACAGGGCGCACACACAACATCCTTGATAGCTTTGAGTTTGGGCAAACCTCTCATGAGATCAAGGTTGCTAACTCGCGTCAGATGATCAAAACCAATGTGCCCCAAACGTCGATGCCAAAGCCAGAAATCAGAAGAAGATGTAAGCAAACATTTAGGGGATCCAGCAAGAGATTCTGAAAAATCAGCTCCAAAAATTCTACCAACTCTAGATATTTCAAACACAAGCTCACCAGTAGAATCAAGCACACGATAAGCATTTTTCTTAAAAATAGTCTCATAGCCATCATCAAGAAGCTGGGAGACAGAAAGGAGATTATACCTAAGCTTGTCCACAAGAGCCACATCCTTTAGGATGAATTTGTTGTTCACCCTAATTGATCATGTTCCTTCAATTCACCCTTATGTATCATCTCCAAAGGCGATGAAGTCATCACCTGTTGCCCGCGTGAAAGAGGTGAACCATCTTGAGTTTCCGGTCATGTGGCGTGAACACCCGGAGTCGACGAACCACGTGTTCTTCCCCTTTCCGCGGTAATCCTGAAAATCAAGGAACAGAAGAACGATGTGTCACAATACTGGGGTTAGATAAACAAGATTTAGGGACCCAGTACTGAGACACACGTCTGCGAGGAGTATGCAAACCAGAAGTCCTATCCTTGATTTTATCTAAATTTCTGTTGTGAGCAATGTTTAAATTAACATGAGAATTAACCTGTCTAGGGACGGTCAGACCGGCGTTGTTCTGGCGGTCAGACCGGTGACCCAGTCGGTCAGACCGGTGACCACCAGTGGTCAGACCGCCAGCCTGAAGAACATGATAATTATGATATTTAGAAACATAATGATTAGCATGTGAGGAAAATCCTAACCCAGGTTTATTCTTTTCAGTGTTACCATGTCCCATAAAAGCTCTAGGTTGAATGAATGAAATTCTATCAAGATTTTTCCTATCATTTTTCAACCTATGCCAACAAAACTCAATCAAATACCCACTTTTCTTGCAATAAGTGCAATGGTACTTGGTACCACTAGAAGAAGCACCCTTTGAATTAACACAAGGTTGGGCAAAACCTGCAGATTTAAAAGATGTTTTTGCAGGTTGGGTTTTGAATTCAATTAAACCTTTTTCCAAGACTTGAATGACTTTTGGCTTTGAATTGTCTTGAAAAGAATTGAATCCTAAATCTTGCTTCTTATAAGAAGTTTTAGACTTGTCAAGAATCATGTTTAACTATTTCTTACCTTTAGAAAATTTCTCTAATGTATCATGAAGGTAAGCATTTTCTTTTCTCAAATTAACACAAGCATCACAAGTTTTATCCATAGATTTCTCCTTATATAAAGTAATTTCAAGCTTAAGAGCGGAACAACAAGCACAAATAGTAGTTTCAATATTATCCTTAAGCTTAGCGTATTTGACTCTAGCAGCTTCTAAGATATCTTTGATTTCACGTTCTTTTTCTAAGCATGAAGTGCAAGGGCTTGAATCAAACACATCAGAAGTAATCAATTTGCTAGAATCTAAACATTTTTCACAATGAGTAGTTTTAATTTCATTTAGCTTAGATCTAGCATTCTCAAGTTGTTGCACAGAAATATTATGAGCAGATTGCAATTTGGCAATTTCTGAATGCATAGCATGACAAGATAAACATTCATCAGGTTCAAGAGTCTTAGCATTTTTAAGTTCTACTTTCAGTTTGCCAATCTTTGACTTTAATTTCTTATTTTTTGTCATGACAAATTCTAGCGCTTCATCTTGACTAAGCAATTGCTCAACTATAGGATCATATTTAGCAGAAAGCTCATCATAAGAGGGAGGTACCTCATCATCATCAATGTCGTCAGTGTCAGCCATGAAGCACATGCCGGTGAAGTCTTTGGCCTTTCCTTTCTTCTTGTCTTTGGGAATCTCCTCCTCATTGTCCTCCTCGCCATCGGAGTCCACATCGCTCAAGGATTGTTCCTCAAAAGCGGCAAGAACCCGATGAGCGGCCTTCACCAACTTACCAGCCTCATGCTTTGACTTGATCCATTGAGGCTTTTTCCAAGCTGACTTTCCCTCCTTATGGTTGCTCTTACCTTTCAGCTTGGGGCAATTTGCCCGGATATGATTAAGCTCACCACACTCGTAGCAGGTCACAGGGCCGCCTCTGTAACACCCCAGCCCAACACTGAGCCTGGAATGCCACCAAACTACTCTTATCATCTATTATACATCAACACACTGTGAAGTTTCAGCAAGCATAACAACATTAAAACCCATCCACGGGTCGCATTAACACAAGCATAACACTATGACAATCATAAATAAATTAGACCTAGGAGCATAGCAAAATAATAAACCAAGATTAACATAAACCAAGTATCTATGGTTATTCAATACCATCATGTCCTAGATATAAATATTCATGTTATTCTAAAATTTTCTCATGTCCAATGAATCAAATAATTGAGTGAAGTGCATGATTCCAAGTCGCTAGCCCTTCCCGAGTAAAACGTCATCTTTGGTCACCTAAAAACAACAATAGAGCAAGAATGAGTCCAAGACTCGGCAAATACATAATAAAGCCATAAACAATAGTTTATTAACCATAATCAAAGTTATCATCATCATCCATTTAGTTAATGCCATTGTCATTCTCAAACAAACAAGCCATATTCCATATAGGTAAAGTTGCACAATTTAACAATTTACTTAGATATGCGAATGCACCAACATGCTCATGCTCATATGCATCTCATCGGTGATGGGGTATAGCTGAGTGTTCACCGTCGATGACACACTCTATCCTTCACTCCGTGAAGTCCCCACCAAAGTAGGATTTTATCTAGAGCTCTTGGACTAGTCATGTATCTTTCTCACCGACCTCACCGGAATAGTTACATGACTTTCTCACCGACCTTGCTCATGCAACCCCTGTCATGATGAATGTAAATGATGCGACATCTTTATTTATTCATCAACATAGTCCATCTCATTAACTCAATATCTACTCATTATCTCATTATCATAATCTCATTCACTCAAGGTCATCAATATCATGTATAAGAATAAGCTGAACGAAAGCATAATAAATAGCATGATAAGTAACATCAATGATCATGGTGAACAACCCATTGTTCACCACTCTACCATGTACTTGCCTTCCGCGCTGTGACGAGTTAGGAGGCAACGACGAATTCTCCACTCCCGCCCCACCGCCTACACAAATATTTATTCAAATAAGAATAATAAGTCATGACGTGGCTACAAGCGTTTTACCATAACCCTCTATCTAATCAACATAACCAAAAACTCAAAATGACGAATTAACTAATCAGCCAATATCGGCCCTTCTGATCAGCAGTACGAGAAAAATCATAATTAAATATCTATAACTCCGGATGAATTGAAACCAGAGCTCAAATACTCTTAACCTAACAGGCTACGAAACTCTAGTTGGTGGGGTTCTTTGATTCGGCCAAACCAGTGGTCTAAACAACCGTTGAAAACAACTGACAGACATCTGCCCAGAATACAGCACAGCAGTAAAGAACACGGCATAACTTTTACTCTACAGATCCAATTGAGATGATCTTTATCAACTCAGAAAGATACTTTCAAGGGCTACAAAAACCTAGTTGGGTGGAAGTTCTGAATCTGACTCTAACTAGATCAAAACCGAGGGGCAAACCGACAGTTCCAAATTCTCAGGCAGACAGGACAACGCGCGATTAAAAATTCATATCTCCTAAACGGTAAGGTCGAATCAAGTGATCTCAGTGCCAAAAGAAAGATAACGACATCATTAACAAAACTCTAGAATACGAAAATACCAGATTCGGCCTCTAAGTAAATCATAATGGCCCGACAAGAAAATCTGCCAAATCACGTCAGCTCCCCTAGACAGTCGCGGTAAAACTACCATATCTCCTAAACCGTAACTCCAAATAGATGATCTCGGTGTCAAAAGAAAGCTAAGACGAAGGGCTACAACTTTCTAAGAGGTGAGAAGATCAGAAAACGTACGGAACTTACCCAAATCTGATGAACAAAAGCGCTGGCGCAGGGAGGAGGGAGGCGGCCGGTTGGAGAGGGGGAGGGGGGGTGGCGGCTTGGGGAGGGGAAAAGGGGAAGGGGGAAGGAGTTTTAGGGTTTATGGGGAGAGATACCCCCTTTGGCCAGCCCCTCATGGGCACACCAGGCTAAGGCCCGAGTCCGAGTTCTTGAAAAAACACAGAAACCCCCGAAGAAAAAAACGATTCAGATTATCCCATTAGCTCCTTCTTCTGAAACTTCTTCTAGTACGCCGATTTACTTTTGGGGTATTACAGCCTCTCTTTTTATTTCTTACATTGTTGTAGGCCCTTGTAAATTTTTTTTTTAGCTAGGAGAGTTAACTCTGTCTCAGGAATACTTTCAAGCTCCTCCTCATGAATCGCAGATAAACAAGTAAATGAAAAACCAGAAAATGATTCAAGAGTACCATCAGATGACCTTTTGAGAGGATCAGCTATCAATGCCATGTTGTCTTTCTTGGGATGATCAACTCTTTTAATTTCACGAGTCTTGAGTTTACTATAAAGTAATTCTAAAGTAAGACTCGAAAGATCAACATTTTCCTCTATAGCAGTAGCCTTCATCTCCCATTCCTTGGTGTTGATTGCAGCCAAGAGATGGGTGGTATTTTCAGATTGAGAGTATTCAATATCAACAGCTTTCATCTGATTAATCACTTTATTAAAGCGACTGAAAATATCATCGATGCTCTCTCCAGGACGTATCTCGAATTTGTTGTATTCACGCTTATAAACTGTTTGGCGCACTTTCTTGATTTGGGACGAACCCTCATGATATGTTTCGAGAGTGTTCCAAATCTCGTGTGCAGTTGCAAGATTGCAAATGCGATCATATTCTTGTCTACCAAGCGCACCATATAAAAGATTCTTGGACTTGTTGTTGTTTGCCACAAGAACCGCTGAAGCCGGCGTAGCAATTTCAGGAATAACAAGCGGGGCTCGAACAACATCCCAAATAGCTTGTACCTCGCTCTCAAGAAAGACTCGCATACGATTCTTCCAATAGGCATAGTCGTGCCCATCGAAGATGTGCGGTTTTGTAGAAAACTTATCCATCGCCTAAAGTTCAGTGACCGGTTAAGATCAAGAGTGAAGTAACCGGGCTCTGATACCACTTATTGGACCGAAAAGGCGACTAGAGGGGGGGGGGGGTGAATAGGAGCACGCTCACTTTTTCACAAATTATGAATTCAACACAATCTCACTCCAATAGCTATGATGAAACTATGAAGATCAATATACCAGTACAGCGGAAGACTAGTATTGAATTCAATTGAACCCCCAAAGTAAAGCAACAAAATCAACTAAGATTAAAACAGCACAGTGTACTCGCGGTCTGACCGGTGTTATATTGGCGGTCTGACTGGTGGGAAATCGGTCTGACCGGTGATGATGGGCGGTCTGACCGGCAGACTTCACGAAACTTTGCACACACCTTCTCTATGCTATTGAGGACCTATTCCAATCGAATATTATGATAATTCTTGGCTAGATCCCGAACATTTGTGAATTGAGTAAGAGAGGGTCTAAAACCGGGCAAGAACGAAAACTTGATCCTAATGCTTATTCGTGAGTGATTGATGATCCAGATGATCCTAGATAGGTTCACACATATCACAGCAAGCTAATTCACGTGAAAGAATCAATCAAAAACTCGTGGATCAAAGAAAGCCCTAAAATCACGATAATGAAAGCAAGAACGAAAAGAGACTTATATCAAGCAAACCTTGCACTGATTAAGAACGTGATTGTTGTCAGATTACACCCACACCATCAAGGATCAGTGGTCAATCCAAGATCACGAAAATCATCTCAAACCATTAAGAGCCCTAGCCTCCACCTCAACTCCCCCTAAGCCAATTAGGGTTTTCAAACATCAAAGAGGCCATAGAGCCATGGTGCAGCCACCACCTCCTCCTATTTATAGTGGAGGCCTAGAACTTCTAGGGTTTGACTCTATTGGGCTCCCGTTAAGGCCCACTAACAAACGGGTCACACATGCACGCTTCGCAGAGCACCGTTTTTAACCTTTTGACCTAAACCGCTTCACCATGCGCCATGGATTCGTCAATAGGTCACCCTTGTCCATCTCGTGTCACGCTTGAGTCCATTGACCTCACCCGGCATCGTCGATCGTTCTGGACCTCAACTCTCTAAGTCTAGTCCCGATCATCCTCGCCGTTGACCGTCGTTGACCACCAAGTAACCTGCACAACCATAGACAAGCAAACACGAATTCGGGAACACGTTCTTCACAACTTGACCCATGTTAGTCAAAACATGCATCATGCAATACATATGCCATGAAACCAATGAACTTGACATAACAAATTAACATCACCACGAAGTTGGCTGACGTTCATAAGTGGAAATCGGTCTGACCGCTCCCTGTGAGCCGGTCGGACTGCCCTCTGGTCGGTCGGACCGCTCCCTGTGAGCTGGTCGGACCGCCACAAGGGACTTAGCCGAATTTCAAGCCCTGAAATTCCAAAACCTTCTGGAAATTTAAAACGAATAGAACTTTTGATTGGGGACCTCAAAAATTATGAGACCAAGTGCATTGAGATCCCCTCACTTGCCTACACCCTCTATTTTTGGCCCAGCACATTCTGACATTCATTGGTCACTACCGGTCCGACCACCGCACATGGTCGGTCCGACCGATTTGGGACCGGTCGGACCGCCATGCTATGGCCGGTCGGACCGCCCCTGTCCAGAAAGCCTGAACTTTGTCGAAAACCCTGTGAAACGACAAACCATAAATGCCATTACCAATTGTCACATCATCCTAAGATCTGGAGCATATCCCCATGATATCCACAAGAGGCATTACAACTAAGTGTGATATAGCATTATTGTGCTGTAGTGGTGTAAGACCCTGGCTATTCGGAAGCCAAGATGTCACGCAAAAACTAATAAGTACTAAGAATGTACAACAATACCGGTTTAATCAGGCTTAGTTAAGAAAATTCCATAAGGAACGACGATAAACAATTAACATTTCATAAGAAGGAATGGAAACATTCATAATAAAACGTACTGTGGGCGATACAAAAAATTGGATTATTACAATTTGGAAATTTAACAAGTAGTTGACATGAATGAAAGATAACAATATTATTTCTGATTTGATAAAGGTGATGTGCAGCGTGCTGGACTACCCCTCAAAAGGTCTTGCCTTCCTCCTTATTTACCTAAGTAAAACACACAAAGCAAGGATAAGCCAAAGACTCAGCAAGTACTTTAACAGACAACAGAATCATTAAGCGAACAAAGCAAATCACAATCTGCTTTTGAAAAACATCTCTGAACACATATGGATATGAATGGAATGGAATAATGCAATGAAGAAATGGACTGCTCACAACTTATACGGGTATAGTGAGTGACTCACCCGTCGGTGTTCACTTAAGCCCGTACTTAACAAAGTACGGGGACCTCAAATACCGTATGAAGAACGTTTCATACGGGTGTCCAACATTGCCCACATTGGAATGGTGGGTCTTACGTGCCCATTCTGGAATTGGTGGGGCTTACAAATTTCCACTCCCGTGGATCAATTGAATCGATGCATGAAAATAATGCATTTTCATGAAATGAATGTCTATCACTCATCAATAGAGAGTAACACATGGCATACAAACAAACTCATGAAAACAAGACTAGTGGTACAATCACAAGCAATAACGTCATTGAATAATAACGGACAGGGTACTTGCCTTCCGCGCTGTGACGTGTTAGGAGGCAACGACGGTGTTTCTCCACTCACTGCCCCACCGTCTATACAAATAATTAATCGAAATAAGACTAACAGGACATGACATTCTACGAGCGTTTTACCATAACCCTCAAACTAACCAAACGTAAACAATGGCTCAAAATGACGTCCTAACTAATCAGCCCAATTTCAGCCGTTCTGATCAGCAGTACGAGAAAAATCGTAATTAAATATCTGTGAGTCATAATAACTTTAAACCAGTGCTAAAATACTCTTAACGCACCAGGCTACAAAACTCTAGTTGGTGGAGTTCTTTGATTCGGCCAAACCAGTGGCCTAAACAACAGTTGAAAGCAACTGACAGACATCTGTTCAGATTACAGAACAGTAGCAAATAAAATGATTTAACTTTCAATCTACTAATCCAATTGAGATGATATTTATCAACTTGGAAATATAATTTAAAGGGCTACAATAACCTATTTGGGAGGAGGTTCTGAATCTGACTGTAACTGGATCAAAACCGAGGAACAAACCGAGAGTCCCCAGATCTAAGACAGACAGAGCAGTGCGTGGTTAAAAATTCATATCTCCCAAACCGTAAGGCGGAATCTTGTGATCTTGGTGCCAATAGAGAGCTCACGACCTGAGGAACAAAACACTAGCAGACTAAAATCCGAGATTCGGCCTCTAAAGGGTCGAAACTGGCCGCGCAAAGTGACTGATGTGTTCTGGAATTTCCAGAACAGGAACTGATTTAGATCTAATCAACCATTAAGCAATCAAATCGAATCAAACTATGATTTGGATCATTCATTACCCTTGAAGACTCATTGGGAGACGTGGATCCACCTCCCAAAGATCTCCCTCCCTTCTCCTCCCTTCCCTCTCCAAGGGCCGGCCACAAGATCGCTGGCGGACGGCCGGTGGCGCCGACGGATGGAGACGACTTCGGAGGAGAGCCTGGGGGCGACGCCGGGGATCACCACAGCAGCGAGACGCCGTCAAGGAGCAGCAAGGGACATCGGGGGGGAGGAGGATGGAGGTGGCGGCTCTAGGGGGTGAGGAGGGAGTGGGGGAGGCGGCTAGGGTTTGGGCACGTCCCCCCTCCCCTTGGCCGACCCCCTTGGGCCGGCATCCCCCTCTTGGGCCGCCTGGGCCGCGGTCCGCGGCCCAGGTTGTCGTATTTTTGCGAAAACCCCCTCTCCCACAAGAAAATATAATTCTTTAAATTCTTTTTCGTCTCCAACTTCTTTTAAAATCTCCCTATTCGAATCCGGTGTATTACATTCTACCCCCCTTAACAGGATTCGACCTCGAATCTACGCATCGATCTATTTGAAAGAAGAACGACTGGAATTTAGCAAGCTTAAACATTTACCTGAAATAAACAAGTCAGGATATTGATCTCGCATACGAGACCCTAGCTCCCAAGCGACCTCTCTCTCGGACTAAAGAAACCACAGCACAAGGACGTAAAACGACATTTGACCTAACACTCAATTCTTGAACTTTCTATGTTCACTCATCAGAAGAGGATCGAAGGTAAGACCATACTCGATGGTCAACATCTTAAACTATAACTTGAACCTTGAATGGTTCAACTGCCCACTCAACACCAGAACACACCAGACGTTGCGTACTTCGTGCATGTACCCAAGACGGTCAAAACGAAATACCAACTTCCTAATTTCTGCAACTTTCGAAGACGAAGATAATCCAACTAAAAATAGAGAGTCCTTATCGCGTCAACGCAATGCTAACTCTCCACCAAAAGATTAAATTCTAAATTTGACAATACATCTCAAAACAAATCCATTTTCTAAATAGGGAGTTTACAAATGAACACCACTACAACCAAATGAGAAATCACTGGCACGCCCAAACCAAACACTTGCGGTTTGTGTAAATTGGAAAAAAAAATCTACACGCCAACACAACCCCAACTCAAATTTCAGAAAACACCGGTCAACAACACCAAACTCAAACAACAATCAAGAAAACGCCTCATTATCCGATGAACATTCCTTTCCACAATTTCTCTCTTCTAGGAATAAAATTTCTCTTGAATCCTTGAAATTTGAATTCATCGCATACCACATGAGCTTAAACGTCTTAGTTATTCATCCTCAAATTATGTTCAAATTGAAGTACATCATCCACACCATTGTGGAGAGGTTGTATTGAATCCACCGTATACTCTAGGTAACTCATTCTACTAACCAAAATCGATTTGATCGACGGCGCTCAAAGCACCTCAGAATAGGTCCCACATAATCACATTACCTCCAATTTCCAAGGACAACAAGTCAGAATCCCTAGCACGCACGTTCATGTACTACATCAGAAGGGTTATTTCAATTATCATTCCACTGCACAGGAAACTCTATTATTCCACTCTCTCTACATACAAACATTATGTGACCAAAGGTCTAGCATAAAAATGCAAAGCCCAGATTTAACCTCCAAGACTTCTACAACAAATTGCAATTATAACAGATAGGAAAATCAACGGATTGAATCTCCACATTCCCACAATTCTGACATACTCACTTATTGACATCCTCAGAAATTACCCACATAATCTCGCAACATTATCCAATTTGACTCTATAAAAATTAATCAAGGTCTCCATACCTTTGATAATCCCCAACCTTTTAACATGAACCGAAGTTCTAGAATTTCTCTATACCATAGGTTCTACTCAATCGTAACACTATTCAGACTTACTTCGAAGCTAAACATTCCATGTGAATCAATTTCCCTCCAAGAGGTACAGATCAAAACCAATTCATTTTCTACTACTCCTCCAATAGTTTGGTAGCAAAATCTCAATACTACCATAACTAAACCACTACCAAATAGTTGCCAATTTATACTTTGCAAAACTTGGCAACATAAAACTGTTGATTCCTTTCCAAAAGAAAGCGGCGAACAAGGACGAGTTTCGTCACACAGAAAAAAAAATTGCTCCTCACAGCGAGCACGAAACCAAAAGAAATAATTTGGTAACGAGGATCTTGGAAAAACAAAAGTTGAATTCACGGTTGAGGGCACACATTCCTCAAAAGGGAATAGCAAGTAACAGCCGATAAGAAAAATGACATTACGATTGAAACTCGACATTTCTTGAGTGGAAAGAGCAGAAAATTTAGGCACGATTCAAACAACCACAGGTTACAAAACTTGATTCAAATTATCAAATACTTCTACTGCACTCTTTTCTTTAACACAACAACTGGTCCTTGAACTAACAACACTTGCCACAACGAACAAGGTAAGTTCTTTAGTCCAATCCATAGAACTATTTAAGAACCAATAAAATTCTTCGACACAACAAATTTGCCCGGAACAGTTCATCTACTCATGAAACATGAGATCCAAATGATCTCATCCACAAAACTCGAAGCATTTTCAGTTACAGGATTTCACGGAAAGCAAACAGATTAATTTCCTCTTGAAGAAATCAACGAAAGTTTTCTTTGATTGCAACCTCACTTTGCGAACTCAAACCAAAGAGCAATTAAGACCAAATCGCACGAAACTCTTAAGAAGCAATAGGACTTTCCCATACACCATTTTATTTAAAATAATTTTAGCTACCAGAATATTCTTGAGCTCCAAACGATCACAGAAACGAAACTTGAAGTATTCTCATTTAAGCGATTTCACGAGTGGCGATCAATTTACTTCAAGTATTAACATCAATCTCACAACTACAATTAGAAAACACCTAGAAAGACTCATGCAAAAAGAGTGGGTCGAATCTTTCTCAAAAGAAGAGGCACATGAAAACGGTTTTTCGCCAACTAGAAAAAACATTTACCACTCGCACTGAATACAAGACCAAGGGGAAAACCAATTAGGCGAAGAGTTCCGAAAACATATCTGAAGTCCACAGTTGAGGCACGAGGAGAAAATCAAACTTCAAATGAGAAGAAGGTACTGACTTTGAAAGTTAGAAATTTCAATGCGGCAAAGGCATAAGGTTTCATCAATATTAGCATACCCAGAAAATAGGTAGATCTAGTACTTATGTAAGATCAGCAAGTAGATGTTTATGAGGAGAACACTTCAACTACTCGAAAAGGAATGAGTTGAGTCAGAAATTTATTCAATGAACTTTGTGAAAGGTAATTCCTATTCTCCAAAATACCACACGGATAACCAGGTTACCTTTACCAGCAAGAAAGATAGGACTATAATAAAAAAGAATGATATTGTCATTAATAACGTTTACAAATAGTAAAGAGAGCTCAGCAGTCAGGAAGACAAAAAATTGTTTTGAAAAACAAATAGGGACCAATAGAAACCCCTAGCCCATAATTTTTGTTTGAGTACAACCTCCGACTTAATCACAACACAACACCACCAAAGGGTTTTAACACTTTTCTTCATAAAAGAGAGGCATTAAACTTTAAAAAGCGGAATGATCTAAAAGAAATACATGGAGTCAATGCTTTTTTGTGTCAACGAACTTGCAACAGAAATCTCTCGTTATTCAAACTATCAAACGAGTAAATGAGTCGCTTTTTCAATAAGAAAGACAGAACAACCATGGAGATAACAATATTGCCAATTGTCGAAGATCATCAGTAGTAAAAGCAACTCAACAATCGAAAAATAATAATGGTTTTAGAGAACCATTAAAGAACCATTGAATCTCATCAACTACCATGAATTTTTTTTTGAACCCAAGAGAAATTTAGCAACACTACCGGACAAGATTTTGTCAAATTCAGAAATCAAGGAAAAGAAGAACTTTCTAAAGCACTCCAAAAGAAATATGCAAGGTCAATGCACATGCTTAATAAAGAACTTACAAAAGAAATCTTCCACTGCCCGAAATTCCAAGCGAACAAAAGAGCTACATTTTCCAACAGGGGTAAAACAGAACTTTCATGAAAAGAGAAATCTTGCAATGTGACTAAGCTCATGTGGAGCAGAAATATCACAATAATCGAAGGAACAAATATTGTTTCAAAGAACGATTAAGGACCCATTAGAGCTTGCCCACTTCACTATAGCCCTCCATTCAAAAGAAATTCATCAACTGCCAGAACTACAACCAGGAAACCAGATATAAGATCAAGAAAGACAACAACTTCATCAAGGAATTCGCGCTGAACACATATCTACGGAACGGGGTAAGTACTCCTCTATTTTCATACCAAGAGCAGTGGTGTAGCCTGGCAAAACCCAGGACAACAACCACGAACTTAACTTCTCAACGTCCATTACTAATACACATAACCAATATAATTAATTATGAATATATAGGATCATCTCATGACAATCATAGAATAAACTCATAAATATAGGATATCACATCATATCATAGATTGATAATAACATAGCACAAAACAATTCAACAAAGGCTCATTAATCGAGTCACATCAATGGAAATACGGAAGCAATGAATTACCCATCCCTTCCTACTGTGCACAGTGTGTCATTTTAATTCGTTGTTTACCACGAACCTAAAGCCCGCTTTGATACCAACTGTAACACCCTGGCTATTCAGAAGCCAAGATGTCACGCAAAAACTAATAAGTACTAACAATGTACAACAATACCGGTTTAATCAGGCTTAGTTAAGAAAATTCCATAAGGAACGACGATAAACGATTAACAGTTTTATGAGAAGGAATGGAAACATTCATAATAAAACGTACTGTGGGCGATACAAAAAATTGGATTATTACAATTTGGAAATTTAACAAGTAGTTGACATGAATGAAAGATAACAATATTATTTCTGATTTGATAAAGGTGATGTGCAGCGTGCTGGACTACCCCTCAAAAGGTCTTGCCTTCCTCCTCATTTACCTAAGTAAAACACACAAAGCAAGGATGAGCCAAAGACTCAGCAAGTACTTTAACAGACAACAGAATCATTAAGCGAACAAAGCAAATCACAATATGCTTTTGAAAAACATCTCTGAACACGTATGGATATGAATGAAATGGAATAATGCAATGAAGAAATGGACTGCTCATAACTTATACCGGTATAGTGAGTGACACACCCATCAGTGTTCACGTAAGCCTGTACTTAACAAAGTACGGGGACCTCAAATACCGTATGAAGAACGTTTCATACGGGTGTACAACATTGCCCATATTGGATTGGTGGGTCTTACGTGCCCATTCTGGAATTGATGGGGCTTACAAATTTCCACTCCCGTGGATCAATTGAATCGATGCATGAACATAATGCATTTTTATGAAATGAATGTCTATCACACATCAATAGAGAGTAACACATGGCATACAAACAAACTCATAAAAACAAGTCTAGTGGTACAATCACAAGCAATAACGTCATTGAATAATAATGGACAGGGTACTTGCCTTCCGCGTTGTGACGTGTTAGGAAGCAACGACGGTGTTTCTCCACTCACTGCCCCACCGCCTACACAAATAATTAATCGAAATAAGACTAAAAAGACATGTCATGCTACGAGTGTTTTACCATAACCCTCTAACTAACCAAACGTAAACAATAGCTCAAAATGACGTCCTAACTAATCAGCCCAATTTCAGCCCTTCTGATTAGTAGTACGAGAAAAATCATAATTAAATATCTGTGACTCATAATGACTTGAAACTAGTGCTCAAATACTCTTAACGCACCAGGCTACAAAACTCTAGTTGGTGGAGTTATTTGATTCGGCCAAACCAGTGGCCTAAACAATAGTTGAAAGCAACTGGCAGACATCTGTCCAGATTACAGAACAGTAGCAAATAAAATAATGTAACTTTAAATCTACTGATCCAATTGAGATGATATTTATCAACTTGGAAATACAATTTAAAGGGCTACAATAACCTATTTGGGTGGAGGTTCTGAATCTGAATCTAACTAGATCAAAACCGAGGAACAAACCGACAGTCCCCAGATCCAAGACAGATAGAGCAGCGGGTGGTTAAAAATTCATATCTCCCTAACCGTAAGGAAGAATCTCGTGATCTTGGTGCCACAAGAGAGCTAATGACCTGAGTAACAAAAATCTAGGAGAAAAAAATCCGAGATTTGGCCTCTAAAGGGTCGAAACTGGCCGCGCAAGGTGACTGATGTGTTCTGGAATTTCCAGAACAGGAACCGATTTAGATCTAATCAACCATTAAGCAATCAAATTGAATCAAACTACGACTTGGATCATTCGTTACCCTTGAAGACTCATTGGGAGATGTGGATCCACCTCCCGAAGATCTCCCTCCCTTCTCCTCCCTTCCATCTCCAAGGGCCGGCCACAAGATCGCTAGCGGACGGCCGGTGGCGCCGGCGGAAGGAGACGACTTCGGAGGAGAGCCTGGGGGCGACACCGGGGATCACCACAGCAGCGAGACGCCCTCAATGAGCAGCAAGGGACACCAGGGGGGAGGAGGATGGAGGTGGCGCTCTAGGGGGGAGAGGAGGGAGTGGGTGAGGCGGCTAGGGTTGGGGCGCCTCCCCCCTCCCCTTGGGCCGGCCTCCCCCTCTTGGGCCGCCTAGGCCGTGGTCCGCGGCCGAGGTTGTCGTATTTTTGCAAAAACCCCCTCTCCCACAAAAAAATCTAAATCTTTAAATTCTTTTTCGTCCCCGACTTCTTTTAAAATCTCCCTATTCGAATCCGGTGTATTACAAGTGGGTACCATAAATCACGTCATGTGTGGTAGTTGACACTCAATTCCTTGTGTCTCCCTCCCCTAGTAACATAGGCACTGAACGAGCTACGTGATTCCAAAAATTTATTCTCTACCATTTCAAACGAAGGAAGACTACAATAGAGTTATGTATGGAGGAAATAAGCATACCTATCGAGTATTTCTGGCATAAGGGTGAAGTCGTGGTTGTTGTTGAGTAGGGAATCAAGGTATATTATCTTGTTCCACTTTTGTATAATGTCGCTATAGTCATTAAACCTAAGTTTGTGTTGCGTATAAAGTACAAATGAAATTTGTATAGCAAGTAGTGAAGCACTTACCTCTGGTTGTAGGGCACCGGTATGTAGTCCTTGTTGCCCTAAGTAAGCAATCCCGTCGTTATATAATTCTTGACGTAGGATGCGTCTTGGGTGTTGTATTGCTCAGAGATCAACTTTGGGTCGAGGAAACCCACCGGTTCTCGCAATCGTCGGGCTTCTTGCATCACGTATCTATACATAAGAAATGAGTTATAATATTTATCGGTATTACGTGAATGTAAAACTTGATTGTATACACTTATAGTGTCTAACATCGTAGAAGTGAGGCGTCGAGGGTGTCGAGGTTGAATAGTTCGAATAAGTATTCGAACCCCACGCGGAGAAGCCTGGCTCATGGAGGAAATGCCTCTCTATGTATCTGATGGTGAATCCATTAGGCCGGTTTGTCCTCCACTCATTGGTCCTCCTCATGTAGTAGGCATGCAAACTCCCGTAGCCCATTCCAAGGTGGGGTAATAGTGTACCAGGGACCAACGATGTTCAGATGGAGAACGTCCAGGGCTTGCGAGGTGCCTTAATGTTCTTTGATTTGGCCTTAACGTCTCGCTTGCTATGCGTCTTCCCGGGAGATAACTCAACATGTTTTTCTTGTTTCTTCGGTGTCATCTCCATAGGAGCCAATATGGCGGCCTTCTGAAGCGGAGGTTGTGGTGGAGTCATCGAGGGTTTTGTTGGAGAGGCATGGTTGTGTGGAGATCATGGCACTGCAGGGTCCAGGCCGATGTCCCTCTTGGGCCATTGGATAAAAGTGTGCACGACATCCCCTAGTGTTATGATGTCTTCGTTCGGGGGCTTCTGCAGCGGGACGGCTATGAAAGTGTCATGTACCATGTCCGCCTGGACCTTGGCGTAACCCTACGCTAGTTGGGCACCGTTCACAATTATCCCTTCTTGGCATGGAAATGCCATCCCCTGCCCAGCCTCAATAGAAATGGACCCAAGTAGCCTCACTTAGAGTTTGCAGGGCGCGAGCTCCTACAAAATGATATACAATTAGCTAGGGAATCCTACAGATCTATCTTTGGAGCATTCCAGAGGTGTACATTACCTGGATGTCATCGATAGGTAATTGGACGTCGCTATGTTCAGAAAGTGGTGTGGACGTGCAGCTACTTCGACGTTGAGAGGGACTGAGCTCCCAAAATAACAGGGGCAGCTTGTGGCTGGTTGAGGACTTGATTCATCTGTTCCTACAATGAAGTTATTTGTCCTCAAAATTCTGCACGAATATCCTCTTTCAACTATTCCTCGCACTCGAACTTGGATCTCTTCGTACTCCTATACGCCTTAGAGTTGTGTGGGAATCCCTACCTCCAATGTACGTAAACCCCACGACCTCGCGTGCGACTTGGGTACTCCTTGTTTTCCAGGACTATGAATAGTATATCCTTCCCTTTGACTACTTCGAAGGAGCCTTGGGAAGATAGGGTACTCAAGGTTTGCTGCCAGAGGCTACCATGTTATTTTAGACACTATAAAGTTATAGATTTATTAACAACTAAGTAGTTTGACATATCCTACCAAACGTTGGGACACTCCCTTGTCTGCTAGGTTTATGAAAGAGATGGCACCTAAAGACATGGTTGATGACCTCGCTCTTAACCAGTTTCGAGCGCGCGTGATCTCGACAAATGGTGGGGAGGCCTCCCACCAGATTGCCTCCTTGTCATCCCTCCTCCATTGTGGGATTTTACCCGTGACCCAGCGGTGTGGAGTCTGTAGGGGTGAGTGTTTTTTTTCTGGATAGCCTTGTGCACCGCACTTTTCTACTGAATTTCGGCAGTCGTCTTCATCCGCACAAAGGTGTCCCATGTATCTGGCGACACAAAATGATACTTCGTGAAGTGCATTCGATCCTTTTTCACATACTCTGTGACAAGCGTGCTCTTGAAGGTCTTCCACATTTTTCTATCGTGAGGAACGCCTGCCGTCGCACGAGTCCCTGGACTTCTGTTGGGATCTAGAACAACCTTGAAATTTCATATCACAATTGCTATTTCTCTTCTTCTGTCATAGACTTCCAGCTTGGTGTGGTGATAGAGGCCATTTCCCTTCCAACTATGAAGTTCACCAGACAGCGAGAATGGTGGTGGTAGCGTTGTGGCTGAAATGGGAGCTTGAGCTTTCTTTGCGCTCGGGCTCAGTGGAACTGGGAGGGAAGGACGAAAATGTATGGCGATGATGAAGAGGAAAAAGCAAGGGATCTGGTGGTTTCTTATAGTAGAGGGGTAGAGAATGCCAGACGCAAAAGTGCCCGCAGACACCAGCGGCGTTGAGCTAGGGTGCGGTCATGGGAAGCGAGCAGCATGGGTGAGGCCGGGCAGGGTATGGGTGAGGAGTAAGGCATGGGGATGGAGGCCAAACCGTCAGCATAGTTTTAAACCGGGGGTAGTCTATGGTGGCGCGGTATGGGCTTGACGAGCCGGGCTGCACCGCACGCCGTGCGTGGAGGAAGGAAGGATGGGTGGGGTCCACCATTAGCGGGGGAGAAGAAATTAGGTTTTAAGGTTTTCTAGAAATAGCTAAGGTCTTTTGGTGAGTTTTTAAACCTAGATGCTGAGCTCCAAAAATTACAAAAAAAATTGGCAGGGTTATGACATAGTGTAGATCATTGAGTAATTTTTCTAGGGTTTATATATATATATAAATCTTTTAGGTTTCTATTTGCATGCACTTTTTTTATTTGATTTGAGGAATGTTTTCCAAAATATGCTTTAATTATTTCCCATTTTATTAACAACATAATTACACCATGTTTGGATTTTTAACTATCATCTGTCATTTCAATTTGTTTTAAATTCTTAAAGAGCTTTTTTATTTTCCAAATTTGATGGTTAAGTTTTATAATTTAGACAAAAACCTTGAATGAAAATCCAGGGAAATATAATGACAAAAGAATACATCAAAACTTTTAAAAGTTCACATTTTCACATATTTGTAAGTAAGCCCATATTTTCGGGATTTTACAACAAATCCACCAATTCCCATGATCAATCTACTCTATCCTTCGATCAAACAACGATCTAATAATATCGCAAGGTTTTCCAGATTATTGCCCCTCGAAATTGGACAACGAACAAGATTGGATCGTGTAACACTAATTTTTCCTTCTTTTGCTGCTTCTTCCCCCTACTTCCTTCTTCCTTCCATGGCACATGCAGCATGCAATAATCACCTTCTTTCTTCTCTCTCCTGGCTACTAGCAAAGCAGGGCAGCATGCAGAGTTGCACGTAGACAGCAGGACATGCTGTGGCAGAGTAGCATGCCGCATGTAGGGAGCAGGCAGGTCACGACAGCATGCAGACTTGCAGGTAGGCTTGCATGCAACAGAGCAGGAGGGTATGCAGCAACGCAGGACATGCAAGCTTGCAGGGGTGCGGCAGGACAAGCAACTGGAAGAGGCAGCATGCAGCAGGAGGCGTAGGGGCCACTGCGGCTGTGAGGCAGGAGGTGCAGGGGCTGCTAGGGCTTGGTCTGGCTGCTCCCCCTTCCTTTTAAGTGGCAGGCCAGCCTTCCCCTCGCCGACTGCAACATGGACTTGCCTTGGGTCATGAACCAGTAGCCCACTTCCTACTCATGCCCAACTTTCCTCTAATCCTTTTCTCTTAATTAATCTTTTCACTAATCAAATCAAATGGGACATTATACCCCTTGCCACTAGAGCCAAATTGATTGTCGCGTCATTGACTTTCCTTGCCACAACAAGTTCGGCTGCAGCGGCTAGGGCAAGGCATGGAGTGGATGCTGGTACTAAGGTTTTGGTTGGCCACCTCTCGAACCCTTTTATGGGTGGCGCGGGCCGAGGCTGGGTCGTCCTTGATTCGGTCTGGTCCACATATGGATATTTTTTAAATTTCCAATTAATCTTGGCTGTTCAACTTCTAGTGTCCACAGCTTCTCACTCTGAGTTCCAAATTGAGCAAATAAATAGTTCATTTTGACCATCTCGACAAGCTCTACACAGTTGGGCTCTTCAATACTAAACTATGGATTTTAATTTTAAATTTAAACTTCAAATTCTAATTCAAATTAAATCTCAAAATAAAAATTCCATTGGAAACTTGGGGTATTACAAAAAAAATTATCCCTTGTTGCTGAATGCTCATACGATGGAATTTGCAACGAACATTTATTTCTAGGGGATGCTCAATCAAATCCTGAAAAACATCCCTGGATCTACTCGACTGGGCACCACCACCATGTCCATGCAATGCCGCAAGGCCGGATCATTCATCAATCAACAACGGCGGTGTCCCGAGAGCATAGCTCGGACACAAAGGAGACCTTAGCGTCTTTGAGGTTGTAGACGAATGTTGGACCCCCGGGATTCACACAACCCCGAGACCCTCTGTGCATACCAAGCTAGTCCCATGATCAGTAGCTAGCTCGCACAGTTGTAACAATGATGCTATCATAACCATTCAACAACGAACTAATGAAGCAGACAAAGTAATATTAATTAAAACAGCAAAGACCTTATGGTCAAGGTTCTTAGAAAAGTCGCCACACAGGGCTTAACCACAACAGAGTAACTAGCAGCGGAAATCTCAAAATACATGGAGCCCAATCGACATGCCCACAGGCAATCGAGTGGAGGACGTGACCTAGTTCGCGAAGTCTTCAAAGTAGCCTTCTTCGTAGAACTCAATATTTCCTTATTCTTCTGCTGGGACTGACCAACAAAGGGCATAAAGCCGTGAGTACATAAAGTACTCAGCAAGTCGTAGAGAAATGTATGCACATAGTATTCATGCCAGGCTTAAGCAAGGATGGCTTTAAGGTTAATTTGCAGAAAGCAAGTTTAACAATAAATACAATAATTAGATGGCAAAGCAGGATTTTAAAAGAATAATACATAGATAACCAAGTTCTTTTGAATCAAACAGTGAACATCCCGTTCACTTCCCAACCATTCCAACCAAACCTTTCCATCGAACCAAACCACATTTTTGAAAATGCTACCCCTTGCGCGAAATCACCAGGCATGTCCGTAACCGGGGACACGGCTATTCGAATAGATTTTTAACACTCTGCAGAGGTTGTACAGCTTTACCCACAAGAGATAAATCACTTGTAATGTCCGTCTGACACACTTCCGAGGGTGTGCGACTAAGTGATTATCACAAGGCCTTTACAAAGTTCTATTTTGCCTCGGTTCTGCTCGCTAAGGTTTCGCTATCACAGCCCCCTCTTGCGCCAATAATCAACCCTAACAGAACCGACTCAAAACTTCCCTAATTAGTTGGCCAGGTCCGTCCCATACCGGACTTGTGGTTGCACGAGGTGGCCCAGATCAATGACTTGCAAAGTTAAGTCCTTAGTTGGCTGCTCAGACAAGTCTACCACAACCCAATGTGCATCACACACCCACCTTTACTCCCTACCTCAAGCCCGAGCATAAATCATTTTTGTTCAACCCACCAAATGGCAATCCTCGCCATGGCACAACATCTTTTAATAAAAGTGGCCTCACACCACAGTTCCATAGTTCCATTAGTCAAATTTCATTAATCAATGAACATGTGATCGAAAGCCTCGCGGGTAACTAAAGCAAGACTAAGCAATACTACGCTCCCAAATTGGTATACAATTATGTCCAACTAGTATTAACCATCCTAAGGTGTCAAGGATATATGTCAATCAAGGAGACATTTCATTTTCAATTCTTCAAGGAGGCATAATGGCAATTTGGTAATTATCTACTCCCAAAACCATTTTTAATAAAACTAGCTATGCATGATAATTTAAAGCAATATACTTTTGTAAAAGGGGTTCAACAAGGTCAAAGGCCTACGACTTGCCTTCGTTGACGAGGAGCGGGTCTTCGGTCGTCGGGTCGAAGAAATCTTCCAAACGCCTAATCTACACGCGAGAATAGCAACAATAAATAAAACAGCATCAAATGAACTCCAAAAATTACAAAACCAGAACCAAATGAAAGAGGCTGAATTTATATAAATTTAGAAATTTGGATCACCCAAATCGGAGTTCGGATGTGAAAGTTACGGCCAAAAGAAGTTGGAAAATCACATAAAATGATAGAATTGGATTTTTCTGATTTTCGGAATTATTTTTCAACTGAAAATTCCGATTTACGCGTCAGCGCTTGTGCAAGCACATACGCGGCAGCCACGCAGTTGCCACGTCAGCAGAAGTGCCGACGCGGCTGCTGACCGGGTGCCACGTGGTGCCACGTCGGCAGTGACACCGGCGTGCACAGGGACCGAGGGTCGCCGGCGGGAGGGAGGCGGCGGCCGAGGCGAGGCACCGGAGAAAGAGGGGATCATGGGAGTGCAATGCGCACCCTTGAGGAGGAAGCGGCAAAGGTGGCCGGCAAGGAGAAGAAGCGGCGGTTGGTGGCCGAAAGAGGGGCGGCGAACTGAGGGGCGCCCGGCGAAGGGGAGGCGCACGGGCCGGCGACGACCGGTGAAGGCGGTGGTGGGGTCGGGCGGGCCGAGGAGGGCCGAGGCGGCGCTAGAGGGCGGCGGAGGAGCTCGGCCGAAGGGAGAAGAAAGGGAATGGCGCCGAGAGAGAGCGAGGAGGGAAGGAGGAGGGGAAAATGGGGAGAGGGAGGAGGCGAGCCGGGCGCGCTTATAGGGGCGGAGGAGCACGGGAGTGGGCGCGCGGAGGGGGCATGGGCGAGAGAGAGGGACGGACGGGAAGAGCGGTAAGGGGCGGGAGGCGCGGCGACGGATCGGGGAGAGCGGGATTCAGGCGCTTGAGGCGCAGAGTGAGGCGAGGAGACGGCGGACGGACGGGGGGATTCAAGGCGCGACCGGCGAGCGGACGTGGGAGAGAGCGGCGAGCGCGGGAGGATGATGATGGGCGCCGTCCGATTTCGACGGACGGTGGGGAAGGGAGAGAACGCGGCGAGGAGAGTCGTCCGATTCGATCGGAAGGTCGGGCGCTAGGGGAGATGCGCCGATCGAGAGCGCGCGGATGAAGATCCGACGGCGGAGGCGATAGGGTGGCGCGCCGATCGGGAGCCGCTTGATGGAGATTGGCGCGCGGTGGGCGCCATGGGAGTGGGAGGTTGGGCATGCGGAAAATAGTGATGGGCCGAATGGATTCGCCCACAAACGTAAAAAGGATTTTAAATAGTTTTTGATTTTTAGAAATTCCAATAAATCAAAAGGCAATTTAGAAAATAGCAAATACACTCCAAAAATTCTAGAAAAATTCTGAAATTCCTTGAATTATTCTCGACTTAATAAAAATACTTCTAACTTAAAATTTTCTTTTCTTTTACAAATAAATTAATTTTCCATTTCGTAAAATAAAAATCAATTTCTAAAATCCAATAAATCCAAGAAAAACACCTAAAATAAAAATTTTGATTTTAACTTCCGAAAACTCAATTAAACCAACTTCAATTTAATTGAAGTTTGATTAATTCATATTAAACGCAAATAGATTCGAAATTTCAAATTAAGCTTTTGGCAAAAGAAGCAAATGGTTCTCTTTAAAATTTTCAAAACTCGAAAAAGCGGACGCTACAAACCTACCCTCTTAAAGGGAATCTCGACCCGAGATTCAGTCGACTAGAGAATAGGTGGGGAAACTCACCTTCAAGTCATCTCTCGTTCCCAAGTGGCTTCTTCTTGGTGTGGTTGCTCCATCGACCTTGCGTAAACAGATTATCTTGCTTCTTGTCACTCGCTCTGCTATTTCCAAGATCTTGATAGGATGCTCTTTGTAGGTGAGGTCTTCCTGCAGGGCAATTGCTTCCATTGGCATCTGCTCTTCGGGCACCCGCAAACACTTCTTCAGTTGTGACACGTGGAAGACATTATGCACATCTGACAGCTGAGGCGGAAGCTCCAACTGGTAAGCGACTTCTCCTCTTCAGGCTAGAACTGGGAAAGGTCCGATGTACCTTGGTGCAAGCTTTCCACTTACTCTGAAACGACGTATCCCTTTGAGAGGCGACACCTTCAGGTACACATGATCACCAGGTGCAAATGCTAGATCTCGACGACGGTTATCAGCATAACTCTTCTGCCTGGTCTGTGCTGTTTTCAGCCTTTCTCTGATCGATCGAACTTGCTCTTCGGCTCTTTCCAAAATATCTGGCCCAAACACTTGTCTTTCGCCTACTTCATCCCAATACAAGGGTGTTCTGCATTTTCTTCCATAAAGAGCTTCAAATGGAGACATCTGGAGGCTTGACTGGTAACTATTGTTATAGGAAAACTCTGCATAAGGTAGCATGTGATCCCAACTGGTCTGATTTGCTAAGGCACAAGCCCTTAACATATCTTCTAGGATTTGATTTACTCTTTCTATCTGTCCATCCGTCTGGGGATGATAAGCTGTACTAAAATTTAGATTAGTACCCAGAACACTGTGCAACTTCTACCAAAATCTTGAGGTGAACTGGGATCCTCGATCTGACACGATCTTCTTCGGCACTCCATGCTGGCACACTATCTTTGCCATGTACAATTCTGCCAGTCTATCACCAGAGTAAGTAGTCTTGACTGGGAGAAAGTGAGCAACTTTGGTTAGAGGATCCACAATTACCCAGATAGAATCATATCCTGACCTTGTCCTTGGCAAACCAGTGATAAAATCCATGCCAATTTCTTCCCACTTCCATTCGGGCACTCTCAAGGGTTGCAGGAGTCCAGCAGGTCTTTGATGCTCGGCTTTTACTCGCTGACAGACATCACACTGAGCTACATGCTCGGCAATCTCACGCTTCATGCTAGGCCACCAATACATTCCCTTAAGGTCTTGGTACATCTTTGTGCTTCCAGGGTGAATGGAGTACAAAGTTTCATGGGCTTCCTTGAGTATCAGCCGCTTAAGCTCTTTCTGATCTGGAACACAGATTCGCTTGTCAAACCAAATGGTGCCTTGTTCATCTTCTAAAAATCTCAGGGCTTTACCCTTCTTCATGTTGTTCTTAATTTCCTTAATATTGGCATCTTCAACTTGAGCTTCCTTGATCTGATTCCGCAAAGTGGGTTGAACTTCTAAGGCAGCTAGATAACCTTCCTCAACCAACTCTAACTTGAGCTTCTGGAATTCTTCATGAAGGGCTGGCTGATTTTCCTTGATCGTCAGGGTATTGCAGTAGACTTTTCTACTCAAGGCATCTGCCACAACATTTGCTTTGCCTGGGTGGTAATGGATTCCAATATCATAATTCTTGATTAACTCTAACCATCTTCTTTGCCTCATATTAAGATCAGCTTGAGTGAAAATGTACTTCAAGCTCTTATGGTCCGTATAGACTTCACAGCGATTACCAATAAGGTAATGACGCCATATCTTTAGAGCATGCACTACGGCAGCTAATTCCAAGTCATGAGTGGGGTAATTCACTTCATGAGGCCTCAATTGACGGGAAGCATAAGCTACTACCTTCCTTTCTTGCATCAGGACACAACCAAGTCCTTGCCGGGATGCATCACAGAAAATCTCAAAATCCTTCCGAACATCGGGCAAAATCAACACCGGAGCTGTTGTCAAATGCTTCTTCAACTCTTGAAAACTTTGCTCACAATCTGTTGTCCAAGCAAATTTCTTTTCTTTCTTCAACAACTGAGTGAGGGGTCTTGCTATCTTGGAGAATCCTTCTATTGCGGCACAACTGAACGTGTTGCACATCTCTGACAGCTGCAGTGGTAGCTCCATTTTTGGGAAACTGATGCCAAACCGTGGGTTTACAACTATGTTCTGGAGTGCCAACTAAGAAGCTATCAATTTTGTCTTCCAAATTGCTGAGTCCAATTCTCACTATTATTGAAATCTACCAATCCAGCATGTCATAAGGTCACCCACTTAAAATCCAATCATTTAATCGATCTCATACTTTATCGATACACCAACATGATTCACACATCCTTCTTTGGCATAAGCTTAAAATAATCCAGTAGATTCACCACTTCGACTGCATGATTTCTTTTCTGCATAAATCCACGAAATCTAGTGGCCATAGTCGCCTCTTTCGATCGGATAAACTCCAAGATCACGCTAAATTCTTTCTATCCTTTTTTTTGAAACAAAATTCTTCCAAAGATTATAGTCACGCAATTGCTTCCTCCAAAATTATTGACTAAATCCACAACATTATCCACTAAATTTCCTCAAGCAAACTTATCAATTGCAACCCTCAGAATTCCTTTATATAAATTCAATATCTTTACTATAGATCCTTCCAAAAAGACTGCTTGTAATCCAAAGAATCAAATTTAACCCACCAAATTAATTTATCACCACTTATCCAACATTTATTCAGTCCGACTCCAATACCTGTAAGACATTCATCAATCCAACAATTATCTTCGACCAACTCTGATATCAGTAATATATCCGTCAATCATAAATTCCAATATCCAACAATCATCTGTTTGCATAATCCAATCTCCACAAATGCGCAATTCTATGATCCAATCAAGACATATCTTTATAATCCAACCAAAATTTCTTTTAAAGCCCAACTTCTCTATTCAATCATATCCAATTGAATCCAATGTGACCAACAAACTCAATTAATTCCATTCTTCTTGATTCAACATAATCCACCACAATCATCGTCAAGAATTGGCGATCATATAATCCAAATCCTTAACAATCAGGTAATCCTTTAATCCAAATCCAATCATAATATATTCTGTAATCCATCATCTAGCAAATCATATTTCTATAACCCAATTCCACCATCATATTTCCATAATCCAGTCAAGATCAATTTCTATAATTCATCCAAGATACCTTTCTATAATCCAATCTCCCATAATCCAAGGTTAATAATAATTTAATTCTACAATCTAGTAATCATGTACTTCTACAATCCAACCAAGTTCCAAGCAATTCTTCCAAAATTAACATCATAAATCGATATGAAAAATACAATTCTCTTCGCATTCTACTGTGTGCCTCTTCTGCACAATTTCTCAATTCCAAATATCCAACCGACATTATAACCAGCTCAAGATTCAATTTAAATACCACTTCTCCTAATAATCAAATCAGTACTTCAGATTCTTTTATCCTTCATGATTTATCAAGATTTTCCTCCCTGATCACTTTACTCCACGATTTATATAATCCATCAATATGCTATTCTTTAAACCATTCATAATCAAGGCATACCCATTATCGTACTCTGGTATCCACAATAACTTCTTACATATACTCGGTTAATCTCAAAATCAGTCTTATCAATGATTCTCCAAAGCTACCTAGGTTGGCATCAAAACACATTGGTTATCTCCAGCAAGAGTAGCTTCCAAGGGATTTACGGGTTTGAACCATTTTGCAACAATTCTTCACAGGTTTCATAGATGAGAGGGAGAAAGCACAATAGGTGAGAGGGAAAAGCATTTAGATGAGTAAGAAACAAGGGAGATAGATGGATCAACCTAATGCGGACAAAGTTGGTTTAACCCAACGAACGGATAGCCGGAAAGCTATCAAGAAGCAAACAAGAAAGAGACACTCAAGCACAAAAGCACTATTACGCAGACTAAACGACTCTAAAACTAGGGAGGGCAGCTACCAATCTAATCTTTACGGAGGGTCAACTTGGAACAGACTGCGGACCTTGAGCCACCAAAGCTTCCATTGCTTGATCTTGAAGGGCTCGATCCTAGGGATATTCCAGAGATGAGGGAGTCAATTTAAATTTGAAAACCAAGTTCCAGAAAAGATAAGATGAAAGAACTCAAGAATGATATAAGAGGGTAAGATGATAAGAAAATAATAGAATAAGATAAGAAAGAATAGAATAAGATAAGAGAAGAATACCTACTCAAGTTAATTGATTGATTTGATTTAGAAAATATATTTTGAATCTTTGACTAAGACGACCAATCTAACTGTGGTTACGTCCTACAGTCGATATGGCTCTGATACCATCTCTTGTCGGACCCCCGGGATTCACACAACCCCGAGACCCTCTGTGCATACCAAGCTAGTCCCATGATCAGGAGCTAGCTCGCACAGTTGTAACAATGATGCTATCATAACCATTCAACAATGAACTAATGAAGCAGACAAAGTAATATTAATTAAAACAACAAAGACCTTATGGTCAAGGTTCTTACAAAAGTCGCCACACAGGGCTTAACCACAACAGAGTAACTGGCAGCGAAAATCTCAAAATACGTGGAGCCCAATCGACATGCCCACAGGCAATCGAGTGGAGGACGTGACCTAGTTCGCGAAGTCTTCAAAGTAGCCTTCTTCGTAGAACTCAATATTTCTGATTCTTCTGCTGGGACTGATCAACAAAGGGCATAAAGCCGTGAGTACATAAAGTACTCAGCGAGTCGTAGAGAAATGTATGCACATAGTATTCATGCCAGGCTTAAGCAAGGATGGCTTTAAGGTTAATTTGCAGAAAGCAAGTTTAACAATAAATACAATAATTAGATGGCAAAGCAGGATTTTAAAAGAATAATACATAGATAACCAAGTTCTTTTGAATCAAACAGTGAACATCCCGTTCACTTCCCAACCATTCCAACCAAACCTTTCCATCGAACCAAACCACATTTTTGAAAATGCTACCTTGCGCGAAATCACTGTGCATGTCCGTGAATCGGGACACGGCTATTCGAATAGATTTTAACACTCGCAGAGGTTGTACGACTTTACCCACAAGAGATAAATCACTTGTAATATCCGTCGACACACTTCCGGTGTGCGACTAAGTGATTATCACAAGGCCTTTACAAAGTTCTATTTTGCCTCGGTTCGCCGCTAAGGTTTCGCTATCACAGCCCCTCTTGCGCCAATAATCATCCCTAACGTAACCGACTCAAAACTTCCCTAATTAGTTGGCCAGTCCGTCCCATACCGACTTGTGGTTGCACGAGGTGGCCAGATCAATGACTTGCAAAGTTAAGTCCTTAGTTGGCTGCTCAGACAAGTCTACCACAACCCAATGTGCATCACACACCCACCTTTACTCCCTACCTCAAGCCCGAGCATAAATCATTTTTGTTCAACCCGAGCAAATGGCAATCCCTGCCATGGCACAACATCTTTTAATAAAAGTGGCCTCACACCACAGTTCCATAGTTCCATTAGTCAAATTTCATTAATCAATGAACATGTGATCGAAAGCCTCGCGGGTAACTAAAGCAAGACTAAGCAATACTACGCTCCCAAATCGGTATACAATTATGTCCAACTAGTATTAACCATCCTAAGGTGTCAAGGATATATGTCAATCAAGGAGACATTTCATTTTCAATTCTTCAAGGAGGCATAATGGCAATTTGGTAATTATCTACTCCCAAAACCATTTTTAATAAAACTAGCTATGCATGATAATTTGAAGCAATATACTTTTGTAAAAGGGGGTTCAACATGGTCAAAGGCCTACGACTTGCCTTCATTGACGAGGAGCGGGTCTTCGGTCGTCGGGTCGAAGAAATCTTCCGAAACGCCGGAATCTACACGTGCGAGAATAGCAACAATAAATAAAACAGCACCAAATGAACTCCAAAAATTACAAAACCAGAACCAAATGAAAGAGGCTGAATTTATATAAATTTAGAAATTTGGATCACCCAAATCGGAGTTCGGATGTGAAAGTTACGGCCAAAAGAAGTTGGAAAATCACATAAAATGATAGAATTGGATTTTTCTGATTTTCGGAATTATTTTTCAACTGAAAATTCCGATTTACGCGTCAGCGCTTGCGCAAGCACATACGCGGCAGCCACGCAGTTGCCACGCCGCCAGGTGCCGACGCGGTCCGGCCGGGTGCCACGTGGCGCCACGCCAGCGATGACACCGCAGGCGCAGGATCGAGGGTCGCCGGGGGAGAGGCGGCGCCGAGGCGGAGGCACCGGGAGAAAGAGGGGATCATGGGGAGTGCAATGCGCACCCTTGAGGAGGAAGGCGGAAGCGGTGGCCGCGGCGAAGGAGAAGGGCGGAGGTTGCGGTGGCGAAAGAGGGGCGGCGAACGAGGGCGCCCGCTGGAAGGGAGGCGCGACGGCCGGCGACGACCGTGAAGGCGGTGGTGGGGTCGGCGCCGAGGAGGGCCGAGGTGGCGCTAGAGGCGGCGGAGGAGCTCGGCCGAAGGGAGAAGAAAGGGAATGGCGGCCGAGAGAGCGAGGGAGGGAAGGAGGAGGGGAAAATGGGAGAGGGGAGGAGGCGGAGCCGATGCGCGCTTATAGGGCCGAGGAGCACGGAGTGGCGCGCGCGGAGGGGCATGGGCGAGAGAGAGGGACGGACGGGGAGGCGCGGTGAGGGGACGGCGGAGGCGCGGTGAGGCGAGGAGACGGCGGACGGACGGGCAGATTCGCGCGCGGACCGGCGAGCGACGTGGGAGAGAGAGCGCGAGCGGGAGGACGATGAGTGGCGCCGTCCGATTTGACGGACGGTGGGGAAGGGAGAGAAACGCGGCGAGGAGAGTCGTCCGATTTGATCGGACGGCCGGGCGCTAGGGGAGACGCGGCCGATCGAGCGCGCGGATGAAGATCCGACTACGGAGGCGATAGGTGGCACTGGCCGACGGGAGCCGCTCGGATGGAGATTGGGGCGGCGCATGGCGCAAGGAGCGGGAGGTTGGGCCGGCGCGGGAAAACAGTGATGGGCCGAATGGATTCGGCCCACAAACAGAAAAGGGATTTTAAATAGTTTTTGATTTTTCAGAAATTCCAATAAATCAAAAGGCAATTTAGAAAATAGCAAATAGACTCCAAAAATTCTAGAAAAATTCACAGAAATTCCTTGAATTATTCTGGACTTAATAAAAATACTTCTAACTTAAAATTTTCTTTTTCTTTTACAAATAAATTAATTTTCTATTTCGGGTAAAATAAAAATCAATTTCTAAAATCCAATAAATCCAAGAAAAACACCTAAAATAAAAATTTTGATTTTAACTTCCAGAAAACTCAATTAAACCAACTTCAATTTAATTGAAGTTTGATTATTTCATATTAAACTGCAAATAGATTCTGAAATTTCAAATTAAGCTTTTGGCAAAAGAAGCAAATGGTTCTCTTTTAAAATTTTCAAAAACTCTGAAAAAGCGGGACGCTACAACGAACCACGTGTCCACCTATTGTAGTGCGCCAATCACTATTCGACGACCTAGCATCATGGTGAGGCATGCGATTTGCTGATGCAGGTAATCCATCATCAGGAACAGATGCTCCTGCTTGATGAACAACATTGACGTCTCCTCCGTGAAGTGGAGTGACAATGGCTGGAGGTGTTGCATGATAGCCGGGGTCGCCCGCACGCACAGCCTGTAACCAGGCCGTTGCACGTGCTCTGCCTTGTGCTGCCGCAGGTCCTTCCACACTGTGTCATACACCATACTACGCGTCCTGGACCATCACCGTCAGTGCTGTGCCAGGGTCAATCACGCACCCGCCTTGCCCATCTCCGCGGCGGGCATACATGTCCGGGCGGATGCCTCTTTGAGCCTATTTGTGCCAAGGCTAATGCCAATGAGGCTGACGTGGTACGTCGACTCGTGGGTGTCGAGTGCCGGAAGGATGTTGGTTGTCAGGAGGCATGACCGGTGCGGGACGTCGGTGCCGAAATGGATGAAGCCGTGGTGGTTCGCCTGGCAGGACCCGAAGAGGCAGTACGAGAATAGCGTCTACCCGTGCGCCGCGACCTACATGACCAACTAGGTGGGCATCTTGCCAATGGCAACTACGGCAGCGAACACGCCATGGCTCTGGAAATGCATGGTCGAGTGTGAGCAGCCGAAGACGAAGTCTTTCATGGTCTCTAGCCCCATGGCGAAGCTCTCGATGCCGACGTTGCTTTGCACGGATATGTCGTCCTCACCAGCGAGGTGGAAGGCACACTTATTCCAGGTGGGGTGCATGGGAATATGGGATACAACGACCCACAGATATCGCTCGTGCCCACTACCTGGTGGAAGGTTGTCAACTCCTTGGGGTCGAACACGAGGTTGGGCTGTCTAGCCCTTGCCATGCACAGCTCGCACTGCAGCCATATCAGGGCTTCCAGATGCATCGAGCTTGTGGTTGTACTCTTTTCGGCTGTGGCCCACGCCGACGCCGATGACCACACTGTGCACCATGTAGATTGGCGACCGCACGGGCGGGCGGAGGGTGGTGACTGTTAGTTTTAAACTTGTTATTCATTTTGGCGTGTCAGTTTTAGGATTGTTTTGTTAGCTAACGTTTCTATTGGAAATTCAGAACGCAATTGGTATAAGTTCTGAACTTCCAGTACGTTTCGGTCTCAGTACTATAGTGTTTCAGGAGTATTGCTTGAACTAAGTTTATGACTCGGATTAGAGCCAAATTAGAACTCATATTGTATCTCTTTCAAAAATCTATAAAAAAGAGAAAACGAGAAAAGTCACATCTTCCAGATGTAGTGCAAATTGAAATATGAAGTCTCGTTTCCTCTATTTTTCCTCTTCTTCCACAACAACATCAGAAGTTTGGAGTTTTTTGTTTTCTTCAGAGAAGTTCATTGCGTCTGAGTGTGTTCTGGGCGGATTGTTCTAACACGTGATATGAGAGCATGGATCGTTGAGAGAAATGGCTGGCGATAAGTTGCCAAAGAAGAAGACACCACCGGCGGTGGCGACCGTCGTCGAAACGTCGACAAACAGGAAGATAGTTGCTGAGAAGTGTTCCGATTCAGTACCCGATGTTGACAGAGACAAACTACGACCAGTGGGCGGTAAAGATGAAAAATCATCCTACATTCTCATGGTGTATGGGCGGCAATAGATGGTGTTGCACTGGTAAATGAAGAAAGAGACCAGGGTGCTTTAGCTGCTATCTCCCATGCTGTGCCAGATGCGGTGATGATGGTCATCGCAGAGAAAGAAACGACCAAGGCTGCATGGGATGCGATCCAGGAGATACATGTGGGTGAATATCGAGTCAAAAAAGCAATAGTGCAGGTACTGAAGAGGCTATTTGATTGTATGATCTGGAGGATTCTAAAATGATCAGTGTATTCTCTCATATGCTTTCCACATTGGTCAGAGAAATTCGCTCTCTCGGAATTGAAATCAAAGGCAACACAATGGTTGAGAAGCTTTTCAGTGTTGTGCGTGATTGTTTTCTGCAGATTGTCGGGATAATCGAGCAGTAGGGTGATGTATCCACAATGACCATGTTAGAAGCTATTGGTCGATTACGGGCTTTTGAGGAAAGCATGAAGGGTAGGCAAACTAAAAGATCTGAGAGAAGTGGTGAGCAACTCATGCTCACTCGGGCTCAATGGGAATCCCTTGTCGGCAAAGAAAAGAAGATTAGTGAAAGCACTGTTCGAGGCTCAAAGAAGAACAGCTGGCGAGGTGGTGGTCGAGGCAGAGGCCGATGGCAAGATTGTGGACATGGAGAGGAAGCTAAAAAGAAACAACACAAGAAGGTTGACAAATCAAAAATAAAATACTTCAACTGTGATGTATATGGTCATTACGCCTCAGAGTATCGACAACCGAAAAGAGAACGTGCAAATCTTATGGAGAAACATGGTGAGAATGAACCAACCTTACTTATGATTGAAACTTGTAAGTTTCTGCAAAACACAAGAGACACCTCGAAGCAAGTGTTGCTTTGGTTGTTCTTATGAAAGGAGTGATGGACAGGATCCAAAGCTATTGGGCTTCTGTGACAGTGACCTAGCGGGTCATATTGATTACCGAAACAATACCACATGGACGGTATTTTTTCATGGTCAAAGTTTGATTACTTGGGCTTCACAAAAACAGAAGATAGTGGCTCTCTCCTCATGCGAAGCTGAGTATATTGTTGCAACTACAGTAGCATGCCAAGGAGTTTGGTGTGAGGACCCCCGGGTTATCTCCTTAAGACCGAGACTAAGCATGGTCTTAGGGACATAACTCTGGACCTCAAGTAAATGGATTCCAACTTAACTCCATCCAAGCTAGAGACTCAACCGCAACTAGAGCCCCAACGATCATGCGCGCTGCTCCTCTGTGAGCGCTACATGATTGTCGGTTCTCCAACAAGCCAAGCTCTCCACTTAGTGTGTTAAACGGGAAGCCACGAACAGCGAGCATGAACTCATATTGGCTCCCAAGATCAGCGACCAATATGCTCATACTCTCATGCAACGTTGATTACATCCATACAACAATCATACATTAATAGTCCAAAAGACATACGACATAATAGTTAAGGTCTATGACTATTACAAATGGCCGACCGACCAAATTCAAATAAGAGTATTAAGTAGCAGCGGAAACAAGTAAATAAATCAAAAGACCAGTAGTGGTATGCCCCATAACCCATCGGCAACCGACTGGGAGTTAAATGAAAGCATTACTCGTCAGCGTCGCCAATATCGGCGCTAACAAGCTCAACGGGCTCATACCCTTCCTCACCTGGAATTGCACCAACCGGGTTGAGTACAAAGGTACTCGCAAGTCTTACACAAATAAAAATTAGTATGCTAGAGACTGTTTCAAAGGATGGCTCATATTGGCTTATTTTTGCAAAAGGGACGCAACATTTAACAACCTACATGTACTAGTTTTTCATGTGCCAATTCTAAATCAGATTTGAAGTAGGAATAAAGCATGTGAATAAGCCATAAATTGAATGAAAAATGAATCATACAAATATCAAAGTGGCGGTCCACTTTGATACAACAACAAGTGCACAAATAACAAAGTGGCGGTCCACTTTGCTACAACAACAAACATGAACATCCCATTCATGATAATACCAAGTTTTACCACAATTTAAATATGTCAAAGTCTAACAATAAGCAGCCACAAACTCAAGCGGTCGTCCATAACCGTGGACACGGCTATTCGAATAGATTTATACCCTGCAGGGGTGTACTACTTTATCCACATGACTTGATTAGCCCATATGCCTCCAGATGCCTTCGAAAATAGCATACTTCCTAAGGTATGCCGGTCGGGTAAATCAAGACTCAGTATTTTTCAGCAAGTTGACATTATTGAGCTGAATCGCCCATGCGCGACATGATCCCACTTAGGGTAGGTTACACCACTCACCAACCAAATGGGCACGCAAGTTGTGCCGGGAACGCCGACCCAATTGATAAAACTTAAATAGTGTTACCCACACAATAAAATATTGCAATCGGCACCCTACGAAACATATATGCGATGGAACACATATACGTCCTCACACCACCAGTCATCAACTCAACAACACCGACCCCTTACCTAACCAAGCAGTGCCCATACACTGCGTGTGGTAGCACGAGTTTTGCTTGAACCGCAGGTACCCAAAGTTCGGTCCTTAATTGTCCAGACAAGTCCAACACTTACCCAATCTCGCGCACAAAGACACCATCACTAACCATCACTTGTCCAGACCAAAATCTCATTTAAAATGAGAGACCATGTGAGTAGGGTCCCCTTTCGAGTGATGAGTATTTGACGCTATGTTGAAAAGTTTGTGATTGGTTTCTTTGCGTTTGCGCTGCTGCTGGCTTGTTTCTGTAAGTATATGAACTTCCGGTTCTGGAAAACGGAAGTTCTGATAATCGGAACTTCCGATGTGGTAAAACGGAACGTCCGATTATCCTGACATTTGTGCTCTGATGTGTCGATGATCGGAACTTCCGCTCCTGGGAACGCGGAACTTCCGATAAACCTGACAAGTGTATTCTGCTGTGACGACAATCGGATCATCCAACCTGGGAGTGCGAACGGTCCGATAATCGAAACTTCCGAAATGGTAAGTGCGGAACTTCCGATAATCGGAACTTCCGCAATGGTAAGTGCGGAACTTCCGATTGTGGGCAGAACTGTGCAGAAAGGCATAGTTTTGATTTTGAGTTGTGAATTGAGTTGAGTTAAATACAAATGATGATTTTATTATCTTGAGCAATGCTATGTGATGTGTTTCTTGTCTGTGTTGGTTGCAAGGCATCGAGGTGGAGTCGTGGCAAGACACGTGGAGACCGGACTAGACGCAGGCGGCGTTGAGGTCAGAACGGTAAAGATGTGTCGAAGATGGCGTGTACTCGAGGTGTTTGCGAGTCGTGAACAACAAGGAACGCAGGAGCTTCCAGAAGGTGTGCGAGGGGCGAAAGGGTAATTTCGCAAAGCGGCACAAGTGGAAGCGGGCACCGTTAGGGTTTAGCCGGCATAACGGGTTGGAGACCTGTTAGCCAAGGGCTATAAATAGAGGTTAACCCCTAGTTGTTGGGTTAGACTTTTGGTGAGAGAAAATTAGGGTTAGCTTTAGCTAAAGAGCCTTTGGAGAGGTTGTTTTGCTTTTTGAGAGTTTGTTGAGTTGGAGAGGATGAACTGAAATTTGTGTAATCATTTCTCTGTGTTTTCCTCTGTAATCTTTTGATTCCTATCAATGAAATTATGAGGTTTTGGTTCTTTGTTTATGCCTCTTTTATGCCCTCTCTGTTCATGTTGAATATCTAGGGTTTTGGTGAAACTTTTGATTCGTTTTATGAGATGGCATGAAACTTGATATCTAGAGTCTTATTGATATTGCTATTATATCCTCAAAGTTTTATGAGCTAAGAATCTAAGAATCTTGCCTATTGTGATTTTATGGTCTTTCTTGCCAAATATTCAAGAAATCCAATTTTGATTTGATTAATGGATCTTTGTCTGCGATTCTTCTCCATGGGGTCAAGATGTTGTTTAGGATGATGTCCTGTGAGACTTGACCTGAGAAGAGCAACAATCTTTGAGTATTTTGGATTTTTGGCAAAATCCCGAGCGTACTGTTCTTCGGTCAGGACAATCGGAACTTCCGATTTGTATACGGCGGAACTACCGCATGCGAAACTTCCGCACTAAAGAACGGAACTACCGCAAGGTAGAATCGGAGCTTCCGATATCTGACAGAACATCCTTTTTTGTTAAAATCTTTGCATTTGATTCACATCACACCTTTTGTTTAACAGTAAGTTTTTGAATTGCTGTGTGAACACTTGAGAGGGGAGGATCTTAATTTTTAAGGCACCATTCACCCCTCCCCCTCTGTTGCCATTTCGGTCCTTCAATTGGTATCAGACCCGGTTAGCTCTTTTTCGATAGATCTTTAATCGATCTGTGAGCCATGGCAACGGTCAAGTATTCCACCAAGCCTCCCGTCTTTGATGGCCTGGATTACCCCTTCTGGAAGTGCCGAATGGAAACATACATCCAGGCTCAGGGGTATGCCATCTGGCGGAAGGTGAAGGTTAGATTCGCTGTCCCTGCCGATGAAAATATCAATATGGGAAACATGCCCGATGTTGAGGCCAATGCAAAGGCAAGGAACATTATAATCCAATGTTTGAGCCGAAGCGAGTTTGATCGCATCTCTCATCTTACGTCGGCTTTCGACATCTGGGTGACCCTCGACGCTTACCATGAGGGCACCACCCAGATCAAGACAGTTCGACAGGACCGGTTCAAGCGAGAATACAACAAGTTTGAAATGCTTGCTGGCGAGTCCCTTGATGAGTGCTTTGCGCGTTTTCACAAGATCTTGAGTAACCTCCGAGCGGTCGGTCTTGCATACCCCGACTCGGACAATGCTCGTCAGATGCTCGCAGCTCTTGATTTGCGTGTTTGGGAGATGAAGGTGACTACCATCAAGGATACCACGGACCTCTCGACCCTGACTCTTGATGCACTTTACTCGCGCCTCAAGACTCACGAGATTGACATAGTCTCTCGAAGGTCGAAGTCACAATCGATGGCCTTAGTCACCGATCCCACTTCTGGATCTTCTTCGATTCGCTGCGGTTTCTCCTGGTCGCTCTCGTGACATAACCGATGATCGCTAGAGCACTTATGGATGAGCAACTAGCCCTCCTAGCTCGGAAGTTTTCCCATGCTTTCAAGAGAAGGAGGGATGGAAGAAGAGGAGGACCCGTGATTTGTTTCGAGTGTGGTGGCCCCAACCACATCCGAGCAAACTGTCCCAAGCTAGGGAAGGGCAAAGGTGACTACGGCGGTACGAGCAAGAACGACTACATCGATAAGAACCGCAACATGAAGCCTTCAGCACCTGCTCCAGACAAGAAGAAGTTCCGCAACATTGGGAAGGCCAAGAAGCTCTTTCATCGCGTCCTCACCGCCTTCGACGACCTCAACTTCAGCGACGTGGAGGGATGGAGCGACGATGAGGGCAAGGATGATCAAGATCCCAAGGACGGTGACGACTTCATCGGCATGTGCTTCATGGCCAACGGACCGACGCGTCGATGGCAATGAGCTCTACAATGACCGATGAGGTAGGTCCCTCCTACGACCAGCTCAATGATGCATTTCTTAAGCTAGGAAAGTTTTATGCTAGATCTAGAGCTAGGGTTGGGGATCTTGAGAAGGAAGTAGATAGACAATCACGGGAGCTTACTTCACTTAGATCTGCTTACTCCCGTGATGATTGTGATACATGCTGTGGCTTGATTGGTGACATGGAGAAACTAAGGACCTCGCATGATAGTCTGACTTCTGAGCTTGATAAGCTTAAGGTGGAGAATGCTAGTATGCTTACTGAACTAGAAATGAGTAGGGTAGCGCCTAGTTCATCGACTAGTGTAGAAACTACTTCTTGCACCTCATGTGAGGATAAGGACAATGCTTTTAAAGGTATTTATACCATGTTGCTTGATCTGCCCGAGATTTGTGAAAGTTGTAATAATCTGAAGATGAATCTAAAACGGGCATACCACAAAATCACTGAACTACAAGCTTTCCTTCTTGAGCCTATTGCTTCATGTGTGAACTGTCCCAAACTTACTGCTGAACTTGAATCTATCTCCAAACAGTTTCAAGAATTAGTTGATGACAATAACAAATTGGCCAAATTTGCTTCTAAGGACCCTGTTAGCTCACCATGCAGTAACTGTGAAAAACTCAAATATGAATTGATTGTTCTGAATGAAAAATGTGTGAAGCTAACTAAGGACCTTCTAGAGAAGCAACCATCTGCTTGTAATGTGTGTGCTGGGAAGAATCATGAGGGTTTGGTAGAGACGCCTAGCGACGTAAACCAACTGGCTAGTAGTAGGACTGTTCCCCCAGAGTCGGCTGTGCATGCACAAGCCAATCTTTTCTCTGCTGTTGGTTCTTCTTCTGCTCTCTTATCCTCTGCTGTTCCTTCTTCCCCCTGCTCCTCTTGCACCTCTCTCTTTCGGGAGTGTCAGTATCTTATGAACACTCTCGAGAGGTTTGTAGGAGGCAAGAAGAAGCTAAATCTCATTCTAGACCAATCTAAGATTTGCAGATTTAATCAGGGTCTAGGATATGATTTCCATGGGGATATGAGGAAGCATCCACCTGTCGTGCTCAAAACCATAGCACCAGGTGTGATCAAAACTAAGCCAGGATCGAGAAAGTCAATTTTAAATCAGCGGTTTTGTTCAAAGGATCTCGACGACAAGGTGATTTCACTCGCAGCCCGCCTCTAAGGCGGTATCATTGCACCTTCCGCCGGAAGGATGGACACTTGGTTGATCATTGCTTGGTAGCGTCAAGATCGCGTAGAGATCATATTGAGTCTTTTAGGCGCATCGTGGTCACCCGCACCATGAATGCACCTAAGACTAACATGAGGTCTAGGTTTGCTACAGCTGATGATTTAGGGCAGCATCGAGGACTTGGTTTTTCTGAGTTTTCTGATTTTCGTCCTCATGCTCCCTTTGGTCGTGACTTCCGTCGTGTTGAGGGTAGATCTCGGTTTCCTTTCGAGATGGCTACCCACGGTGTGATCAAGATGTTGCGTAATTCGACTCGCTCTTCTATAGCGATCGGATTCAAAGAACAGATTGTGTCCGCACACAAACCTTCCGGCTTGTTGAGTACAGAGAGCGTAGGGTAGATAGAGGTCGATCTTGCTTGACTACTTCATCTGCTCGACGTGTTACTCAAGATTGGGTGCCAAAATCACTTTGTTGATTCACCCAAGATCTTGAGACTTTACTCTGCTTGACTCAGTTCGCCGGTAGGAAGGGAAAGGTTTGGCTTGTAGACTCTGGTTGTTCTCGCCATATGACCGGAGATTCTCGTTGGTTTTCTTCCCTAGCCCGTGCTCCAGGTGATGAGACGATCACCTTTGGAGATGCTTCGTTTGGGCGCGTCATTGCTAAAGGTACTGTGCGCATTAATGACTCATTTATTCTGAAAGATGTTGCCTTAGTAAGTAAGCTGTAGTATAATCTGCTTTCAGTCTCTCAGCTCACCGATGATGATTTCGAGGTGAGTTTTAACAAAAACAATTGCAAAATTTTTGATTCTTCGGGTAGTCTGGTTTGCGGAATTTCTCGTTATGGGAGGAACTTTCGTGATGATTTTTCTGAGTCTTCTGGTGATCCTCTCCGGTGTTTAATTGCTTCTGAATCCCGTGATTTGACCTTCTGGCATAGGAGACTTGGTCATATAGGCTTTGATCATTTGACCCGAGTTAGCGGCCACGATCTCATTCGTGGTTTGCCAAAACTCAAGATGGTCAAGGATCTAGTTTGCTCTCCATGCCGCAGCGGCAAGATGGTTGCCGCTTCACTCTCTCGATCCAAGTGACAATGATCGATGCACGGGACAACCGCTCCATATGGATCTGATTGGTCCGGCTCGAAAGTCGCGATCGGCAGGAGGGAAGTGGTATGTTCTTGTTGTGGTCGATGACTTCTCGAGGTAATCTTGGGTGTTTTTCTTAGCCTCGAAGGATGAGACGTTTACTCATTTTCGTGGTCTTTTTAGTAGGCTTTCTGTTCAGCTCCCAGGTGCATTACGAGCAATTCGCAGTGATAATGGCACCGAGTTCAAGAACTCCTACTTTGAGAGTTTCTGTGGTGAGACGGGTGTAGAGCACCAGTTCTCCTCTCCGCATGTCCCTCAGCAAAATGGCGTTGTGGAGAGGAAGAACCGTATCTTGGTCGAGATGGCCAGGACAATGCTCAATGAATATTCTACACCTAGGAAGTTTTGGGCTGAGGCTATTGCCACTGCATGCCATGTTTCAAACAGAGTTTTTCTTAGGGCACTCTTGCATCGCACTTCTTATGAGTTGAGATATGGGCGAAAGCCCAGTGTCTCGTATTTTCGTGTGTTTGGTTGCAAGTGTTTTATTCTGAAGTCTGGGAACCTAGATAAGTTCGAGTCACGATCTTGTGATGGGATCTTTCTGGGTTACTCGACTTCTTCTCGTGCCTATCGTGGTGCAGAATGCGAGTCTAGCAAAATGGTAGAAACTCGTGAGGTGACCTTCGATGAGGCGGTCAGGGACTAGGCCACGATATCTCGTGTTCTCTAGAGCAGTCCGAGTCCATCTTTGTGGACGATGAGGAGGACGGAGATGAGGGTTGTCTACCTGATCCAGTTCTTTCTCCTACTCCTGAGGTGCCTTCTTCCACCGCACCTCGAGGAGACCAGCCCTTACCTTCTGCTTCTTCTGAAGCTAGTGGCTCTATCCCTATCTCATCTGCTCATGAGATAGAGGCCACTTCTTCATCTCACCTGGACCTCCTAGACACATTCAAAAGGACCATCCTTGAGCGGATCATTGAGATCTTTTGAGCAAGTCACTGCTCAAAAAGCGGCATGTCTCTTTTTCTGTCTCCATTACGCCTTTGTTGCCTCATTTGAGCCTAAAGACATTTGTCATGCTCTTCGATGAATCATGGATCAATGCCATGCATGAGGAATTGGAGAACTTTGATGAAACAAGGTCCGACGCTTGTTGAGCCCCTCGAGGTCACAATATCATTGGGACCAAGTGGGTTTTCAAGAACAAGCAAAGCGAAGATGGGGTAGTCATTCAAACAAGGCGACTGTAGCTCGTGGTTACTCCCAAGTTGAGGGTCTCGATTTTGAGGAGACTTTTGCCCCTGTAGCCAGACTTGAAGCTATTAGGATCCTGCTTGCCTTTGCAGCTTCCAAGAGCTTCAAGCTTTACCAGATGGACGTCAAGAGTGCCTTTCTCAATGGACTTATTGAGGAAGAAGTCTATGTGAGGCAGCCCCCAGGTTTCGAACATCCCAAGTATCTTAATCATGTTTTCAAGCTTTCAAAAGCTCTTTATGGACTTAAGCAAGCTCCTCGAGCCTGGTATGAAAGGCTTAAGTCTTATCTTTTGAGTCATGACTTTGAGATGCGTAAAATTGACAAGACCTTGTTCATTCGCCGTCTTGGCACCGATCTTCTGCTCGTCCAGATTTATGTGGATGACATTATCTTTGGCGGCTCCTCGCATGCTCTCGTCTCTCATTTTTCGGATGTCATGAGCTCAGAGTTTGAGATGAATATGATGGGAGAGTTGAGTTTCTTCCTTGGCTTCCAAATCAAACAGACTCGGGAGGGTACTTTTCTGCACCAAGGCAAGTACACTCGTGATCTCCTGAGACGCTTTGACATGAGTAATGGCAAGCCAGTGTCAACTCCAATGGCTTCTACAGCCTCACTTGACCCAGATGAAGACGGCGATCCAGTTGATCAAAAGGAGTTCAGGAGCATGATAGGCTCTGTCTTGTACCTCACAGCCTCGAGACCAGACATACATTTCTCCGTATGTCTTTGTGCTCGGTTTTAGGCATCTCCTCGCGTATCTCACCGTCAGGCGGTGAAGCGCATCTTTCGGTACCTTCGAGCTACCATTGACTATGGTATCTGGTACTCTTCCTCTTCTTGTCTATCTCTTAGAGCCTTCTCCGATGCAGATTTTGCTGGCTGTAGTATAGATAGGAAGAGCACCTCTGGCACTTGCCAATTCATTGGCACTTCTCTTGTCTCCTGGTCTTCAAGGAAGCAGTCCGGTGTTGCACAGTCCACTGCAGAGGCCGAGTACGCGTTCTTTGCGGCCGATTCTTTGTAGCCAAGTGCTTTGGATGGTCTCAACCTTGCAGGACTTTGGGTTAGTAATCGACCGTGTTCCACTCTTTTGTGATAGCACGTCTGCGATTTGCATTGCCAAGAACCCAGTACAACATTCTCGGACAAAGCATATTGATATCAGATATCACTTTCTTCGAGACCATGTAGAGAAGGGTGACATTGTGCTCTAGTTTGTGGAGAGTGAACACCAGTTGGCTGATATCTTCACCAAGCCTTTGGACAGCTCTCGGTTTTCAGCTCTACGGGGAGAGCTTAGGGTGGTTTATCCTTATGGACTGTTGTGAGGGGGAGGTTGGGCGTTTCTACTGTATTATATTTTAATTATGCTATTTCTCCTTTCTGGTTGCATTTCATTTAAGTGCTTTGGGTCTAAGTCCTTCCAGCATAGGTTAGAGTGGTTCTCTTGCCAAGTTGCTTTGACTGCTATTTCTAATCTTATGCTTCTAGGATGCTGCTTATTAGCTGGTTCTCCTCTCTCTAAGTAGAGCTTACTCACTTCTTATAGGTTCTAGCGAGGGTCGGGCCACCCTTGGGTAGACAGGGACAGTGTTTGCTCCTTAGTGTGTTAGTCGATCAGCTGATAGTCCTGGAATCATATGGGGTAGATAAGAATCTGTCTGAGCTATAGTATTCTCTATATCTTATATATGCTCTAAGGACTGTTTTTTTTCTGTTTCTCTTTCCAGTTTCTCGATTTTGTTCCTTTGGTTCAGGGGGAGTTCATCTTGGTTCTTCGAGTTCTTAAATTTGTCTTAACTCAACCTGAATTAACAAGTGCATCTCATTCTTTAGGGAATCTGGATTTTCGTGCACTTCATCCTGCATTGTAATATAATCATATGGAGCCTTGTCTATTATCCCCTATGATCTGTTTTCACTGTTTTACATCTTGCCATGATTTATGCTAAACTGCTAGATGTATCATGACTTTTTATGTGTAGTTTAGTCTTTGCCATGCTAAGGTGATTAAAAAATGCTCAACTTGAATTAAAATCTTGTCATGATAGCTCTTGAGACTAGTCTGTTGAAGTTATCCTTCTATAATTCTTGCCATGTCAAGTAGGCTGAGTTGAGTCTTGAATCTTTATTGAGTTTTAGAATAAGCTATGTCAGTTCGTTAAGAAACATGACTTATCTTTAATCGTTGGTCTAAAAACTTCAAAAGCAAAAACGATCTCTTTTGTGCAAAAAACTGATCTCACCAAATCTTTCTCATGCGACTGCTTGCCATTGCACTAGGCATGAACTCAGGGGGAGCCTTGGATGACCTAAGATCACTTCCTTAAGTCTGTTGCTTGGAGTGGTCACATAAGGCTTGGGATCTAGTACATGGTTAAGATTTGAAAAATGGTTGAAGCTTAGGAGGCAGTTGTGGATGGCACCTAGTCCAGGACTTGCTCCACTAAGATAAAGCCAAAATTATATTTCCAGAAAAATAAACTTGTGCTAAAATTGCTTATCTTCGAACAGACCAAGTACTTGATCAAATGAGTCCTTCTTACATCTGGTAGCACTCAAAACTGCTCAATATTATGCTTCTTGGTTCCACTTAGAGTACTTGACATGGCTTGTATCATCCTTGGATACCTTTAGCTAGACTACAATCTTGCACTACTACAAAAGAGGCTATAGCAGACGGTTTATCACAGGCGGTTCCTTTGGAACCGTCGTGTTGGGTCCTATCTTGGCTATCTTTGGCTAGCTGGGCCTATCACGATTTAAGTTTCAAATAGAACCAAATGCATGATAAACATTATCCTGACGGTCTCAAATAGAACCGTGCAGGATGTTACATACGCAGTTCTATTTCGTAACTGCTCAGGATGTTACATGACGGTTATATTTCGTAACCGCTCGTGATATTGTTTATCACTGACGGTTTCAAATAGAACCGCCTGCGTGATTTCGTGCTTCATATAAATTGAGCCGAGACATCCCTCTCGCAAGATCGCACTGTACTGTGTCTACCACTTCCTTCCGCCCTAGCTCCTCATCACTTTGTGTATACCGCTCCAGCGCCACTTCCTCGCCCTAGCTCCTCCAACTCGCGCCACTTCCGCCCTAGCTCCTCACTGCACTGTGTCTACCGCTCCAGCGCCACTTCCTGCCTAGCTCCTCCAACTGCGCCACTTCCTCGCCCTAGCTCCTCACCGCACGTGGTGTCTACCGCTCCAGCGCCACTTCCTCGCCCTAGCTCCTCCACCCTGCGGCTCCTCCTAATACTTGGTATGAGCACATGATCTTGCACCGCCAATGTTGGAATAAATAATATTAGCCCCGCAAATCTTAGTTTTGAAACCTTATAACTAATGAACTAAAATTTGACTTAGGAGTGGTAACTTTATAAAATTGAATTAGGTCTAATAATCACTAAAATTTGAGTTAGGATAATTAATTGGCTTAAAAATAAAATTTACACACCGTTCACAAGGTGGGGTTTGGATCAAGCAATATTGCATTTACGGTTCCGGTATTTTAGGTTAATAAGTGTTGTATGAGGTGATGCCTATATTTGGGTTGCATGATTGTTCAATTGAGATAGATATCGTGTCGAGAGGTAGGGATCATGGTTGTGGCCGTAGGCATGGCTACGCTATGCCACCGCGTGTGGTACATAACTAGTGAAGAGTTTTCTTTCAATAACCTTAGATACAAATGTTGGAGAATGTGTTTATATTGCACATTTTCGTTTGCTATAAATTAATCGCTAATCAATTTGACACTAATTTGTTACATGCGTATTGTAGATGGATCGAATCGGATGTACGTGTGAACCGTGTGAGTCAAGATTACATTAATGGCGTGGTTGCTTTTAGAAGAGCCGAAAGGTGATATGTTGAAGAAGGGATAAATTTTATGTACCGTCTGTGCATTGATTGCGTAATCAAGATGTTTAACAACGCGCAGATCAAGCGCACTTGATTCAAGGGGTTTCAAAAAGGGTATACATGTTGGACCGATCCACGGTGAAGAGCGGATTATACGTGAAGTTAATAATGACGACATCGCCGAGGAAGTCAACGATTTGCGGATGTGGTGTGCTTTTGATGAGGATAGGGGCACGGCGACAACTGATCTGATGCTACGCGATGCGTAAGAGAACTACAAGGAGAGAGAGTTTTGTAAATTCGAGGGCTTAAGGGAGGACTCGGTGAGACCTTTGTTCCCCGGCCGCAAGCCGGAATACACAAGGTTGTCAACCGTGCTTGAACCGCTGAAATTGAAGGCAAGCAATAGTTGGTCCGATAAGAGTTTCACGGCGTTGTTAGGTCTCCTAGCGGACATCCTTCCGAGGGAAACGTGTTGCCCAGCACCACCTATCAAGCAAAGAAGGTTATTTGCCCATTGGGAATGGAAGTAGAAAGAATACATGCATGTCCGAACGATTGTATCCTCTACCGTAAAGAGTATGCAGACATGCATTATTGTCCGTGTGCAAAGCATCCCGATACAAGCGCCAAAATATCGCTAAGGTGAAGCAAGGACCTCTGCTAAGATGTTGTGGTATCTACCTATAATCCCACGCTTGAAGCGCTTATTTGCGAACCCAAAGGAGGCAAGATTGCTGCGTTGGCACTCGTGAGGAGCGTAAGAGAGATGGAAAGCTAAGACACCTGCTGATTCTCGCGGTGGAGAAACTTCGATCGGAGCTTCAAGAGTTCGGTCGAACCGAGGAACATAAGGTTAGGGTTGAGTACGGATGGAATGAATCTTTTGGTAACATGAGCAAGCCGACATAGCACCTGGCCCGTGAATCTATGTATGTACAACCTTCCTCCTTGGCTCTGTATGAAGCGGAAGTACATTTTGATGTCACTACTTATCCAAGGGCCGAAGCAACATGGGAATGATATTGATGTGTACCTAGCACCATTCTTTGGAAGATCTTGTGACCTTTGTGGAACGAAGGGTGCAGTGTATGGGATGCGTATAAACGAGAGAACTTCACTTTACGCGCCATGTTGTTCTCGCACCATCAATGATTTTCCCGCCCTTGGTAACCTGTCGGGCCAAGACAAAAGGAGTCAAAGCTCTGTCGCGACCGCTTAGATGCTACGAGAGTGTATGGCTGAACAACTCGCGCAAAACTGTGTATATGCGTCACCGTAGGTTCCTTCCGAGGAGTCACCCATACCGCAAGATGAAGAAACAATTCGACGGAAATAAGGAAGACGGTTCAGCTTCAAGGGCTTTTAGTGGGAAAGAGGTCTATGATATGGTTAAGGATATCGATGTTGTGCTTGGGAAGGGACGTAAATTAAGAACCCGTGAGAAGAACATCTGGAAGAAGCGGTCAATTTTTTGGGACTTGCCTTATTGGGAGTACTTAGAAGTTCGCCACTGCATCGACGTTATGCACGTAGAGAAGAATGTATGTGATAGCTTGATTGGTCTCTTGCTGAACATTAGTGGCAAAACAAAGGATGGTGTTAACGCACGGTGTGACTTGGTCGATATGAACATAAGGACCGAGTTAGCACCGAAAGAGACCGATACAGGACGAACGTACCTTCCCCCAGCTTGCTACACTCGGTCCAAGGCCGAGAGAAATGAACTGTGCCAGAGCTTGCACGGTGTGAAAGTCCCGTCTGGTTACTCCGCTAACATTAAGAAACTTGTTTCTATGCAAGATTTGAAATTAATTGGTATGAAGTCGCATGATTGTCGTGTGCTGATGACACAAATGCTTCCTGTTGCAATTAGGAGTATCTTGCCGAACAAGGTCCGAGTGGCAATCTTGAGGCTGTGTTATTTCTTCAACTCAATTGCTCAGAAGGTCATCGATCCCCAAGGACTAGATGCTCTGCAAGCCGAGGTAGTGACGACTCTGTGTCATCTTGAGATGTATTTCCCTCCGTCATTTTTCGATATCATGGTCCATCTCATTGTTCACCTTGTGAAAGAGATAAAGATATGCGGCCCTGTGTTTCTACGTCATATGTACCCGTTCGAGAGGTACATGGGAATTCTCAAGTCCTACGACGGAATCGATCTCGACCGAGAGGCGGCATCATCGAAGGTTATGCAACTAAGAGGTCATTGAGTTCTGCGTCGACTACATGGCTCGGTGGATCCGATTGGTGTGCCTCTATCTCGCCATGAGGGGAGACCGGATGGTATCGGGACCATCGGAAGGAAATCAATCACTCCCGATCCGATACGCACGCTCAAGCCCATTTCACGGTCTTGCAACACATGACCCAAGTGTCCCCATACATCGACGAGCACAAAGACATGGTACGCCAATGTAATCCAGACGGTCGGAGGTTTGGATCACGAGAGCACAACCGTCGGTTCAACGAATGGTTAAAGGTGCGAATCACTCTTGAGGTCATCAAGTGATGATACGCTATGGTTGGCAAGAGGGCCACATTTTACAATTGTCACATGGCAAGGATCGACATAAATGGGTACACATTTTATACGGCACTCGGGATAGGAAGAGCACAAAGTCGTAGCAGCGGTGTCCGTGATAGATGCATTCAATGCCGATGGGTCGAGGAGCTCGTACTATGGGCAAATAGAGGAGATATGGGAGATCGACCACGTGCTTTTCAAGATCCCCTATTTCGGTGCCGTTGGGTCCATCTCCCACGGTGAAGGTCGACAAGCATGCGGCGTCACTACCGTGGACCTCGAGCGTGTCGGATACAAAGACGAACCATTGCATCAAGCTAACCAAGTTGTTCAAGTCTTCTATGTAACCGACCGGCAAATAAGAAGCGCCACGTAGTTCTTCATGGAAAAGGAGGATTGTCGGAGTTGAGAATGTAGTGGACGAGGAAGAATACAATCAATTTGACGAGTTGCCACCTTTCGGAGACGGCATCGAGCTCGAGGAAGAACCAGTGAGGAAGCTAGCTATATGCGTCGATCATCATGAAGGGCTGTATTTTAATTAAGAATTTAATTACTCCATTGTAATTAATTTATTTATTCCATTGTCATGTGTTGTGTTATGGACTTGTGATCTTTAATATTGATGTCAATGTGGATATTCATGGTAATGTTGAGTTGAATTAGATATGAACTTTTGAACTCAAACTTGTCATCATCTCGCTTATCCAACAGTTCATACATGCTGTTGTGGGGATATCACAGACGGTTATTACTGGCAAGGTCCAAATATTCTAGATTGGTAAGGGAGTCTATTTTAGGAGGAATTGCACCGTGCAGCAGGTTACCAGATAGGTCTATCTTCCTTAGGATACAGCCCTTCTACGACTTCACTTCATTGGGTAGGTTCTCTCTTGGAGTCATTTTGAACATACTATTGCACGATATGCCAATAACTTTTCCGTTGAGATATTCGTGTAGCTTTTTGGAATTCTTGTTGTCTGTTCCTTTTTCCTTTTTTTTTGCCTAGCATGCTTTAAATCTTGCTAAACTTTTGGGCTTTACATTATAATTAACTAATGCTAAAAACACCATCTTGGAAGTTCATCCAAAATCGCGCTTTCCAAATATTATACTGTTTTATGTATAATATGCTCACTAAAGCATTAGTGAAGTGCCCAAGGTTTATTCATGTGACCCCTTAACTAAAAATGATGACATATAACTTAGCACTATTTCATTTAAATTAGCTATTGTTTATATGTAAGTCTATTTCATCACCTGAAGTGCTCTTTTTGTCTATGTAGTGCGTGAATTAGATGTTCTCAAGCGAAATCTATGAAAGAAAGACATATCCATTTGAGTTTTCAAAGGTTGAAATGCCATACGAGTCATATAATGGAACAAATGTCGATTGAGGTAAGAACGACATTTTACAATGCTTTGCACAGATTCATAACAAGAATAGCTTGCATGATGTGCAAGATCAACAAATAAATTAACACTATCTATGAAGACCTAAATGCATACTTATTATGTTTGCAGGTACATCCTGAAAGTGACGATTGGTAGAAATTATGTTGGCAATATTGTGGAATGTCGGGATTTCTGTGTAAGTCTAAACTTCACCTCGCTGACCTTCCATGTATAACATTCAGCATAACTTTGGTAGCTCCAACTTGGAACCATCGTAATCTTAATTTGATGATTTGTATAATGATCTTAGGAAAATTGACATGCGTGCGTGATGTTTCCACATCACGCAGCGGTTCCTCTAGAACCGCTCGTGATGCGTAAACATCACGCAGGCGCTCTAGAGGGAACCGATCGTGATGCATAAACATCACGCACGGTTACCTCTAGAACCGCTCGTGATGCGTAAACATCGCGAGCGGTTCTAGAGGGAACTGCTCGTGATGCGCAAACATCACGCACGGTTTCCAAGAACCGCTCTGTGATGTTTACGCATCACGCACGGTTCTTGGGAAACCGCTCGTGATAAGTGATGATTACGCAGGCGGTTCCCCTCTAGAACCGTCCTCGTGATGCGTGTTGACTATATATGGTTCTGAGACGATAGGTTTTGATCTAACCCTATCGCCTCGAACGCCCTTCCGCGCCGCCTCCCGACCCCGCGCGCCTCCTCCCCGACCCAGCGCGCCTCCTTCCCGACCCTCGCGCCTCCCCGAGCCCGGCCACCTCCGCCACCGCCACCTGCTCGGGTAAGCTCGATATTTTTTATAGTTCGCCCAACAATGTTGGATTTATGTTGATATGGACCAACAATGTCTCAGGTTGCTCCCATCATATAAATTGTAGTGCTAACCAATGGACATGTATATATCACTACTACATATGAGAAAATTTGGAGAAACTAACGGAAAGACAAGGTGTTACGGAAAAAAACAGGAAAGAAATTGACGGCCTCTCTACCTGGCCATGGCGTACAAAACTCAAATCTGCTCCATTAATTTATCCATCGATGGGTTCTTCAATTTGGTTATATAAAAGTGACAATGCAATTTCTAGACAAAGGCAATGGTCATGAGCAGAGGTTCCTTTTTTTTTTGAAACGTGTCATGAGCATACTTAGTTATCCTTTCAAGTCGAGTAGTGTACATTGCCTCCAACACTTAGTCCAAAATAATGATTTTTTTGAGTGTGTATGATCTCCAAGATCCAATTTTAGGGGTGTCCAAGATGCCCAAGTTTTTTTAAAATAATCTATTTAAATATTCTTATTACAAAAAATTAGTGTTAGGCTTAATTTGGCGAAGACGGTGGAGTTTAATATGCGCTTTTACTATTTGAATATAATAACTCTAGTAACCGCTTTTTAGAGCCATGACATGAGTGAGCACACTTTACTTGAAACTTTCTAATTAGCAAATGCTAAGATACTAACGTGTACAATCCCATATATTAAATATAATATAGGCATTTATGATTTACCCGCCATAGTCTAAAATCATTTTCCAAACTACACGGAAAATATATCAAGTAAGATAGGAAGATGCATATGCACATGCTACGCAGCAACACGTATTTTGAGACTAGTATGTAAAAGATATTGTAGTTGACATACATGCCTCTACTTATCATAAACCGAGCACTGGATTAACTTAAAAGGTTCTGACGAGGATATGCTCATAAGCTTAGGTGAAAATGTTGAGATGTATTATATACTTGTAAGACTTGAACCGAAATAGGAGTACCCAAGAAATAGGATTGTCCAAGCTTTTGATTGTGGACACGGTGGACATTGCCATATGTAATCGAGGAATCCAGGATAGAGTTGGATGACCTTTTCATCCTGTTGGTATTTTATTGTAGAATAATCCAAACTTGAAATTTAATAGCATTTATGTCGTATTATTGTTAAATGTACGCCATGAGAATGACAAAATTGGTGGTTGTGCTTAGTTTGTTTCGCTTTTGTGGTTGTTTGTGTTGACATTTTGTATTATTTATGATGATAGGAATGGAAAGCCACATCTTGTGATAAATTCCTATTTTGGGAGCTAGGTGTTGGTTCTATTTGCAAGGGGTTCAAGATATCCTTAGTGCATAGTTTGCTAAGAAATTATATGTATTTTGTGTGCAAAACCATCTCGCATTGATATTTGTGCAATTTCCCATATATTATATACTATGTAATAATTATGCACGTAACTTATATAGATAGGAAGTAAGCGAGATGGCAGAGGCACTGTCTTCGCCGCCACCGACGCCGGACATGGCAGAGGCGCCGTCTTCGCCGCCGCCACCGACGCCGCAGATACATAAGTGAGATGGTAGAGGAATATCGAAATTGCTCACGCCGATCGACCATCACGGAGGTCGGTGACGTTGGGGTCCCTATGAGTCCCCGGCATCGTGGCGAGATTCGGACCATCTGCGGGATACTTGCAAGGAAAAGGTCCCTATCACCACACCAAAGTGGAAGTCTCGACAAAAGATCGAGACGCGCGTGGGAAGACCTTTCAAGCGTGTTCACTATCCCGTAAAGCAGACATGAAACGCGTCGAAGCGGCATGTTTTGCTCTCCATGTGTCACGCGTGGAGGACCTTCAAGAGCGTTCTTGTCACGCGATGCGTGAACAAGAGTGAGACGCCTTCACGAAGTTTCCATTCTTGACGCTGGAAACATGGAACGCCTTTGTGGCTATGAAGACGACGGATGAATTTAAGGAGCAAAGTGCGGCGCACAAAGCAATCCAGACACGAAACACTCACCCCACGCACTCGATCACTGGTACGCGGCTAAATCCAGCGCAATGGGAGGCGGAGGAGGAGAATCTATTTCCGATATCACACACCCGCGTTCCGTGCACGGTTAAAAGCGAGGGCAAAGTCTCGTCGATGGGCGTCACTTTCCCAAACCCGCGGACTGTGAAGTGTCCCAACGTGTGGTAAATATGTCGAACTACCTACTTGTTTATAAGTCCATAACTTCATAGTGACTATAATAACATGATGACCTCTTGCGGCGTGGAATTGATTGCCCAAACTTCGAAGGCTCCTTCCAAGAACACAGGAGAAGGATATACTATCTACGGCCCTAGGAAACAAGGAGCACCTGGTCGCACGCGAGGCAAGGGGTTAACGTACCTTGGGTACATGGATTCGCAGACGACTACTTCATGTATAGAAGTAGGAAGAGATCCAAGGCCGAGTACGACAATCGCTTGGAACCGCTTAAGGCGTAATTTCAGGGCGATAGCAAGTTTGCAGGATCAATTGAATCAAGTACTCGCAACCGATGCAAGTCGCCTCGTTATTGCGGGAACAAGTCCTCGACATCGAGTAGTGTCGCGTCCACGCATAATTTTGAACATGACGACGACCAATTACCGATAGACCGCATCAAGGTAATGTACATCTATGGAATGCACCAAAGATAGACCTATAGGACGCCTTAGCTAATTGCGATCGCTTTGTAGGAGCCGACGGCCGCAAGCTCCAACCGAGGTTAGTTGGGTCCATTCCTATTGAGGTGGGCGGGGATGGTGCATCCATACCAGAAGGAGCAAGGCAAAGACGGTGTCCGTGTGGCGCATGGTTACGCAAGGGTGGAGGTGGACATGGTACATCAACATTTCATGGCCGTCCTACCGACATTCGCTCAACGAAGAGATCACAACACTAGGGGATGCCGTGCGCTTTATCCAAAGGCCCAAGACGGACATCGCCCCGACCCAAAGAAGGCCGCAATCTCGACAGACCATTCCTCTCCAACGGAACCCTCCATGACTCCACCTCATATTTCGCCTCGAAGGCCACCTCATCGGTTCCGTGGAGAAGACGCGAAGGAACAACAAAAGCGCATACCGTATCGGTTCCGAGTCGTCTCGCAGAAGACGCGCCAATCGTTAAGGCCAAATCGACGTATGGAAACCGTTGTGCTAACGCACAATTAGCCCACTGGATTTGCTTGTCGCTTTGCACAATTATCCGAAGCACGGAAGTACTCCATCGAAAACCGCTGTGCTCTAACGCACAATTAGCCACGCTGATTTGCTTGTCGCTTTGCATGCACGGTACTTGCGGAATACCGCAAAGAAGGGGTGCGATCATCGAATCACCGTGCATACAAGGATGAGCATTTCTTCAACGGTAGGGCAACTTCGTGGTGGGGTTCAACGACTTATTCAACCTATTCAATCTCGAAGCCCTCGACGCCGCTTCTACGATGTTGACATCGTAAGTGTGTACAATCAAGTTCTACATTCATGTAATACCGATAAATATCGCAACTCATTGCTTATGTATAGATACATGATGAAAAATGCCCGAAGGGCGAGAACCTGGGTTTCCTCGACCCACACGTGGTATCTATGCAAACCATCCAAGCACGCGACTTCGCCGAGAACTATATAACGACATCATTGCTTCTTCGTAATCGCAAGGACTACATCTTGGTGCCCTACAACCGGGGTAAGTGCTTCACTATTTGCTATTCAAATTTCATTTGTACTTAGGTTTAATAGTTATAGCGACATACATGAGTAGGTACCATCGATCCTTTTAGTCATTATACCCAAGAGGAACAACGTGATATATCTTGATTCCCTAGTCGAAACGATCACGACTTCAAAGATTCCGCAAGGAATACTCGACAAGTATGATCATTTCCTCCATACATAACTCTATTGTAGTCTTCCTTCGCTTGAAATGCCCGAGGATAACTTTTTCAATTATGTAGTTCGCTCATCTCCTATGTTAACCAACAAGGAAGATACTGATGGATCCAAATACCAACTAACACGGGGACTAAATTTCGAGACGCGCTACAACACAATAATCCTATATATATCATACTTCATAAAAATTTGTCTTCAACTGACTATACGTACATATGTAATTCTATTTTTGCGAAGCGCTTGACAAAAAAAATGATGAGCTATGTGCATTCTACGCTTGCCATCATATGCAAAGAAATCATTAGTGCTAAGATGAAGAATCAGGAGGTTTGTCAATCTCGAAATAATTTTTTGTAATTGTAAATTCAAATATATATCCTTACCATTTTTTCTTGACCTAGCGGCAGGTTTGATAATAGATTTATATGGACTCGTTGCGCAAGAGCTCGTGGAAGTTCGAGGCAGCTATGCACCTTTATCATGACGTAAATAGTTAACAAAGGAGAGTTTCACTCCATCGCCGACCCGCCAGATTCACGCAAACAATTGATTTAATTGTAATCCAATTGTACAACTATAGCAAAAATACTTCAACAAATTCGATCTTTATTAATTTATTTTGAGTAATGGTCAATTTGAGTTGTCAACAATTGATTCTCTGCGATGTATACATTTTTGTACATGCTTGTTTTAGAGGGCATGGCTAGCAATTCCCGAGGTGGCCAAAAACAAACAAACAATGTAGCTAGGGTCGCTCGCATACGCGAGCGGTTTTATGTTGAAGCGAAATGCGCGAAAACTATTACTACGCACGGTTTCAACATAAAACCGTCGTGGTAACTCTTCTGACGATTTTTAAAGTAAACCGCTGTGATACTAGACATATCACGACGGTTTACTTTAAAAACCGTCGTGATAACAACTTATCACAAAGCGGTTTTAGAGTAAACCGCTGCGTGATAAGTGGTTATCACTGACGGTTTTTAAAGTAAACCGCTCGTGATAAGTTGTTATCACGCACGGTTTACGTTAAAAACCGCTCGTGATAATCACTTATCACGACGGTTTTTAACGTAAACCGCTCGTGATAAGTGGTTATCCTGAGCGGTTTCACGTTAAAAACCGTCTGTGATAAGTGTTATCACAGACGGTTTTGAACCGTGCGTGGTAATCGCTGTTATCACAGACGTATAAATATAGACGGTTCGGAAACCGTCTGTGATGACGGTTCCGAACCGTCTGTGATGACGTGTTCTGTAGTAGTGTTGGTTTATTTGACTTGCTAAAGAATTGGATCATTTCTCAGATTATGGATTTTCTGTCTTAGCTATTCTATACATCAATTGTCATGATCTTGATAGTATTCTTATGTGTTATGGCTTGGTGTAATACTCTAATAGTCATTTTGGATAATCTTCATGGCTCCTAATGCTTAAAATGAATATCATATAGTCATTTCCTCTCTTTAAAACTTCTTGATGTGTTTATTGCCAAAAGGGGGAGAAGTCAGTTTGGAGAGAAAAAGTCTTCTTGAGCTTTGCAGAAAAATTTGCTCTTTCATTTCAAGCTCAAATCGTTCTTCTTTGACAAACATGGTCTTGAGCCTTCTTGTTTCCTTGATTAGACCGTGTTTGGATTTTATCACAAACTCTTCTATATGCTTTTTCGTGTTTGTCAATATACTCATCAAGGGGGAGATTGAGAGACCATGTGAGTAGGGTCCCCTTTCGAGTGATGAGTATTTGACGCTATGTTGAAAAGTTTGTGATTGGTTTCTTTGCGTTTGCGCTGCTGCTGGCTTGTTTCTGTAAGTGCGGAACTTCCGGTTCTGGAAAACGGAAGTTCCGATAATCGGAACTTCCGATGTGGTAAAACGGAACGTCCGATTATCCTGACATTTGTGCTCTGATGTGTCGATGATCGGAACTTCCGCTCCTGGGAACGCGGAACTTCCGATAAACCTGACAAGTGTATTCTGCTGTGACGACAATCGGATCATCCAACCTGGGAGTGCGAACGGTCCGATAATCGGAACTTCCGAAATGGTAAGTGCGGAACTTCCGATAATCGGAACTTCCGCAATGGTAAGTGCGGAACTTCCGATTGTGGGCAGAACTGTGCAGAAAGGCATAGTTTTGATTTTGAGTTGTGAATTGAGTTGAGTTAAATACAAATGATGATTCTATTATCTTGAGCAATGCTATGTGATGTGTTTCTTGTCTGTGCTGGTTGCAAGGCATCGAGGTGGAGTCGTGGCAAGACACGTGGAGACCGGACTAGGCGCAGCGCGTTGAGGTCGAACGGTAAAGATGTGTCGAAGGCGGCGTGTACTCGAGGTGTTTGCAGTCGTGAACAACAAGGAACGCAGGAGCTTCGAGAAGGTGTGTAGGGGCGAAGGGTAATTTCGCAGCGGCACAAGTGGAAGCGGGCTCCGTTAGGGTTTAGCCGCATAACGGGTTGGAGACCAGTTAGCCAAGGGCTATAAATAGAGGTTAACCCCTGGTTGTTGGGTTAGACTTTTGGTGAGAGAAAATTAGGGTTAGCTTTAGCTAAAGAGCCTTTGGAGAGGTTGTTTTGCTTTTTGAGAGTTTGTTGAGTTGGAGAGGATGAACTGAAATTTGTATAATCATTCCTCTGTGTTTTCCTCTGTAATCTTTTGATTCCTATCAATGAAATTATGAGGTTTTGGTTCTTTGTTTATGCCTCTTTTATCCCCTCTCTGTTCATGTTGAATATCTAGGGTTTTGGTGAAACTTTTGATTCGTTTTATGAGATGGCATGAAACTTGATATCTAGAGTCTTATTGATATTGCTATTATATCCTCAAAGTTTCATGAGCTAAGAATCTAAGAATCTTGCCTATTGTGATTTTATGGTCTTTCTTGCCAAATATTCAAGAAATCCAATTTTGCTTTGATTAATGGATCTTTGTCTGCGATTCTTCTCCATGGGGTCAAGATGTTGTTTAGGATGATGTCCTGTGAGACTTGACCTGAGAAGAGCAACAATCTTTGAGTATTTTGGATTTTTGGCAAAATCCCGAGCGTACTGTTCTTCGGTCAGGACAATCAGAACTTCCGATTTGTATACGGCGGAACTACCGCATGCGGAACTTCCGCACTAAAGAACGGAACTACCGCAAGGTAGAATCGGAGCTTCCGATATCTGACAGAATAGCCCTTTTTGTTAAACTCTTTGCATTTGATTCACATCACACCTTTTGTTTAACAATAAGTTTTTGAATTGCTGTGTGGACACTTGAGAGGGGAGGATCTTAATTTTTAAGGCACCATTCACCCCCCTCTGTTGCCATTTCGGTCCTTCATAAAATGATAAAATTTAACTCATAAAACAGATACGAAGATCTGAAGTAAACCAAAAATTTATAATGTTTGTGTTTCCCACAATTGTCGGGTTAGTCCCGACAATCAAACTACCGTTCTAGACTTGCATTGCTAAGTAAAAAAATACCACGTAAGTCACACAACTTATCTTAAGCATCTCAGTACTAGAATAATTCATGGATAACCACAATGACGAGATAATAGGAGGTGTCTAACTATTCATCACAAAAATCGCGACATTTAACAAAATAACATGCAAGCAATTAACATTGCACTAACTTAACAAAATCTGGGATCAAATATGATGCAAAAAAAAGTTCAAATGATGCTTGCCTTGTTGGTATGCTAGCTGCTATCCCTCAGTAGCGTATAAGTCAATATCGATAGGCTCGGAATCTATATAAGTACAATACCAAATAAACACCAGGAAATACTCAAAAATTCAAAGTGCTCAAAAATGCATGATTTTTATACAGTAGCTAAGCCATGATTTTAGATGACTTCAGGTGAAAGGTTTACCCCAATTGGATTTAGTATGTGAAAGTTATAAGGGTTTGAAGTTCAGTTTTTAGAAAATCCAATTTTAATATAACCCGTCACTGTTCATTGAACTTAAATATCTGGGCCAATTTTGTAGCTCACTAGTGAACATAATGATTTCATAAATAAAAAGGTAATGTTAACACAAGTCCAAAACAGTTGAGTTTGACTCATTTTGAGTTTCCATGATTTAGTTATGCATTTATCAAGTTATCAACATTTTCCTTTGTAACAATAAAGGTTTTCATAGTTCATTTTCCAAAATAATACTCTCTGTCATAGAGACATGTTTGAAACCAATTTTAATATTAAGTTCATCAAAAATGAAAAATACCATAAGTGGTTTCATCCATTTTGGATTTAAAATGAATTAGTTATGCATCTTTGAAGTTAATCATATTTTTCAGTTTATAAACAAATACATTCTGATTTCCTTAAATGGATTTATACTTTTCTTACCGAGCTGCGTGCCAGCCCCAGACGCTGCTAGTGGGATATGCGCAGCTCCACTCCCTCATCGCACACTTGACGACGAAATGGGCTCAGAAGAACGGCCACCGCGAAGCGCGCGCGCGGATCTCGAGCCACGCCGTGAGCCGCTGGATTAAAATCCAACGGTCCACACCGAGGGCGCGTTCGAGTGGTCGAATGGCCCAACTCATCGGATCGCCTATTTCACATCCAACGCCCACTGGCGAGGCACGTTCGGACTGGTCCGAACGGCCCAACTTATCTGGATCGTCGATTTCACATCCAACGGTCCGTAACGATTCTAATGCACAACACATCTTTCTTTTAACTCCCGATTTTTTAACTTAGTTCTGACATGCGGGCCCCTCATGTAATAGACTCGTCTATCCTTTAAGACAGCCATTAAATACATAACTCAATCATTAGCAGTTCAAGATGTTGATTAGCCTTAATGGTGTTACTACAGTGTCGGACACGTCCGACAACGCGCCCGTGGGATTGCTCGGCGGCTCGCCGGCGCTACACGCCACAGCGGAGCCGGCCAAGGGCTGGGACAGATGTGCAATAGCAGTGCGCTTCTAGGGGTGGTGGTGGCGATCTCCACGGCGGCCAGTAGTGGTGGCGCGCTGGAGATTAGCGGCGGTGTCAAAACGGCAAACGTGCACCGCACCACGAAGCTCAGCATTGTTCAAAGAAGCGGGTGCCCGAGCATCAGTGAAGTCCAAGAAGACTACCTGAAGGTCGGAGAGAAGAGGTGGTGGCCGGAGTTAGCTTGACATCGACAAAGCTCGAGGCGGTGGTGCGGTTCAACATGGAGGGGAAATCCTGTGAAGAACTAGAGCGAGTGAATGCTCGGGATAACTCAGGACCATTAGAGAATGCTAAGGAAGCAAACAATCGGATAATGGCTTACCGGAGCAAGGTGGGAGACCAAGAGTTTGGACTTCGGCCGGTTTGGTTCAACTCTCAAATGCATGGGTTCCTGGCGTGCATTGCACAAATTAGTTTAGGGGAACTCATACTCAAGCTCAGAGTCATGATATGACGCACGAGAGTTAGTAAGTATCTCACCGGAGGCGAGAATAGCACAAAGTTGTCCCCGGGTGCAAGCTCTGGGTGTGAACCGGAGCCGAGGAAGGCACGGTCGTGTTCCGGGAGCTACAAGGCGAGGTAAGGTCTGGCATTAGCCAAATTGGAAACTCCATTGGTCGGAAATGAAGACAGGTCCGACAGGTGGGACCCAGTGGACAGTGACTCTAAGTGGTGACCGAGAGTGCATGCGTACCGATTGGTTACGCGCCGTTAGATTGAGATCTGACGGCGGACGTCGCGCCTCCCAACTTAAGAAGGGCGCCCATCGCGTTAAATAAGGATCGCACGATCCTGATCGGACGGTCGATGGGCAAGGGGTTCGGCCGAGACAGCTCGCACCGTTGGCTCGGTCGGGTACTGTGCGTCCGGCTTAAGCCCGAGGAACAGTGCGGCCTTTGACTGATTTTGAATTTTAATTCTCCTAGTTTGACTGGCCTTCAAAAATAGTAATAAAATTCATAAAAATATGAAATTAATTAGAGGGGTTCCCGAGGTAACCTAGTACCCATATAAATAGGGAAAATCCACAGATCAAGTTTTATTTGGTATATTTTAAATTCACAAAAGCATAGGTGATATAATTGTGTTTGAATTTTAATAGGGTTTAAACCTATTCCAGAAATTTAGAAAAAATTATATTAATTCATGATAATTAATATAGTATTTGAATAAATTATTTCCAGGGAGACTTCAGTAGCATTTGTTTTGGTTTTTCCTTTGGAGTTTCATTTACAATATATATATTTAATCTCTTTCACAGATTTTCCAAGTGCAATATATAATGTAAATGCTAGAAATCATGATGCATGCTAATGAGATGCATAATAATCCTCTTTATAAATCTGGGGATGTGACAAACCTCCCCCCTTACAAAAGATCTCGTCCCCGAGATCGTAGTAAGATAAAAGTTAGATAGGGATTCTGAAAGAAGATACAACATCTGCTGTCTTGTCTTCTTTCAAAGATAGTGCTAAGATACCTATCAAGGTTACAAGGAATGGCTATTAAAATTTTCTTTCCATTATTTTGCTTAACCTTTCCTTTCTTGATACGAGGGCAGTTCAAGAAGTAGGAAAAAGATTTGGATATTCGACTCGCATCTCATGTTCATGTTCCCACGTTGCTTCATCTTCAGTATGGTTATTCCATTGAACTTTGATGAACTTGATGTTGCAATTTCTCGTCTTGCACTCCGTTTGTTCAAGAATGCGAATCGGGTGCTCCCGATAAGAAATATCGGTTTGCAAATCGAGTTCTTCTAACTTAGTGGCTTCGGTTGGGACACGAAGACACTTCTTCAGTTGTGAAACATGAAATACATCATGCACATCTGAAAGTGATGGTGGCAATTTCAATTTATAGGCCACTGTTCCCATCTTTGCTACAATCCGGAACGGTCTAATGTAGCGAGGTGCCAACTTGCCTTTGACCTGGAAACGTTGTGTTCCTTTCATTGGAGAGACTTTAAGATAGACATGATCATCCACTTCGAAGCTTAACTCGCGACGACGACGGTCGGCGTACGACTTCTGACGGGATTGAGCCGTCCGGAGTCGCTCACGGATGACACGAACTTGTTTTTCTACATCTTCCACCAAGGTTGGACCATAAAATGGTCTTTCCCCAGCCTCGGACCAGTTCAAAGGTGTTCTACAAGCTCTTCCATAAAGTGCCTCGAATGGTGACATTTGGATGATTGATTGGAAACTGTTGTTGTAAGAGAACTCCGCAAACGGTAAACATTTCTCCCAATTTTGGCTATAAGACAGCACACATGCAGGGAGAAGGTCTTCCAAAACTTGGTTTACCCTCTCAGTTTGTCCATCCGTTTACGGGTGATAAGCTGAGCTGAAAGATAGGTTGGTCCCCATGGCTTTATGCAAGCATCCCCAGAAATAGGATGTGAACTGAGGACCTCTATCTGAGATGATCACCTTAGGTACACCATGGAAACAAACAATTCGGGAGATATAAAGTTCTGCTAACTTGTCTCCACGGTAGGTGGTCTTGACAGGAATGAAATGTGCAACTTTTGTCAAACGATCGACAATCACCCATATGGAGTCTAACCCTGATTGAGTCTTAGCGAGACCGGTGATAAAATCCATGCCAACTTCTTCCCACTTCCACTTGGGAATGGGCAGGGGTTGTAGAGTACCTGCTGACTTCAAATACTCAGCCTTGACTCTTTTGCATACGTCACACAACATATTGAGCAATATGTCGCTTCATTTGGCTCCAACAAAGACATTTCTTCAGATCCTGGTACATCTTGGTACTTCCAGGGTGAATAGAGAATTTGGAGTTGTGAGCTTCCTTGAGAATTAATTCCCTCAAGTTGCGATCAAATGGCACCACCAAACGGTTCCCAAACCATAGGGTGCCTTGTGAATCTTCTTTGAAGCATTTGGCCTTGCCTTTCTTCATTTCTGCGCGAATTTGAGCTACTTCCATGTCAGTGTTTTGAGCTTCTCTAATCTGATCCTCAAGTGTACAAGTCACACTTAGGGCCGTAAGAGAACCTTTTTCAATTATCTCCAAGTGCAGACGTTGCATTGAAGCACACAAGCCTGCTGAAAAGGGAGTTACCGAGAAACAGTTGCATTGAGACTTTCTACTCAAGGCATTGGCTACCACATTAGCCTTCCCTGGGTGATAATGAAGTCCCATATCATAATCCTTGATCAACTCAAGCCATCTTCTTTGCCTCAAGTTTAGATCGGCTTGGGTGAAAATATACTTGAGACTCTTGTGGTCGGTGTAAACCTCGCAATGATTACCGATGAGGTAATGTTGCCAAATCTTCAAAGCATGAACTACAGCTGCAAGCTCTAAGTCATGCGTGGAGTAGTTAGCTTCATGAGGCCTCAATTGTCTCGATGCATATGCCACCACTCGGCCTTCTTGTATGAGCACACAACCGAGCCCATGGCGAGATGCATCACAATAAATGTCGAAACTCTTATGAATATCAGGCAGGGTGAGTACTGGAGCTTTGGTTAGGAGATCTTTCAAGATCTGAAAGCTTTCATGATAATTAATATAGTATTTGAATAAATTATTTCCAGGGAGACTTTAGTAGCATTTGTTTTGGTTTTTCCTTTGGAGTTTCATTTACAATATATATATTTAATCTCTTTCACAGATTTTCCAAGTGCAATATATAATGTAAATGCTAGAAATCATGATGCATGCTAATGAGATGCATAATAATCCTCTTTATAAATCTGGGGATGTGACAAACCTCCCCCCTTACAAAAGATCTCGTCCCCGAGACCGTAGTAAGATAAAAGTTAGATAGGGATTCTGAAAGAAGATACAACATCTGCTGTCTTGTCTTCTTTCAAAGATAGTGCTAAGATACCTATCAAGGTTACAAGGAATGGCTATTAAAATTTTCTTTCCATTATTTTGCTTAACCTTTCCTTTCTTGATACGAGGGCAGTTCAAGAAGTAGGAAAAAGATTTCGATATTCGATTCGCATCTCATCTTCACGTTCCCACGTTGTTTCATCTTCAGTATGGTTATTCCATTGAACTTTGATGAACTTGATGTTGCAATTTCTCGTCTTGCGCTCCGTTTCTTCAAGAATGCGAATCGGGTGCTCCCGATAAGAAAGATCGGTTTGCAAATCGAGTTCTTCTAACTTAGTGTGCGTCAGGATGACAAGTTTAGGGAGGTGTGATGTTAGTTTGAAACTTGTTATTCACTTTAGCGTGTTAGTTTTAGGATTGTTTTGTTAGCTAACGTTTCTGTTGGAAAGTCAGAACGCAATTGGTATGAGTTCTGAACTTCCAGTATGTTTCGGTCTTGGTACTTTAGCATTTCAGGAGTATTGCCTGAACTGAGTTTCTGACTCGGATTAGAGCTGAATTAGAACTCAGATTGTAACTCTTTGAAAAATCTATAAAAAGTAGAAAACCAGAAAAGTCACATCATCCAGATGTGGCGCAAATTGAAATCTGAAGTCTCATTTCCTCTATTTTTTCTCTTCTTCCACAACATCAGAAGTTCAGAGTTTTTCATTTTCTTCATAGAAGTTCATTGCGTCTGAATGTGTCCTGGGCGGATTGTTCTAACAGTGACATTCACCGCTGATGGTATCAAGTCGTCGGGGTCGAGGCGGCACTGCAGGTGGAGGAAGCCATTGCAGCTGCGACGGACGGCGTGGTACGGATTGTCATTGTTGGCGAGTGGCGACCACCTGGAAGCTGAAGCCTTCCCCTGAACTAGCGTTTAGCGCTGTTGTGTGGTCGGCAACGACGGCAATAGTAGGCCGGAGGTGGTTTACGATTATTGCGGCGACGAGGAATGAGATAATTGCACGAGTGTTCGTTAGCGCCATAGCAATGGGCACGTATATACACAAGTGGGCATTGGGTCGAACCGTGCCGGCACGGCACCAGGACTGCTGTACTTCGGACCGCGTCGTGCCGTGCTAGTTCGGTCCGGTCACTCCACCGTGCCGTGCCGTGCCGTGTCGTGCCGGCCCACCTCGCCTCTGGTCAGGCCCAGGCACGACCCAAAGCCCACTGTGCTGGGATCGTGTCGTGCTGGCCTAAGCTCAGCCCTAAGTAACTATAGACGCATGAGTAGACGACAACTGCCGCCGCCGCTGTCCAGGAAGACAAAGACACCTGTTGACCAGGCCGAGTGGCAGAAGGGGATGATTGGTTGGGCTGGCCGGTGTGGGGGGTGATTGGCCCAGGCTGAGAGAGGGATTGGGCTAGAACAGGAAGGTTTGGCCTATTTCGTGCTATGCCAGTCTAAGCACAGCCCAACTGATCGTGCTGTGCCGTGCCGCCTAACGGGTCGTATTCTCAGGCCCGACCTGACTCGCTGTTCGTGCTATGCCCGCTCGGCCCACCACGTATCGTGTCGTGTCGTATTTAGATCGTACTGTGCCGACCGAGTTTTGGGCCGGCAAAAGAAAAAGGTCCAAATCCCAGTTCTACGTGTGTGTGTATCTGTATGCTTCCTTTTGCGTTGCGTTGACGTCATTTCGAGATATGCTGAGGATGCCAAAGAGGACATTGACTTGATGCTTTCGTCAGTACATCTATTTGCACTGTATTGACGTCACTTGGAGATATCCTGCGGATGGCAAAGAGGAAATAGACTAGATGCTTTGCTCAGTAGAGCTCAAAGATTTGCATTGCATAGCATCCATGCATACGGACTAGACTAGTCAAGATTCAATAATTCATTCTTTCGATTTCCAGTACTAGTTGCAATCTTTTTAAGTAACTCTGCGTTTGTGTCGTCATCTTTTCTCTTGTTTTTCCCTGTTTACAATGCAGTGCTGATTATCATGAGGCAGCAGAGAAGCAAATTCTAATGAGAGGAACATAGTTCATGTCAATTTCAGGATTTACCTCTATCCCTCGTTTAACGTGAGAACTCGGGATATTTAACTTGTAATATTTAACCATCCGATTAGTCATAATATTATAAATCAAATATTCCGCTCTTGGTGGATTGTATACCTCCCAGGAGCGGTATACATACACCTTTACAAAATATAAAGCATCAATTCCATACACAAGTCATTACAATACTAATGTCTTTATAATTTACAACACATACGTCATTCAAAGTTCATATTACACAAATAAGGCTGACCGGCCAAATCAAAAGATAGAGTACTAAAATGCAGCGGAAATAACAAGCCATAAGATGGCAATAAACAAAAGCAACCGGCTGCCCTTACCCGCAAGGCAACTGACCGAAAACACGCCAAGCTAGTCGTCCTGCAGAAAGTCGGTCTCACAATAGTTGATCACTTGGGGATCAACTTCCTTTGAAATTGCAGCAAGTGGGTTGAGTACAAAGTTGTACTCGCAAGACTTACAAATAAAAATATATATTGATGCATTCATGTATCAATGGAAGGGCTATTACACTAGATAGTTTTCAGCATAAAGCAGTTTTCTTTGCAATAGAGTAAAAGATTGTAAAGCAATTCAGCAAATCTATTTTTGTAATATTTAAATAACAGCGATACAACATTTAAGAACATAAATAATATCCTAGAGGTGACCTCCAATAGTCGCCACAACATAGCACGAATTACTAAGCCAAGAAAGGTCACATATCCCTTTCATGTGGTTAGCACACAAAAGTGCTTGGATCAATGACGCAAGTAATTCGGTCCTTGTTGACTTGGGCACAAACCATTCACACCCGAGGATCACACCATAGATACCATTTGCCCAAGTCCAAATCTTTCTATTTTCAGTTTTAGTTTTTCAAAATACAATTACATACATGAGCACTCTGGCCCAAGTATTTAAAGTGATAATATACCGACCATTGCCGAAGCGATGATCCCCATGCTACCGTTCTAAGCATTGCTAAGCGTACCGACTTGCATACTATACATATACATGACTAGAGTCCATCCATCGGACTCCACATCATTAACCAATATCTAATATAGACTCAATAGCAATGGTAACCATTTACCTACAAATCATGCATCTTTTTGGATTAACTACTCCTAACGAAAATTAACATCAAAATAGCACATACATACGGACATTTGCAATCAAGATATTTCTATCGAGAGTAATAGGAGCAAGATCATAAAAGGGGGGCTGCTTGCCTTGTTGGAGATAATCGACTTGTTGCAGAGGATCACTCTCGTATACGATAGAATCGTTGAAACCTAGCGAAAGAATAAAAAAGACCAATAAGAACGGATAACACCGAATAAACTCAAAAATTCAAAATACCCCAAAAAATCATAAAATTTGCACAGAAGGTACAATATGATTTTAAATGAATTTAGCAACAAAAATAAATTAATTTGTACGTTGCATGCAATAATTATAGCCAAAACAATTTTTACCAGGAAGAAAATCAAAGAAAATATTTTTGGTTACTGTTCATTCACAAATTTCCAGAGAGTTGGTGATTATGAAAATTTAATTGTAGACAGAGAATGACATTCTAAGAACAACAAAATTTGATTCACTACATTTGCAGTTAAAATGAATTTCTTCAAAGTTAAAAGTAACGCATAAATGAATTATAAAACAAGATTTTCAGAGACAGTAACAAACTTGAAACCTATTCTACAATAAAGTACAGTAAAAGAGGAATACTATGAAATTGATTTCACTCCATTTGGAGTTACAGATAAATACTTATGTATTTTTGAAGTTACACGAATATTCAGTATACAAATAATTCTTTTAAACCTTGAGCTGAGAATGTTCAAATTGCTGAGATCTAATCAGATGGTCCATGTGATCGGTTATATTCGGATGGTCCGAACGGCTCCGCTCATCTCGGACTGTTGAGATCAAATCAGACGGTCTAAACAATAGGGTTCGTTCGGACTCTAACTCAAGCGAACTGACAGGTGGGCCCTGCACATCAAAGGCTCAAGCTTTAAGCAATGTTTAAACCTCTTATTTTCCATTCAAGGGCCCACACGATAGTTAGACATTAGAGTAGTTACAGCTGAAACAAGACAAATAAGCGCGCTTAGGACAACGATTAAATGCTAATGATCGCGCTACAGTGACTGTCGGCTATCCGACAATGGAGTGCATTCAGCCACAATCTTCTCCGGCTAATCGCTGGCAAAGTAGACCGCAGCGGCACAGTCTAAGGGCTAAAATGGGATCCCTACACTATTGCACACCCAACGGTGGTCAAGCATCACCAGAGACTGAGGGCGGCGACGACGCTCCAACGTGGATGGGATGACCTGAGGATCGAGGAAAGAAATGGGAGGTAGGAGAAGTATTAGTGAGTCCCATAAATGGTTCTCGAGCGAGCAATTGGGAAACAAAATACTTCACCGGAGTTGGGGACGAAGGCAGCTGTTTTCGGCCGAAGAGAAGAAAATCCAAAATTCGATGAGTCCTGTGAATACAAACCAAAATTGGATTAGGGGAAATGATAATGGTGATTAGGGGCGCAAAGTGACGTGAAACAGAAATGGAAATGAACCTCTATGGCGCCGGAATGGCGTTGAGGTGTGGCGGCCGAAATTTGAGAGCTTGGGCTCTCTGCGATTTCTCTCGGTGGAAGAGGGAGGTAGAGGTGAGGATGATTCGGAAAAGACGGAAAAGAAGACAATGAAACCATTGAGGAGCTTTTATAGGCTTTGGGCGGAGAAACACGAGAAAAGATTTCCACAGTGAACTTAGTTAATGGCTTCGCCATGAGCGATAGTCACGTGATTGTGAGGTGACCGAGGTATGGGTGAGCACGGGAGACGCGGGCGAAACCATGGCGCTTGCCAAAACCTGGGGGCGAGGCAGTTTGGCGATGACGCGACGGAGCTTGACCACGGCGCGTGCGGGCGAGGTGGCGAGGGGGTGCTGGCCGTGTGGAGACAACGACCTACGGGTGGGCCCCCAGTTCAGCAGCAGAGAGGTGAGGTGCAGGTCGGTCAGGCTTAGCTGGTTGTGTTGGATCAGCTGGCCCGAGTCAGAACATTCGGACCGACCGGGGGCTGATCGGACCACGAGATCGGATGGTTCGATCAAGATCGAACGGTGCAGAGAACTTCACTCATTCAGATGGTTTGAACGAGTGCTACCTGGTTGGTTTCAACCAAGAATGTTTGGGTCTGGGTCCGATAAACAGTGAAATCTAATTTTTTTTCACAAAAAGGCTGAGGTGGTTTGAGAATTTATATAGGTAGTTGTTAAAATCCAAAAATTTTGAAATTTTTATGGAAGGTTACTGGATCTAAGAATAACCATGTGTGATATTTCTAGAGTTTTCCATGTACCACATTTCTCTCTATAAAAATCACAAGTCGCTGCCCTTGGGGTTTGACCAGGGGTCTAACTGGATTGACTAGCACTTTCAAAATAGCAAATAAAATCTAAAAATTATGAAATTTTTTAGGGAAGTCACTAAAAATTTCCAAAAGCTAGGAAAAATATTTCTAGAGGATGATCACAAGATTTTATTAAAAAATTTCAAAAGGTTATTCTTCTAGTCAATTAAATCATTAAGTTTTTGAAATCAACAAAATCTTAGAAATAGAATCCAGAAAATTTAAATGACAACATGATGCATCAAAAGTTTTAATTTATTCTTATTTTCATAATTTGAAACACAAACCAAGTTTTGGGATGTTACTTGTAACCAGTATGCACACAGAGACGAAGTGTTCCAGGAGAGGCAAATCAAGGTACTTATTTTTAAAGAAATTCTAGTTCTGAAGCTAGTGTTGAATTTGAAACCAGAATTTATTTGTAATATGAATTGTTAGATGTTTATTGTACAAGGGGATATTTGTATATATGCCACACATGTACTTGTCTTTATATTGGCTCATTGTCCTCATGATGAATACAAACGCTATTCATAACTTGGTATCAGAGCATACCTAAGCTTTTCAAGCCGTCGCAGGTTCCTTTTCTCAGGCCGCTATAGTCGCCTAGGTGTTCTTCTCCACCGCGCTCACCGTCGAATCTCCCCGTCAACTACTACATGTCGCTGCCGCCTCTCAAGTCGCCGATGCTCTACTCCGACTCGCCATCGGCGAGGGTGCACCATCTCCACCGGACTTCAACCGGCCAGCAACCCTACCCACCTCCGCGGGCGCTTATGCACGCCACAAGCCACCGCCACAGGGGACAACCGTACTAGATTTTGATTTTCCGTCGGATCGTCGTCGCATCTGGCCGCCGTAGCAAGGGGGTCCGTTGCACAGAGGACGTGACCCGACCCGACCTCCCGTCATTGTCTTCGTCGAGCGCCACCTGAACCCTAGCCTGACTCCTTGCACCGCCGCCAAAATCCTTGAGCCCAAGCCGATGCCGCCGGATCGCCGTATCTTGCTGTTGGAGAGGGAGGCCGCGAGGTGAGCGAAGGAGAAGAGAGACAGGCTACCGCTCGGCGGCGCCTTCGTCGCCGTTGGTTGCCTCGCGCCGTCAGTGCTCTGTTGGAGCCAACTGGTCTCCCGTTGATTGCATCAAAACCGTATTGGTTTCGCTTTGTTTATCGATGGCTGTAGTTTCTTAATTTTTTTAAAAAAGGAGAGAAAAAAGAAAAGAAAATTGAGTACGCCGTTCTAACTGCCGCGCCGTCCAACACCACATGTTAGACTTCGTTGTCTTGTTCACCGCGCCATCCAGCGCCGCCTACCAATGGGCACTGTCTATGCTCCCCATTGTCTAGTGATCTTCGATGGTCTCAATTATCGAGACTAGTTTCAGCACGTGCACCTCCATATGTATGGTCAGTGTCTTTGGGACTTTCTCGCCAGTGAGTTGCCTTGTTCGCCTCGCCCTGTTCCACCTATTGAGCCCGTGCTCCCGAAGGATGCTTCAAAAACACTCGTAAAGAGATGTTTGATGCTTTTGAGGATGTCATACAAACTTTTTAGACCCAGTATGCTTCCTACAAGGCATGTATTGATGAGGATGCCCGTGCCTCTACTATTCTGGTTGCTAGCATGGAAGTGCATCTCACTGGGGATGTGGTTGGCTTGGCCTCAGCACAGTTGATGTGGGAGCATCTGCGCAACCGCTACGAGCCGTCTGGTGATTTCTTGTATCTTTCTGTTGTGCATCAAGAGCAGTCGGTGCAGTAGGGAGATGTCACTGTGGAGAAGTTCTATGCCTAGTTGTCTGCGGTATGGCATCAGATTGACTCTTTAGGACCGGATGTTTGCCATAATTGTCAGTGCTGTCAGCGCTACCACTCGCACTAGGACTTTCGTCGCATCTACGACTTCTTGACACGTCTTCGGGCTGAGTATGAGCAGACGCGTGCTTAGTTGCTGGCACGACACCCTCGTGTGACTTTGTTGAAGACCCTTGAAGCTATTCTTGCTGAGAAGATTCACCTTCGTGTTGAAGGTCTGCTACCGTTCCAGTCGTTTCCTTCATTTCTGGCAGCTCCTCCAGCTTCTACACCTACTACAGCTACTCCATCACCAGTTGTGTCATCACCAGTGATAGCTGCTGTTGGTAGGGGATTCCACTGAACCTATTGCAACAAGTATGGACATGTGGAGTAGTTTTGCTACAAAAAGAAGAAGGATTTTCGTCGTTGTGGTGGCCATCCTCCAAAAGGGACTAGTGGTTCTCAGCGGAGCTCTAGTGTTTCTGATTCTCATGATTTTCTCACATTGTTGCGTCGCATGGATGCTTCTACACCGTCTGGTTATGTTGGTTCTACTGCATAGTCTTCTAGTGAGAGACCACCATTTCCTTCTTCCTCAAGTATGTCACCTTGGATTATTCACTCTAGTGCTTCCGTTCATATGACATCTGATTCCACCAGTCTCACCTCCATTCGTCCTTTAGCTGCTCCTATCATTGTTCAAAAAGCAGATGGTACATCTGTTTCTGTCGCTGGACGAGGCACTCTTTCGAATTCCTCTTTTCATATTCCCGCTGTTTCTGATATTTCCAAACTAACCATGCAGCTCATATCTGCCGGTCAGCTCAATGATCATGGGTGTCGTGTTACTCTCGATTTTGATTCTTGCTGTGGTCAGGATCGACACACGGGGACTCTAGTTGGTACTGGTCCTCATCGCCATGACTCACAATGTCTTTGGGAGCTTGACTGACTCTATCTTCCTTCTGCTTCCCCTGCTAGTCTTGTCTCCTCCACTATCGTCGCCGCTTCTACTGCATCCTCAACTGCGTCTTTTGCTCAGTGGCATCATTGTTTGGGATATCTTTGCAGGTCACGTATATCTTCTTTACTTTGTCACAGTCTCTTAGGGTCTGTGTCTAGTGATGCTTCTCTAAATTGTTAGGGTTGTAAGATTGGTAAACGTCTTCAACTTCGCTATCGTTCTAGTGAGTTTGTATCACAGCGTTCTTTTGATCTTGTTCATTCTGATGTATGGGGTCTGGCTCCTTTCGTTTCGAAAGGATGTCATCAATATTATATAATTTTTATTGATGACTTTTCTCGCCACACATGGATATACTTTATGTCATCTCGTAGTGAGGTTTTGTCCATCTACAAGACTTTGCCACTATGATCCGTACTCAGTTTGATTCTGTCATTCGTGTCTTTTGTGCTGACTCTACTCGGGAATACTTATCAGAAGTCCTTCATAGTTTTCTTGATGAGCAGGGCACTCTCTCTCAGTTTTCTTGCCTTGTTGCTCATGCCCAGAACGGTGTGCCTGAACATAAGCATCGTTATCTTCTTGAAACAACCCGTACTCTTATGCTTGCTTTTGCTGTCCCACCATACTCCTGGGCTGAGGTTGTTTCTACTACTACTTTCCTAATTAACATTCATCCTTCTTCTGCTCTTCAGGGTGGGATCCCAATTGAGTGTCTCTGTGGCAAGCCTCCTGACTATTCTAGTCTTCGCCTCTTTGGGTGTGTGTGCTATGTTCTTCTTGCCCCTCGTGAGCGCACCAAGCTAACTACTCAGTCTATAGAGTGTGTTTTTCTGGGTTATAATGCTGACCATAAGGGATATCGTTGTTCGGATCCTATTGGGCGACGGATGCAGGTTTCTCGGGACGTCACTTTTGATGAGTCTCGTCCTTTCTACCCTCGTCCTTCTCCTTCCACTACTCCAGCATCTCTTGTCGAACCTCTTTTTTTTTTCCTTTTCCTGCCACTCCCATAGTCACCTCACCTCCACCACAGCCTTTGGCCTCTCCAGTGCCTCCTCCACCATCTCCTTCGCCATTACCACCCTCTCAAGAGGCTCCTCTTGATCTTGTTCCTTCTTATCCTCTCTACTACACTCATTGTCCGCAAGTTGAGGATTCTCCTCATACGCTATCTTCTTCTGATGGGTCATCTTTTTCGGCCTCTCCTCCTCGATATGCTCTTCGTGATCGTCAGTCTATTTGGCCTCCTGCGCTTTTGTTTATAGACTCTTGCCGAACCGACTTCTTATTGTGATGCTGTTGTTCATCAGAAGTGGCAGCATGCGATGGTAGAGGATATTGCTGCCATTGAGCGTACTAACATGTGGGATATTGTACCTCTTCCCGCGTGTGTTACTCCTATTACGTGCAAATAGGTCTACAAGGTTAAGACCCGCTCTAATGGTTCTCTTGAGCACTACAAGGCTCGTCTCGTGGCATGTGGTTTTTTTGCAGGAGCATGATCGTGATTATGATGAGACATTTGATCTTGCGGCTCACATGACCACCATACGCACTCTTTTTGCTATGGTGTCTGTTCGGGCATGGTCCATCTCTCAGCTCGATGTCAAGAATGTCTTTCTCAATGGTGAGCTGCGTGGGGAAGTTTATATGCAGTCACCACCTGGGTATTCTGTTCCTGAGGGTATGGTTTGTTGTTTTCACCGATCTCTTTACAGCTTCAAGCAAGCTCTTTGTACTTGGTTTGATTATTTCTCTTCTGTCATCACTACAGCTGGATTCTCTGCTAGTGCTCAGGATCCTGCTCTTTTTATTCACACTTTGCCTCGTGGTCAGACGCTTCTCCTTTTATATGTTGATGATATGATTATCAGTACATCACTTTTGTCAAGGAGTGTCCTAGCGAGCAGTTTCCATGTCTGATCTAGGTCCTCTTCGTTACTTTCTTGTGATTGAGGTTACTTCTACGTCCGATGGCTTCTATCTGTCCAAAGAAAAGTATATTCAGGATCTTCTTGTTCGTGCTTCTCTTATGGATGAACACACTACTGAGACTTCCATAGAGCTTAATGTTCATCTTCGGCCCACTGATGGTGAGCCTCTTGCTGATCTTACTCGCTATCGTCACTTTGTTGGGAGTATTGTTTCTGCTCCCACTCAGCTCCACTATAGTAATCTTCTTTATGTTCTATGATATATTCGTAGAACCATCACTCGTTGTCTGATTTTCTCTCGCTCTAGCTCTTTACAGCTCCAGCATATTCTGATGCTATCTGGGCTAGTGATCACTCTGATCACCGCTCTCTTTCTACCTGTTGTGTTTTTCTTGGTGGTTCTCTCATTGCTTGAAAGACTAAGAAGCAGACAGTAGTTTCCCGTTCAAGTGCTGAGGCAGAGTTACGAGCTATGGATATGTTTACTGCGTAGGTTACTTGTCTACGGTGGTTACTTGAGGATTTTGGTGTTTCTATTTCAGCACCCAAACCTCTTTCGTCTGACAGTACATGAGCTATTAGCATTGCTACAAATCCGGTAAAGCATGAGCTTATAAAACATATTGGTGTTGATGCTTCCTACATGCGGACCTAGGTGCAGGATCAGATTGTTGCTCTTCAGTATATACCTTTAAAATTTCAGTTCACAGACTTCTTCACAAAGGCGTAGATCAGAGCTCAACACATGTTCTATCTCTCCAAACTTAATGTTGTTGATCTACCATAAGTTTAAGGAGGGGGTGTTAGATGTGCATTGTACAAGGGGTTATTTACATATATATCACACATGTGCTTGTATATATATTGATCCCTTAACCTCATGATGAATACAAGTGCTATTCATAACATGAATCATGTCTCCTATAGCTGTTTCTTGAAACTAGCTTCAGAATTGAATCTTTTTTGCTGTTTCCGAGTACTTCCTTAGTCTCCGTTCTCTGTGTTGTTTCCTGCATATGTAGCAGAGAAAGGTTCTTGCTGGACCGTTTAATATGTTTATTCATTCTCCAACCTCGCAAGTGGTATAGCAAACAAAACTTCTAGTTGCGGTATAAATTCTCATGCAAATCAAGTCCATACTCTGCGCCTTTTAAAAAAAGGCCATACTCTGTCCGCTAACAATGCTCCCAGAGGCTATGTATATGTTGCTGCAAAAGATGAAGTTAGACGGGAACAAGAGCGATTAACAAATTAATTAATTTTGGTAAAGTAAACTGGAAAATAGACACCGGTGTCAAAAACATTCTGAACCTGATCTGAGTGTATCGCTTCTAGAAACTCCATCTTCAGACTCCTGTTGTTGAGACGGACAATAGGATATTTCATTTTTCATCTTTGTGGTTTTACACTAGTGAGCATTTGATTCGCATTACCCAAGTGTTGTAGATAATTTTTTGTCCAAATTAACTGAGATATATCAAATAAAACTATAGTTGACAACCTAGTTCACTGATCTCAACATTTTATTTGCTGTGACCTAAGTAATCGTCTAAAGCACCAAATTGTCTGGAACAACTTTCAAAAAAGAGTTTGTCATGGTTATCCATAGGGCAAAAGCAAAATACCTTCCACACATTTTCGAATGGCTAAGCTTAATCCTGTTTTTTTTTCCTTGTTTTGTGAATTTGTTGTATACCTTTGTATTTACTTTTATATATATCCACAGTAGGAACCTTTCCTACTGTTTCACCCAAAAAAAATTGTCAACAATTCATCGAGCTCATGGTATACGGAAACAGCATTTGACATCCTCCGTGGTGGAGATGGTGAGGATTTTTGCAGCGCGTCTGAACAGGGGAAGAGAATTGGGCAACGGGGCTCAATGTGCCGGATTTTATCGGTTGAGATACAACATATATTTTAGTATGTGGTATCAAAGTTTTTACACTGTTGTAACATCCTAAATTTTGATCATTTTCAAAAAAAAAATTAAATTGGAGTTCTCACTAGATCAATCCAAATTCCAAATCCGTATTTCAAATCCAAATTCCATCATCTCAATTCAATTCTTATTTCCAAATCCAAATCCAAATTTCGTAATTTGCATTTTTCCCGCTATTTATCTTCAGGTCGAGCCCAATTCTTTTTCTCTGGCCCATTTCTTTTTTCCTTTTTTTTCCTTCTTTTCCCCGTTTTCTTTGTTTTTCCTTCCTTCTTTTCATTTTCTTTCCTTGTCTTTCTTTCCTTTCTTCTTTCTCTGCCTCCGCATCTTGCTGTACTGAGCCGCCTCCCAACCACGCCGTGCCGTTCACGCCTCGCCCCTATGCCGGTCCCACCGCCTCTGCGCACCGTGCCTACGTACCAACCGAGTTGGTGCGCGCCGCTTAGTGCTGCCGCTGCGGCGCTGCGTTCGTCATGACCGGCCCCGCCTCTACCGACCATCACCCACATCGTGCCATTGTCAATGCTCGCCTTGAAAGCCTAAGCATTCATTTTTCCTGACCGTTTTCCCATCGTGTGTGCAAATTCAAGTGCCAACCGAAACAACCGCTTGAATTCTGCTCGTGTTCCCCGTCGCTTCACTCCCTGGTTTCGGCTATAAAAGTGAGCACCGTGACCCTCGTCCATCCTCTTCGCCCCTCTCCAACTCCCAGCATCCACGAAGAATCGTCGCTGCACCACCTAGCTTTGTGCTCCTATCGCTCTGGTGTCATTTTTGAAGTTCTAACCGTGTCAAGTCGTGTTCCCGTGCTACGTGAACAATTCCCCTCAATCAATTTTACTTTTTTTTATAGTTCTTTGCCGAATTTTGCTATTTTCTACCTCTAGGAAAAATCTTCCCCATCGCATCGATCTCCTTCTCCGGTGAGTTTCGGGCCGAGTGGCCTGCGTTATCACGTGTTCCCAACCTCCCTCAATTCACCCCCATCTCAATTCGGTTTCTTCATTGTCGAGAAGCGCTGCCACCGCCACCCCTTCTTCCTCGTTGCTGGCCATCGTTGCCCCACCGCCTCGGTTGTGCTTCGACCACCCCTACCCACCCGATGGCTCCCCCGAGCTGCCACCTTGCCTATGCGCGTGGCACCTTCCTCGGAGCGACAACGCACCACCGGGGCCCCCCGCACGCCCACGTGCCTATGCCACCGCCACCCCCATGCTGCTCTGGCCGTGCCACCGCCACCCGAGGTTAGAACACCCTACCAAGGTTCCATTTTGGCCACCACAGCCCGCTCCCACGCTGTCGCTCTGCGCCCTGCTATGTTTTCCTCTATCTGCTCTCTATCACTTACATTATCGACCCACATGGTATTTTCTCCTTCTTTCTCTCTTCCTTCCAATGACAAGGAGACCCTACATGTCATTCTTTCATCCTTTTATTAATTAACCAGAAAAAAATTGTTGGAATATTCCTTTCTCTCTCAACTTTTCTTTCCGACAAATCTTCTGAGATTTTGTTCTCTTTCGCACGAACTCCGAATCAGTCGATTCTTGTTACTAAATTCATATAAATTAATAATATATCTAATGGTACTAATTATATATTTTTAGATTTTATTAGATTTTTTGTTATTTATTTTGCCTCGCTTCGCTCATGTAGAGCACTATTGCAAAAAGGTTATCATGGACAGTTTCGAAATGTCATCGTAGACGGTTTTTTGAATCGTCTGACTTTATAGGTTAGTAATAACCTGAGGTTATCACATATGGTTTTTCAACCATCTATGATAACCCTTATTACAAACGGTTCGTAACTCAGAACCGTCTGTGATAGCCAATTATCACAGACGGTTCATAGCAAAAACCGTCTATGATGGTCGACTATCCGAGACGGTTTTTGCTACGAACCATCTGTGAAGGATATATGCAGGACAAAAAAATGGTACGGCCGCACCACGAAGCGCCCCTTCACCACCGGCTGCAGCTTGATCGCCACCGGTATGGTGAGCATTGCATTCCGCAACGTCAACTCCCCACTCGTTAGCCTCCCCGGCTCCACCCGAACCACCACCTCTCCCATACTTAGAGGTTGACAAGGGAACACGTTCTGAACCCTAGGAATAGTAGAATATAAATCAAAATAAGGAGAGAGGGCAATGGAGAGATTAATGAGAGGAATGAGCTCACTAGGGTCTTAGGGGCATCAATCTAGATGCAATGAGGTTGGCCGTAGATGGAGACACGGTTGTGGCATGCTAGCTTGAGGAGTGGAGACCGGCCTCCACGCCGTGCTCGCCGTAGCGCCATGTGATGGGATGAGAGGCGGGGACGAGAGCTCGCCGCAGTGCCTCCAGGATGGTCGATGGCAGGGGAGAAGACGCGGGGATGAGACAGGAGGGTGGGGATGGGGAGGAAGAAGAAAGGGCAGGAGGGTGGGGAGGCGGAGGGATGTTAGGAGGTGAACATGGCCCGCCGTTCGATATTGAGGGAATGAAAGAGCGAGATGGGGATCATGGGGAAGAAGCTACGGATTGATGACGTTGTGGGAGCTCGAATCGGTGGGTGGGGTATCACAGACTGTTTTTAATACAAACCATTTGTGATATCCGTCTGTGGTGAGCAAATATCACAAACGATTCATATTAAAAACCGTATGTGACTCCTTGATTTTACCATGACTTAGACGCCTACCTATATTCCTTACTCTGTGATTTAGAGTAAGGAATATAGGTAGGCGTCCAAGTCATGGTAAAATTAGGGAGTTGACATTTCTGTGTGTGTCTAAGTCACGGTAAAACTGTAGAGTTCGGCATTTTCGGTGTGCGTCCAAGTTTTGGTAAAACCACAGAGTCAGGTAAAATAGGGAAATACTTATCACAGACGGTTCTTCATACAAATCATTTGTGATGAGATACTTATCACAAATGGTTCGTATTAAGAACCATCTGTGAAGTATCACATACAGTTCGTGAGACGAACCATCTATTATATTAGCTCATCACAAACGGTTCTTAGTATATCCAGTAACAGAGACAGTCGCGCTGGTAAAACCGTATATGATTACCATTAACACTGACAGATTTGGAAAACCGTCTGTAATGAGACGTCCAGTATTAGCCTTTTTGTAGTAGTGGAGTCCAACAGTGTCCTGGGCAGGTGGCGGAGGCGACGCGGTAGGCGGAGCTCGTGCTTGCGGCAGGGAGGGGCAAGGAGCGGCGTAGGCGCGGCTCAGCCGGAGGAAGAAAAGGGCAGGGTGAAGGGAGCCGGGCCGGATGGGCCAGAAGGAGGAGTGGTAGTGGGCCTAGGGGAGCTAGGCTGGCCCAAGGAAAATAGTGCTGAGCCCAAGAAAAGAGAGGATGGAAAATGAGAAAGGGGCTCAAATTCGAAAAAGTGCATTCAAAATCGAATTTTGATTTCGAGAATTGCCAGTAGGTTCGAAACACAATTTCGAACTTAGCTGGAAGTTTTGAGGATTTTGCGAATATACTATTATTTGAAAATACGAATGAAATCGAGAACTGAATAGTAAACACTATTCATCATTCGAAAACGGGAATGTTACAAAGATGGACAAGAACCATGGAAGGCAAAGTTTGAGCAAACACCTTTTGAGATAGAGTGATGCTTCTGGGGTCGAAGCTTTGAAGGACTCCAGAGCGACGTCATGGTGAGGCGGACAAGATTGGGACTAAGATAGGAGAGCTTAGGTCTAGAACAATCAAGGTGCCGTCGGAAGATGATCGAGGCTACCGTGGTAGTTACAAGCCAAGAAGACAAGGAATCAGAGCGGGAGCTACCAGTGATAGACATGACGGGCAATGGCAAGGTGGACCGGCACTAAGCCTAATGAGGTCCAGGACAGTCAGGGAAGAAAGGTGTAGTCATGGTGCATGGTAAGGCATGTGGTGTGCCAAGTGACTTGGGCCCGTTTGCAAGCTAGGATGGTTATGTGGGATCTGGACGCGTGAAAGGCTTGATGGGAAGTCATTGGGATCACATAGAAGACGACGAAGCATGTATGATGCTTCGATGTGAAGAAATCAGAAAAAGTTGGTATAGAGGTATTTTGGTAAATTGCCCAAATACCGAACAAGTGGCGGTGTGTGAAACTACGGCGACGAAGCATGATGGATTTGGCCTAATTGACCTAAAGATGAACACGACACTTTGAGAAGCGTGCGTGAGTGACCCGTTTGTGTGTGGGATTAACGGGTGCCCGTTAAGGTTTAATCTCTAGACCTAGCCTCCATTATATAAAGGGGTGGTGTTGTAACAGCCCAGCCCAACATTGAGACTAGAATGCTTCTAAACTACTCTAACCATTTAATTTACGTCAACTTACTATAAAATTACAACAAGCATACCAACGATAAAACCCATCCACGGGTCACAATAACACAAGCATAATACTATGACAATCATAGATAATTTAGTCCTAGGAACATAGCAAGGTAATAAGCCAAAATTAACACAAACCAAGCATCTAAGGCTATTCAATACCATCATGTCTTAGGTATAAATCATCATAATATACTAAAAGTTTCTCATGTCCAATGAATCAACTAATTGGGTGTAGTGTATGATTCCTAGTGCACTAGCCCTTCCCGGGTCAAACGTCATCAACGGTCACCTAAAAACAACAATAGAGCAAGAATGAGTTCAAGACTCAGCAAATACATAATAAAGATATAAACAATAGTTTATCAACCAAAATCAAAGTTATCATCATCATCTATTTATTTAATGCCATTCTCATTCTCAAACAATCAAGCCATACTCCATATAGGTAAAGTTGCACATCTTAACAATTTACTCATTTGCGAATGCACCATCATTCTCATGCTCATATGCATCTCATCAGCTGATACCGGTAGAGCGGAGTGTTCACCCGTCGATGACCGAAGTAGGATTTTATCTAGAGCACTCCGGACTAGTCATGTATCTTTCTCACCGACCTCACCGGAATAGTTACATGAGTTTCTCACCCACATGGCTCGTGCAACTCCTATCATGATGAATGTAAATGGTGCAACATCTTTATTTATTCATCAACATATTTCGTCACATTAACTCAATATCTCATTCTCGTTAACTAAATATTATAATCTCATTCGCTCAAGGTCATCAATATCATGTATAAGAATAAGAGTAATGAAAGCATAATAAATAGTATGATAAGTAATATCACTGATCATGGCGAAAAACCCATTGTTCACCATTCTATCATGTACTTACCTTAACCAAGAGACGGATGACGACAGAAAGGCTCTAACACCGGTGCTCACCACCACCCCGAAGACCATGACGAGGAACACCGTCTTTCCCACGAAATCTTCTATTTTTCTCCCTCTCCCTCTCTACTGTTGATTCCACATATAGCCATACAAAACTAGAAGCAAAATTATCTAGTCAAGCAATGCAAGCTGCAACAGCACTAATGCATAAGCATGCAGCTAGCAGCCGCACATGTATGCACTTCATAGTAATGCATGCACTAATATAATGCACATGCATGCAACAAGCAGCAGCCATGCATGCATGCAAGGCAAGAGGCAGGGTTGCACTGGATCAATCGGGCAGAGGGGTCTTCACGTGCGCGGCAGCTCCCAAGCCTAGCTCTTGCAACTCCTATCATGATGAATGTAAAGGGTGCAACATCTTTATTTATTCATCAACATAATTCGTCACATTAACTCAATATCTCATTCTCGTTAACTCAATATTATAATCTTATTCGCACAAGGTCATCAATATCATGTATAAGAATAAGCTTAATGAAAGCATAATAAATAGCATGATAAGTAATATCATTGATCATGGCGAAAAACACATTGTTCACCACTCTACCATGTACTTAACTTAACCGAGAGACGGATAACGACGGAAAGGCTCTAACCCCGGTGCTCACCACCACCCCGAAGACCATGACGAGGAACACCGACTTTCCCGCGAAATCTTCTCTTTTTCCCCTCTCCCTCTCTACTGTTGATTCCACGTATAGCCATACAAAACTAGAAGCAAAATTATCTAGTCAAGCAATGCAAGCTGCAGCAGCACTAATGCACATGCATGCAGCTAGCAGCCGCACATGTATGCACTTCACAGTAATGCATGCATTAATATAATGCACATGCATGCAACAAGCAGCAGCCATGCATGCATGCAAGGCAAGAGGCGTGGTTGCATTTGGATCAATTGGGCGTAGGGTCTTCACGCGCTGCAGCTCCTAAGCTCGCTTACACGCACTGCAGTAGCGGGCGCCCACGCGCAAGAGGTACCGAGGCGCCGCGCACGCAAGTGGCAAGAATAAGCGGCCAGCGGGCAGCGCCACGGGCGGGCGCTCTGTGCGCTAGCATCACGCTGGTAGTAGGGTGGCAAACACACGCTCGGCCATCAATGCGCTAGCACGCGGGGCAAAGTCGCTGGCGCATGACGAGCGAAAGAGGCTATGACGATTGGTGAAGGCTGGCGGCGCACCACGGGAAAAGAAAAACAAAAGGGCTGCTAGGGTTTGGTTTGTGGGTTATTTTATAATTATTTTTAGATCCCTTAATCCCCCACATCTCCTTTTACAGGACACTCCTCTCTAAAATTCCAAAGCATCCTGTTTTCACGCACCCCCTTTTGTTTTAATTACGCACTCATCATCCAGAGGGGGTTATTTTATAATTATTTTTATATCCCTTAATCCCCCACATCTCCTTTTACAGGACACTCCTCTCTAAAATTCCAAAGCATCCTGTTTTCACGCACCCCCTTTTGTTTTAATTACGCACTCATCATCCAGAGGGCTATGCTCAGAAAACTACACCTTTCCGTTTTCCCCTTAAAGCGTTTCGGGATATTACAGGTGTATGATTTGCATACCCACCTAAGCCAAAAAACCATAATGTGAAAATTTAGGGAAAGTGGAGAGAGGAGGCAATGATTTCATATATGTATTGAGAGAGATGAGAGAACTTGTGTATGTGTTTCCCTAGTGGCTTTGTCTACCCAAGGGAGTGGCTGTAAACATTCATCTCATAGAAGAAATCAAATATTCAAATTCGTCCAAGTCTTTCTATTATATTCTCAAGTATTGATTTCTTGATTTTCCTTTGTTTTTGTTGTTCCTTCCTCCTCTCTTGATCTTGCTTTGTACCTAGGACATGTAAGTAATGGATATGTCTTTTGAAGATCAGATCTCATCCATCTAGGTACTTTCTATTGCAAATACTTGAGTTTGCCCGATTTTGGTGGAAGAAATAGTGATTTTCGAGTTCTACTTTTGAGGGCTTTTGATTTGATTCTTACTGTAATTGTGGGTGATAGGATGTGTGGAAACCATCATTAGCCATCTTGTATTGATTCCTCGCACGAGTTCATCTCAATCATCATTTTCATATTTGCCCCGGTTTTGATGCAACTTTACTCAAACGGAAAAAGTCGGAACTTTGGCAATGATCTTCAAGATCTTTGATTAGAATAGATTCCTGACATTCTAATTCTATAGAAGATGTGTTTCAACTTTCATGAAGTTTGAACTTGTGGATCAAAAGTTGGATCATCGTGTGATTTTAAAATCATGCTGAAATTCAGTTTCAGTGCTGATTTTACTCTTCACCGGTCTGAGCACTACTGTTCATCCGGTCTAGCTGATCCAGTGGGGATTTTAGTGAGTTTTGATTTTCTTGTTTCCTTATTCATGTTTGAATAATTCTATCTGATTTTCGCAGCTCCACATAGCTATTGTAGTGTAAGAATCTTGAACTCCTTAATGCAAAAGATTTTTTTAAAAGGTCGTTGATTCTGTGGTGCCTATTCAACCCCTTTCTAGTCGCCCCCTCGGTCCAACATACACCCCCAAAATTTTACCAATATCAAATACTGCAATCTAAGAAAATCCATTCTTATACAACAACCAAATATTTTAGAACAAAAAATTGCATAATTGTGGATATCATGGGGATATGTTCCAGATCTTAGGATGATGTGACAATTGGCAATGGCATTTATGGTTTGTTGTTTCACAGGGTTTTCGATAAAGTTCAGGCTTTCTGGACAGGAGCGGTCCAACCGGCAATAACATGGCGGTCCGACCGGTCCCAAATCGGTCGGACCGGCTATGTGCGGAGGTCGGATCGGCCATGACCAAAGAGTGTCAGAACAAGCTAGACCAAAAATAGAGTGTGTAGGCAAGTGAGGGGATCCCAATGCACTTAGTCTCATAATTTTTGGAGTCCTAAAGCAAAAGTTCTATTCGTTTTAAATTTCCAGAAGGTTTCGGAATTTCAGGGCTTGAAATTCGGCTAAGTCCCTTGTGGCGGTCTGACCGGCTCACAGGGAGCGGTCCGACCGGCCCTGAGGGGCGGTCCGACCGATTTCCACTTATGAACGTCAGGCAACTTTGTGGTGATGTTGTTTTGTTAGGTCACGTTCATTGGTATCATGGTATATGTATTGCATGATGCATGTTTTGACTAACATGGGTCAAGTTGTGAAGAACTTGTTTCCGAATTCGTGTTTGCTTGTCTATGGTTGTGCAGGTTGCTTGGTGGTCAACGACGGTCAACGGCGACGAGGATCGGGACTAGACTTGGAGAGTTGAGGTCCAGAACGATCGACGATGCCGGGTGAGGTCAATGACTCAAGCGTGACGCAAGATGCACAAGGGTGGCCTTTTAGCAAATACGAGGTGCAAGATGGCGCTAGGTGAAGCTGTTTAGGTCAAAAGGTTAAAGACGGCGCTTTGCGAAGCGTGCGTGTGTGACCCGTTTGTTAGTGCGCCTTAACGGGAGCCCAATAGAGTCAAACCCTAGAAGTTCTAGGCCTCCACTATAAATAGGAGGAGGTGGTGGCTGCACCACGTCTCTCCTCTCTCTCTCTCGCCTCTTTTATGTTTCAAAACCCTAATTGGCTTAGGGGGAGTTGAGGTGGAGGTTAGGGTATGGTTTGAGGTGATTTTTGTGATCTTGGATTGACCAGTGTTCCTTGATGGAGTGGGTGTAATCCAGCATCAATCACGAATTTAATCTATGCAAGGTTTGCTTGAGATAAGTCTCTTTTCGTTCTTACTTTCAATTTCGTGATTTTAGGGCTTTTTTTAATCCACGAGTTTTTGATTGATTCTTCTACGTGAATTAGCTTGATGTGATATGTGTGAACCTATCTAGGATCATCTTGATCATCAATCACTCACGAACAAGCATTAGGATCAAGTTTTCGTTCTTGCCCGGTTTTAGACCCTCTCTTACTCAATTGGCAACTGTTCAGGATCTAGCCAAGAATTATCATAATATTCTATTGGAAAAGGTCCTCGATAGCATAGAGAAGGTCTGTGCAAAGTTTCGTGAAGTTTGGAGTTGAGAATCAAAAGTTAGACCTAATTGCAACTTCGTCATCGGGCTGTTTTTACTGTTTCAGATCTGTTCTGGAGTCTGCCGGTCCGACCGCCCCTCACCACCGGTCCGACCGATTTGGCAGCGGTCCGACCGCCCAGCAATCGGTCCGACCGGTCAAGTCCAGAGGTCTGACCGCCAGTACACTGTGCTGTTTTAATCTTAGTTGATTTTGTTGCTTTTCTTTGGGGGTTCAATTGAATTCAATACTAGTGTTCCGCTGTACTGGTATATTGATCTTCATAGCTTCATCATAGCTATTGGAGTGAGATTGTGTTGAATTCATAATTTGTGAAAAAGTGAGTGTGCTCCAATTCACCCCCCTCTAGTCGCCTTTTCGGTCCAACAAGTGGTATCAGAGCACGGTTAGTTCACTCTTGATCTTAACCGGTCACTGAACTTTAGGCGATGGATAGGTTCTCCACAAAACCGCATATCTTCAATGGGCACGACTATGCCTATTGGAAGAATAAATATGTAGTATTTCTTGAGAGCGAGGGACAAGCTATATGGGACGTTGTTCGATCCCCGCTCATTATTCCTGAGGTTGCAACTCCTGCTTTTGCGATTCTTTTGGCTAACAACAACAAGGCCAAGAATCTTTTATATGGTGCACTTGGTAGACAAGAATATGACCGCATTTGCAATCTTGCGACTGCGCACGAGATTTGGAACACCCTCGAAACCTATCATGAGGGTTCGTCCCAAATTAAGAAAGTGCACCAAACAGTTTACAAGCGTGAATATAACAAATTCGAGATGCGTCCTGGAGAGAGCATCGATGACATTTTCAGTCGCTTTAATAAAGTGATTAATCAGATGAAAGCTGTTGATATTGAATACTCTCAATCTGAAAATGCCACCCATCTCTTGGCTGCAATCAACACCAAGGAGTGGGAGATGAAGGCTACTGCTATAGAAGAGAATGTTGATCTTTCGAGTCTTACTTTGGAGTTACTTTATAGCAAACTCAAGACTCGTGAAATTAAAAGAGTTGATCATCCCAAGAAAGACAATTTAGCTTTGGTAGCAGATCCTCTCAAAAAGGCTTCTGATGGTTCTTTTGAATCTTCTTCTGGATTTTCATTTGCTTGTTTATCTGTTATTCATGAAGAGGAGCTTGAGAGTATCCCTGAGGTTGAGTTAGCCCTGTTAGCTAAAAAATTCACACGGGCTTACAACAATGTGAGAAATAAAAAGAGAGGTCGTCCTGTTACTTGCTATGAGTGTGGAGAGCTCTACCACATCCGGGCCAATTGCTCCAAGCTAAAAGGTAAGAGCAATCACAGGGAGGAGAAGACAGCCTGAAAGAAGCCTCATGGGAACAACTCTGAGTATGATGCTGTCAAGCTCATAAAGGCCGCTCACCGGGTCCTTGCCACTTTTGGAGAGCAATCCGTTAGCGATGTGGACTCCGGGAGCGAAGAGGACATGGAGGAGAAGACCCCTCAAGACAAAAAGAAGGGGAAGGCCAAGGACTTCACCGGTATGTGCTTCATGGCCAACACTGACGACATTGATGAAGATGAGGTACCTCTCTTATGATGTCTTTTCTGCTAAATATTATTCCATATATGAGCAACTGCTTAGTCAAGATGAAGCTCTAGAATTTGTCATGACTAAAAATAAGAAACTAGAGTAAAAAATTGGTAAACTGAAATTAGAACTTGTAAATGTTAAGACTCTTGAACCTGATGAATGCTTATCTTGTCATGATATGCACTCAGAATTGGCTAAACTGCAATCTGCTCACAATATTGCTTTGCAACAACTTGAAAATGCTAGAATTGAGCTAATTGAAATTAAATCTGCTCCTTGTGAAAAATGCTTAGAGTTTAGCAAGTTGATTGCTTCTAGTGCTGTTGATTCTAGTCTTTGCACTTTCTGTTTAGAACGCGAACATGAAGTTAAAGATATCTTAGAAGCAGCTAGAGCTAAATATGCCAAGCTTAAGGACAGTATTGAGTCTTCTACATGTGCTTCATGTCCTGCTCTTAAACTTGAAACTGCTTTATATAAGGAAAAATATGCTAGAGCTATTAAAGGCAAAACTTGTGAGTTATGTACTAATCTTGAAAAAGAAAATGCTTACCTTCAGGACACATTAGAGAAATTTTCTAAAGATAAGAAACAGTTAAATATGATTCTTGACAAGTCTAAAACTCCTTATAAAAAGCAAGGGATAGGATACAACTCTATCCAAGACAATTCAAAGCCAAAAGTCACTCAAGTCTTAGAAAATGGTTTAGTTGAATTCAAAACTCAACCTGCAAAAACTTCTTTTAAATCTGCAGGTTTTGCTCAATCATCTGTTCAAACAAAAGGTGCTTCTTCTAGCGGTATTAAGTATCATTGCAATTATTGCAAAAAGAGTGGGCACTTGATTGAGTTTTGTTGGCGTAGGTTGAAAAATGATAAGAAAAATTTTGCTAGTATTTCATCCACTCAACCTAAAGTTTTTATGAGACATGGTCATTTTGAAAATAATAAACCTGGGTTAGGATTTGTTTCACATGCTTATCATCATGCTCCTAGACAGGATAATTCTCATGTTCGTGTGACCACTACTCATGATAGGAATGCAAATAGAATCAAGGATAACACTTTTGCTTTGCATACTACTCGCAGACGTGTGTCTCAGTACTGAGTTCCCAAGTCTTGTTTAACTAACCCCTGTATCGAGACACATCGTTCTTCTGTGCCTTGATTTTCAGGATTGCCACGGAAAGAGAAAGGGCACGTGCTTTGTCGACTCCGGCTGTTCACATCATATTACCGGAGACTCAAGATGGCTCACCTCCTTCACGCGTTCGACGGGTTTCAAGCATCTCCGAGAACTTCCCATCGCCAGGCCTTTAAGCTCATATTTAGGTATTTACACTCTACTCTCTTTGTATGGGATTTGGTATTCCTGTTCTTCATCTTTATCCATTCGGGAGTTTTTTCTTATTCTGATTGTTCGGGTTGTCGGCTAGATAGGAAGAGTACCTCAAGCGCTTGTCACCCACTAGGCACTTCTCTTGTCTTTTGATTTTATCCTCACCAAACTTTTAGACCCAACTAGGTTTGACAGCTTGAGAAGCGAGTTAGGGGTAATTTATCCCTTTTGGGTTGGTTTGAGGGGGAGTTCGATCTTTTCTCATCTTTCCTTGTTCTTTTGATCTTTTATTGTTCTTTTTCTGTACTTATTGATCTTTTTGAACTTTTTAGGTTTTTAGGCTTTTTATTGCATCTCATTATATCATATTGCATTCACATGAAAAATACAACAAGTGGTATGAAAAATCCAAAAAGATGCATTGTAATATAAGATTTTCTGCTTATCTTTTAAAATTGATGAAGCTTTGCCTATTACCCTTTGGAGACTTAGTATTTCAATTCTTGCTCAATGCCATGTCTAGTTCTTTGACTTGCTAGAATTATCATGCTTTTACATGTGTAGCTAAGTCTTTGCTATATGAGCTAGAACTTTAAAACAACTCGAACTAAAAATTGCAATTTATGGATGTTTTAGCGAGTTGCGCAATTAGTGCTCCTTTTGTGACATTGGCCCTGTCAGAATTGCTTCGTTAGCTTTTTAATCTAAAATTGACCATTACTTGAGCTTTTTGTGTTCTTGAGATTCTAAAACTGCTCCTGTGAAAAATGACAAATAAACATTGTCTTTTGTTTAAAATGTGCCAAACTACTCTTACGAGATTGCTTGTCAAAGACATGAACTTGTAGATAGTTTGATGATCCAGACGATCTCATAGGGACTGCTTGTCAGAAATGACATGAACCTCAAGATTTGTCGCCCTGGTAGAAGCTTAGAAAGAGTTGTGGATGGCTCCTAGTCCAGGATCTTCTTTACTAAGATATACCTTTAATCAACTTCTGGTCGAAGCTTAGGATGAGTTTGTGGCTGGCTCCTAGTCCAGGATCTTGTCACTAAGTTAGATCATTAGTCAACTTCAAAATTCAGTGCAAATGAAAATTTATTGAAAAATGGGCATTTGAGAAAATTTGAGCAAAATGATTCAATACAGAACCTGATTGACTCTTAATGTGGTCTTTGTTAGATTTTTGATCTCACTTTGACATTTTGACATGGCCAATTTCATTATAGAATCCATGTTGATGAACTTGCTGAATTTGAAGCTTTGCTTAAATTGATCAAATCTATTGCTTTACTTTTGAGCCTTTGTGCTTAGCTTTGATATATATGTCTTACCATGATCTTGCTAGCGTTGTCAGGCTTGATATGTTGTTTGTGCAATATTAGAAATGCTGGCTAGCTCTTTTGGGTAATCTTCAAAGCTTCTTGTAATCAAAAATTAAAAAATACAAAAATGAAGCCACTTCATTGCACTTCATATATACTCCTTCTTATGCTTCTTTTGTTTTGCTTCTCTCTTTATTCTATACTTGTTATCTCTGGATGAGAGGAAGGCATGATTCCTTGATGAATCCATTGTCAAAGGGGGAGAAGATGTGTTAATGAGAAGATGTATTAAAATGTTTTAATGCTATGCATAGGGGGAGAATTTTTGTTCCTGAGTTGCATTCTTATTGTCTTATTGAATATTCTGAACTTGAATTGCATTCTTTTATCCTCAAAATGATCATAGGTCAATTGAACAATTGTTCTTTCATATGGACCTCATGTGAGAATTTTGACTCTTTTATGGAAATCAAAGTTTTTATGCTTTCTTTTGCCTTATCTGACATGCCTATACTATTCTGATGCCAGCTTAGTTATTTACATTGCTTTTTCTTGCTTATGGACCAAGTTGTGCCTTTGTGCGAAAACAAAAGTATTTTACTTTTCAAACCTCCAAATTACATTTTCTGGATTATTGCCAATGTGTTCATCAAGGGGGAGATTATGGATATCATTGGGATATATTCCAGATCTTAGGATGATGCGACAATTGGCAATGGCATTTATGGTTTGTTGTTTCACAGGGTTTTCGACAAAGTTCAGGCTTTCTGGACAGGGGCGGTCCGACCGGCCATAGCATGGCGCTCCGACCGGTCCCAAATCGGTAGGACCGGCCATATGCGGAGGTCGGACCGGCCATGATCAAAGAGTGTCAGAACAAGCTGGGCCAAAAATAGAGTGTGTAGGCAAGTGAGGGGATCCCAATGCACTTGATCTCATAATTTTTGGAGTCCTAAAGCAAAAGTTCTATTCGTTTTAAATTTTCAGAAGGTTTCAGAATTTCAGGGCTTGAAATTCGGCTAAGTCCATTGTGGCGGTCTGACGGGCTCACAGGGAGCGGTCCGACCGGCCCTGAGGGGCGGTCGGACCGATTTCCACTTATGAACGTCAGGCAACTTTGTGGTGATGTTGTTTTGTTAGGTCAAGTTCATTGGTATCATGGCATATGTATTGCATGATGCATGTTTTGACTAACATGGGTCAAGTTGTGAAGAACTTGTTTCTGAATTCGTGTTTGCTTGTCTATGGTTGTGCAGGTTGCTTGGTGGTCAACGACGGTCAACGGCGAGGAGGATCGGGACTAGACTTGGTGAGTTGAGGTCCAGAACGATCGACGATGCCGGGTGAGGTCAATGACTCAAGCGTGACGCAAGATGGACAAGGGTGGCCTGTTAGCAAATCCGAGGCGCAAGATGGCGCTGGGTGAAGCTGTTTAGGTCAAAAGGTTAAAGACGGTGTTTTGCGAAGCGTGCGTGTGTGACCCGTTTGTTAGTGGGCCTTAACAGGAGCCCAATAGAGTCAAACCCTAGAAGTTCTAGACCTCCACTATAAATAGGAGGAGGTGGTGGCTGCACCACGTCTCTCCTCTCTCTCTCTCTCTCGCCTCTTTTATGTTTCAAAATCCTAATTGGCTTAGGGGGAGTTGAGGTGTAGGCTAGGGCTCTTGATGGTTTGAGGTGATTTTCGTGATCTTGGATTGACCAGTGTTCTTTGATGGAGTGGGTGTAATCCAAAGATCAATCACTTAATTTAATCTATGCAAGGTTTGCTTGAGATAAGTCTCTTTTCGTTCTTGCTTTCAATTTCGTGATTTTAGGGCTTTCTTTGATCCACGAGTTTTTGATTGATTATTTCACGTGAATTAGCTTGCTGTGATATGTGTGAACCTATCTAGGATCATCTTGATCATCAATCACTCACGAACAAGCATTAGGATCAAGTTTTCGTTCTTGCCCGGTTTTAGAGCCTCACTTACTCAATTGACAACTGTTCAGGATCTAGCCAAGAATTATCATAATATTCGATTGGAATAGGTCTTCAATAGCATAGATAAGGTCTGTGCAAAGGTTCGTGAAGTTTGGAGTTGAGAATCAAAAGTTAGACCTAATTGCAACTTCGTCATCGGGCTATTTTTACTGTTTCAGATCTGTTCTGGAGTCTGCCGGTCCGACCGCCCCTCACCACCGGTCCGACCGATTTGGCAGCGGTCCGACCGCCGGCATAACAGCGGTCCGACCGCCTGGCAATCGGTCCGACCGGTCAAGTCCAGAGGTCAGACCGCCAGTACACTGTGTTGTTTTAATCTTAGTTGATTTTGCTGCTTTTCTTTGGGGGTTCAATTGAATTCAATACTAGTCTTCCAACAGATCTGGTATATTGATCTTCATAGCTTCATCATAGCTATTGGAGTGAGATTGTGTTGAATTCATAATTTGTGAAAAAGTGAGCGTGCTCCTATTCACCCCCCCCCCTCTCTAGTCGCCTTTTCGGTCCAACAATAATCTATTTTGGTTCCAGCATGCATGGAATATGATAATTCACCTTCTGTAGATAGCAACAAATGGCTAGTTCTTACTTCGGAGTTCATGAAAAAATTCACTAGCTCTGTTTCAGTAGGCTGCTTTTACTCTGCATTAGTTCAATTATTGTGGATTTCAATTTTTCTTGTTTCTATTGTGTTCCAGCAAAATTGATAGTGTCATGTTTTTTCACTCAAAGGTGATAGCGCTTTATTTAATCTTGAATATTGTCTTACAATCTGATGTTGCTATAGTCCTATAATTAGAACAGCTCGACACGCTAGTGCTTCATTAACTGTAACCTGGGCAGCTTTGAGGATAGTCTTTACAAATGCTTAATAGGAATTGGTCCTTAAGCTTCTAGGAACATGTTGCATCATCAACTCCTTTCCTCCAATACAAAAAAACATCGACTCCTTTACAAAATGTCTAACGAAGCCAGCTAGTTTTGCATGTCTTTCTAGGCTCTCGGTGATCTTTACATTGGCTCCCTCCAACTCAAAGCATAGCTAGTGGCTTCCGAGGATTGTTGTCTTCCTAGGTAATACCTCATTTAGGACTTGTTTGGATAGGGAGGGATTAGAAGTAATTTCTTCGGATTGAAAGGGATTTTAGTTCAAATCACAATGTATCCAAACAAAGCCTTACAAAATGTCTAACGGAGCCCGCTAGTTTCGCAAGTCTTTCAAGGTTCTCGGTGATCTTTACATTGGATCCCTCCAAGCCAAAGCATAGCTAGTGGCTACCGAGGTCTGTTGTCTTCCTAGAGAATACCTTATTTAGGGCATGTTTGGATAGGGAAGGATTAGAAGTAATCCCTTTAGATTGAAAGTGATTTTAGTTCAAATTCTGAATCAATCCGAAGAGATCATGTCGGATCACAATGTATCCAAATAAGGTCTTACAAAATGTCTAACTGAGCCAGCTAGTTTCACAACTCTTTCTAGGCTCTCGGTGATCTGTACATTGGCTCCCTCCAACCCAAAGCATAGCTAGTAGCTACCGAGGTCTGTTGTCTTCCTAGACAATACCTAAAATGTCTAACGGAGCCAACTAGTTTCGCAAGGCTCTCTAGGCTCTCAGTGATCTTTACATTGGCTCCCTCAAACCCAAAGCGTAGCTAGTGGCTACCGAGGTCTGTTGTCTTTCTAGAAACAATACCTCTCAAGAAACCAAGAAGCCGACCACTTAATCGTAGCGCATAAGACAAACGCTTTTGTTAGGTATGATGATTTCCAGAACTTACTAGATATCCCTTGTGCGCTAATATCCAAAAAGTTGATAAACTCACACGGAATACCGCTTTAACTTTTTCAAAGGAACACGATCATTTGTTCTTCACATAAATAACAGAAATCAACACCATCAGGTCCTTGTGTACACAATCAGACCTTCTTATTTCAAGTGCATGCATAGCAAACTCAAACCAAGTCGAACATAAAACACAAGTTGTGCAAACACGAAATGCGCAAGTGAAACACAGAGATTAAGTTGTGCACGTGCACAGGGACACGCACAACACTTTTATTCTAGGTTTTAGCAACTCCCAAGCCACACTAATATAATCACACCAATATATGTTGTTGGAGGGACATCCAGTGAGAAGTAATTATTTATATATCGCCGCAACATCAATCTGGTAGGTTGCAGCATGTGATGTGGAGATGGATGTGTCTCAGGCTTGGGAATTCTATGCGGTTAGTGTTGGAATTGATCTCAGGCATTTGGCTCAACGGCCAAATGCCCAACCCCTCGATCGCGCCCTGATCAGGGGCGCCCAGCCCATTAGGCTGACGGGCCCCTGTCGCCAGCGCCATATAAAAGGAGGTGGGAGCCGGGGCGGCACGGTAACCAAGGTTCACCGTGCCGCCACCAAAACCCTAACCGACAAACCCTAAGCTGATCTAAAGGGGGCGCTGAAGCGACGGGAAGAACACCGCCGCCTCTACCGACTACCGCCGGCCTCGCCTCCGCTCAGGATCGACCGCCGCCGCCTCTACTACACGCAAGTCGCCATGGCTAGCTCCTCCCTCTCCACATCCGACAGAATCAATCCATCGCCCTCTATCTCTCCCTCTCTTGTTCGGTTTCTTATGAACCCGAACCCCAAAATCAAGACCCAAAGAAAAGAGATCTAACTCTAGATCTAACAATGGTATCAGAGCCTATCAACGGCAAAGATTCAAAAGAAAAAGATTCAAAAGAAAAGAACCGGCCGAACCCTAACCCGAAAAGAAAAGCAAAAACCCTAACCCTAGATCTGTATAGACTGGGACTTACCCGGTCGTGAGGGAGGGTCGAGCGAGCCGTGAGCTCGCCGTCGTCGCCGCTGCTTATGGTGAGACCGCCGAGCCGTAGGCTCGCCGCCGCCCAAAACCGTGAGAGAACGCCCGGCTGCAGCGTTGAAAGGGCGCCGCCAGGAGCCTCGACGCGACGCGCTTCCTCTCGGGGGAGCGCGACGCCGGCGAGGACCAGCGGCGGCGCCAGCTCTTCTTCTCCGCTTTTTCCGCCGCCGAGAGAAACGAGAGACGGAATGAATGGGTTAGGTTTGGTGGCCGAGCGCTTCGCGGTTTTGTTCGCCGGATCGCCGCTCCTCCGTCCGATCTGAATCAACGGATCGATGAGCCGAGGCGAGCGACGAGACGCACGACGCGGCGCAAAGAAACCGCTCGGATGCGCATCCGACGGATCGCGGCGACGCTACGGGCGGCCTCGGCTAGCAGCCGTTCTCCCGCCCAAGCCAGTTATGGATGCGCGCGGGGGAGAAGCGAACAAGCATGGCAACGGGCCCCGTGGGCGCACATAAAAGTTTAATGAATTGGCGGTTTGAAGCAAGACAAAGACCGTTTTGCACAAGATATCGGTAGGTTATGAACAAGAATACGTAAAATTGAATTTAATTGTTTTCGAAGCAATTTTGAATGAATTTCAATAGAAAATTGAATAAAATCTCTGATAAATTTTGCACCAACGTGTTATTAATTCCAGAGATTAAATGTGTACAGTACAATGCTTCTGAATAATTGATTATTTTAGAATAATTACAGTTTCCGCTGCAAAAGTTAATGTTGATAAATTCTTTTAATTAAATTCGAACCAACGAGAGAATTTAATTTTTTTAAGAATTGTTGCAAATTATGATATTATTATTTTCTGACCAACGTTGATAATAACAGTATTATAATTTTTTAAATGATGTTTTTTTTATGCATTGTTTCTATTTCTGCCCAACGGTGATATAGATTTAATGTATAGATATAATGTTTTAATTGTATGTTGTATTTTTGACCAACGTTGGAAATAAGGCATATAATTTTCATGTTTTGTTCTCACTTTATTTGATCTAAATTTTCAGGAGGATACAACTTGATGAGTTGTATCAGAGAAATACCCACTCTAAAAGGAGACAATTATGGAGAGTGGAAGAAAAGATAGACTTAGCGTTTATCTTAGCCGAGGTGGACTGGTCCTCACTACAAGACGACCCACCGAGCCTATGGCACCAAGTGAGGGGTCAAAATGAGGATGATCTTGCTTGGCAAGAAAAGACAGAGAGATCATGCTCCTTACTGCATGTCTTATGACCTAGAGCATAAGAACGGACCACGACCAACAAGAAATGTATGGTCGTGATAAAGAACACGATTGAGCATGCAATTGTGGGCTCAATCGCAGATCGTGACACCATCACGTATACCTTGATAAAATAAAGAGTCGGGCCATCGCTCTTCAAAGACATATACAACACGGTGATTAAATGACTTGTGATGTAAAGGTATTCGTGGTGGGATAAGAGAACACATATTGAGGATGAGCAACTTGGCATCCAAGCTTAAACCAATGGATTTGGCACTCAAGGATGAGTTCCTTATTCACTTAATTTTTGCTTCATTGCGTAAAAGTTTGACACTTTTGTTGTCAATTACAATATGCACTGACCGATAAATGGGACTTGGAAAAGTGCATAGCTATGTGTGTTCAAGAGGAGGAAAGAATTAAATCCTCACATGGTGGATCTATCAACTATGTGAAGGATAACAAAAAAGCACTTCAACAAGACTGCTCAAGGAACAAGGAAAAGCCTCATCCATCACCTCAACAGAATAAATTTGTCAGAGACAAAGATCGGTGTCTTCATCTGAAGAAGACCTGACATTACAAGAAGAACATCCCGATTACTTAAAGATGATAATGGCAAAGAAAGGTGAGAACATTATTACCTTTATAAATGAATGCTTGTATGTGCAATATTCAAATCCACTTGGTGGATTGACTCAGAGCAACTGCTCATGTTGCTAATTCCTTCACAGGATTCCGCTCGACGAGGACTACGCAAAGAAACGAAAGATGCATTAAAGTCGCAAATGGAGTCCAAGCGAGTTGAAGCTGTTGGCGATCTTTCATTAGAGTTAGCTAATGGCTCCAATCTTTTACTTAGAGATGTTCTTTTTGTTCCCTCATTACAGAGGAATTTGATTAGTGTTTCCAATTTGGACAAAGATGGTTATGATTGTAATTTTGGAAATGGCAAGTGCGAAATAATATTTAATAAAGAATGTGTTGGTCTTGCCATATTACAAAATGAGCTTTATTTGTTATCATTGTGTGATGATGTGAATGTCGATGCGATAATGGGAACGTCGCATGTAGAAAGTGAATGAATCCTCGTCACGAATGTAAATGTAAAGCTTAAAGAGAACTCATAATGAATCGTCGAAATTATGGCATCGCGTTTTAGGCCATATTTCGAGGGGGAGAATAGAAAGACTAGTTAAGAATGAAATTCTTCCTCTATTAGAGTTCTCAGACTTAGAACAATGCAGAGAATGCATTAAAGGAAAATATGTAAAGAAAATTAAGAAAGGCGCAAAAAGAAGCACAAGAGTTCTACAAATTGTTCACACGGACATTTGTGGTCCTTTTCCTGTGAAAAGTGTGGATGGTTATGACTCGTTCATAACATTCACAGATGACTACTCCCGTTATGGATATATTTATCCAATCAAAGAAAGAAATGAAGCCTTGGATAAATTCAAGATATTTAAGGCTGAAGTTGAAAACCAACACGATTTAAAGATTAAGATAGTTCGATCTGATCGTGGGGGAGTACTACTATCGACATACCCCATATGGACAAGTTCCTGGACCTTTTGCGAGGTTCTTACAGGAAAATGGCATAGTAGCCCAGTATTCTACACCGGGCGAACCTCAGCAAAATGGAGTAGCTGAAAGACGCAACCGTACCCTGATGGATATGGTGCGAAGCATGATGAGCTACTCCACACTCCCATTGAGTTTATGGATGGAGGCGTTAAAACCGCCATTCATATTCTCAATAGAGTGCCTAGTAAGTCGGTGCCCAAAACACCGCACGAGTTGTGGATGTGAAGAGTTCCTCACTAAACCACTTACGTGTGTGGGGAGTCTCACGAGGCTAAAGTATTTAACCCAAACCTTGGGAAGCTAGATCCCAAAATGAAGTTGCCATTTCATTGGCTACCACGAAAAGTCAAAAGGTTTTCGCTTCTACCGTCTGAGACAGATATACAAAGTTTGTAGAAACGAGACACGCTGCCTTCTTAGAGGATGAAATGATGAAGGGGAGCATGGTAGCTCGAGAGATTGATCTTGAAGAGAAGCGGTATATGTGCCCACTCCGATGATTCAAGAGCCACTCTTCTCACTACTGCTGTCATTGCCGACCGACGGTACAAGATACTTGTGGTGCCAAGACTGCTATTGTTCCTCCCGTGGCAACAATGAATGAAAATGAGGAACCTGTCCTTCAGATCCTATAGAACCCATTGCCACAAATGAGGGGAGCAACAAAGAAATTTCAAATGTAAGATGTACCAAATGTGGAGGCCCCGAGGAGGTCTCAAAGAGTAAGAAGATCAGCTATTTCTGATGATTATCAGATTTATCATACAGAGGAATTTCAAATGGAGGATGACCCCACCTCATCTGAAGAAGCCATGAGAAGCGAAAATTCTTCAAAATGGCTTGAGGCCATGGAAGAGGAAATGAGGTCCATGAAGACTAATAAAGTGCAGGACTTGAAATTATTCCTAAAGGAGCCAAAACAGTAGGCTGTAAATGGGTCTACAAAACAAAACTCGACTCCCAAGGGAATGTAGAAAGATTCAAAGCGCGACTTGTGGCAAAAGGCTTTACGCAAAGAGAAGGAATTGATTACAATGAGACCTTTTCTCCGGTCTCTCAAAGATTCTTCGTAATCATAATGGCATTAGTAGCACATTATGATTTAGAGTTACATCAGATGGATGTAAAGACGGCATTTCTTAATGGGGATTTGGAGGAAAATGTTTACATGGCACAACCGAAAGGTTTTGTCATGGAAGGAAATGAAAGAATGGGATGCCACCTAAAGAAATCAATTTATGGGTTAAAGCAAGCTTCAAGACAAGGGTACTTGAAGTTTGACAAGACAATAAGAAAATTTGGGTTTAAAGAGAATGTAGAGGACAAGCTGTGTCTATACAAAGTTTAAAGATGGGAAGTTTATCTTCCTAATCTCAGATGTGGATGATATCCTCTTGGCTAGTAGTGATGTTAGTCTCACATTGGAGACAAAGAAGTTTTTGTCCTCAAACTTTGATATGAAAGATCTTGGTGAAGCTTCGTTCGCTCTAGGGATCAAATTCACCGGATAGAAACAAAGGGATATTGGGACTATCACAAAAGACATACATAGAGAAAGTCTTAAAGAAATTTGGGATGCATAAATGTAGTCCTTCACTGCACCTATAGTCAAGGGCGACAGATATGGGGATTTTCAATGCCCCAGAACCAAGATGAGATCGATCAAATGAAAGCGGTTCCATATGCTTCAAATTGTGTTAAGCTTACAAGATGCTCAAGTGTGTACGCATACGACTTAGCTTTTGTTACCGGGTTACTTGGCGATTCCGAGCAATCCCGAATAGAACATTGAAATTGATAAAGAAAGCCTTGCGTTATTTGCAAGGAACAAAAGGCCTCATGATGACATACGTAAGATCGATTTACTCCATATAGTGGGGTATCTGATTCGATTTTGCGGGAGATGATAGAAAGTCGACATCCGGATATGTCTTCACATTTGGAGGAGCTATATCGTGGAAAAGCTCAAAGCAAACCGTCACTACATCGCCCACAATGTATGCCGAGTTTGTAGCATGTTATGAGGCTACGGGCGGTGGCGGCTAAAGAAGTTCATACCGGTTTAAAAGTGGTTGACGACATCAATAGACCACTTAAGTTGTATCGCGATAATGAACCCATGAGAATGTATGCCCACAACAATAAGTCAAGTGGTGCCGCCAAACACATTGACATAAAGTACTATGTTGTGAAAGATAAAGTTCGGGATCAAATTATAAGTCTTGAGCATATAAGTACCGCAAAGATGTTAGCGGATCCGCTTACTAAAGGCTTACCACCCAACGTGTTCAGAGAACATATAGCCGGCATGGGTTTAAGGGAAAGCCTATGAATCCTGGACTAAAAGATGGCCCAAAAGTTTAAAGTAACTATTTCAGAACAGGGAGGTGCATTGTAGCTGTTGAATCTATCGGCGATTGACCGTGACGATGAGACATGTTCTATGCACCAATTTGTGATGGAATGAGTAAAGTCAAAAGTAATTAAAGATAAAACACAGATTGAGATCAAGGGGGAGAATGTTGGAATTGATCTCGGGCATTTGGCCCAACGGCCAAATGCCCAACCCCTCGATCGCGCCCTGATCAGGGGCGCCCAGCCCATTAGGCTGACGGGCCCCTGTCGCCAGCGCCATATAAAAGGAGGTGGGAGCCAGGGCGGCACGGTAACCAAGGTTCACCGTGCCGCCACCAAAACCCTAACCGACAAACCCTAAGCTGATCTAAAGGGGGCGCTGAAGCGACGGGAAGAACACCGCCGCCTCTACCGACTACCGCCGGCCTCGCCTCCGCTCGGGATCGACCGCCGCCGCCTCTACTACACGCAAGTCGCCATGGCTAGCTCCTCCCTCTCCACATCCGACGGTAACCGAATCCATCGCCCTCTATCTCTCCCTCTCTTGTTCGGTTTCTTATGAACCCGAACCCCAAAATCAAGACCCAAAGAAAAGAGATCTAACTCTAGATCTAACAGTTAGCAGATTTTCCTTTGTGAAGTTCCCCCTTTGGGAAAATCTCTGTGAGCTCGCCACAGCATGTGATGTGGATGGTTTCCAAGCTAGCCATGGTGGGGAAGGACCAGGGGAGTATAAAAGTGAGCCTGGGGCAGGAGTGCAGGTGTATATACCGTAGTTTTCCAAAGGCACGGACAGGTCTTGTATCGTCTTCATAAAACCTCGTCTTCCTGCTCCAAATGCATTCGATCGCTGGTAGGTGAGACGCCCAAAGGGTCTGTATGCTCTTGAAAGAATTTACTGTCATGGGGCCTTCGTCTAGAAGGAACACAGCATGCAGCTTGGGGCACCTGTCAACACGACACCATCTCATATTCTCAAATTGGCCTATAATAACTTGTGGATTAGCAATAGTGATGGAGGAGTGGTCGTGCACATGCAGGGATTCAGCTGTAAGCATCAACAAATCCATATTCCGACGATCCTGTATGCTTTCCCAATTACATCCTCCTTCAGAAATTTCAATATGACTCTGCAAAGGTTCATGTTGCACGCATGCTTGCACTGAGCAGCCATCTTCACCATCCTTGTCGACATCCTTGACAGGGACATCCGTATAGGGGAATGACGACCCAATTGCTTGAGAAACGCTCCATTTATCACCGAGGCCAATTTCCTTTTGCCTGTTGGTTCCTTTAACTTGTGTATGGTTGATCGTATGAGAGAGATGTAAATGGAATCTTATATTGGTGTTAAGCAACAAACTGCCAAATTTGTCACCACCTCCAAAACGGAAACCTCGAAGGAACCTTGCATCTGCAACAACTATATGGACCAGCTGATGAGAGGTATCCTGTTGGACCAGGTAGTAGGAACAAGATCCCTGGCAGTCATCATCCAATGCCCTTTTTGTCTTGACTCGGGTGGCCTGTTAGCAAATCTGAGACGCAAGATGGCGCTAGGTGAAGCTGTTTAGGTCAAAATGTTAAAGACGGCGTTTTGCGAAGCGTGCGTGTGTGACCCGTTTGTTAGTGGGCCTTAACGGGACCCCAATAGAGTCAAACCCTAAAAGTTCTAGGCCTCCACTATAAATAGGAGGAGGTGGTGGCTGCACCACATGATGAGGACATCCCTTCCATGGATACAACCGCGCCTACACACAACACTCAGCCACAGCAAGTGTTACAAGGACCACTTACTCGAGCTCGTACTCGCCAACTTAATTACCAGGTGAATTCATTCCTATGTTTATATATTACTGAGAATAGACCGCTACCTAAAGCAAGTGATTTAATTGTGCTTAGGAACATGGGAAAGGACGAAGGCGAGGCATGTGGAGTCATGGGCATGCTTGGAAGACATAAGGGAGGTCACCACGTCACTTTTTGGTCCAAGACAAGCAAGAGTTCGAACAAGACCCGTTTTGGAATCCAGTTCGGCCTCCGGAATCAGCCTGACAACACTGACTTCAAACGGCCATAACTTTCACATACGACGTCCGTTGGAGGTCCACCAATACTTGATGGAAAGATAATTTCGTCCTCTTTCCAACGGATCCGGCCTCACCTCCAAACTCCTTCTGGACTGATCGCAATCATCAAAAGAAGACGTCATATCACTTGTTTGGCCCAAACTGGGCTTTGTAATCATACTGAACCTGGCCCATCTGCCGGCGGCCCACCCGGGGCGTGGTTACTGTTCACGTGAACAGTAACTCGCAACCGTTAGTACCACCTCGCTAGTTCGTTAGTTTTGTGGCTCCTCGTTCCCTATTTAAGGAGGCCGCACCCCTTTAGTTTTCCTGGGGATTTTGTTGAGTTAAGTTTTAGCCATTGTGCAAACTTCTGTTCTTCAGTTGTGTCAGACGACCACCTGTCAAGACAGCTTTTCGGAATCCCAACCTTTCAATACTTCATAAATATTTGCAATACATCAGATTGTGTTTTATCTTATTCTTGCGTGTTCTTCGATTGCATGCAGGAATAGACCTTCGTGGTCAGGTTGATCGTGCTTCCAAAGAAGGTCAATAACGTCTCGGAGTTGGTTCAACGATTGCTAAGGTGCAAGCGTCGTCGTACGGTTGTAGTCGAATCGCGAGAGTCACCTCCACCGAAATCGATAGTTATCGTTCTCATCGAAAGATCGGGACAACAAATAGAATCTTCGGGTTCATCAAGTGGTATCAGAGCCAGGTTCTTCGGTGAGAGTTTCCTGTTTTCTAGTAGTAGATTCGTTTTTCATACCTAGAGTCCAGAAAATTGCCAAAAGAAAAAAAATCGCATCTATCATCCATACGAAGCCCTTTGAGCCTTTGCAATTTTTTTCTTTTCAGTTTGCTTGTTGAATATTTAGTTACATTGTCGTGTCTAGTTGCTGATCTTTAGTTCTAGTTATTGTCTAGTTGGTCGTTGTCTAGATTGCTTCTCGTGTTTTTCCTTTGTGTCGCTTAATCGTTCTTTTATGGTTCTTAGTTTTTGCATCTAAAACAGAAAATTCGTCGGTTAGAACTCCTCTAATCTGCACCAAAAAAAAGAGAGAACACTTTGCTATATTCACGACTTGTTGAAAACCCTAGAGCCGGCAAAAAAAAAAGACGGAGAAAGTGGCCGCCACACAAAACAAAAGCCGTGGTAGAAAAAAAACAATCTTACACCAAAACCAGTGAAAATTGATGGAGCCCTTCTACATATAGCCACAAACTGGCACAAAAAATTTCAGCAAGATTAGCCCACGGAATCAAAAGATATAGCAATTTAAAGATTGAAACCGAGTCGGTTTCCAGTCCGAGTACGATTCCGTTTCCGAGAGACCTTCAGTAAAACGGGCATAACTTTTTCATATGGTGTCCGATTTGAACGTTCTTGGACTCGTTGGAAAGCTAACAACGAGGCGCATACTTTCCACTTAATGCACTAGTCTCCCTCTAGGGAACCCAAAATCGGTCATTTTCAGCTCCGAATTCGCGTCACAAGTTTTCGGTTTCGGTTTTTGCCGTTTCTTTTAGTCTTCCCATCAGAATTTGGGGTTCGTCTCAACTGCAAAGTTGTAGATCTCATCGAAACCTTTCAAACGAGTATATATAAGCCATATAAAACTTTGCTTTTTCATCTCTTGAGACTAACTATTGTTTTCTGCTTAAACTAAAGGGTTGTTTACGCTGCACGTTTTTCCGTTTTTGTGCTCTACATCGTGTGAACCATCTTGTGCCCTACAAAGAAGTTTGAGTAGTTGGTTAGCGTCTCTCCTAGCACTTGTTGTAAGGTTTTCCGTTGCTTACATCAAGTCACATTTATCTTTACGCAGCGCATATACACATCTCTTAGTGGGGCTTTGATTAGCTAAACTTTGATTAGACTAGGATCAGCACTTGTGACTAGTACTTTGAACTGCTTTTCAACTTTGCATACTGATTTGAACAATTGCTTTTCCTTTGCTACCATACTTGAGCCCTCCCAGCTACACCTCTTCTACACCGTACAGGTTGATCTTCACCTGGCAATCGCTCTATCTAATCTTCGAGATACATTGACACCGCTGGTTGCCGATCACCCTCGTTGCTTGGTAAGAATTGGTAAGAATTGATAAAAGGCTCGAGTGTGAGCGATGTTGAACCACCACATCCTAGTAGTCGTTAGGGACATATTCTTGTGATTTGCTAACAATGGCGGTTCTACAGAGTGGATGAGGATACATCTCATACTCCTCGCACGAGGGGAATCGCACAACATTTCCTACAAGATCATGAACCTTCGTATGAGGGTCTTGAGGAAGATGTCGATCACTAATGAGCGACTTTCTCAACTTGAGGGCGCCAGATTGAAACAAACACTACGCCGCCGCGATGGAGAGAGCGCAAGGCGCCACTAACACTTCTTTGGCGGTATTATGGCACGCCTTGACGAGCTTGCCCAAAGCTTCCATGTTGTTCCCGCTACCGGTGGTAGAGGGACAAGATGAATTCGACTATATGGCGATACCGAGGCCAATGACATGAGTAACCACAACAATGATCGAGCTCATCGACAGCCATGCTTAAATCGACAAGGTATGCGACGAGATCCCCACGACGTGAGGTACGTGACCACGATGATTCTTTTGCTAAGGTTAAATTCACTATGCCCTCTTTTAATGGTAAATATGATCCCGATGGTTATCTTAATTGGGAACTATCTGCTGATCAAAAATTTGCTTGCCATGAATTTCCTGATATTAGACGAGTTAGGGCTGCTACTAGTGAATTTACCGACTTTGCTTCTATTTGGTGGAAAGAACATTGCCGCCAACATCCCAACAACATACCTAACAATTGGGAGGCTTTAAAATTGCTTATGCGGCATCGATTTGTTCCTCATACTATGCTCATGATTTGTTAAATAAATTACAACGCTTACGACAAGGTACAAAGTCTGTGGAAGACTACTATCAGGAATTACAAATTGGTATGTTGCGTTGTGGCTTCAATGAGAATGAGGAGGGTTCAATGGCTAGGTTTTTGGGAGGGTTGAATCGAGAAATTCAAGACATACTAGATTATAAAGATTATAACTCCATTACTAGATTGTTTCATCTTGCTTGCAAAGTCGAACGTGAAGTGCGTGGACGCCTTGACGAAGACACGATCTAACTATTCTCGCAGTCGCACAAACTCATGGACGCCACGAACCCCTACCGCCTGGCCCACTAGTACACCACCACCGTCATCATCCAACATCAAGCGGCGCCCACTACCTCCGATTCAAAGACCATGAGTTTCAAGCGACCAAATCAAGACCACAAGCTTCGCCAAAAGCTCTTCTTTGGTTGTTTCGACAGATTTAACTAAGGACATTCAATGTCATCGTTGCAAAGGCTATGGACACATGATGCGAGATCTGTCCAAACAAGCTGCATCGATTATACGCCAAGATGGTGGGTATTCCTCTCGCTAGTGATTTTGATGATGAAACATATGCTATGCTTGCAATCGACCTCGCAGGACATGATGATGAATCGATCATGAGGAGGAACATGTTGGCGCCAAGATGCCGATAAGTATTTGAGCATTATTGTGCAACGCGTACTAAGTGCTCAAGTTTCTCGTGCTGAGCAAAATCAGCGCCATAATTTGTTCCAAATCAAGGGCGTTGTCCAAGAACGCTCAATTCGCATAATCGTTGATGGTGGAGTTGCAATAATTTGGCGAGTATGGATATGGTGGAGAAGCTTGCTTTGTCGACCAAACCTCACCCCACCCATACCATATTCAATGGTTCAACAACAAATGGTAAGTTGAAGGTAACACGTATGGTCAGAGTAAACTTTTCTATGGGATCATACCATGATTATATTGATTGCGACGTTGTTTCTATGCAAGCTTGTTCATTGTTATTAGGAAGACCTTGGCAATACGATACTGATTGTGTGCATCATGGTAGGAATAATCAATACTCTCTCATGTTCAAAGGAAAGAAAATTGTGTTGCATCCTATGACTCCTGAACAAATTATTAAAGATGAACTTGCTAGAGCTAGTAGAGAGAAGAATCAGGAGACTGCTAAGAGCGAAAATCAGATTGTAGCAAAAGAGCTTGAACCACATAAGAAGAAAGCATATGAAACTACTCATGGAAAGAATAAAGAAATTAAATTGAAAGGTGCTAGTTTTCTTGCTACCAAATCTGATATGACTGAATTGGGTGTTAGTAATTCTATTTGCTATGCATTAGTTTGCAAAGAAGCTTTATTTTCATTTGAGGACACACCTTCTTCTTTGCCTCCTATTTGTCATTAACATTTTGCAGAGTACAAGGACGTCTTCCAAGGACATACCACGGGTTGCCACCGCTTCGAGGCATTGAGCATCAAATTGATTTAATTCCTAACGCATCATTGCCCAACCGCGCACCATACAGGACCAACCCAGAAGAAACTAAAGAAATTCAGCGCCAAGTTCAAGAATTGCTTGATAAAGGGTATGTGCGCGAATCTCTTAGTCCTTGTGCTGTTCCGGTCATATTAGTGCCTAAGAAAGATGGATCATGGCGCATGTGTGTAGATTGTAGAGCAATCAATAACATCACCATTAGGTATCGTCATCCTATTCCTAGGTTAGATGATATGCTTGATGAGTTGAGTGGCTCTGTTGTTTTCTCAAAGGTTGATTTATGAGTGGATATCATCAAATTCGCATGAAATTAGGCGATGAATGGAAAACAGCTTTTAAAACTAAGTTCGGTTTATATGAGTGGTTAGTAATGCCTTTTGGGTTAACTAATGCACCTAGCACCTTCATGAGACTAATGAACGAAGTTTTGCGTGCTTTCATTGGTAGATTTGTGGTGGTTTATTTTGATGATATATTGATATATAGCAAATCATTAGAGGAACATCTTGACCATTTACGTGTTGTTTTTAATGCTTTACGTGATGCACGTTTATTTGGTAACCTTGAGAAGTGCACCTTTTGCACCGATCGAGTCGCGTTTCTTGGCTATGTTGTTACTCCACAGGGAATTGAAGTTGATCAAGCCAAGATTGAAGCAATACAGAGTTGGCCGACTCCTAACACGGTCACACAGGTACGAAGCTTTTTAGGACTTGCAGGATTCTACCGCCGCTTCGTGAAGGATTTCAGCACCATCGCCACACCATTGAATGAGCTCACCAAGAAGGGCGTGCCATTTATTTGGAGCGCCGCACAGGAGAACGCCTTCACCACGTTGAAAGATAAGTTAACACATGCACCACTACTCCAACTCCCTGATTTTAATAAGACTTTTGAACTAGAATGTGATGCCAGTGGAATTGGTTTAGGTGGCGTGTTGTTACAAGATGGGAAACCTATAGCACATTTTAGTGAGAAATTGAGTGGGCCTAGTTTGAACTATTCTACTTATGACAAGGAGTTATATGCGCTTTTTCGAACTTTAGAAACTTGGCAACATTATTTATGGCCCAAAGAATTTGTTATACATTCTGATCATGAATCTTTAAAGCATATTCGAAGTCAAGCAAAACTAAACCGTAGACATGCAAGGTGGGTGGAATTTATTGAGTCTTTTCCTTATGTCATAAAACACAAGAAAGGAAAGGAGAATGTTATTGCCGATGCTTTGTCTAGAGATATACCATGCTTTCACAAACTTGATTTCAAAATTTTTGGATTAGAGACTATTAAAGAACAATATGTGCATGATGCGGATTTTAAGGATATATTGTTGAATTGTCAAGAAGGGAAAATGTGGAACAAATTAAATCGTTAATGATGGGTTTGTGTTTAGAGCTAACAAGCTATGCATTCCAAACTAGCTCCGCTCGCTTGTTGTTGTTACAGAAGCGTATGGAGGTGGGTGATGGGACACTTTGGGGTGAAGAAAACGGAGGATATACTTGCTGATCATTTCTTTTGGCCAAAGATGAGACGGGACGTCGAGCTCTTCGTTGCTCGCTGCACTACATGTCAAAGAGCTAAGTCACGACTTAATCCTCATGGTTTATACATGCCTCTACCTGCTCCTAGCGCCCGTGGGAAGATATTTCGATGGACTTTGTTTTAGGATTGCCTAGAACAAAGAAGGGAGGATAGTATATTCGTGGTTGTTGATAGATTTTCTAAGATGGCTCACTTCATACCATGTCATAAGAGCAATGATGCTACCAATATTATGGATTTATTCTTTCGTGAAATTATTCGCTTGCATGGTGTGCCTAATACTATAGTTTCAGATCGTGATGCTAAATTTCTTAGCCATTTTTGGAGAACTTTATGGGCTAAATTGGGGACTAAGCTGTTATTTTCTACTACTTGTCATCCCCAAACCGATGGACAAACCGGTTGTGAATAGAACTTTATCTACAATGCTTAGGGTCTGTGTTGAAAAGAATTTAAAAATGTGGGAAGAATGCTTACCTCACATTGAGTTTGCTTATAATCGTTCATTGCATTCTACTACCAAGATGTGCCCTTTTGAGGTTGTTTATGGTTTTGTGCCTCGTGCTCCTATTGATTTATTGCCTATTCCTTCTTCGGAGAAATTGAACTTCGATGCTAAACAACATGCCGACTTGATTTTGAAAATGCATGAGACAACTAAGGAGAATATAGAGCGCATGAATGCTAAGTATAAAATTGCTGGTAGTCATGGGAGAAAACATTTAACTTTTGAACCTGGAGATCTTGTTTGGTTGCACTTGAGAAAAGATAGGTTCCTTGAATTGAGAAAGTCAAAATTAATGCCTAGAGCTGATGGTCCTTTTAAAGTGTTAGACAAGATTAATGATAACGCATACAAGCTTGAACCGCTCGCAGATTTTGGGGTTAGTCCCACATTTAACATTGCGATTTAAAGCCATACTTGGGTGGAGAGGATGAGCTTGAGTCGAGGACGACTCAAATGCAAGAAGGGAGGATGATGAGGACATCCTTCCATGGATACAACCGCGCCTACACACAACACTCACCACAAAGAAGTGTTACAAGGACCACTTACTCGAGCTCGTACTCGCCAACTTAATTACCAGGTGAATTCATTCCTATGTTTATATATTACTGAGAATAGACCGCTACCTAAAGCAAGTGATTTAATTGTGCTTAGGAACATGGGAAAGGACGAAGGCGAGGCATGTGGAGTCATGGGCATGCTTGGAAGACATAAGGGAGGTCACCACGTCACTTTTTGGTCCAAGACAAGCAAGAGTTCGAACAAGACCCGTTTGGAATCCGGTTCGGCCTCCGAATCAGCCCGACAACACTGACTTCAAACGGAAATAACTTTCACATACGACGTCCGTTGGAGGTCCACCAGTACTTGATGGAAAGATAATTTCGTCCTCTTTCCAACGGATCCAGCCTCACCTCCAAACTCCTTCTGGACTGATCGCAATCATCAAAAGAAGACGTCATATCACTTGTTTGGGCCAAACTGGGCTTTGTAATCATACTGAACTTGGCCCATCTGCCGGCGGCCCACCCGGGGCGTGGTTACTGTTCACGTGAACAGTAACTCGCGACCGTTAGTACCACCTCGCTAGTTCGTTAGTTTTGTGGCTCCTCGTTCCCTATTTAAGGAGGCCGCACCCCTTTAGTTTTCCTGGGGATTTTGTTGAGTTAAGTTTTAGCCATTGTGCAAACTTACATGCTCTTCGCTTGTGTCGACGACCACCTGTCAAGACAGCTTTTCGGAATCCCAACCTTTCAATACTTCATAAATATTTGCAATACATCAGATTGTGTTTTATCTTATTCTTGCGTGTTCTTCGATTGCATGCGTGAATAGACCTTCGTGGTCGTTGATCGTGCTTCCAAAGAAGGTCAATAACGCTCTTGAGTTGGTTCAACGATTGCTAAGGCGCAAGCGTCGTCGTACGGTTGTAGTCGAATCGCGAGAGTCACCTCCACCGAAATCGATAGTTATCGTTCTCATCGAAAGATCGGGACAACAAATAGAACCTTAGGGTTCATCACCACATCTCTCCTCTCTCTCTCTCGCCGCTTTTATGTTTCAAAATCCTAATTGGCTTAGGGGGAGCTGAGGTGTAGGCTAGGTCTCTTGATGGTTTGAGGTGATTTTCGTGATCTTGGATTGACCAGTGTTCCTTGATGGAGTGGGTGTAATCCAGCATCAATCACGAATTTAATCTATGCAAGGTTTGCTTGAGATAAGTCTCTTTTCGTTCTTGCTTTCAATTTTGTGATTTTAGGGCTTTCTTTGATCCACGAGTTTTTGATTGATTCTTTCATGTGAATTAGCTTGCTGTGATATGTGTGAACCTATCTAGGATCATCTTGATCATCAATCACTCACGAACAAGCATTAGGATCAAGTTTTCGTTCTTGCCCGGTTTTAGACCCTCTCTTACTCAATTGACAATTGTTCAGGATCTAGCCAAGAATTATCATAATATTCGATTAGAATAGGTCCTCAATAGCATAGAGAATGTCTGTGCAAAGGTTCGTGAAGTTTGGAGTTTAGAATCAAAAGTTAGACCTAATTGCAACTTCGTCATCTGGCCGCTTTTTCTTGTTTGAGATCTGTTCGAGTCCGCGGTCCGACCGCCTCACCACCGGTCCGACCGATTTGGCAGCGGTCCGACCGCCGGCATAACAGCGGTCCGACCGCCTGACAAACGGTCCGACCGGTCAAGTCCAGAGGTCAGACCGCCAGTACACTGTGTTGTTTTAATCTTAGTTGATTTTGTTGCTTTTCTTCGGAGGTTCAATTGAATTCAATACTAGTCTTCCGCTGTACTGGTATATTGATCTTCATAGCTTCATCATAGCTATTGGAGTGAGATTGTGTTGAATTCATAATTTGTGAAAAAGTGAGCGTGCTCCTATTCACCCCCTCTAGTCGCCTTTTCGGTCCAACAATAATCTATTTTGGTTCCAGCATGCGTGGAATATGATAATTCACCTTCTGTAGATAGCAACAAATGGCTAGTTCTTACTTCGGAGTTCATGAAAAAATTCACTAGCTCTGTTTCAGTAGGCTGCTTTTACTCTGCATTAGTTCAATTATTGTGGATTTCAATTTTTCTTGTTTCTATTGTGTTCCAGCAAAATTGATAGTGTCATGTTTTTCTCACTCAAAGGTGATAGCGCTTTATTTAATCTTGAATATTGTCTTACAATCTGATGTTCTTACAATCTGATGTTGCTATAGTCCTATAATTAGAACAGCTCGACACGCTAGTGCTTCATTAACTGTAACCTGGGCAGCTTTGAGGATAGTCTTTACAAATGCTTAATAGGAATTGGTCCTTAAGCTTCTAGGAACATGTTGCATCACTGAACTCCTTTTCCCTCCAATACAAAAAAACATCGACTCCTTTACAAAATGTCTAACGAAGCCAGCTAGTTTTGCATGTCTTTCTAGGCTCTCGGTGATCTTTACATTGGCTCCCGCCAACCCAAAGCATAGCTAGTGGCTTCCGAGGATTGTTGTCTTCCTAGACAATACCTCATTTAGGACTTGTTTGGATAGGGAGGGATTAGAAGTAATTTCTTCGGATTGAAAGGGATTTTAGTTCAAATCACAATGTATCCAAACAAGGCCTTACAAAATGTCTAACGGAGCCCGCTAGTTTCGCAAGTCTTTCAAGGTTCTCGGTGATCTTTACATTGGATCCCTCCAAGCCAAAGCATAGCTAGTGGCTACCGAGGTCTGTTGTCTTCCTAGAGAATACCTTATTTAGGACATGTTTGGATAGGGAAGGATTAGAAGTAATCCCTTTAGATTGAAAGTAATTTTAGTTCAAATTCTGAATCAATCCGAAGAGATCAAGTCGGATCACAATGTATATATCCAAATAAGGTCTTACAAAATGTCTAACTGAGCCAGCTAGTTTCACAACTCTTTCTAGGCTCTCGGTGATCTGTACATTGGCTCCCTCCAACCCAAAGCATAGCTAGTAGCTACCGAGGTCTGTTCTCTTCCTAGACAATACCTAAAATGTCTAACGAAGCCAACTAGTTTCGCAAGGCTCTCTAGGCTCTCGGTGATCTTTACATTGGCTCTCTCAAACACAAAGCGTAGCTAGTGGCTACCGAGGTCTGTTGTCTTCCTAGACACAATACCTCTCGAAGAAATCAAGAAGCCGACCACTTAATCAGTAGCGCATAAGACAAACGCTTTTTGTTAGGTATGATGATTTGCAGAACTTACTAGATATCCCTTGTGCGCTAATATCCAAAAAGTTGATAAACTCACACGGAATACCGCTTTAACTTTTTCAAAGGAACACGATCATTTGTTCTTCACATAAATAACAGAAATAAACACCATCAGGTCCTTGTGTACACAAACCAAGTGCATAGCAAACTCAAACCAAGTCGAACATAAAACACAAGTTGTGCAAACACGAAATGCGCAAGTGAAACGCAGAGATTGTGCACGTGCACAGGGACACGCAAACCACTTTTATTCTAGGTTTAAGCAACTCCCAAGCCACACTAATATAATCACACCAATATATGTTGTTGGAGGCACATCCAAAGGAGAAGTAATTATTTAAATATCGCGCAACATCAATCTGTAGGTAGCAAGACAAGAATCGATGTAGTAACCATGCATCTCGTAGATCACCCGAGTATGAACAATAAAAGTTGGAACCAGAGAGAAATGTGATCGCAGTTGAAAAGAAACAAATAGAGTATTAGAGCCCTAGATGCTAACATAAGTAGGCATTCGACCGGCAAGAGAACCTCTGGCATGGCCTTTTTGAGCAAGTCCCAAGCCACACAAACATAAATGCGCAATCACAAACTTAGAGCATTGTAAACACACGGTAGTAAGTACGTAAATGGTCGCAGCAACATCCTGTAGGTAGCAGCATCCGCAATCACAAACTTTTCCTCGGACACATTGTATCCTCAGGAGGAATTGTAGTTGGCCCATCCAAAGTAGAAGTTGTGACTGAATGGAAGCAGCCTACATCAGTGACGGAAGTGTGTTGTTTTCTCAGTTTGGCTGGATACAACAGACGCTTCATCGAAGGATTCTCTAAGCTTTCCAAACCGATGACCTAGGATTCTCTAAGCTTGCTAAACCGATAACCCATCTGCTTAAGAAGGAAAAGAAGTATGAATGGATAGAAGCTTGTGAAAAGAGTTTCTGAGAATTGAAGAAGAAACTGATCACTGCACCAATGTTGGTCCTGTCGGACATACACTAGGATTTTCAAGTCTATTGTGAGGCTTCGCGCCAAGGTCTTGGTTGCGTCCTCATGTAAGGAGAAAAAGTTGTAGCTTATGCATCCAGACAACTCCGCCCTCATGAAGACAACTATCCAACTCATGATTTGGAGGTAGCAGCAGTAGTGCATGCCTAAAAGATTTGGTGGCATTACTTGATTGGAAATTATTGTGATATCTACACAGACCACAAGAGTCTCAAGTACATTTTCACGCAATCAGATCTCAACATCCAACAGAGAAGATGGTTAGAACTAATAAAGGATTACAACTTGGATGTCCATTATCATCTCGAAAAGGCTAATGTAGTTGCTGATGCATTGAGCCGTAAGTCCTACTGTAGTAATGCCATGATTCAAGAGTAGCAGCCTGAGCTCCACAAGGAATTTTAGGCACTCAACCTTTGTTTAATAGAAAAAGGCACCTTAGACGCTGTGGAAGCGCATCCGACTCTAGAAGAGCTGATCAAGACGGCTCAAGAAGGATATCCTAGAGTTCAGAGATTCAAGCATCTCATGGCAAAAGGAAAAGCCTCAAAGATGATCGAATATCAGCAAGGACACCTATGGTATGGGAAACTAGGGTTAACAAAATTTTGCAAGATTAACAGATGATCTTCAATGCCAGCTGAGCTAATGTCTACTACCATTGCTACTGCTGCTCAAGGGCCCACAAGATAGAGACACAGAGACTGCAGCACAGGCTCGGCTACAGGGAGGGGAAAACAGGGGAGCAGAGAGGCGCACAACAGCGGGCGGCGGCGCGGACGGCCAAATTGGATTGCCGGGGAGGGGAGGAGGCCGAGGGAGGTGGCGGCGCGGCCGGGGCGGCACCGAGCAGGGTCCAAAATCTGAAAAGGGTGAATTCAAATTGAATTTTGAATTTGGAGGTTGAAAGGAGGCTTGAAACACAAACCCGAGCTTAAAGGAATCCAGGAGTGTTTGGAATCAAACGACAAATTGAATTACAAATGAAAACTGAAAATCAGAATAGTAGGTACTATTTGCCGTCCGAAAACAGGACGTTACATAACTGTAGCGCATAAGACAAAAGCTTTTTGTTAGGTATGATGATTTGCAGAACTTACTAGATATCCCTTGTGCGCTAATATCCAAAAAGTTGATAAACTCACACGGAATACCGCTTTATCTTTTTCAAAGGAACACAATCATTTGTTCTTCACATAAATAACAGAAATAAACACCATCAGGTCCTTGTGTACACAATCAGACCTTCTTATTTCAAATGCATAGCAAACTCAAACCAAGTCGAACATAAAACACAAGTTGTGCAAACACGAAATGCGCAAGTGAAACGCAGAGATTGTGCACGTGCACAGGGACACGCAAACCACTTTTATTCTAGGTTTTAGCAACTCCCAAGCCACACTAATATAATCACACCAATATATGTTGTTGGAGGCACATCCAGTGAGAAGTAATTATTTAAATATCGCCGCAACATCAATCTGGTAGGTTGCAGCACAGTAATCGATGTAGTAACCATGCTCTCAGAGATCACCTGAGTATGAACAATAAAAGTTAGAACCAGTAGAGAAATGTGATCAGCAGTTGAAAAGAAACAAATAGAGCATTAGAGCCCTAGATGTTAACATAAGTAGGCATTCTGACCTGGCAAGAGAACATCTGGGCATGGCCTTTTCAGAGCAAGTCCCAAGCCACACAAACATAAATGCGCAATCACAAACTTAGAGCATTGTAAACACACGGTAGTAAGTACGTAAATGGTCGCAGCAACATCCTGTAGGTAGCAGCATCCGCTAGATTACCTAGATATCAAAAAACAGAGAACCGAACAAGCAAAACCAGTTGATCAGTAGTTGAACAGCAATGAGCAGAACAGGCTGCGATGCAAATGATTCTAGATTACCTCAGAAGTGATCCTCTCGGCATGGTCTTCTTGTAGTAGCGCGAGTGTCGTGGACTGAAGAGGTGGCGGCTTGCCTCCAACCCATCCCACTCCAGCTTGTTCCAGCAGTCCTTCTCGCAGTCCACCACCGCCGGTAGCTTATCACCTCGACGACCACTGTCAATGGCTGGCAGCCGCCTGAGACTCCAGCAGCCCCTGAGCTCGATGGTCTCCAGCGCAGGAGCCAACATATCGGTTTCACATATATGCTGCAACTTGGGGAGATCATGGAGATGGATGTGTCTCAGGCTTGGGAATTCTATGCGGTTAGCAGATTTTCCTTTGTGAGGTTCTCCCTTTGGGAAAATCTCTGTGAGCTCGCCACAGCATGTGATGTGGATGGTTTCCAAGCTAGCCATGGTGGGGAAGGACCAGGGGAGTATAAATGTGAGCCTGGGGCAGCAGCGCAGGTGTATATACCGTAGTTTTTGAAAGGCAAGGACAGGTCTTGTATCGTCTTCTTCAAACCTCATCTTCCTGCTCCAAATGCATTCGACCGCTGGTAGGTGAGACGCCCAAAGGGTCTGTATGCTCATGAAAGATTCTACTGTGATGGGAAATTCATCTAGAAGGAACACAGCATGCAGCTTGGGGCACCTGTCAACACGACACCATCTCATATTCTCAAATTGTTGAAAAATGGCTTGTGTACCAACATTAGCAATAGTGATGGAGGAGTGGTCGTGCACATGCAGGGATTCAACTCTACGCATCAGGACATCCATATTCTGACGATCCTGTATGCTTTCCCAATTACATCCTCCTTCAGAAATTTCAATATGACTCTGCAAAGGTTCATGTTGCACGCATGCTTGCACCGAGCAGCCATCTTCACCATCCTTGTCGACATCCTTGACAGGGACATCCGTATAGGGGAATGACGACCCAATTGCTTGAGAAAAGCTCAATTTATCACTGAGGCTAATTTCCTTTTGCTTGTTGGTTCCTTTAACTTGTGTATGGTTGATCGTATGAGAGAGATGTAAATGGAATCTTATATTGCTGTTACGCAACAAACTGCCAACTTCGTCAACACCTCCAAAACGGAAACCTCGAAGGAACCTTGCATCTGCAACAACTATATGGACCAGCTGATGAGAGGTATCCTGTTGGACCAGGTAGTAGGAACAAGATCCCTGACAATCATCATCCAATGCCCTTTTTGTCTTGACTCGGGTGTCTATGCGTAGCAACTTCAGTGGTGGATTTCTCGCATCGGTCCATTTCAACCAGTGAAGATTCTCACAGCCCAACATGAAGAGCAGCTCAAGTTTTTGGGTTTGCATAACGTCGAGGTCAAGTTCTTCGATTGCTGTGTTAGAGAGGTTCAGCTCCATGAGGTTTGGCAATCCACGAAAGAATACACTCTTAAGCTGTGCACAACCTTGTAGAGAGATCTTAGAAACTCTTGGAGACTCTTGACTAGTACGAGCACCGGGACGCATCTTCTTTTCTGGCATATCTAGTGAATGCTTCCTCCCAGGTGCTGGTCCAAATCCATCGAAGCTGAAGGACTCCAGTGATGTAGGGAGGACATAAGGTTCAACATGTTTCAACCCAGCACAACCATCAACAATAAGCACCTTTAGTCTACTTGCCCCAGATAAATTTGGCAAAACTTCCATGGCACTATTGCCAGATAAGTCGAGAAGCTCCAGCTTTTCCATTTCCACGAGCAACCCCTGTGCTACAGCCTTCAAGTAAGTAGAAGATTCAATTACTCTGAAACTGAGAAGATTACGCGGCAATTTTAAGTTGGGTGTAGTCCACCTATCAGCTCCAGCGGACTTGACATTTAACTCCCGGAGTTCAATCATTAGCTCCATCATCTGTGGGGATAAAATCCAAGGCCAATTTGTGTCGCGTATGTCCAACACCCATAGGCTTCGAAGGCATGTCCACTTCTCCTCATGCTTCTCAACTGATCCATCGGTTAACTCAATGTCTTCGCAGCTGTCTATCCAGAGAAATCTTAGGTTGTGGCAGCAGAGGAATGGAGGTGATGCAAAGCTGAAGGTACAACAAGAGAGTTTCAGCACACCAAGTTTGCTGGACTGAGGAAACAAGTCTTTTGGCAACGTCATTGTTGGTTTCTGCAATGCCAAGAAATAGGACGTTGTCTCCTGGGGTATGGTCTGGATATTTTGACCCTTTGATGTGATTGAAATCCATCTGGACTTATTTCCTTGCTGCTTAGAAAACTGGTCGAACCACTGCCTCTTGTTTTCTTCAGTAGGAAGATGCTCCGATCGCATCGCTTCGCAGAGTCTGCTGCTGGCCTCCCATGCACACTCTCCTCCTATGATGCCATCACATACCCAGTAGTTAGAGGCATGGGCATCCTGATCATAGCCGCTGAATTTGCCACGACTATCACGCAGTAATACCATGTACAACCAACAATCTGTAGCTGTAGCTGGGGTGATGTCATGCCTACCGATACAATGAGAAAGTTCTTCAGCCTCTGCATGCACTAATGTTGTTACATCTCTGTCAGACAGTCCACCATGTCTGGGCCATGCACGTTGAAGAACATGCGTGTTTTTCAAATCCTTAAATCTGAATGTGGGCTCAATTCGAAACCTCCCCCTAAATGTCCATACTAGTTTGTTTTCTGTCCAAAAATCAAATGCAGGAATACCAGATCTTCCTAAATCGATCTCAGCATCACTTCCATTATGAAAGATGACCAGAATTCTGCTGTCCTTCAAGGCTCGAAAGATGTGGTCAGAGACGTCAGCTATCTCAGCTCTTGAGCTTTTTTCTACTCCACTGAAGTCGTCGTCCTCGTCATGTTTATCGAAAATGGCCATCACAGATTTGTCAAGCTTCAATTCCTCTGCAATTCGCCTCTGCATTGATCTTCTGCTTTGCCACGTTGAGCAATCTATGTGGATAACTTTGTCAAAGTTGAATTCTTTAGTCTTGGGTAATCCCGCTAGAGCGGCCAGGACGGCTGATGCGCCAATTCCATTCCAACCGTCGAAGCACACAACATTATTTCCGCGCTCATAATAACGATTGTCGGCACCATTGTCCAAATAATATCGAACTATCCAGCGCACCGCTTCACCAATACTTGACGTACGGAAGGTCTACAGAAGACAAAGTTCGGTGTGGGTCACTCAATGCAGTGTCAATTGAAAAGCATTTACAGCAAGTAAAGCACCGATACTCCTACTATTAGACTATTAGGTGCATCTACGACGACGTATGTACCAAGAGGTGATCCGTCTGATAATCAAAGCAGCGGATTACCACTCACAGCTAAATGACAAAAGCGTTAATGCTCCCATTCACCGCCCCCCACAACCTTGTTCATCACGTGCTAGTACTGCTGCACCGTGTGTACGAATTTAATATGGAATTGCTGTGAAAGTTCAATCTTGCCGCCTCTGTTCGATATTAACAAAGTTATTCAATTAACGGATTTGCTAATTTTTGGTTGCCCAAATTTTTTTTATCTATCAGTTATTTACAGTTATACAGTACTAAGCTTAAAATTGCAGTACAAAGTGATGTGCAATTTTAGCACAACTCTATTGTAACTTTTAGTTACGTTTGTTTATATATATTTTTATATTTGTTTTTTTGTATTTGTAGGGTTTACCTAGATTTACTTTTGTCCAGTTTAGATTTTTTTTTTTGCTAATTTTTAGTTGCCTGAATTTTTGTTATCCATCAGTTACCTACAATTGTACAGTACTAAACTTAATATTGTATTATCAAGTGATGTGCAATTTTAGCATAGCTGTACTGTAACTTTTAGTTCTGTTTGTTTTTGTATTTTTTTTGTGTGTTTGTAGAGTTCAGCTAGATTTACTTTTGTCTAGTTTAGATTTTTTTTGTTTTTTTTTCTTGTAACGTTTTTCTCGTGCCGTTAGATGGAACTATAAAGGTGGTAACAAGTGACTAAAAAATAATAAATTTTTAGGCAACTTACACATAGATAATCTTTAGATGAAAATCTAAAGATGGGAACAAGTGACTGAAAAATAACAAATTTTCAGGCAACTATCCTTTCAATTGAACCCCGTACGGCATTTAATTGAATCGTGGCAACAAGCGCAGCGCAATTTAAAAAAAAAACATTTTTTCCATTCTTTAGCGAGGTGGCCCACGCCTGTAGCGGGGCATCATCATTATAGCTTGAATGAAGTGTCTGGCAAAAAAAGTTTTATGAAATTTACATCTAGTCGTAGGGCCTGTTTAGAATGTTTGATTTTTTTCCCGGTTTCCACGGGAATTGCAAAGTTTCCTACGATATTAGTTCATTCCAAACAGCTCCTTAATGCTTTTACGAGTGGACATCATGTCTTAAACCATGGTGATTAGTTGATGTCCTGCGTCTTGGTAGGAAACACAAAAGATACCTACTTCAGTTTTCGAATGAGAGATGTATCCTTTTGTTTACGATGCCATGGACAGTGGCCACTGAAAATTGTATTTACACTTGTACACTAATTATCATAGATAACACGTGTGCGTTCAGTAGGAAAATGTGTGCCTCTACTCCGTGAGATCTTGGATTTATCCAAAGCTTAGCAAACCAGGGTGTGTATAGTCTGACATACCAGCTTAGGGCTTGTTTGGATACATTATGATTCGACTAAATCTCTTCGAATTGATTCGAAATTTGAACTAAAATCTCTTCCAATCCAAAGGGATTGGTTCTACTCTAGAAAAAGTATGAATTTATATATTGTAACATCCCAAAATTTTAAAACTAGAGTTATTGTTTTCAAAATCATCATTTCTACATTTTTTTAGGTGTTTCAAAATTTTATGCATTTATTTAAAGTTTCTTTTTCTAATTTCTAGCATATGTTTTTCAATTTTTGAAAATAATCAAAGCTTGATCTGAACCTAGAAATAATTTATTTAAGTTTCCAATAATACAATCAGCCTCCCCAAAACAATTCGTATTTTTTGGAGCTCATTTGCTAATTTTAAAAAATGAAACTTCATTTCTGAAATTAAATCAAACTGTAAAAGATTTTAAAATATGGCAATCCTTGTCCGGCCGAATCCTTTTCGCTCGTCCCAGCCTGCTACTGTTTTGGCTTGTGTCTGACCTGCGCGCCATCATCGCCGAAGCCACCTTCTTTGTGTCGTCTCCCTTCCCCGAAGGTGTATTTTCGCTAAGGTGTTTTCTCGCCCGCTGTGTCCACCGCTTCCACTAACCAGTGGGCCTGGGACCATCTAGCTGACATCGTGTTCCACCTCCCACGCTAGAGTGTGCGTGCATGCCAAGAATCTCACGACACTGGGCGCTAACAAAGTTGTGCTACCCGTCGCTGCAGCTATGGCCTCGCTTCATCGTTGCTAGCGTCACACAGGTTTGCCTGAGCCATCTCATCCACGCCAGTGACAACGCGATGCCATGATGGTCTCGACACGTGAAGAATCCACGAGGAGAGCACCCTCGTCTTGCAACTAAAGTCAAAGTTGTGCCTGTCGGCTTCCTCCCTGGTCCTCATTGTGTCCATTTTACATGTTCGTAGCCTCTCCCTCTGGTACATGTGTAATATCCCATTTTTAATTAAGAAATTTGGGCTAAGAGAATTGGGTTTCAGATTTTGGAATTTGAAACTAGGCCCATTAGATGGATGAGATGGAGAGAGTTGCGGGCCAAGGCCCAAGGGCCCCTCCTTCTTTGTGCCCTAGCTGCCCTTGCGCCCCTCCCTACCCTAGCCACCTCCCATTGCCGCCCGTGGTGCTATTGCTGTTGGCGACATCAAGAAGAGGAGGAAGAGGTCAAGGAAGGAGGAAGAAAGAAGAAGGAAGGAGAGAAAGACGGAAGGAGGAAATTATGGCTTGGTGCTCGTCATCCAAATTTCATGGGTAATGATCTAGCCAACCTTGCTTTGATCTTCGATTGACGTTTATTCAAGGCTTAGATTAGTTTGGTCCCGGGAATCATTTGTTTTTGGGATGCCTTAGTTCGGTTAATTGTACTACAGAACCTTACATGGAGATTTTGGGGGGTATCTTTGCCCCGAATCATGGTTTTGCCATGTTAGAAAACTTATAGATAATTTCCTTAGATTTCCATATAGTCCAAGATCATTAAATTTGGATAAGCGAGTAAAACGTTATGGCCTTGGGAGTTTTGAAGATTGCATAAATATGTATATTAGATGTGGAAATTAAATTATAGTCCTAACAAGGTTTAGCTATATAATTCACTGTATATTCCAGAAATATTATGGTTTGCTATTTTTCATATTGTAGGAAAATAGTTACAAAATTGTGAAGTCTACTGTTTTGTTAAATTCCAGTATAACCTTTAGGAATGGGAATGGGGGCCTACATGGAAAAAATAAGAGGATTTGCATAACTAAGATATTGTGGGGAATTTCATGTAGATTCCATAAAACATAAAGTTTTATATATTTGGAGTCCATTCGCAAACACTATTAACGTTTGATCACCAGGATAGCGTGTAGGTCGTCCGGTGAAGCTAAGTTAAGTGCGTTGGGATTGTGTATAGGTGCGATAGTGTATAGGTTGTTGATTGTGTACTCGTGTGACATGTTTTGATATATATTATTGATGTTTGTCTAGGGAGATTTCCTTCGAGTTCGGTGTCGCCTTGGTATCGTCCCGTCTTTCGTGGCTAAAAGGCAAGTGTATGGTAGAACGGTATACAATGGTTTGTCTATGCTTGTCCTTATAGTTTAATTGATATGATAATTGTTTATGCTTTATTATGCTTATTTTAAATGACATAATAATGACGATATGACATGATGATGACATAACCATGGGGATGAGATGGTAATGATGATAATGGATAGCATTGATGATTAATGCATCATTTGCATTACATCGAGCTAGGGCGGTGAGTACTGCCATGTATATGGTTATTTCGGCCTGCTCTTGTTAAAATCCTACAAAGGTAGGGACCCTGTCCTAAACAAGGTGGGGGAAGAGTGGTTCATCGACGGGTGATTACTGTGCTATGCTGGTATCATGTAACATCCCAAATTTTTAATTCTGGTTAACAATAAAATTTAATTATTTTCCTTGAATTTTTTGGATTTTAAAAAGGTTTTCTCTATTTATTTTAAATAAAAAACAAATTTATTTGCAAAGCTAAATACCAATTTTAAGTTTCAAATATTCTATTTAAGTCCAAAATATTTCAGGGAATTTCTGAGAATTTTTCCATATTTTTTTGACTTTTTTTGCTATTTTCTAAAAGTCTAATTAATTTATTTGAATTTCTAAAATCATTAAAGCCTTTTCAAAAAATCCGAAAATACCTTCGGGCCCAATTTCCCTGGCCCTTTCTCCTTTTCCCCGCGTGCAGCCCACTTCCACGGGCCCAATATCATCGCGTCAGCCTAGCCGCACCTTTCTTCTCTCCTCCCCACTGACATGCAGGCCCCGCATGTCACCCACTCCCTTCCTTCTCTCTTTCCCTCTCTTTCTGACCCTTCGATCCCACCCATCAGCCCTCTCTCCTTCCTCCCCTTCTTCTTCCTTGCGCAGCACCGCCATTGCCGCCCGTGCCAAGCTTCACAAAGCCGCCCGAAACGGCTCACTTATCTCGCGCCTACCATGTCATCCTTATCCCCTTGACACACTGTATCCATTTCAACGTTTGTTCTAACCGTATAGACACCGGACTCCATTATCTCATCGCCGTTTTCGAAACAAACTCCTTGCACCATACGCCATCTCGGTCCTCCCCTCGCTCTATAAAAGGGTGCGCCCGCATCGCCTCCTCCTCCTCATCCCGTCCCCGCAAATCACATCGCCTCTCTCGACCTAGCGCTACCAAAATCAAAGTTTGAAAATCGCCAGCTGCAAGCCCTAGAACCGGCAAATTCCTCATCGTCGATGATGCCCCGCCGCCATCGTCTACACCGTTCGCATCGCCATCCCATCTTCTACACGGTTCTCCCCTCGCCGTCATCGGAGGACCATCGGAACGTCACCGTCGTCGTCAACCCGAAGCTCTTCGCCACCGTTTTCCTCGCCGCCAACCATCCCCTCGTATCCTTCCATCGCGACGGTGTGCAACAGGTTTTCCATGAGACCCTCTTCAATTTGCTACCATCGCCGTCGGCCAAATCGCCGCTGTTCGCTAGAGCCATAGGTTCCTGAGTGTTGCCGCCGTCGAGTGTGACGTTGCCGCCCCGGTAGCAATGACCTGGCCGCAACGCAAGCGCCACACCACCATCACTACCCATGTTAGCACCCATGTGACGCATTGTGCCGGTGTGTGCACAAGCCCATGCACGGTTTCATGCACACGGCTCAAGGTAAACCTTTGAATTCTTGTGGACCTGGTCCATGGACCATGGGCCCACCTGTTAGTGATAGAATTAGGTTTTCCAACAGAAATTTAATTTGGTTGGATAAGAAATTCAGCACTGACGTCATGCTTGTGTCATATATATATATATTCCTTTGGTAAAATAATTCCTAATTCCAGAAATTAAATTTAGTTTAATCTTATGAGGACTCATTCTCCTTCATACGAGCTCCGATTTTGACGATTCAAATGGTTAAATTCATCTAAAATTAAGATCTAGATATCTATACCAAAATTATTTAATTTAGAGTTTATTTTATTTTATTTTAAATTTTATTTGAATTTGGCTTATTTTCGAGTATAGATTTCGACGACTCCAGGGAACCTAAATTATTTGAAGAGTTAGATCCTTAGGCTTTTGAGCAAGGTAAGTTACATTCTTTGATCATATTTGAGCCTGATGTTTAATATTATATAAATTATGTTTTAAATTATTATTGCATGCTTATTTATATTCCAGTTATTTTAAATTCCTAGTTAATCATTTTCCTTTGTACAACCAATTTTGATGTTTAATTAGCCATTCCCTTGTCACCTTAGTTAAAATAAAATAAATTAGAAAACTTTATGCGTAGACCAAAAAGATTGAATTTGGGGAATGACAAATAGGATTTAAAATTGAGATTATGGTATTGTTTTTACTATAAAATTTTTAGAAAATGATTTGACTTGGGTGACTGGATAGTTGGTGGGTGCAGATTTATGCACATGCTCAATTCAGTGAATGATCGAGGCCCAGGAGTTGTTTTGGAAGTCGCTCAGTCAATTAAGAACCGGTTTGTGAGCTGCGGATTGTTAAGCCATAATTGTACCACCACAAGTCTGGTATGGGACATACTTGGGTAATTAAATTGTACTCTTTCACCGTAGTTGTGTCATTCAGAAGTGTGGGTGTCGTGAGGGCTTATTTTTAATACTCACATGGTGCAAGAGGGGGTTATCATTTGGCATGAGCCTACGGTAACTAAACCTTAGTGGACATAACTATATTGAAATAGTATACGGTAAAGGCCTTGTGATAGCTGCTTAGTCGCACGCCTTTGGAAGCGTATCTTGGCCGACATGTTAAGCAACTATCTCTTGTGGATAAAGTTGTACAAACTCTGCAGAGTAACAATCTATTCGAATAGCCGCATCTGTAGCCATGGACATGCTAAACAAAGTCTTTCGTGGATTAGACTTGGTTTTGTTTTAAAAATAATTTTAAACTCAAATGTTTTGGATAGTTTATCGAATTGGGAAATTTGGGCAGAAAGCCTGGTGTAAGGGGGTTAGTCCTTCACCATTTGTGTATGAAGGTTTATCCTACACTCAAGACTTGATGATGAATAAAAATAAAATTTTGATTTTAGTTATAGACTAAATTGCTTTGGAACTTAGTAAATGTATTTAAAATTGAAAATGTAGCTTTGTTCAAAACTCAGCCATATAAGCCATCACTTGACATTACCTGCATGCATTTTATCTGTTATTAGGTGTAAATTGCAGAGTACAATTATTTATACCCACCCTTGCTTAATAAATTGTTGTTCAGAGGAGCAGTTCCACATCGATGGTGAGGACTTGGAGGACTAGGCCGTACCCCCAAACGATTGCCAGTGGTGTATCATGTGGCCTACATATTTACTTATGCTTTCTATTGTATCTTTTTATTTTGCCTTATGCCCATTTGTAATAAACTCTAATTATTATTCAATAAAATGCGTGATATGGATTTGCAATCATTTTTGTTTGACAGTGTACACTGGTTGTTTCTATACTAGTATATGAGACATAAATATATTAGCTGATGAGTTGCATTTACATTTGCATACATGAGAAGTTAATGATGTTTCAATTGAAAGATGAAATGTTTGTTTATGGTTCTATTTTGTATTTCCTGAGTCGCTGACTCAACCTTGCTTTGTTGTTGATTTTTTTTAGGTGACTGTTGATGACGACATGCATGGGATGGAGAAAAGACTCGTTATGGGTTTGAATCAAATTTGATTTGATTATAGTAGTTAATTGGTTAAAATTTAAATGGGTCAATTTAGAATGAAAAGAGGTTAATGAGGCTTGGCTCGACAGTGGCTCGTTAGCTCGCTTTTAAAATAACCACTTAAACAATAAATAAAATGATTTTAAGTCAAACTATGTTAATTTCGAATGAAGCTCGATAATAGCTTGTTAAGCTCAATAGCCAGCCCTAGATGGAGTAGCACACGTACATCACATGCACTGATCACACAAACATTATCTATTTAGTGTGATTTCATTTAAATTTAGTCACATTGATTATTCTCTTTTACATTTATTCACAGACTTGGTTATAAATTAGTTTATATGCTTGAGACTTTAATTGTTCTATTACTAGTTGATTTATTATTCTTGTTGCCAACCTATGTACCGGTAGAATGGTCCCGACATTCCTTGGGTGCAGATATCCCAAGCATTTCTCGAGTGTGAGTATCCCAGCGTTTCTTGAGTACATGTATCTTGAGCATAATTGGCGCATATGACCAAGCTGTGAACTTTTATCCTTTTGCATTTATTATGTTTTACTTGATTTCATTTGTGACCCGTGGATGGTTTTTTGTTCCATGCATGTGTACTAGAATTATTGTTTGATTAAGGTATAAATTAGTAGCTTGAGTAGTTAGGTGACATTCTGGAATCAATGTTGGGTCAGGGTGTTACAGCACGCTCCGCTGTGCTCCACCGAGAAAATCTCCTATCCCCGTGAGCTCTTGCCTCGCCACCCGCGTCATCTTGTTCCTCTTTACTCCTTGATCACATTAACCCTCTCATTTTTAGATTTTTTTCGCTGAGGATCATCTTCTCCCTGATTTTCAGCCGATGCCTCCACCATCGGCAATTCTTCCTCCCCAGTAAGCATCTTGCCTGAGCGTGAGCGTCTTAAGTATCCTCAGAGCACCCTCTTCCTCACTACACCTACCATTTGCAGCCCAGACTCACCGAGGAGCGCTGTCATCATTGACCCCTTTGTCACTACCATTTCTCACCATCAATTGGCTACCACGGAGCTTCTGTGTCGTCACCAACTACACCGCTGTGTTCGTGGTGAGCTTTTGAAGCTTTTGCGCTGTTCTCCTTAGCTTCTCGCCGTCTTTAGCACAACCCCTGTAGTAGCTAAGGCTATGCCGTAGCTTTTTCTTGCTGTAGTTCCTGTACTAATGACTTTTGGTCCGTTAGCTGGCACCCGTAGCATCATGCTGCACCCTTGAAGCCTTTCCAGCTCTCAATGCTGCCTCTTTTGCTTTCTCGCGCCGATGTCATCACAAACACGAGCGACTTCACCGCCTTCCTCCACCGGATCATCGTCTCCGTCCACTTATCCGTCCGCTGTGACTACCCGAGTGATCGCCATGGTCTCCCCTATCCATTCTCGAACTTGTTCATGCCCCTCTGGCACTTTCTCGCTGCCAACGAGCTCAACAAGCTCTCGTCCATGGCACCCGTTCCCTCTCACTGTTTTCTCTTACTGACTAGTGGGCCCATGAGGTTTAGCGCTAATTACATTGTTACAATTAGATTAGTTTGTTTAATCATGTCTTAAGCTTAATCAGTTGCTCATTTCTGGGCCCAGTTCATTAAGTTAATTACAATTCCAATTTAAATCGGTATTAAGGCCTGAGTCACTTCATGTGGGTCCCATAGCCCCGTTAACGCCTTTGTGAACCCAACACGCTGTGGACTTGGCCCCCACCTATCAGTCGGATGACACAATTAATCCAGATTTTCATTTAGAAAGAAAAATGAAAATCCCTACACAGTGTTTGCCCTTTTCTTTTTCTGGACTCCAAATCATGAGCTTTCATATGTTGCATTTGAACTCCAAATTAACTCAAACTTGTTTATAAAACTTTCTAAAATCACGAGCTTTAATAATATACTAAAATATTTAAAATTTTTTTTGTCTATTTGAATTTATTTGTGTATCATGGTTTTATCGATTGTATACCGATGTTTTGGAATCGTACATAGTTGATCCAAAGCAATAACCAATGTTCAACGAGAAAGGCAAGCACCCTCCTTTGACCATATTAATCCATATTTCAATGTTATGTATTTTGTTTGCTCAAAATATTATGTATGCTTAATTTGAGTAAATTGCTATGTTATTGTTTAATATTTAGTTATCGCCAGTTGTTGCATTGAATCTGCCTTTAAAAGTTGACACCCTTACTGTCGTCACCCTAGGAGTATTATCCACTATTGGTGATAATATTTGTGAAATTTTAGAATAGTATAGGAGGCTTGTGCTTAGTCGTGCTTAGGTTAATAATGGCACAAATGGTGGGATTCGGTAAAACAAAGTTTTGGATACCATGGGAAAGTGTTTTTTTTTTTGCAAAATTTGGACGGATATCTTACCTTTGGTATTCTGGATTAAAATGTGAAAATAAAATGGTTTTGGACTTGGGCGAGTTGTTTGTTGAGACCGGTGTAGTTTGCACGAGAACTCGGTTTGTGTTGGTCTCGCTTGGGCAATTAAGGACAGAACTTTGATGGCATTGACCCTAGCATTTTCAGCGCAACCACATGTTCAGAATGGGTTAGACCTGGCCAAGTAATTTACCGAGTCTGAGTATTAATCCCGCAGGCTGTAGTTGGTAGGCGTTATGTGGGTTGTGCAAACAATGGTAAAAGACATCCATGTGTGTAGCCCACTTGCATTAGACGATTACAAGTGACATCCATGTCCATGCAAGTGTTACCAAAACAATTGTGAGCTCTCTTGATGATTGTAAACAATGTTCATATCTTGAGGAGTTAGCTCACAGGGCGGGCTAATGTAAGGGTGTGGTACTGTAAAGAGTTTGTTGTGATCTACTTCGTCGCACGCCCAAGGAAGCATGTCATGTCTGACTGTATAAGTGGATCACATCGTGTGGGTAGAGTTGTACATCTATGCAAAGTGAGATCTTAAATCTATTCAGATAGTTATGTCCCCGGTCATAGACATCGCTCGGTGATACCACATTTTGTTAGATTTTCTAGTTTTCTCTAAAAATAGTTATATTGGGAATTGGTATGGATGGTAGATATCCATGCTCTAAAGATTTTGACAAAGGACCGACAAAAGTAATGTGATGGCAAAGGACAGTCACGGATCACAACTACTATATGCTCATATGTTATTTCGTATTAAAGACAAATGGCTTTATAAAGTTGCTCTTTAAAGGGTAATATCTCTGTTGCAAATAAAACTCTCTTTATGCAAAAGAAACTAGATAAGATGGACATCCTTTGATATAGCTTGCATATATTCATACATTTGATATAAAGTCTTGCGGAGTACATTCTTGTACTCACCATTACTTGTTGAACAATTGTTAGAGTAAAAAATTAAAGACCCTCGTTCAACTACTATTACGTCGTGGGAGTTGGAGATGATGTTAGTGCTGAATTCTAGGGCGTTAACCCAGTCGGTTGCCCAGGGGTTTTCACATACCACGTGGGTTATTTATCCTGAATTATCATTTATTTCTGCTGCAAGTACTCTTAATTGTGATATATCTGGCTGGTCAGCCCTATTGTGTAAAACTTAATCTTAATGGCCTTTGTTCAACTGCTCAATATTATGTGCTACTCTATTTTATTTACTCGTGTATGGATGTGATTCAACATTGTAAAATGTGTGTGCTAGCGAGAACTAGCACGGTATACACATAGGATTCAGAATTGAATCTCTGGGTTCGACATATATTGTAGATGAATAGGATTAAGATATTGTTATCTTTGGGAAATGTAAATATATAGTAGGTAAATAGGATTAAGATATTGTAAACTTTGAGATTTCCAATTAATATCATGCTACGAAATAGTAGATGAGTATGCTTCTTATCAAGTTACATGTTTGGACCTGTCGTTTCTTTCTTCTGGGTACCATGCATTTTTTTTGCTTGTTTAATTTCCTTCATGCATTTCAAGATGATGATGTGGCAATCAACATGGCAGCTGATGTGGCGAGAACCGCCCATGATACCAGTCTAAACGGTATTGGAGATAAGGGACAAAAATTAGACTTCGAAAAGAGTTGAGGGAACACATATATATGAACTTTTTCCATTTTGTTCAAGGACTACATATGGACTTTTTCCACAAAATTTCATCTATAAATGTAAGTGCATCTAAAAAGGTTGAAAAGTTTGACTTGAGTTACAAAGGGCGGTTACCCTTCCAAACCTTTATACATATTAATTGTTGGAAGCCCTATAATCCTTTGAGGAAAAAATAGTTTGCAAATTCTTTAATTAACCAGACAAAAGTAAAAAGATCTAATTCCTCAACTAATGGACCATCATATTATAATGGCTTAGAAATTAGGCCTACAAGTTTGATAATTCAATTCATATATATATATATATAAAGCGAAAGGCAAAATTGGCCACATGATACCGTTATTATGTGGCATTTGCTTTGGTACACTGAAAATTTGTGCATGTGTTGAAACACATTGCAAAAATATTTTGCTCTAGGACACCATGCCCATCATAATATCATTTTAGGGTGAGCCAGGAGAGAGTACGCTGACAAAATTTGCATTATACCCTTTAGGTCAGAGCCATTTCATGTAGCGCTCAGCGTCCATCAAACCACCTTAGTCACCCATTCCCTCTCACCCGCATCGACCATTGAGTCTGTGCTATTCGGTTCGACCAGATCTGGATATACATGGGAATTTTCGGTGTGTTTCAGCATATACATGAATTATCACCATCAAATAGCAAATGCCATAATATTATGGTGTCCTATAGCCAATTTTGCCAAAGCTAAAATGTACTCAAATGTAGTTCTAATTTTTTTTTCAGAATATATATATATCCATCAAAGTTTCAAAATAACATTGAAATTAATATGAAATTAAATTAGTAATATATAAATTCATATCCGAAAATGATTATAAAATGGAGTCAACTTAAATACTGAAACGACATAAATTGATGATTAAACTTAAATTGGACAATTATATACATTAGAAATTAAGAAATACGACTAAAATATTAGGTGCAATTATAGTCCCCCATATTAATCCTAGGAGGAAAAATTCCTACAGATTTGTATATTAATATGAAGAAAATAACTGCAAATTCTCTAATAGATCCACCCAATGGTCTTACCTCATAATGGCTTAGAAATCTAGACTACAAGTTCGATATTCCAATCAAGAACCCACATGTCATGTTTGAAATAAAAAATTGAATTGAACATGAATAAGTACAAACTAAAATATAATGATATTCTGGACTAAAATAAATTCATTTAGGAAGTATTTGAATTGAACTTGAATAAGTAAAAAACTAAATATATTGAATTTCTCATTTTTTTAACAAATAAAAATCGAAGTCAAATAAGTTTGAAATATATGAACTAAAATTTGTCAAAAAAAAAATTAAATATAATTATTTTTTATTTGAAGAAAGTTGTAATTATATAAAGTAAAAAACTTCAAGTAATAAATCGAAAACAAAATGGAATTCGGAATTAATTTTTGAACACACATTAACTTATGTTTGTAAAAATAAATTTAATCATAATTATATTAAGTCAAAAAATAAATTAAATATCCTCATAAAAATTAATCTTTCGCTAATTTATTGAATTAAAAATTGAATTAATATATATAAGAGTAAATTTCTTAAAATATCACGTGCTCTCTCTAAAGACTCGTAAAACCACACTGTTTCACAAAAAAAAAATCGAAGGAACTGCACATAGTTTGCCAAAATGTATTAGAAAATCTAATACTTTCTGAACCAACAGGTTATGACAACATGGGCCCTCCTACAATAGAAACAAGACACAGCCCGCCAGATGATGTGTGTGGTTCATCTGGCAACCAAACTAGATTTGTGGCTTTTGTGACTGGGCACATACTGTCATTACTTGTTGGCTTGGAAAAGATTCTGATTTCTGAAACATTTATGCAAACTATATATGCAGTTTCCTGAATGTTTTCTTTTAAAAACAGCACTCAAGATCCATCGATTAATGTGCTTAACGAACTAGTGTAGTTGCTAATGTGTGCAGTTTAATTTGTTTTTATCGGATGTCTAGAAAGCACGAAATGGCATTACGAGTTCTCCACGGAACGGCCGAAGCCCGGATACTTGGAAGGCTAGTACCTTGCATGGTTGTGACACAATATTCCGTCTAATCAAGACTGTACGTACTGAAATTTGCCAAACAACAGAAGAACGAGCGCCCTGATTGGTGAAGAGAAGAGAAAATGCGCTAGATAGAGGGTACCTTGAATTTCACCATGATGCCTTTATTGAAAGACGGCCTTGAACGAAAATGGCAGTAGATCTAACCCATCAAGTATCAGCCGAAAATTAACCCCTGCAATTCCTGCACACAGCATGTCATGTTTGTTCGTCGACAATGGCAAACCAACACATAAATTTTGTCGACAGAAGAGAGTCGGCAAAATGCAGATCAAATTAGCAACTGAATTGTTTCTCGTACCTCGTCAATTAGCAGCCCAACAGCCAAGCGGAAGAGAGAGAGAGAGAGTTCCCAGGAGACCACTTGAGCTGTTCAGATGAAATCTCTGTGTGGTATCAATGCCTTGGAATTGAGCTGCCTCTACACTTTTGCCGTTGCTTTGGCCGTTGTTGCTTTACTTTCTCTAAAGCATAAGCGTGCACGAATGATTATTTGCTTGTGGCTGGAGTTAAAGAATACCGGTCGCTTGTTCACTCAAAAAAAAAGTTGATTCGTTAAGAAGTAAAGGCAAGGCAGCAAGCATCTTGTGTTTCAGTGCTGCGCGCGCGAGGTGAGATTGCTGAAACAACCTTGTTTTGAGTGTTGCTGCTACACATTACGTATGGACTACCTATCATTCTACCACTGATCTTTAATTAGATGCAAGACTTATCTACAAACAATTAAATATACCTCCTTTCAAGAATGACTATAAAATCCCACAATAATCCTTAAATCAGAAGAAAGCAAAATTCTTTGAAATTATATCATTAATCGATAGAAAAAAAAGAAAGATCTCACACGTCTATTAGATAGCCCACATATAATTATAATGGTGAGGATATCTACAAACTACTGGTGAGATTAAAGGTCCCTATTTCAATTAAGAGGACTAGAAAATCCTACGATAAACCTTAAATTAGGAAAAAAAATTCTTAGAAATATAACGGTGAGGATGTCTCGTACCTATTGCTATATGTACCAATCACGTTAGTAGAGACCAAGCTATCGTTTCCAAAATCAAAGTTCCAAACAGTCACCGAACTCTCCTAATTAGACTATCAATCGAGTCTGACTCTTCTAATGGAGCTATTGATGTATCCGATTCCAACAATAATCAAACTATTGTTGTATCCGAATAAAAAAGAAAGAAAAGAAAAACATGACACCTCTATACTCTGTTTGCCCACCAATTCAAATCCCTGTTGAAAAAATAGCTTTTACCATCAAATTGATTTCAGCTGATCAGATTTGATGTCGAGCACACTTTGTACATCAACTCGATCAGTGAGCTTAATTAGCACAGGATTTACGACATACTAAAGAGAGCTTAATTAGTACTAGCTTAATTAGCACAGGATTTACGACATACGAATGTTGAAACTCGAACAACGTATGGCTATTCATATTAACAAGCCTTGGGGCATCACATGCTGTTGAACACATGAAGATGGAAACAAAGATTTATGACATGCATAGAGGGAGCATGAAGTAGCAGCATAGTACAAGAGACCAAAGGCCTAAAAAGAAAGTACAAGTATTAGATGTATACAATACTCCCTCCATCTCCACGAACTAAGGAGACGTCAAAAAGATTAGATTACCCCTAAATATTATGTCCAAGTACTATATCCAATGCATGTATATAGAGAATACAAAGTAAAGCTAGATATTTATGAAGGGTACAAAGGGAAGAACACACTTATTTTGTATTGGAATATGAAATACGTACGCTATATATTTGTGGATAGGACCATTCAAAAAATACGCCCTATATTTTTGGACGGAGGTAATAATAGAAAGAAGCAAATGTACATTGAACCTTTGAAAGGCTAAAGTGAGCTTAATTAGCGGAGGATTTACGATACACTAAAGAGAGCCTATGTAACATCCTTTTCAGCGGTATTCAATAAATTAAAATTTTGGTTTTAATTTCAAAAGCTCCCCAAAATGTAAATCTCAATCTCCAAATTTCAAAACTCAGTTTTTGCCTTGGTTTCAATTCTCAAAATTTTGGCAAATTTAAAAAATCTCTCTCTCTTCCCTCTCCCCCCTCTCTCTTTCTCCCGTCCGGCCCACTTCCCCGGGCCGACTACCTCGGCCGGCCCCCTTTTCTTCCCCAGCCCACTTGCCTTTCCCCTCCGCCGGCATGCTCTTCCCCCTATTTTCTTTCACCCGGCTCGGCCGTACCCTCCCCCTATCTCTTTTCTCTCCCATCTCCCGGATTCTCCGCCGCCCCTTTTCCCCCAGTCATCCGCCGCCCCTCCCCTTTTCTCCCGCGCTGCCCGGTCCCTCCGGCCCCGCTCCTGCTCGGTAGCCCGGTCTCCTTCCCTCTCCCCCGGATCCGCTTACGCCTGCCGCGCTAAAGCTCCGCCCACGCTGCTCTGCGCCTCCCTGCGCCGCCCGCGCCACTCTACCGCCCGGTCCCCTCCCCGCTTTTCCGCCGCTTCCACCGTCCTTCTTCCCCTCCCCCAGCTATCAAAGCCATGCCCCTCCCCCTCTGCCTTCCCCCTCCTCGCGGTGCCTCTCCTCCCCTTGTCTCTGCGAGAGCCGAAGGCCTGTGTGCCGTTGTCGTCTTCTCCCCCTCCGACGCCCTCCGGCCTATTCCTCGCTGCTGGAGCACCGCCCCGCCGCCCTCAACCATCTCCACCCGACGGCCGAGCTCCCCCGCCGCCATTGCTCACCGCCGCCGAGCGCCTTCCCCCGCACCGCCCCGACTCCTATCGCCGGCCCGCTCCGCCGCTCCACTGCCCCCGCCGACCGCACGGTGAGCTTCCCCGCGCCGCCCTAGTGCTTGTAGCCACTTCCCCTTCCTCTCCCCTCCCTCTGGTCACCATCGCAACCGCTCGGCTCTGCGCCCGTGCTCTCCGATCGCCGCTGCCTCCTCTCTGGTGCAGCCCCGGCCGTGCCACCACCTTCCTCTGGCTTCCCCTCCACACCAGCGTCCCATTTTGGGTATCCCCGCCATCCCTTCGGCCGCCGCCGATAGGCCGCCACCGTCTCCTCCCCTGGCTCCTCTACTGCTGCTCTCTCTGTCTCTCTCTGTTGGACCGAAACGACGACTTGAGGGGGGTGAATAGGAGCACGATCTCTTTTTCACAAAGATTTTATTTAACACGATTTTCACTCCGATAGCTATGAGAGCTATGAAGATCAATATCCAAGCACAGTAGAAGTCTTGTATTGAATCCAATCTAAACCCCAGAGCAAAATAACCAAAATCAACGAAAGCTCAATTTCCAAGTGTTGGGCGGTCTGACCTCTATGTCAATGGCGGTCGGACCGGTCACCTTGAGCGGTTGGACTGGTCACCTTGGGAGGTTTGACCTCCTGCATGATGAACAGTGAAATCAGCCCGAAAAACGAAATTACAAATAGGTCTAACTTTTGATCTGTAACTCCAAACTCAATGAAACTTGTAACACACCTTCTCTAGGATATCAGAAACCTATTCAAATCAAAGATCGTGAATATCCTTGGAAAAGTTATGACCTTTTTTGTTTGAGAGGGGATGGTTGAGAACCGAGTCAAAACAAAAACTATATCCAAAAACTTGCTCGTGGGTTAAAGATTATCAAGATGATCCTAGATGAGTTTCCACATGTCACAGCAAGCAAGACTGGGGGCAGAATCCAAAAGAAAACTTGGGAAACAAAGAAAGCCCTAAAATCACAAAATAGAGAGCAAGAACGAAAAGAGACTCATCTCAAGAGAACTTGCATAGATTGATTTGTAATTGTTGCTGGTTTACAACCACTCCATCAAGGAGGATAAAACTCAATACATGAGCACACAATCAATCTCCTCTCTAGAATCCTAACCTCTCCACTCCCTAATCTCAAAAGCAAACTAGGGTTTCAAAATAAGCAAAAGGATTGAGGAGGTGCTACAGCACCCTCTCATATTTATAGTGGAGGCTAACCTTCCAGAAGAGTTTCCTATTAGACACCCGTTAAGCCCACACACAAACCCATGAATTTTCTGTTTTAGATGCAAGAACTAAGAACCCTAAACTAACGATTAAGCGACGCAAAGGAAAAATACGAGAAGTAATCTAGACAACGACCAACTAGACAATAATTAGAACTAAAAATCAGCAACTAGACACGACAATCCAACCAAAGATTCAACAAGCAAACTGAAAAAAAATTGCAAAGGCTCAAAGGGCTCGGTATGGATGATAAATGCGAATTTTTTTCTTTTGGCAATTTTATGGACCCTAGGTATGAAAAACGAATCTACTGCTAGAAAACTGGAAACTCTCACCGATGAACTGTAGCTCTGATACCACTTGATGAAGACGGGGTGCCCGATCTTTCGATGATATTGATAAATATCGATTTTTGTGGAGGCGACTCTTGCGATCCGACTACAACCGTACGACGACGCTTGCACCTTAGCAATCATTGAACCAACTCCGAGATGTTATTGACCTGCTGGAAGCACGATCAACCTAACCACGAAGGTCTATTCCTGCATGCAATCGAAGAACACGCAAGAACAAAATAAAACACAATCTGATGTATTGCAAATATTTATGAATTATGCTAAGGTGGGATTCTGAAGGCTGTCTTAACAGGTGGTCGTCCAACACAACTGAAGAACAGAAGTTTGCACAGGGGCTAAACCTTAACTCAACGAAATCCCCTAGAAAATAGACGGGTGCGACCTCCTTATATAGGAAATGGGAAGCCGCACATAGCTAACAAAATAGGGGGTGAGACTGTTCATGCACTATTCATGGTGAACAGTATGGGCTCCATTAGGTGGCCCGCTAGCGTATGGTCCAATTCTGGTACGATTACAAGGCCTAAATTGGCACAAATAGGTGATGTAGCATCTTCTTTTGATGACTTCGAAGTCCACAAAATGAATTTGGAGGTGAAGCCAGATCCATTGGAAATATCTCGGAATAAGCTTTCTAACAAGCCCAAGAACACCCGAATCGGACTCTGTTTGCAAAAGTTATAGCCTTTTTACTACGGACCTGTTGGGCTGTCACAGTGCCAGATTGTTTTGGAGATTCTGACCTGCACAAAATGAATTTGGGGGTGGGGTTGGATCCGTTCGAAATATGACGAGATAATCTTTCCATCAAGTACTTTTGGACCTCCAACAGACTCTGTATGTGAAAGTATGCATGTTTGAAGTCGGTATTGTCTTTAGATGCCGAATTGGATTCCAAAATAGGTCCAGCTCGAACTCTTGCAAATCAACCACTCTCTGTCTTTTATTCCTGAAAATAACAACACATTTATTAGGCAATATCATATAGTTCATGTAATATAAAGGTACTCCTAAAAACGAGCTCACCTGATAATCTAAGTGAAGTGTACGAGCTCTTGTAATTGGAACAACGAGCATAGCAAATATGGTTGTATCCATAGGGGTCATGTTCTCATCAGATCGCTTCCTTGTATTGCTTGATTTAAAGCCCCAGAAAGTAGTTGAGCTCTCCCATCATACCCATCTCAAATTCACTGGACATGGTCTCAGAAAAACTGGAAACAAGAGCATGAGAAGAACCACTAAAGATAATATCATCTACATAAATCTGAACAAGCAGGAAGTCATTACCATACCTAAGAATGAATAGTCTTATCCACCTTACCCATCTCAAAATTATTCTTAAGCAGGAAGGTCTTAATGTTGGAAATATGCCCTAGAGGCAATCATAGAGATTATGATATTTTATTATGTGCATGATTTTGATAATATGTCATCATGTTCCTTGAATGAATCATTTGTTATAGATCAATAAGTATGTGACTTGTTGGTGGAACTATTTAACCTATATGATGTCATTCTAAATGTAACCTCTGTTAGGAGGTCACTGGTCGGAACACTAGTGGCTCTATGACTAGCACATGTATTGATCGATGACCTTATTTCATCGGTCATGGATATAGAGATATCGAATCAATAATGTGAGCACATGTTAGAGAACATGGGGTTGGATAGACCCATCGTTGAGATACTATTGAGATTGTTATGAATCTTTGTGTTATTAGTTGGTCTCAAGTAATTATGATGTATAATCCTTATACCTGAGATCAGCATAGTTCCCTACATGTGTAATAGCACTCTTAGGGGTTGCCAAACGTTACTCGTAACTGGGTAGTTATAAAGGTAGCTTTCGGGTATGCTATGATACATGCGGAGGGATGTGACTGGTCGATATGGGATTTGCCCCTCCTTGCTTAACAGGAGAGATGTTTCTGGGCCCCTCGTGGCGATCGGATAAAGAAAGTGCATAGCCATGCCACTAGTGGTCGAAGTATCGACCACATGAAGTTATCCGACACTCGATCGAGAAAGTTTTGAACAGTCCATGGATGACACATCATCTCACCTGGAGTTCAACCAGACATCATGAGGCAAAGGGAGAATGCATGAGTAGGTTGCTTAGTTTGATCAGTTACGGACTAGTCGTATGGAGATACGTGCTGTTCGTAGACTGGTCTGACGAAATCACAGAATGGTAAGGACCTGGTCGTAAGGAGTTACGAACTGGTTAGGACCTAATACGATCTGGTCGTATGGAGATACGAACTGATCGTAAGTGATGAGAACCTGATCATAGATCATATTACATCAAAGTTCGTCCGATATATTCTATGTGCATTTGGGAATCGTTTTGTGCTGCTAGGCACCGCTGACAACTGGTGGTCAGAAAAGAGTTTCCGAGTCATAACCGATTACACATGAACCTGTGGGGTTGCACACTTAAAGGGCAAGGATATGTTTTGGATGGTGATCTGAATTAGTATCGACCTCGAGTTCCTGATGGGCCTCAAGGTCGAGACCCATCTTGGATGCCTATATAAAGAGGGGCGGTGGCATGGGTGCAAGGATGCGAGAGGAAGATCTTTGGAAGAACTCCCGAACCCTAATAGCCACGTCTTCTCAACCACACTGTCGGTGCTAGCACTCCAGTGCGTGGTGATCCTGCCCCATACGTATGGATATCTCGGAGAAGTTGTTGCAAAGCATCAGCACTAGGACGATCCGCAACTCTTGACGTTCACCGGAGTCGGAGGAGAAGTCACGTGGCGAGTACGACCACTCAGAGAAGCAGGCGCGCGATGAGTATGACCACTCGAAGGAGGAGACGTGTCATGAGTACGACTACGACTACATCAACTCGCTACAACGGCTCTACTTCCGCTACGAGTCGGCGCATCTAGCAGTAATCTCGTGATCTATTACTTGCGGTGGTTCCTTAGTTGCACGGTAAATTTTTATTTGTGCTATTGTAGCCTTGCCGCGTTACCCTTCACTTAAGTCTATCATACCAGGCTTTAGGGGCTTGCTTAAGACCATACAAGGCTTTGGATAGCTTGAAAACATGATGTGGATACTTGGAATTCTCAAAGCCCGGGGGTTACCTAACATACACTTCCTCCTCTATATAACCATTCAGAAAAGCACTCTTAACATCCATCTGATGCAGCCTAAGACCCTTAGATGCAGCAAAAGCAAGCAGAATGAGAATGGCTTATAATCCAGCAACAGGAGCAAATGTTTTATCAAAGTCTAACACCTCAACTTGGCTAAAACCCTGAGCTACCAATCTAGCCTTGTTTCTAACCATAGAACCATCCTCACTTTGTTTATTTTTGAACACCCAACGGGTTCCTATCACATTATGACCACTAGGAGGTTCTACTAGGTTCCAGACCTTGTTCCTCTCAAAATTCTCTAACTCCTCATGCATGACATTAACCCAGCTCGAATCAGACAATGCATGTGATATATCGTGGGGTTCAAAAGAGGCAACAAAAGCAGAATGGGACTGGAGACTCGGATCATAATACCTGGAGCGAGTGACTCGCTAATGAAGCTGACCAATGATCTGATCCGTAGGATGACTCTTCTGAATGTGAAGTGGAGCGCCCGGGGGTGATAGCGTTTCTTCGACCTCCTCAGGTACTGGCGGTGATGAATATGCAGCAGGAGCCTCAAATGAAGGTGAAGTAATCGCAGCAGGTTCTTGAGCTGGAATATGCGCCTCAACAGTAGCAGGTGGAAGGCAAGTCTTAGCTTTGTCCTCATCTTCCTCCACAAAGATGCTCTCTGTCACCTGTGAATCACTTGAAACATCGGATCTAGCTCTAGGCCTAGTCTCATCAAAAGTGACATTGCATGTCTCCTTGACAATGTTAGTTTCAACATTAAAGACCCGAAAACCCCTCGAATGTGTAGGATAACCCAGAGATAAACCATCAAAAGTTCTTGATTCAAATTTATCTAGGTTTCCTGTCTTCAGAATGAAACACTTGGCTCCAAAAACTCAAAAATGAGAAACAGTGGGTTTTCTACCAAACCGAAACTCATAAGGAGTCTTGCCCAAAGAAGGTCTCAAGAAGACATAATTTGCAATATGGCAAGCTGTAGCAATAGCTTTGGCCCAAAACCTCCTCGGTGTACTATACTCATCTAGCATCATCCTAGCCATCTCGACTAAGGTCCTGCTCTTCCTTTCTACCACGCTATTTTGTTGGGGGACGTGAGGAGAAGAGAACTGATGCTCAACACAAAAAGAGGCAAATGAGGCATTCTTGAACTCTGTGCCATTGTCACTACAGATCGCTCTCAAGGCACTAGGAAGTTCAGAAGCCAAACGAAGAACAAGATCATGATAATGACTAAAGCTTCATCCTTCGAAGCAAGAAAGAATACCCAAGTGTATCTCGAAAAATCATTGACTCAAACAAGAATATATCATTTGCCACCGACTGAACGAACCCTAGCAGGACCAACAGTATCCATATGAAGCAACTGTCCTGGTCTGTCAGTCATGACCATAGTCACTGATGGTGTGAGGTAGTAACTTGCTTGCTATGCCTACAGGGCGCACATACAGCATCCTTGACAGCTTTGAGTTTGGGCAAACCTCTCATGAGATCAAGGTTGCTAACTTGCGTCAGATGATCAAAACTAATGTGCCCTAAACATCGGTACCAAAGCCAAAAATCAGAAGAAGATGCAAGCAAATATTCGAGATTTCTAGCAAGAGATTCAGAGAAATCAGCTCTAAAGATTCTACCAACTCTAGAAATCCCAAAAACGAGCTCACCAGCAGAATCGAGCACACGACAAGCATTTTTCTTAAATCTAGTCTCATAGCCATCATCAAGAAGCTGTGAGACAGAAAGCAAATTGTTCCTTAGCTTGTCCACAAGAGCGACGTCCTTCAGGATGAATTTGTCATTCACCCTGATCGATTCCGTCCCTTCAATCCGCCCTTGTGTATCATCTCCAAAGGTGATGAAGTCATCACCCGTCTCCCGCGTGAAGGAAGTGAACCATTTTGAATCTCCGGTCATGTGGCGTGAACACCCGGAGTCGACGAACCATGTGTTCTTCCCCCTTCCGCGGCGATCCTGAAAATCAAGGCACAGAAGAACGATGTGTCTCAATACTAGGGTTAGTTAAACACGACTTGGGAACTCAGTACTGAGACACACGTCTACGAGTAGTATACAAAGCAGAAGTGCTATCCTTGACTCTATTTAAAGTTCTATCATGAACAATGGTCACTCAGACATGGGATGCATCCTGTCTAGGAATATGATAATGCCGAGCATGTGAAACAAAACTCGACCAAATGTTCATCCTTCTTGCAATAGGTGCAATGGTACTTGATACCACTAGGAGAAGTACCATTTGACTTAACAGATAGTTGGGTAAAACCTGCATATTTAAAAATTATGTTTACAGGTTGGGTTTTGAATTAAACTAAGCCAGTTTCCAAGACTTGAGAGAATTTTGGCTTTGAATTGTCTTAGACAAAGTTGTGTCCTAACCCTTGCTTCTTGTAAGGAGTTTTAGATTTGTCCATAATCATGTTTAACTGTTTCTTACCTTTAGAGAATTTTTCTAAGGTATCCTTAAGTTAAACATTTTCTTTTTCAAGATTAAGACATGATTCACATGTTTTACCCTTAATGGCTCTAGCATATCTCTCCTTATATAAAGTAACTTCAAGCTTAAGGGTTTTGCATGAAATACAAGTAGCAGAATCAATTCTATCCTTAAGCTTAGCATACTTAGCCCTAACTACTTCTACTTTGTCTTTTACTTCATGTTTACGTTCAATGCAGAAAGAGCAAAGGCTAGAATCAACATTACTAGAAGGAATCAACTTGCTAGATTCTAAGTATTTTTCACAAGGAACAGATTTAACTTCAATTAGCTCAGTTGTAGCACATTCCAGTTGGTGTAAAGTGACATCATGAGTAGTTTGCAGTTTTGCAAGTTCAGAGTGTAACGCATGGCAGGATGAACATTCATCATCGTCAAGACTCTTAGCATTCACAAGTTCTAATTTCAGATTATCAATTTGTGACTCTAAATCCTTATTCCTAGCGATGGTAAACTCTAAAGCTTCATCCTGACTAATCAGTTGCTCATACACGGTATCACATCTAACAAATAGAACATCATAGGATAGAGGTACCGCATTGATGTCATCGACGTCGACGAAGTCGGCCATGAAGCACATGCCAGTGAAGTCCTTGGCCTTCCCTTTCTTCTTTTCTTAAGGGATATCCTCCTCTGTGTCATCTTCGCTCCCGGAGTCCACATCGCTCATGGATTGCTCTTCAAAAGCGGCAAGAACCTAGTGAGCGGCCTTCATAAGCTTGGCAGCATCAAATTTGAGCTTGTTCCTATGAGGCTTCCTCCAAACCGCCTTCACCTCCTTGTGGTTGCCCTTCTCTTTTAGCTTGGGGCAATTTGCTCGAATATGGTTGAGCTCTCCACACTCATAGCAAGTCACAGGGCTGCTTCTCTTTTTATTTATCACATTGTTATAGGCCCTTGTGAACTTTCTGGCTAGAAGGGCTAATTCAGCCTCAGGAATACTCTCAAGTTCCTCTTCCTAGATAGCAGATAAACAAGCAAGAGAAAATCCAGAAGAAGACTCAAAAAAATCATCAGAAGCTCTCTTGAGAGGATCTGCTACCAAAGCCATATTTTCCTTCTTGGGATGGTCAACTCTTTTAATTTCATGGGTCTTGAGTTTGCTATAAAGCAACTCCAAAGTAAGACTCGAAAGGTTGACGTTCTCCTCAATGGCGGTAGCCTTCATCTCCCACTCCTTGGTGTTGATTGCAGCCAAGAGATGGGTGGCATTCTCAGATTGAGTATATTCAATATCACCCGCTCTCAGCTGGCTGAGCACCTTGTTGAAGTGAGTAAAGACATCATCTATGCTCTCTCCAAGACGCATCTCGAACTTGTTATACTCTCACTTAAAGACCGTCTGACGCACTTGCTTGATCTGGGACGAACCTTCATGGTATGTTTCGAGGATGTTTCAGATCTCGTGCGCGGTCTCAAGGTGACAGATTCTATCATACTCATGTCTACCAAGTCCGGCATATAGGAGGTTCTTTGCCTTATGGTTGTTAGCCAAGAGGGCTGCTGAAGCCGGCGTAGCAACCTCGGGCAAAACGAGCGGAGCTCGAACAACCTCCCATATGGCTTGACCTTCGCTCTGAATATAGACACGCATGCGATTTTTCCAATAGGCATAGTCGAGCCCATCAAAGATACATAGCTTTGTGGAGTACTTCTCCATCGCCAAGTTCAGTGACCAGTTAAGATCAAGATTGAACTAACCGGGCTCTGATACCACTTGTTGGACCGAAATGACGACTAGAGGGGGTGAATAGGAGCACAGTCTCTTTTTCACAAAGATCGGATTTAACACAATTTTCACTCCGATAACTATGAGAGCTATGAAGATCAATATCCAAATACAGCAGAAGTTTTGTATTGAATGCAATCTAAACCCCATAGCAAAACAACCAAAATCAACAAAAGCTCGATCTCCAAGTGTTGGGCGGTCTGACCTCTATGTCAATGGCGGTCGGACCGGTCACCTTGGGCGGTCTGACAGGTCACCTTGGGCGGTTTGACCTCCAGCCTGATGAACAGTGAAATCAACCCAAAAAATGAAGTTGCAAATAGGTCTAACTTTTGATCTACAACTCCAAACTCGATGAAACTTGGAACACACCTTCTCTAGGATATCAAGAACCTATTCCAATCAAATATTGTGAAGATCCTTAGAAAATTTATGACCTTTTTCCATTTGAGAGGAGGATGGTTCAAAACCGATTCAAAACAAAAACTAGATCCAAAAACTTGCTCGTGGGTTAAAGATGATCCTAGATGAGTTCCCATATGTCACAGCAAGCAAGATTGGGGACAGAAACCAAAAGAAAACTTGGGAAACAAAGAAAGCCCTAAAATCACAAAATAGAGAGCAAGAACGAAAAGAGACTCATCTCAAGAGAACTTGCATAGATTGATTTGTGATTGTTGCTGGTTTACAGCCACTCCATCAAGGAGGATAAAACTCAATACATGAGCACACAATCAATCTCCTCTCTAGAATCCTAACCTCTCCACTCCTTAATCTCAAAAGCAAACTAGGATTTCAAAATAAGCAAAAGGGATTGAGGAGGTGCTACAGCACCCTCTCATATTTATAGTGGAGGCTAACCTTCTAGAAGAGTTTCCTATTGGGCACCCGTTAAGCCCACACACAAACGGGTTTAACTCACGTACGCATTTTAAAGCGCCATCTTCATCTTCTCTTGACCTAAACCGCTTCTCCTTGCGTCGTCTTGCGCCGCGGTTTAGCCTAAAGCAATCAAGGCGGTATTTTAGTAATATTACCAAAATACCCCTTCTCGATCCTTCTCCAAAGAACGAGTCCAATCTTCATGAAGCAGTTCCATACTTCGCCACTTGTAGGTTGATCAACGGCTCTCATCATGTCGGCAAGTCTCTCCCATCCGGCTCCCACCGAAACCACCATGGCACTTGTAGCCCCGCGCCGCTTGATGCAACCCGTCGCACCGAACTCCCCGTTCGGTAATCCTTGTCCATTTTGTGCCATGCTTGAATTCATAGACTCCATCCAGCATCGTCGATCGTTTTGAACCACAGCTCTCCAAGCCTAGTCCCGATCATCCTCGCCGTTGACCGTTGCTGACCTCCAAGCAACCTGCACAACTGTAGGACCGGAAAGGCGACTAGGGGGGGTGAATAGGCGCTTTCAAAACTTTCTCGCCTAAATCAAAACCAACACGTACTTTACTCCTTTAGCTATGAGAGCTAAGAAGTTCAGTGAGCACACAACGGAAGCCTTGTGTTGAATTTGATAAGCCCCTCAAGCACACGACACAAAAGGAGAAAAGAACTCAATGTTCTTCATCGACACGGCGGTCCGACCGCTACCACGGCGGTCGGACCGACGGTCAAGGAGCGGTCCGACCGCAACTAACTAGCGGTCGGACGGTGGACAGCAGTTCGACCCGCCAACCCGGTGATGCGAATACAGGCGGTCGAACCGCCGTTGTAAGGTTGGTCGGACCGGTAGAGTCGAAGATGAAAAACTCCACCCAAATCCAAAACGAAATTTGATCCAACTTTTGATTCAACCAATAAAACTTGACCAAATTTCTAGCACACCTCCCTAATGATATTAGAGACCTATTTCTAGCGACGATCCGTCGATCCACTTGCAGAATCGATCTCTTGAGATTTTAACAAAGAGGTGCTCAAACCCTAGAAATGAGAAAACTTGATTCAAGACTTGCTTGTGGGGTTTGATGATCTAGATGACTCTAGGAGTAATCCCACACATCAAAGCAAGGTAAAGTAGGCCAAGAGACCAAGCATGAACTTTTGAATCAAGGAAGCACCAAAACATCCAAAAGAGAGAAGAACACAAAGGAGCAATTGATCTTTCAATTAAGCATCACAAGATTGTTCATACACAATAGATGCTTACAAAGCCTCTCCACAAGGAGGGCAAGAGCTCAACAAGGAGCACACTCCAAACCCTAGTTTTCCTCTCCTCTCCTCCAAACCCTAGAAAAGGAAGAAGGGGCTAAATGAATGCTTGCTTAGGTTTTCCACCTCTCCCTTCCTATTTATACTAGAGAGCTAGGGTTTCCCTTTTGGGTCTCTTACACATGGGACCCACACACAAATAACTCTTGAAGCAATCGCCGCTTCACCGTGTAGGTTGATCAACGGTTCTCATCGGCGCCAAGCCTCTCTTGTCCGAATCCCATCGAACCTCCCGAGACTCGCACCGATATCCGCACCGCCGATCCAACCAATGCTTGAACCGCCTGCTCGATCCATCTTGTCCATTCGCACCATGCTTGAGTCACACGACCCACCCGGTATCCCCGATCGTTACGGACCTCGGCTCTCCAAGCGTAGTCCCGATCCACTCACCGCTGACGTCGTTGACTGCAAGCCACCGCGCAAACAATAGACAAACAAACCGTTTCCGGAACAAGTTCTTCACAACTTGACCCACGCCGCCCGCAATGCAATATACATCAATAAAGCATTGAAGTTCATAAAATCACACACTCGTAACAAACTCAATGCAACACTTGGCTCACCTCCAGTGATCGCCGGTCCGACCGCCACGTGGCGGTCCGACCGATTCATCGGTCGGACCGCTCCCACAACGGCGGTCGGACGGTCCAAAGGACTTAGCCAAAATTCAAGCGAAATTCAAACCTTCCGAAATTTCAATCGAATAGAACTTTTGATGGGAGCTCAAAAATGATGGGACCACATCCGGGAGACTCCTCACTTGCCTACACAACCTATTTTTGGCCCACCCAAAACCTAACTTTTAAATAAGCGGTCGGACCGCCACCATGGCCGGTCGGATCGCTTCCAAGCGATTCGACCGCCAAGACAACCGATCGACGCCGCGGGGCTCGACGAATTTTGGAGCAAACCCGAAAACGCGAGATTTTGCAAACCAATAACGCCATTGCCAATTGACTCATCATCCTGAGATCGTGCACATATCCTCACGATATCCACAATCTCCCCCTTGATGAACACATTGGCAATTTTCAAGAAAATGTGGTTTTTCAAAATGAAAAGTAAAAATACGCCGTTTTCGCATAAAGGCACAACTTGATCCATAAGCAGCAAAAAGCCTAGGAACCACCAAAAGTGGCTTCGTAATAGTGTAAGCAAGTGAGATAAGGCATTGAAAGCACAGAAGAATTCAAATTCCAGAAAGTAGCCAAAAATCTCACTAAGGTCCATTTGAAAGACAAAATGTTCTAATTGACCTTTGATCATTGTGAGTATTCTTCAATTGCAAATCAAATAAGATAAGACAATGAAATCCAGAAACTCAACTCACCATGATCACAGATTTTCAAAAGGTTCAAAATTTTTATTTTATGAAGTTCTTTTATATTAAACCTTGAGTATGAAACCAAAAGCTCCAACAACATTAACATCATTTTCTTCACATCTTTCTCCCCCTTTGACAATGAATTCATCAAGATGCATGAAAAAGAAGGAGCAAGAAGGAATGACTTTATTTTTGAACTTTAGTGAAAAGGAGCAATGACCATTATACATATAGACAGTACAAGTATTATACCAAGCCATATAAGGAGAAGACGCTATATTCAATCATGGCAAAACGTGTACTGCAAAGCTAAAACCAAGATAGCAGAAATCTGAGATTAACAGAATTGAAATCATGAAAGGTTGCTCAAAATCATAGATCCACTCAAAGCAACCAAAAATGAGTCAAGCCATGTCTATAAGTAAAAAGAGACTCAAAACAAGAATTGAGGCATTTTGAGCATTACGAAAATTCTTTTGAAGCAAAAGCTCAAGCACTTAGCCCTTTTTGGGCAATTTCTCTTTTTCTTTCTCCCCCTTTTTGCTGTGCTAGATCTCAAGCCTTGCCGCGACCATCTCAAGCGATAAGCTTAAAAGAATGATCTAGGTCATCCAAAACTCCCCCTGAGTTCATGCCTAGTGCAATGGCAAGCCGTCTCATGAGAAAGGATTGGTGAGATCAGTTTTTTTCGCACAGAAAATCTCATTTTTCATTTGCTTGACTTAATAAGATAAAAAGCTCATTTTTCAACTCAAAATAAGTTCAAGACTCACTTCAACTTGTAAGACATGGCGAGAATCATAAGTGGATCACTAGAGCAAAACTAGTCACAAAATCCAACAAGACATGATTTGATTCATAATTTCTCACAGATATAAAGCTAGCAAGTCAAAAGCTAAGCCACACACGAAGAGCCATAAAAGAGGTCTAGCAGACTATCACTCGATATGACAAGGTATAGAATATGAGAACAAGTCATACAAGGATAATAATCAAAGCTCCACTGATTTTGTTACACAATGCAAGACAAATGAAATGAAACATGCATTATGATACAATGAATGCAAAAAGAGCAACTTCCCCCTCAAAACAGCCCAATAGGACTAATAACTCCTAACTCTCCCCGCAAAGCAGCAAAACGAGAAGAATCAAGAGCCTTAGTGAAAATATCGCAAGTCGTTGCTCGACTCTACAAAATGAAGCACAACATCACCTTTCTCAACATGATCTCTCGAAAATGAAATCGAATATCAATGTGTTTAGTCCCGAATGTTGCAATTGGTTTTTGGCAATATTAATTGCGTATGTTGTCACGTAAAAGAGGAACACTTCCCAAAGATAACCCATAGTCCCGGCGTGGATAAAATCCAGAGAACACGAGAGCGACCATCGGCGGCTACATACTCGACCTCAGATCAGGCAATGTAAGACCGATTTCTAGAAGACCAAGAAACAAGAGATGTGCCCAAGAAATGACAAGTGCGGAAGTACTCTTCCTATCAACTCTACACCGTGAAATCGGCATCGTAAAATGCTCGAATTGAAAGAGCCAAGAAGAAGAATACGAGTCCAAAATCAAGCGTATCTTGAAGATACCAAGATGCGCGTCTGACTTGACGATGAGAAGCACGAGGAAGCTCGAAATCGAGCGCACGGACATACGGCGAATTGTATGTCCTACTCGTACGTCGTAAGATAGAGGAGGAGCCAATCATATCTGCGGTACTCTTACGGTCCACGGACTCTCCATCCTCATCGTGGTCCAAAGACGGTGGTTGTTGCAATGGGAGTAGACATTGGCCTCTCGCTTCCCATATTGAAGCGCCAAGAAGGTCCTTTGTATACTTACTCGGTGGACGAAGGTGCCTTCTTTGGTTGCTTGATTTGAAGACCAAGGAAGAATGTCGCTCTCCCATCATGCTCATCTCGAATTCACTTTGCTCATAGAATCGAAAATCTAGACACCAAAGCATGAGAGGAACCACCAAAATAATATCATCCACATATATTTGAACCAACAAGAAATCACCGCCATGCACGAGAGTGAACAAGGTTTTATCAACCATTCCCATTTTGAAATCATTTTCAAGCAAGAAACTCTTAAGCTGTCATACCAAGCTCTAGGAGCTTGTTTCAATCCATCTGAGGCTTTAGAGAGTTTAAAAACATGGTTTGGGAATTTTTGATTTTCAAACCTGGAGGTTGCTTGACAAAGACCTCTTCTTCTATGAAGCCATTCAAGAAGGCACTTTTAACATCCATTTGAAAAAGCTTGAAACCCTTGGATGTTGCAAATGCTAAAAGAATGCGAATGGCTTCCAATCTAGCTCTTTGGAGCAAAGGTCTCCTCAAAGTCTAAGCCCTCTACACAGGAATAACCTTGAGCAACAAGTCTAGCTTTATTGCGAACAACCAATCCATCCTCACTTTGCTTATTTTTAAACACCCATTTTGTTCCAATAACATGAGAATCGGAAGGTCGCTCAACTAAAAACCGGACTTTGTTTCTTTCAAAATTTTCAAGCTCTTCATGCATGGCATTGACCCAAGAGGCATCGATAAAGCATGGGTGATATCTCGGGGTTCAAAAGAAGCAACAAAAGCGAGAATGTGCATGGGAATCGGGAGATATAAACACAGAGCGAGTGACTCGCTCTTGAAGATCCCCAATCATCCGCTCGGTGGATGTTGTCATTTGTATGCGAAGTGGTGCTCTGGTGCAGACGTGGCCTCTACCTCATGAGTTGTGGAGGTAGGAGCAGAGCCACTCGGATCGTCGGTGGGGATAGGAGGCGTTTGCTCGGTGACATCAAGTAGTAGTAGCAGGCTCTCCACCCTCTCGGAGGTAGCAGGAAGATGGTTTGGGTCTTCATCCTCGAATCATCATCGACGAAGATGCTTTCTTGAGTTTGTAAACCTGCACCAAGCATCGGGTCTAGTACGGGACTAGCCTCATCAAAAGTGACTTCAAGTCTCAACAATTTTGTTAGTATCAACATTAAAAACACGATAGCCACGAGAATGAGCGGGATATCCAAGAAATATGCCATCAAAACATCTAGACTCAAATTTATCAAGATTGCCATGTTTAAGAATGAAGCACTTGCAACCAAAAATCTTGAAATGAGAGACCTTTGGAGAATGACCAAATCTAAGCTCATAAGAAGTCTTCCCAACCACAGATCTCAAGAAAACCCTATTGGAGATATAACAAGCGAGAGAGATCGCCTCATTAAAATCTCCTAGGAGTAGAATGCTCATCTAGCATGGTCAGAGCCATCTCTACAAGGGTTCTGTTCTTCCTTTCTACAACACCATTCTGCTGAGGAACTCTAGGAGAAGAAAGCGATGCTCAATTCCCTATCGGTAGCAGAAGGTAGAAAAAGAAGAGTTCTTGAACTCGTCCCATTATCACTCCTAATGGCTCTCAAAGCTCGGGTATATCAACAACAATTCTAAGGACCAAATCTTTAAAGAATCCAAATGCTTCGTCCTTAGAAGTAAGAAAATAAACCCATGAATACGGAGTAATCATCCACAACCACCAGCACATACCATTTCCCACCAGCTGACTGAACTCTAGAAGGACCAACTGTATCTAAGTGAAGAAGCTGTCCTGGTCCATCAGTCATTACCAAAGTAAGAGGTGGGTGGGAAGCAGACACCATCTTACCATGTCTACAGGGTGAGCACACAAGATCTCTGACAGCCTTCAGCCTAGGCAAACCTCTAATCAAGTCCTTGCAAGCGACTCTAGACAAATGATCAAAACCTATATGCCCAAGTCTACGATGCCACAAAACAAGGTCATGAGAATCGGAGGCTACAAGACACCTAGGACTAGAAGCGGAAGAAATCTTTGAAATTTGCACGTAAAATCTTCTCAAACACGGAGATCTCAAAACAAGCTCACTGAGGAATCTAGAACTCTGCACTCACCTCTCTTAAACCTCACTTCTAGACCCTCATCAAGCAGCTGAGAAATAGATAGAAGATTATACCTCAGCTTACTCACCAAAGCGGCGTCTTTTAGCATGAACTTGTCGTTGACGCCAAGACAAAGTGCCCTTTGCGATCCACGGTCCGGTAGAAGCATCCCCAAATGTAATCAATTCATTGCGGATGCACGTGTGAGGAGGAGAACCATCTAGAATCTCGGTCATATGTCGAGAACACCCGAGTCAACAAGCCACTTGTCCTCCTTCCTCGCACGACGGACCTAAAAGGCACAATCGAGAAAACATCCGTGCCTCGATCTTGGGGTTAGTGATAAATGAGCGAGGAATCCAAGATCGAGAAGCACGATGTCCGGGAACAGCGAGAGAAATAGTGAAACATGATCAGAATAAAATCATAAGAATGCACATGAGAACCACCTAGACCTCTCCAAACGATCTACCAAAAGATCGATACTCCCCTGTCTAGGTGCTACCGGTGTCTCTCCTCACGATGTCCTAATCCAACATCTTGCCTAGACCCACCAAAAGAGTCTACAAAGTTCTCTACAAATCTAGGCCTATGTGTGGTGCGATAAACAGGCTGCCTAGCTCTAGAGACTACATCTGGAGAAGGGACTCCTCTAATGGATCTTAGGACGCTCATCCTCTCTTTTCTCTCAAGTTTTGCTCTCCAGAAGCAGAACTCAACAGTATGGCCTTCTTTCTTGCAGAAGGTGCAATGGTCTTGGACCTTTTGAGGGTGCATGCATGAATGAGTGAAAGCACCTTTCTTGCCAGAAAGAGTTTGAGCAAAACCACCGGATTTGAAAACAACCCCGGATGGCTTAGGAGGTTCTAGCTCAAACAAACCATTCTTCACAACTCTAGCAATCTTAGGTGGGTTTTTCTTGGAATGCTCTAGGGGGTTGAAACCTAGACCGCTATTTTCACGCTCACCTTGGATTGATCAAGAATCATGTTGAGTTTCTTTTTCCCACTTGAAAATTTCTCAAGAGTCACCTTGAGGTAATCATTCTCTTTCACTAACTCCTCACATCTAGCACACTTGCTAGACTTGATTACCTCATTGCGCTTACTCTTAAGAAGGGCCACTTCCACTTTGAAGGCCTCACAAGACACACAATAGGATTCTGAATCCTACTCAAGCTGCTCCTTAAACTTGACTCTAAACGCCTCTTGTATCGACTAACCATGGTTTCAACTTGACATTCAAAACACAAGAGTTAGAATCAATAACCTTTTAGAAGCGATAAAGACATGGATCTTTCAATTTTAGCCTTTTCTTCCAGGGTCTTGTTTAAGGCTTCAATCTCAATTGTAAGCTTGGGACAATTTTCACAAGATGCAACTCTAGAGTAAATCAATGTTTCTGTCATCTCTTGCATCTTAATCCTATTATCCTTACAATGGGAGCATGTGTGACTAGCATCAAACTTTTGCAATTCTTTTAAGGAACTATCCAATTTTAATTCTAGCAAAGCACAATTAGAGCAAGTTAAAGGGATAGCTTCCATGGCAGTCACATCAAGAGGAATGACATCTAAACAAGCAGATCTAGACTTGAAGGATTCTAGTTCATCGAGAGCATCTTTTAGTTGATTTGTGAACTGAGGAATGAGCAGATTTCAAGCTTGTCAAATCTTTAAGCAAGCTAGTGCAGGAATCACAAATATCAGCAGGATTGATAGATTTAAGCCTAACAACTTCAAGATTCAAATTATCAATCATAATGTCCTGCTTCCTAATCATTTTTACTTGCTTATGCAATTTCTGTTCAGCAAGCACCAGAGCCCTTTTCATCTCAGCAATAGAAGGGCATACCTCATCAGGATCACTAAAAGGATCCTCATCTTTGGAGGAATCGCTGTCGTGGCTGTTCTTGGCCATGAAACACATGCCGGTGAAGTCATGCGCCTTCTTCTTGCCACGAGAATCACTCTCGTCGTCCTCCGTTTCCGAATCCACATCGCTCATATTAACATTCTCAAGAGCGGCAAGGACCCGGCTGACAAACTTCCGATAGTTTGTCTTCTTGGGTTTTGCATCCCTCTCCTGGGGATGTCTTCTTGTCTCCTTCTCCTCCTTGCCCTTTAGCACAGGGCACTTGGAGCGAATGTGGTTTGGCTCACCACATTCGAAGCACGTGATAGGTCCACTCCTCCTCCTATTTCTCACCTTGTTATACGCTCTTGTGAATTTGGTGGAAAGGAGGGCTAAGTCATCCTCGGGCAATTTCTCAAGTTGCTCATCACTCAAAGAATGTAAAGCAGATAATGAAAAGCCAGATGAGCTACAATCAAGAGAATCAGAAGAGCAACCCTTGGATTTGTCGACCACCAAAGCCATCGACTCTGTCTTGGGGAGACGCGAGATAAAGTCAATCTCATGCGTCTTCAACCTCGAGTAGAGCTTATCCATGGTAAGCTCACTCATGTGATGTTGTCATTGATGGAAGTGATCTTCATACCCTGACCTTCACATCAAGAGCACCCAAGTGGCGTGCATTTTCGCACTCGAGAAAATATCAAGTCAACGGTGCGGAGATCATGAAGAATTTTAGAGAATCTTCCCACGGCTCATCCAAAGACTCACGGGCCTTTGTTCGATCTTGAGTAAACCTTTTGAGCTGGTTCTGTCTCACTTCCTTGATCGCGATGGACCCTTCGTGATAATCACAAAGTGTCGCGGATCTCGTGAGCAGACCGCAAGTGAGCAACACGCTCAAACTCGGATCGACTAAGGCCTTGGATCAAATAATTCGAGCCTTCTTTGTTGGCCTCCACATCCGAGTGATCGTATCGTCATCGGTGGCACGACATAAGGGTTTTCACCTTTAGCCAAATAGCGTGCCCTTGAGCCTCGATATACGCTTGCATACGAGCCTTCCCGGTATGCAAAGTCAACTCCCTCAAAAATGTGTGGCTTGGTTGAGTACTTGTCGATCGCCATGGCTCCAAAGACCGGTTAAGATCTATAGAAAAGAGCTAACCGGCTCTGATACCACTTGTAGGACCGGAAAGGCGACTAGGGGGTGAATAGGCGCTTTCAAAACTTTCTCGCCTAAATCAAAACCAACACGTACTTTACTCCTTTAGCTATGAGAGCTAAGAAGTTCAGTGAGCACACAGCGGAAGCCTTGTGTTGAATTTGATAAGCCCCTCAAGCACGACACAAAAGGAGAAAAGAACTCAATGTTCTTCATCGACACAGGCGGTCGACCGGCTACCACGGCGGTCGGACCGACGGTCAAGGAGCGATCGACCAGGAAACTAACTAGCGGTCGGACCGGTGGGCGGCGGTTCGACCCGCCAACCCAATGATCGAATACAGGCGGTCGAACCGCCGTTGTAAGGCCGGTCGGACCGGTAGAGTCCAGTACTGAAAAACTCCACCCAAATCCAAAACGAAATTTGATCCAACTTTTGATTCAACCAATAAAACTTGACCAAATTTCTAGCACACCTCCCTAATGATATTAGAGACCTATTTCTAGCGACGATCCGTCGATCCACTTCAGAATCGATCTCTTGAGATTTTAACAAAGAGGTGCTCAAACCCTAGAAATGAGAAAAACTTGATTCAAGACTTGCTTGTGGGGGTTTGATGATCTAGATGACTCTAGGAGTAATCCCACACATCAAAGCAAGGTAAAGTAGGCCAAGAGACCAAGCATGAACCTTTGAATCAAGGAAGCACCAAAAACATCCAAAAGAGAGAAGAACACAAAGGAGCAATTGATCTTTCAATTAAGCATCACAAGATTGTTCATACACAATAGATGCTTACAAAGCCTCTCCACAAGGAGGGCAAGAGCTCAACAAGGAGCACACTCCAAACCCTAGTTTTCCTCTCCTCTCCTCCAAACCCTAGAAAAAGGAAGAAGGGGGCTAAATGAATGCTTGCTTAGGTTTTCCACCTCTCCCCTTCCTATTTATACTAGAGAGCTAGGGTTTCCCTTTTTGGGTCTCTTACACATGGGACCCACACAAATAACTCTTGAAGCAATCGCTGCTTCACCACGTGTAGGTTGATCAACGGTTCTCATCGGCGCCAAGCCTCTCTTGTCCGAATCCCATCGGAACCTCCCGAGACTCGCACCGATATCCGCACCGCTTTGATCCAACCAAATTATTTGAACCGCCTGTTCGATCCATCTTGTCCATTCGCACCATGCTTGAGTCACACGACCTCACCGGTATCCCCGATCGTTCGGACCTCGGCTCTCCAAGCGTAGTCGATCCACTCACCGTTGGCGTCGTTGACACGCAAGCCACCGCACGACAATAGACAAACAAACCGTTTAAGGAACAAGTTCTTCACAACTTGACCCACGTCCGTTCCGCAATGCAATATACATCAATAAAGCATTGAAGTTCATAAATCACACACTCGTAACAAACTCAATGCAACACTTGGCTCACCTCCAGTATTGCCGGCCCGATCGCCTTACAGGCGGTCCGACCGATTCATCTTGATCGGACCGCTCCCACAACAGCGGTCGGACCGGTCCAAAGGACTTAGCCAAAATTCAGCGAAATTCGAAACCTTTCGAAATTTCAATCGAATAGAACTTTTGGTGGGAGCTCTAAAAATGATGGGACCACATCCAGAGACTCCCTCACTTGCCTACACAACCTATTTTGGCCCACTCAAAAACCTAACTTTTAAAGCAGTGGTCGGACCGCCACCATGGCGGTCGGATCGCTTCCATCAAGCGATCGACCGCCCGGCAAACGGTCGACCGCCGATGGCTTCGACAACCTTGGAGCAAACCCGAAAACGCGAGATTTTGCAAACCAATAACGCCATTGCCAATTGACTCATCATCCTGAGATCGTGCACATATCCTCACGATATCCACAACAACAATAGACTAAGAAATCGATTCCAGAAATAAGTTCTTCACAACTTGACCCACGTTAGTCAAAACATGTATCATGCAACACATATGCACTAAAACTCATGCACTTGACTCAATCAACAAACATCATCGCTACGAAAGCCGACAAACCATGTGAAAACCGGTCAGACCGCCACTCAATGGCCGGTCTGACCGCCCCTTGGTCAGTCAGACCGCCCAGCTAGGGACTTAGCCAATTTTCAGCCCTTGAAATCTGAGACCTCTCTGAATTTCAAACGAATAGATCTTTTGACTGGAAGCTACAAAAATTATGCGACCAAGTGTATGAGAATCTCCTCTCTTGCCTGCACCCTATATTTTTGGCCCAGCTCCAAACTCCAACATTTACAATGGCCGGTCCACCCACCTTGTCGGTCGGACCGCCACTGGCCGGTCTGACCGCCACTGGTCGGTCTGACCACCGCCCTGGCTGGTCTGACCGCCTAAGACCTGACAGCACTGAGATTTTGCCGAAAACACGTGATTCGACAAACCTTTAAAGCCATTGCCAATTGTAACATCATCCTAATATTATGAGAATATCCCTATGATATCCTCTCTCTCTCTCTCTCTCTTGGTGTCTCTGTGCAGTGGGCCTCCTCAGCGTAGTGGCAGTGAACTGAGTAATTGATTTGGCAATTAAAGTTTGTGTAAAATTTGTGTAATGAACTTGCAATTAATTTGTTAACCTCTGTAATTTAGCAACTATCCAATTGTCAAAAGTTAGCTAAAATATTTATGCACTAATATTTAAAAGTTGTAGATTAATAACTTAAATGACAAAAATTTTGGAAATAGAAGTTCATGCAAATAAAAATTCAAAACCCCTTCATCATCTCCGTAATTATGTCAAGTGAGTAATGGAGTTAATTTAATATAACCTTTAGGCTAATGTTTAAATCTATGATTTATAAGAAATTGATTTACAAATTTTGAGAAATAAAATTTAAAGCTATCCAATAATAATTAGGTTAATCTCAATATTTTGCTCCGAAAACTGGAACAATATTCTTGCAAACCCTATCAATATTCTTTGGTCCAAATGACATATCACCTCTTGTTCCCAATTTAAAAATTTACCAAAGACAATTAAAAATAATTTAATGAAAAGTTAAGCCCGGCAAAAAAATATCCAGTGTCCTCCCTTTTTGTTCTAAAAACCCTGAAGACCTTAAAATAGTGAATTAATAATTAAGGAAAAAGAAAACATTTGAATTTTAAATCACTAATATTTATCTCAATCATAATCTTGATAATTGAATATTCACATTCCTGTGTAAAAAGCAAATAAGCTAAAAGATAAGATACCTAACCATGATGCCCTTGCGAACTAATTTAAAGTACAACTTTAATTTAATGCCTTGCTAAAAGTATAATCTTGCCCAAAATACCAGTCCTTCAATCTTTCTCTCTGGATTTAAAATCACCGGTGTTAATTAATAATAATTATTGTACCAACAAATTCAGGCAACCGCAAGAGAGAACCTTGATAATATATGACCTCCCAATTAAAATCAACCAATTAAGATCATACCCTTGGTATGATAAACTCGCACCCCAAATATTTTTTGTTAACCCTCATCAAATAATGATATCCAATAATTAAAGAAACTCAAGATCAAGCTGTGTCTTTCCCCAGTCGGCAATATATTGCCATCTTTCAAATCCGAAGTGGACTATCCCTGCAAAAGTTTCTTTGACCCTGATCCTTTCTTTTTTTTTCCTCCTGGTAGAGTTTCTCCGCCATTTCCTCTTTCGCTCAATTGGTCGTTTGACTTTGTTGAACATCCCCGCTTCACGAAACTTATTTAAAGCTGTTTTGTTTTAGCTGGTCTTTTGAAGTTCTTTTGATTTATTTGGTTTCTCGATCATTATCATGTAGTTAGAAGTCGGAGTCCAAAAGAAGCAACGACTTAAGTAGGATCAATATTCGGATAAAGACGTAGACCAAGAATTCAAGACCCCTGGCTGAGAAGGCTTTGAGTAAGATCAAGGCCGCGATAACTTAACCCAGGCGAGTTAATACTTTGATCATGCTGAACCTACATTTTATGCAAATTATATTATTTTAAAATATTAATTTCCTATGCAAATGTATGTCAAATGATCTGAAGATAGTTAAATGCCAACTTGATTATTAAGAAATTATTATCCCACTTCCTTGATAATTGAACTCCCTAATCCTTGTCACCCTAGTAACTATATGGTAACCTACTAGTGTAGTTGTACTTAAGCGTCATGCTAGTCTTGCTTGAGTATGGGAGTATTAACCACCCCAATCGTCATCTTTCAAGCATAAAAATTATTTTGGGCGGTCATTGGTGTGAATGACTGAAATGGTTGAGATAATTTGGTTTACACTTATCAAAACACTAAAAACTTGCTAATACCACATCTGGGCGGATGGAATGGTGGTGGGTGCCGTCGGGCACGAGAGTGGTTGGTATATGGTATGAACCACCCGGGTGAATTAAGGACTTAATCTTTTAATGATCTCCCGTGTACAACAAGTACAACCACAAGTCTGCAAAGTGCAACTTGGCTTAGTAAATGTACTAAACCTTGGAAATCGTCTCATCGGTGGTCGAGCAAGGTGGTGCAAGTAGTGGATGCGATCCAACTTGAATGGGACACCAAGGGGAGGGTGAAGTTGCCAGCTACGCAAGTCGTGGTGGTAGACATCCCGCACAACTTATGGGACCCACCGCAAATGGGAGCAGTCCATATGGGTGAGATGACGGAAGGGGCGAGATCTGTTGGAAGGTTAATGTGACGATCGCTCAACTACATTATTAGGGGATCATGTGGGGTAACGAGTATGATTGTCTCTTATGGGTACAGTGTACAACCTCTGCAGAGTCTAAACTATTTAAACAGCCACGCCTATGGTCAAAGGGGGACATGGGAACTTTACTTGAGTTAGTTCTATTTCAAAAACCTTTGTGGATGAGTTGAAAATTGTGAAGGGCTCATCTAGCCTTGTTTTGGATTATTTTTTTTCTAGGTAGTCTTACCCAGTGTTGAAATAGGTGGATGTAACCATTATAAAAAATAAGCATAAGGTGGAGGTAACCTCTGTTGATATTGATATTGCACAATTAATATCTTTAATAAAATGTGATTTTGTTAAAATGCTAAGTGATAGGTCTTTCTAGTATATGTGTATTTATAAATATTCTTTTGTGCAAATAAAAGAACCCGAGCCATCCTTGTTAAGGCTTGCATATTTATTATTGCATCTGTTGTGTTGGCTCGCGAGCACAGAAGTTATGCCCATCCTCGCTCTTTCCCTAAACCCTCAGAAGCAGGAACTCTTGGAGCTTTCGACTACTATGAGGATCTAGAAGTCTGAAGGCCCAGGAGTTATTGAAGCGTAGTTTAGTCTTTAGCTGCTCTAGTCTCGCCGCAGTCTAGCTGGCTCCATCAGTACTTGTGTGCTTCCTGTATTATTTGAGTTTTTCGGGTAATATCGGACGTACACGGGTTTCCCTAGTCGCCTGCCTGTGGGGAGATGTGTTCTCACCCTTTTTGTTTCTGTTGTCACCTTCGCTACTTTTGTAATGTGATCATTTGGCATGTTCGGCCCTTATTGTAAAACTTGACCCGATGCGGTCTATGTAAACTCTGATATGTTAAATTAATGAATGATATGGTTTTACGCTATGTATGAATTGATTCAGTAATGTGTCTGTGAGTGCTATCTACTGATTTAGAGAATAGCACAGTGATTTTATAGAGGATTCTGGATTAAGAAATCCAGGTCCGACAGCCTAATTAGTACTAATTTGATGATAAATTAACTAACTCGATAAACTATCAAAATTTTGAGCAATACATAGGTATATATGTACAGCATATTAGTCCCATTACGTAATGAGATTAGGGATTATGTATACAATAATAGAAAGAAGCAAATCTAAGTTGAACCTTTCAAAGGCAAATCAAGAGATATAATTGAAGCTACAAAAGGAAGTTGAACAAGAAGAGAGAAGTAATATGTTATGAACATTGTTTCAATCAGATCATGGATGTGACGACTAAAATCCGAAAGACTAGCAGTAGATTTGATGCGGCATCTACATTCTAGCACCAGGAAGTACCTTTAATTTTAGCAGTTACTTACATGGATGCAAATTAGGAATTATATATACGAAACAAAAGTCCAATAAATAACTAAAAAGAAGTAGTAGGACTAGATAGCCGCACAATTAGGCGGGCTATTTCGCTAGTTATATACAGCAAAGACTTAGTTTCTTAATTGCATAACACAAACAGCTGCCATCAGCGAGAGATATCACCCCACTTGTGAAGCCGTGAAGGGATTCTAGAGGCGATTTTTTGTAAAAAAAAAAATAATACATTTTAAAAATAAAATTGCAGAAATAAATGACTGTTTGATAAAATTACAAAAAAATGGGCTTACGTAGCCAATTCAAATGGCGACAAGGCTTGGCGATAGAGCCATGTCGTTAGCAAAACAGTGTCAAAGGTCTCTGTCGTCATTCCAAATGGCGACAGGGACTTAAGTCGCAATTTGAAATAGCGACAAGGTCCTGTCACCAATTAAAATGGCGACACGAGCTGGTTTCTTTTTTTTTGCAAAGAATGCAGAGCTAGCCTTCGATTCTATTGGCGCCAACGTACGTGACATTTCTGTGGGGTCTACTCGTTTGTTTGGTCTACACGATGTGTGGGGTGTCGCAGTGTTGAGTCCCGCACAAAGTTAATCATATGTGCACCAACAACAAATGATATTGAAAATCTATACAAACATAATGTTAGTCGTACAAAAATTAATATTTACATAATATGGGTCATACATCTACTCACGGACCCTCTTCGGGCATACACCACAGGTGGCCCCTCCCCTAGTCCGGTGGTCCAGCGGCTCGTAAGAGTACGTCAAGGGGTCAAACACTCGAACTACCCTAGAGGGGCGTCCAATCTCCATAGGTGTGACCAACCTTGGCTGTGTCGGCTGGGATGTGGAGGCACATCAAGGAGTTGTGAAGCCCCAATGGAGACCTAACTAAGACCGCCCTCCGGTTGTGAAGGTGCACCGTCGTCGGGAGGAAATAGGACCTCATCGACATCATAGTCCTAGTGTTGTATCCCCTACTGCGTGGCTCGGTATCCCTCCTCCCAACCATGATGACGCTCTGTTAAATAGTAAGGCATGCATTTAAATGTAATGCAAATGAAAATTGAAAACACGACGAGGGAGCAATAACTAACCTAGTTGTTGCATCAGAAGGGATGTCCCCCATGCTGCAGCCCCGCGTACACATACAACTGAGGTCCTATTCCAACAAATTGGCATTAGTAGCAAAATCAATTAGAAATCAACAAGCACAGGTGAGTGGTGAGTTGTAGAGCTGTATCTGCGAACTTGGTAGGTGTACACCTAGCACGGCGCCCTAAAGACCCACCCGGGATGTCCGGGTGCAGAGCTATCATCGTGCGGGTCAAGCCTGATGCACTATGGCTTCCCCTACATCCACATACTATGTCGGTGTGTGATAGTGCGTCTACCACGCCTCTTGCCATCCAATAGTACGTGAGCTCGCCGACACGCCTCTCGTAGTACATGAGCCAGACCATGGCCTCTCTCAGCTCCTCAAGCATCATGTCAAGGCGGTTCTCTATACTACTATGAATAGACCTCACCTCGGCGTGCACCTCCCATCCGAGATCACTCTATCAGGCAAAAAGATCTAGTTAGAACGCAATAACATGATAAAGTAAAGAAATACTACGGAGCGTTCACTACGTAACGCACGATGGTATAAAGAGTACTGATGTGGGTCATCCTCGAACTGGACACAACACACTCTCGTCCGAGTATTGTACCACTCAATGTAGTCGTAGTAGGATCAATGGTTGTAGGGGGCAGCCTCCTGGACTACGTCGTCCAATGGATGTACCCACTTCTGCACCCACAACTCCTTGCGAACTGCCCAACAAGTGGTACCTAGGACACCCTTCCTAGTGTGCCTGGAGAAAGCAACACGACAAAAATGTTAGTACATAGGAAAACCGATAATGATACTATATTCAAGATGAACTTGCCCGTGGACGTTTGGTCACACCGGCTCTCCCCAGGGGACCGGGACCTCTGGCCGTAGAACGAACAACCTCATCACCCTGTGGACGTAGTACGCCTCCAAGTACATGTCACACACCAAGCAACTCTGCGTGAGCCAGTAGGTGGAGTCTTGCGTGCACTGGCTAGACAACTCGTTGGGTGCGCAAGCGAACACCCTCTTGGCAGTGTACAATGGCCAGATGATGTGGTCATACGTCAGCTGGTCGAACATTGCCACATAGTCCAAGTACACTACGTGCATAGTGACCGGTGTGAATGTGACCTACCGAAGAAAACAATACACACCTCAGCATGCAGTGTTGAAACAAGTACAAAACAGATGAATTGTACGAAAAACTTACTTGTTGGCAACACCATACCGTACCCATGGTTGGGCCGTCAATGTCATCATTAACAAAGAGACTGAGGGGATACGCCCTCAAGTCAACATGTGGTTTTCTGATCTAGAATCACTCGAACGACCACTACTATAGCAGGAGTGGGCATATGAATAGTACAAACCTATCCTGGACACTCTGGCAAGCATCGCAGAGGCCTCAGTACATCGCACATAGCATTGTCGCCCCGTAGGCGTACTGCTCGGTCTCCTCTAGCTCTGCGTTCGCCAACTTTTGTGCTTGCCAGATGTAGAGATTGTCAATGCTATCACTGTGGGATCCACAAAAAACAACCCACCCGAAGAGCCATAGCAAGTAGGCCTCGAAGTGACTCCTGGCCGTGCAGGCTGCTAAAAACCCCTACTCCCTCACCAAAACTCCTCTTCTAGTCACCACCAGAAGCCTGCAGCCCCTTAGTGAGATGCATATCCAACTCCATGCCTCTAGATTGCTGTATAACAAAGCTGTAGTCACGGAGTGGAGTGGCTCTCAAAACATGCTGGTACTTAGGATTAAGGCCACAACATAACATCTTTGCCTTCAGCAAACCATCGTTCACCACTGATGTAACAAAGCGAACTAAGTTGTTGAACTCTGCCTCATACTCAGCAACAGAGAACTTCCCCTGAACGAAGGTAGACAAAGTAACATACATCTTCTTAATGAAGGAATCGAGATAGAACTTTACCTTGAACTGGTCAACAAGGGTCTCCAAAGATATTGGACTCTGAGCAATGGTCCTCGACGTTAGAACGCTACGCTATCCCACCAGATGTATGCTTATCTTTTCAGCTAAAATGCTACAAAGCGGGTCAGTTCAAAGGCTCCAAACTGTCTCTCCATATAGCATAGCCAGTCCGCTGCATGGACAGAGAGCGCGTATCTCTCCCACCAACTCTCTCAGCAAGGCGGGGGTCTCATCCTACCCCCCGGCCAGACGAGGGTTAGCAGCAACCCCCTCCTCAGAGGCATTGTTCCCCTAGCCTAAAGACTCAACCGCCACTGGTGGTGGCACCACAAGACCACATCTACGACAAGACCTTCACCACGGCCTCCACGGCCACAGCCACCATGACTACGTCCTCTACCTCTCAGCATAGTTATCAACCACAATCAACAAAAACACAACAAGCTCAACGAACTATAATCAAAGAATGAATCATCAATACGACATAATGGAAACATAAATGCAATGTTTGACCCATCACCATCCTACTATGCAAAGTGTGTCAAATTTTAAGTTAATTAACCATTAGCAAAATTTTATTTGATTTTACTAGTTCTAAAGCAAATTTTAGCAAATTAAGTCTGCCTAAGTTATTAATTATATTGGCCATGAACCTAAAGCCCACTCAGATAGCAACTGTAACACCCCAACCCATCATTGAGCCCGGAATGCCACTAAACTACACTAACTATTAAATTTTCTAAAATTTGCTTTAGAATGATAAAAATTTAAGTCTATTGAATGATAAATCAAGCCCAAACCAATCATATAGAAATATCCAAGTCTATTGAATGCTAAAGGAAATGATCATCACACTATAATGATAATTCTCATGACAAACAATGAATCAAATAATGGTAGTAATTTTAGGCGTTCCATGTGCGCTATCCCTTCCCATGCGAAACGTTGTTAACGATCATCTAAAGCAATAATAAAGCAAGGGTGAGTCCATGACTCAGCAAGAACATAATAAAATAATGAAAAATAATTTAATAGTCGTAATCAATATCATCATCAACACATCCACATATCCTCTTCATGATCATACTCAAATATCAAATCCACTTTTCATTTAAGGCAAAGTAACTCTACACTACATGCTGACATGCTCATTTCCTCGCTTATACTGGTATAACATGACTAAACACCTGTGACAGTGTTCACCCTTTCATCAAGCCCCCCTCAAAGGATCGGGGACCTGTCCACTCTCGTGGAGTCTCTACCACGAGGTAGATGTGTGCTCACCATGATCACCTGCTCTTTTATGCAATGATGCAACAATTCAATCTAATGTCATTGATTATTCCATTAACAATAATTCATGACTTCATCATGAAAATAGATACCATAACCATTCATGAGACGTGTAATAGAACAATGTAATGGAATAAATAGCATAATGGCAATGAATAATAAAGAAAACAACAATCAAACCATCGATCACCGTTCTACCATACACTTGTCTCTTATTCTCTCGGAGTCAGGTAACTAGATGGTGGTAAGGTGCTAGATGCAACAATCCCCTTGAAGAACATGATGATGATCACGAATGGGTCACCAAAACCCTAGCTCTTTCTCGTCTTTCCTTCTTCCTCTTCTTTCCCTTGCCTTGCTCTCCCCTTGCCTTGCCCTTCCCCTTGCCTTGCCCTTCCCCTTGCCTTCTCCCTGTTTGACAGTAGCACCACACCACTGGGGAGGCACGACAACCACCTGCCATGTCGTAGTAGTGCACGGTAGCACTTCGGTAGGGCTGCGGTAGGATTGGGCTGCCACCGCATTCTTGCCGCTTCTGCTTGGCTGACATTTAGTAGCAGACGGTAATTCAACAGGCTCGCTAGCAGGAAAGGCTACAACGGTAGGTAGTGGTAGTGGGAAAGGTTGTAACGACAGGCGGTGGCAGGAGGTGGATGGCAAGGGCAGCTAGGGTTTGGATCCCCCTGCTCTTATGGCCGGCCGACCCCCGATGGGCCAAAGGCCATGGGCTGAAGGCCCAAGTTGTAATTCCTCTCCCAAATTCTGAAATTCCCTAATTAATTCCATTTTATTACATTTCTAATTCATTTAATCCCCTAAAGCTTAAATGGGATGTTACATGAATCAATCAAGAAGTTATCTCTAATCATCCTCCTTACTTTCTTCGTCCTCCCCCGACCCCTTTGTGCGCCCTGCCTCCAGCACATCACTGCTCCCATATGCCCAATCCTGTATCTAGGTCACCGCTCCTAGAAAGAAGCCGGGCCAAAGCCTCCCACAATCCACACTTACCGACAAGATCTCTAGGTCATGACACTGTGTCACTGTATTGTCTGCAAAAGTTTGGTGGGCCAAAGTTCACTGGCTCATAGCGCGATGAAATATAGGCCTCCCTGTGTTTCCCAGGGCATTTCTCCCAATCGCGCGTCGACGCCTACCTCTGTAATTTTGTGAATGCAGCGCGCCGCGCGCTTCTCATCCTGTCGCGCGAAGCTTCGTGCTTCCTTCCTCTACGAATCGCCAGTAGGTTTCATCTTCCCCTTTCCTTCTCGCTTCTTGGTTCCTCTCGAGATCTCTGTCCCTCTGCTTTGCCCATTCTGGCTCTGTCGCCCCCATTGCCGCTGCCTCCCCTCCGCCCACGTTGGCTCCCCCTCACTGCCCGCATCCCCCCTTCATCTGCATCGCCCCCTGCTCCCCTTCGTTCCCGCCGCCGTCTCCTCCCCTTCGGCCAAGCCCTTGCAGCTCCCCTCCTACCCCTTCGCCAGCACCTCCCTAGTCTCCCCTTCCTCCCCGTCACCTGCGCCACCCCTACCGCATGTGTTGGAGGGCCAAACCCACCGCCTTGGACGCCAACCTTCCCTCTGGTGAGACCCATTCCACTTACTTCTCTAGGAAGCATACCTTCCCCTGTTCTTCCCCTATCCTTCCCCCTCTCCGCCTCCAGCGCTGCCACCCCTCATCCTTCCACGCCCTGCCACCACCACAGCGCTGGCCGGGCCGCAACGCCATCCCCACTGGCCCCTCTTCCTTTCGACAATCCATGTTTGTTGTCCTTGGCTGCCGCTCAAGACCCCTTCACCAGTGTCAAGCCTCGCCCGAGGCGCCTCTCTGAGCCTCCTCTGTTCCTTACTCTGTTTCCTCTCCTCTATGTCTTCTCTCTGTTACTAAGGTGTGGTCTAGCTATAGTAACAATGGTGCGATATTGAGTGATGGTCACGGCCTATCCATCCGGATTTGTTAGTACAGAATGCCAGTTGGACACACAATCTATGTGTATTTTGATCGAGTTTGTGGTGATCTTGGAATTCTCTATACTCTATGTACTGGAGAAGAAGGGTGGAGGGAAGGATGCATATAGCTTTGTTTCTAGATTTGTTGATCCACTTCCTCAACTTTGGTTTGCTTCTTCTTGAATTCCAAGTAGCTCTCAAGGACCCTGATAATTTGACTTTGCTTTCGCTTTTTCCCATTACCATCTCCTTTCTTTCCCATTTCATCGGCTTCTATATGAGCACTAGATGTCGTTTGTCCTTCTACATTTGTAGAAAAGGGGTTTAAGCCAACATCGTGGGCATCATTGTCATTGGGGACAACTTGATCAGTTGGAGACTCTACTTGTTCAATTGATACGAAATTCAAATCTCATGTTGTTGTACTTCCTATTTCCGTATAAGCAATTAAATAAATGTGAAGTTCATGGTAAATAATATAAGGAATTACAAAAACAGTGCCTAGTGATGTAGTAGGCTTGCAATATTTTTTCTTCATGGTAAAAAAACAGTGCCTAGTGAAACAATGCAATTACAAAAACATGACCCAACAAGAAAATATAGAAAAACAAGAAACTAAAGAAGGGGCACATCGTTCGGAATGGTATTAATTGATATCTGTCTAGTTAACTCTAAATCATGACATAAGGCATTTTAATATAAGTAAAATTCAATGCACCCAGTGACTATTAAAAAACTCATAGACCAAAACAAACTTTTTTTAGACCAAGCTGTTCAAATCCATACAGTCTCAAGCTTAACAAGAGAAACTACACTAATGATTCCAAATGATAAAAACAGTTCGAATTTGACTGATTTCTTCACAGATTTCATATATATTTAACCTATATTGATTTTTTTCAATAAGCAAAACCATACTACTCCGGAGAAAAATCAGAGAAATTACACATCAAATTTATTCTATTTGCTTGGTTGTGCCATTGTAAACTAAAGTCTCAATCATGTCTAATGTCCCATGGAGAGATAGACCTGATAATAAAGACTTTGTAATTCGCCCAATCCATGTCAGACAGTCATTTAGGTCCCTTCTATAGTTCTATTTATATCACAACAAAACGTAAGAAAGTTGAAGTATATACTAGCATGCATGTACAGGATGTACTAAACATGGGACCATATATGATTAATGGAATCAGGAAATCATGAAATGAACATTGAAGCATGAATTGAAATAATGTAGTTAAACTTCACCTACATACAATGCTGCTAGGTAGTTAAAGAGAGGGAAGGGCTTGTTGCAGAACTTCTTCACTTTGGATGATCCTATTGAATGCAATAAAAGAATATAGTCAGTAACAAAACGCATCACAAATAATAGTATTGGTTAAAGGGTGTAAAGGGTCTTACACGAACAGTTTTATCCCAAATACTTGGTTCAGCAACAATCATGCACAAATAATCGTTCCAGCCCGTGCCACTTTGTTTCCATGCATCTTGTATTGCCGTGTAATTCCCTTTCAGTTCCTTCTTTTTTTTCTTGGGTTTGTTTCTTTCTGAATTGGGCAGTTGGAAACTTTTCATTGAATTTGCTGGCTAAGCTTCTCCAACCATCAGTTACCCACCCATTTTGTCCTATGAACTTTGGGTTGTTATGGTCATGTAGTATATCGGAAAGAGTTTTCTAATATGAGAAGTTTCATGAGGCCTTTGATCCTTCTTTAGCCATGGCTACACTAACCACAATATATTGAAATGAACAAATGGTACAAAAGTACCATAATATATTTAAGAGAAACAACCACATAATATGAAAACAAGTCGCATAAATGAAGTGTACTACTTCTTACACATCATATAATTTAAGTGTGAAGGGCACAAAATACTAATACTACTTTGTGAGAGGTCATGTCCAACTAACGATTGTAGTCAGCCCACATTTGTGTTACAATTTGATCTCTAAGAGAACTTCCAGCATTTGACTCGATATCATCTTGGCAATTACTATCACCCTCTGGTACATCAACAAAATCATTTGGTTGAATGTAGGTAGGTTGATGATCCAACCACCCCTCCTGACCATTTTGACCTTTAAATGATTTAATGAAATGAAACGACTGCAGCTGGGATCTTAATATGATACTCAATGGGATGGAAATGTGCCAACTTTCAGGATTCAAAACTCTTCTTCAAAACACCAATAGCCCTTTTAATATGGTTGCAAAGTAGAGCATGGCGACGGTTGAAAAGTTCTTTGTAGTCTGCATAATCGTATCTTCAAGATGAGCGATGCTTCCTAAATTCACAAATATGGTATGAGAGACTCCTCGATATGGGGCAAGAAAAGAAGGTGTATTTGCATATCCACCATCCATAAGATAAAATTTACCCACAGAAACCCGAAAACCCTTGCTAATAGCAAATCGAAGGACTCCTGCATATGATGCTAACCGTTCTCATCCACATGAAATAAATGTGATGTTCAGATCAAAGTCACAAATAAGCACCACATTTTGAGACAAGGTTCCTTTCCAATTCCTATAAGGAGTCGCTTTCTCTTCAGCAACAATGATGGAGATATGTGTGCCTTGAATATTCCCACGGAGATAGACATCAGCATAGATGTGTGCACACACATCGGAGTTGTAAAAATAAAGGGACTTGCCCCCGCAATTGGAAGCAACGGTGAGCAAGTACAAGCATTAGAAGTATCGCCCTATGAATAAATAGCTATAAATTATATGACCACGAGAGAATCTATGAATAGAACAATATCCAATGTCGATATTTATTTTGCAAAGAAAATTATCACAATCATCGATCTTGATCCAGAGCCTGCATCGCTCGCTGAATGTAAGAAAATATCAGATTGCGAAGATTGGAAGAAAGCAATAGAAGCATAATTATTATCTCTAAATAACATAGCTATTTTTGGGCCTGTAAGCTGCATGTCTCCCCATGTGCACCCCGTAGGGTATAAGTGGGTATTTTTTTGAAAGAGAAATGAAAACAATAAAGTTGTAAGGCATAAAGTAAGGCTCATTGTACAAGATTTCACTCAACGACCTAGAGTCGATTATGAAGAAACTTATTCCCCGGTCATGGGCAGAGCTACCTTTAGATATTTAATCTCAATGGCAGCAAACTTAAATTTAGCAATGAAATTGATGGATATGACAACTACATACCTTTATGAAAAACTTAGATTCGAATATTTATATAAAGGTACCTGAAGGTATCCCTATCCCGAAACAAGACAGAGAAAATAGAAATCTATACAGTGTGCAACTTAGAAAGTCACTGTATGGACTGAAGCAATCAGACAGAATATGGTATAATCGCTTGAGCGACTTTTTATTCAAGAAATGCTACACGAACAATGAGGATTGTCCCTGTGTTTTTATACGGTGATCCCAAGATGGATTATGTATAATCTCAGTATATGTAGATGATCTGAATGTCATCAAGACCCTAAAAGATAATAAGAAAACAAACTCTTACTTGGAGTCGGAGTTTGAAATTAAAGACTTGGGTAAAACCAAATATTACCTAGGCTTGGAGTTTGAGCATACCCCTGAAAGGATTTTAGTACATCAGTCAACCTACACTAAAAAAGTGTTAAAACAGTTCTGCTTTGAAAAGGCATATCCTTCGAAAGTGCCAATGGTTAGTAGATCCTTGCAGCAAGACAAGGACCCGTACAGACCTAAAGAAGGGGGCGAAGTAATGGGATCGAAATTCTTGTACTTGAGTGTAGTAGGAGCACTCATGTATCTAGCAAACTGTACTAGACCGGACATTGCATTTGTTGTGAACCTATTAGCAAGGTATAGTGCAGAACCTACCAAAAAAGCATTAGTGGGGAATAAAGGACATCTTCCGATAATTCCAAGGATGCAAAGATCTTGGTTTGTTCTACAGAAAGAACCAATACCTAACTATGACTGGCTATGCAGATGCCGGGTACCTGTCAACCCGTATACAGCTAAGTTGCAAACAAGTTATGTATTCCCATGTGGTGGAACTGTAATTTCATGGAAATCGTATAAGCAAAGCTTGTATCTACTTCGACGAACCACTTAGAAATCATAGCACTGTACGAGGCCTCGCGAGATTGTTCTTGGCTTCGACGGATGATTCACCACATCTAGCAGTCGTGTGGATTGAATACAGTGCAAACCGCCACTATTATCTATGAAGATAATGTAACTTGTGTTGCACAACTACAGATGGGTTATGTGAAGGGCCCTCTCACTAAGTATATCAACCCCAAGTTTTCTATGCTCATGAATTGCAAAAGATAGATGAAATTAAAGTACTGCATACTAAGTCATGTAAAAATCTTGCAGATTTATTCACTACATCACTTCCAGTGCCTAGCTTTGAAAGATGGATACGTGGATTTGGAATGATGAGACTTAGAGAAGTGTAGAATTCAGAGGGAATCTTCACAAACTCTTTATTAAAGCTTGATCACGGATATCGAGTACCCAAAGAATAAATCCTAGAGATTAAATGAAATTGGGTGGGTTGTACTCTTTTTCCCTTGACGAGTTTTCCTAAAATTCATCGACTAAGTGTTTTAATGAGGCAATTCGTGCAACACAGCAGAACGTGTTTCATGTACTCTTTCTCTAAATTTTTTCCACAATGTTTTTATGAAGTTTTGACGAGACATGAACATGATGGATGAATGCCCAAGGGGTGTTAAGAAACCAGGCCCAGGCCAAGCAAGCCTAGCCCATGATGGGCTCCTCATCCTCCGGGTAGACTATATAAAGGGGGACCTCAGCTATTGTACTACAGTTTTCAAAAAGAGCAATAAAGAGAAGCAGAAGTCCACTCATATCTCTGTGTTCAATCTATTATTTTGTTCTTGTATTCTTGCATTGTTCTTATAATTTTGAATTTATCTACGAGGTAATCGCTTAGACTGAACTCACCAGCGACCGTCCTCAACAGATATTTGAATAGTACAAGGAACTTGCGTTTTTTGCGATGGAGCTGGATAACGCATAGGCTGAAGGAAAGGTGTTGAAGGAGTAAACACGAAAGAAGAGGGTGGTAATCAACGCATGGAATGGCTGCACGAGGAATTACTAAAATACAGAGGCGGATCGATGTGACCCAGCGATTTTCAGCACAATCGATGATAGTATTTTTTATATGTAGGTGATGATCCCATGAGTCTATTAAGATTAGAATGTGGTGACTCTGATGGCTTATTTTCCTGTATCTGCCACTATTTGTATTTATATAATCAAACAAATAGTAGTTGTTTTGCAGATTGCAAGAGAGATCACTAAGGAGTAGTGGACAATTTGCAAAGAAGGAAATACACCAAACCAGGTAATATGGAATATGCAGATTGCACTACTGCTTGTAGCTTGGAGCACACATGAGATGCTTCACAATTTATAGTATGGAGTCACAAAAGAGAGTTTCGATAAAAGCGCAGCTGAACCTGCCATATGTAAGATTGTGCGCCTTTGTTTGACCATATGTTTTGGTGTTACCAAGTAGGAGCTGCGTGGTTGTTTCGTAGCTAGCAAAATGGATGGTCTCTCTATTCAGCTTTCTAAGTGGGGAACAAACTGAGAAGTCTTCCTACCTTTGTGGACGTTTTCAAGTCTCTGTGGGTTTTCCTTTCTTTTTGGGAGCAACTAGCGTTCGGATATACGATGTGAGATTTTTTATCGTATGCTCAGACATAACATTCGTGAACAATGTGTGCAATAATTTTAATCATTATGTGCAATAAAATGCACAAACATACAATGCCAACAAAAACATATTTGAAAAAAAAGTCGTATTCTCACCGAAAATTGCACAAAACCATCAATGTAGAACCTAGTTGCGCTTTAAAACTAGTTCAAATATCCCAATTAAACAAATTTTGATGTTACGAAATTGTAACATTTGAAAATAATAGTGACAACACCTGAAAATAATTGTTGTAATATTTTTTAAAAGGGTCGCAACAAATCGGGGTGGATCATGCAACAACAGAGAAAATGGGCCACAACAAATACCTCTTACTACAACATTTGATGCAACAACATCACAACAATAAAAAAAAACACTTCATGCAACATTCTGATCCAACTGTTGCAACAAATTGAGCAAACGCCTACAACAAATCATCCTCGAATGAGGCACCTAAGCTGCTAATCGCCGGTGTCGACATATGGCACCTCCACGCCAGCGGACTCATTGATGTGGCGGTGGCCACGCCCTAACATGCGCATGTCGACCATGACATCGCCCAGGGCAAGCGACTGCTCGATGTACTATGTACAACTCTTCCCATATGAAGACATTGCAAACAGAATAGACTGCTCGGTACTGCACTAGAGGGAGCAACTCACGGTTCCCCAATGAGGACGCCGACGCCGAATGTGTCGTCATGGCCATGAGCGACGAGCTTATTTGATACAACAACAAGCATGGATTTTTCGGTGCAACAAATAGACACTTCTGCAACAAAAGTACACTATTGTGTAACAAATGAAAAATATCATTACGACAAAAACCTCTTGCTATATCATATGAGGCAACAACATCACAACAATAAAAACACTCCATGCAACATTTCAAACCAACTATTGCAACAAATTGAGTAAACATCTGCAACAAATCGTACATGGATGAGGCACCCGGATGGTGACGAGTAGCAACACCACTTCATGGAGGGTGTTGCTACAGCACCGGCGAGGAGCCCCCACATACTCTTGGTGCACCCGGACACCGCAAAGCACTTCCCTCACCACGTGCGCCACGCAGAAACTGTACCCACATGGACACTCATGGGGCACAAGCAGTCGCTTTCGAACATACAACGCTTCTCGCAGTCGTGCGCCATGCACATGTGTGTTGCCTTTCGCGCCCTTGGGGTAGCCCTCAAAGGCACTTCTTGCCACCGCCGTGCACCTTGCATTAGAGTGCGCTACCCTACGCCCCCTTGCAGCAGTCTGAGTACTGGCATCGGTGACTGTCGTTGTGGGATATGCATAGCCCAACCCTCCCCTCAGGTAGAGGGGAAGAAGGCATGGAGTTTGAAAAGCATTGTAATGAGTGGTTGGTGTTTTGCCTTGTCGTGATGTGAATGGATAAGGTCGGATAAATGTAGTTGTAGAATGGAGCGTACGACCAGTATCGATTCCCTTTCTTTTTTGGTGAGGTTTAGCTTTAGTCTTCCTGCCCGTGCTCGTAGTATGTGGTGCTAATTGCCATCACATGTTACTTTCAAGTTACAATCTCCCGATAAAATAGTCAATAAACAAAATCACCAACATTTTGCTTCTATGGGTTAAAAAAAAATACTATTCACCTCAAAAATCATCTACACGTTCAATAAATTTAAGAACAATTACGTAATAGATGACCGCGCTCACTGGGAGAAGAACAAGAGCGATGGCCGGACCGGAAAGAGGAGCGTTGAGCACGTGAGCGGCTACAGAATTTGGAACTTTTCTTTTACTTTTCTTAGTGGTGTAAAAGAGGTTCCTCACGTCACCTCATTATTCTCTGGCAGAAGGCCCCACAACCAAACCCTCCAAAGCCCACGTACCGATAATGCACGCCCACGCAATACACTACCCATTTCCATTTGGGAAAATTGATCCCATCTTTAGCGTGGTTTCAATTATTTGTCATTATTTTTGTTGTAATAGATGATTTGTCACATAATTGAAGAGCCAATAGCATATATGTCACTTTAGACAATTTTACCCCTGTCTTCTTCCATCTCTTCTTCTTCGCGCCGCAATGGTAGACTAGATGACCAAAGGTAGGTAGGCGATGACGTAAAGACAGCGGGCCATGGGAGCTCGATTGGAGTGGAGAGGGAGGAAGAGGACGATGTGGAGCGCGTAGCTGGGGTGGAGGGCGGTGAGGTGGAGTGCGAGTGTGCGGAGCCAGGGTGGGGAGCAATGGGGTGAGGTGCGGTGCCGTCTCCCCCATAGTGATGATCTTGGCGCCCTCCTCCCCGCGGTGTTGCAGCTTTTGCAGGCCCAGGTAGCGGAGCGACACCTGCCGCGATATCGGTGACATACTAGTGGTTTGCTGGGGCCACTGCGGCAAGGGCTGGGAGGTCGCCACCGGCTTTCGGGCATGGGTGAGCTCGGCGACGAGGCCACTGTTGTGGAAGACGCAGGCGTAGAGCAACGGGTGTGAGGCCAAGAGCATGTGAGGCAATTCGGCGGTGCGAGAGGTTCGTTGGGAGGTTGGGGTGGGGAGGAGGGTGGATGCAAAGCTGGGATAAAAGACAAGGAGTGGGCACCAGGGGCGTGAAAAACGAGGAGGAAGAAGCGAAGAGAATAAAAAGAAGTTGGACGAAATTGTGTAAAATAACAAATATTCCAGTGGCTTATCAAGTGTGTGGTGTCCAACATTCCAACTTAGTACCAAATAGGCTAAGGGCACACGTAACTTGGGGGGCAAATAGTCAATTTCCACTTTCCATTTCCTTCCACCAATACACCACCGCGATCCATCCCCGGCAATGGCCTCCGCCGCTGCAGCCGCCGCCTCCTGCCCGTGGGATGCCCTCCCGGTGCACCTCCAGGAGCGCATCCTCTCCCTCCTCCCGCTCACCGCGCTCCTCCCCGTTGCCACCGTCTCCCGCGCCCTCCGTCGCCTCCTCCGCTCCGGGGCCTTCCACGCCCTCCTCTCCCCGCACCGCCTCGACGCCTTCTTCCTCCTCTCCCCGCGCCTCGCCTTCCACCCCCTCTCCCGCCGCATCATCCCCGTGCCCCTCTCGCCCCCGCTCGATTCTTCTTCCCCTCCCCCCCCCTCCCCTCGTCTCCTCCGCGTCCCCCTCCCTCCTCGTCACCACCGCCTCGCTCCTCCGCCTCCCGCCACTCCCCGCCAGCTCCTACCTCCTCGCCGTCGTCGTCCCGCGCTCCTCCTCAAGCGGCGATTACACCCTCGTTGCTGTCACCACAGGCGCTGGTGTCCGCTCGTACACCCTCGACTCCGCCTATCCCTCCCGGCGGTGGGCGCCTCTGGGGGATCTCCCGCTGCCTTTCGCGCTTCTTGGTAATGCGGCGGTCGCTGGCGACCGTGACCGGATCTTCGTGCTCGGCCGCGGCCCTGACGCACTTCTCGAGTTCCATCTTGCGACGGGGTGGTGGGGGGTGCTGCCCGTTGTGATGCCGCACGACCTCACCACGGCCCACCTGTTTGTTTTCGACGGGCGGCTGTTCTTGGTAGGCGGGGTGGAGAGGTTTGGTGAGGTTGAACGGGTGGTGGTGTGGCGGTTGGACAACGAGGCGGCGGTGGGATGGAGGGAGGTGGGTACGATGCCGGCTGAGGTGTTTGATGAGTTGGTGGCGGGTAGGCACGGCAGTTTCTGGCATTTTCAGGCTGCGGACAGAATGGGTATTGTTTGCCTATACAATGCTGTGGACGGGAGACTGGTTATGTTTGATGCGGTGGATAGTCTGTGGACAAGGCTGCCACGAGTGTCTGGGTTGGACGCGGAGGAGAGCCGCCGGTGGTTTGGTCATGTCGTTGAGCCGGGCATTGAGCTCTTGCTGGGGCAACACTGGCGGTGTTAAAGAGGTTATTTTCTTGACTTGTGCTTGAGTGCAGTTCTGACCCTGAGCAAGTTCAAATTTGGTTCCCTGAATATGGATGCAAATATCTCTATAACTAGATCTGCTAGCTGTTTGTTCGAAAAGGAAAGTAAGCTTATATGTGGCATAATGCTTCAGTTCGAGTCATCCTAAGTTGTACAATTCATTGAAGCATTTTTAAATGATGAAAGCTATGCTAGAAAAACTGTTCTGAAGTTATAATTGTGCACTATCATTCAAGACACTGACATAGTTACCTGGTTAAGTTTTGTTCCTAGACCCGAATATGATACTCATAAAATTTCCTTTTCTGTTTGACTATGGGACATAATACAAGTGCAAACTTCTTCTTTCATGTTCTCCAAGATGCTTACAGTTTAATTCCCAGTAGCCATGCGATTTAGTGAAACCCTTCCTTGACATCTTAGCGCTATTTCTTCCATCTGTTGGCTATTGTTTCGACAATAAAGTTTCTTGACCCATTGCTCCAGCATACAGTCATTAGCTAAGTGCTTCCAAATTTAAGATTGAAAAGCAATATGGGGGTACAAGGCATAGTTTGTTGGCAAGGGCTTCAAAAACTCCCAATATTTTTAGCTATGCTGCTCTGAGTTCTGTTACTATCTGCAATTAGCACTAGTCAAAACCCTTCAACATTGGCTGGCACAGTAGTCATAACTACATACTGTCTATCACTGTCAAGGTCCCAGAAACTGGATGAATACTGTCGTCAAACAACTAACTCAACCATGACTGGCCTCTGCTAAATCAGTTAGCTCATTTTAGTTTGTTCATTACTTTTTTTTGTGATGTTCGTTCATGCTATTGAGCTCTATAGCATGGTCATTTACTCATGCCCTTATGGCAAAATCCAGAATTATAAACTGATACGGAATTCTCGAATCTCGATCTTAGCTTATCCATGTATTTAAAGGCAAGCTCCCATTTTAAATTTTCTTTGTTATGGCCAGCGACAAAATATTGTAATACAAATATACAATAATATCTAATGTTCAGTTTGATTTCAGTGCTAATTGGCCTGAGGAATTGTCTTGTTTATTTTGGGCAAAATGTATCTGTATTATATCTATTAAGACATTTAGAAGGCTACCGTAGGACCCCCATGTCAGTTCTTCTGATTTTTGAACAAAGTTGCTTCTTTGTATCCTATCTAGGTTTGCTGGTGTTGCTAATATTCATATATACACACCATTTATCTAGATATTTAATTCATTATATTAAATTATTTCAAGTAGCTAGCCGAACCTTTTATTTTGTAGTGTTGGAAGATTAGTCCTCCAGTAATGGAAGTTTCTGCTGTTTGATATGCTGCTCTGTGTTGGTAACTTGGTATTCAATGAAAGGTACATGCCACCAGTGAGATTTAGCATACTTGGTCGGTTAACGTATGAGGCAGACATTGGTTTTGGGACTTTGAGGCCAAATTTTAGTTTGTTGATCGGTTTTGAAATGAGCTTGTCAGAGTTTAATGTGCATGTTGGTCCATGATTTGTGCTATTGGGGATGAACTATTGAAGATATCTGACTTGGTGGTGAAGGAGAGCCTAAAAAATGGATAAATGGAAGGGGTGAAAGTGACGGAAGGAACATAGGGAGAATGGGAATGAAAGAGGAGGGAGATAATAGAGGGAAAGTGACATGTAACTCTGGAGCCTCTTGAAGATCAGAACTAATTTTTGCTGGTCAACAGAATTTTGGTCCCCAAGTTGGTGACCAAGTTTGGTGGCCATTGAATTTGCCTTCACTACACCATATTCTGGTTAGCCAAGATAACACTCTCTCTCATGACAAGTGGTCCCCAAATTACCAACCAAATTGTGGTGGCCAGTGAATTCTCCTTAATTTGGTTTATCACTGTTTTTTTTTTCAGGCCTTGATTAAATTTTGATGCGACTAGCTAGGGGAGACAGGTTGGGTTCATTATTCTATGGGGGACAGGGTGGATGCAAGTGGTGGGCAAAATTCACCTTATAGCCCAGCCTTTGATACGTGAACCCTCTATGTTGTTTAACTGAAACAAAAAAAAAAGTTTGGGGTGAATATGCTTTTTGAGTTGTTACTAGTTCCAATTTGTACATAGAAAATTTATATCAAGTATCAACTATTTGAGTTTTTGATTATGCAATTTACCATCTAAGTTTAGGAGTAAAGTGGTAAATTTTTGTTCTTATACACAAAGTACAAAATCTTATTGACGTAAAATACATGACAATCCTCAAACTGAATGTCCAATAGGTGTCCAACGTTTTTCTTCAGGAAAGAATCATTCCATTGCGAATATTTCCATTGAATAACACTCGTCATGATCAACCCAGTGGTTCCTCCCACCAAACAGAGGATTTCAGTCTCCTGACAAAAACATATTTTAAAATCCGCTGGCCTGAAATTTATGGTTGAGCACACTCTGCCCGCCCGCCCTTCACAGAGTCTGGGCTTTTCTTCATTTTGCAATTAAATACAGCAAATAGTTATGTTGGACTAGGAGTATGTTATGTATGTTTATTGAACTACTGTAATACTGTTCACAAAAAGAGAGTATTGCCATCAGCATCTCTACAGATGAATTGGTAAACGACCATTCTTTTTTATCACTGTGAGTTTTCAGTTTGTAGAATTAAAATTAAAAACTGTACAAGAATTCATGTGTGCATATGCCTCCCAACACTTCTAAGGTGTTTAACATATAGAAGATGGTGTTAGTGCAGCAATGCCAATTCATGGGATGGGGTCAAGAAATGTTATTGGTCACCCTCTTGTTGGCATTGTTGGTGGCTTGAGAACAATTTAAGGGGAGGGCATCTATGGTGCTGAAACATCAATTTTAAAAACTGACCTTTAGACATGAGAATTGATGGTTTAGAGGGGACAAAACTAATACATAGTATATAACTATGGTATATACTATGGATATAGAGTAGCGAAAACTAAAGGGGGGCCACCTTGTTTGCCGTTCACATTGGATTTGACCTTCAGGATTTGAATAATTGGAGCAGTGGCCAAAGATGCATGTTTCCATCTGGTGCAGCTCACGCTGCCCCACTTGTGTTTAATTTGTGGCAAGTCTTTGATGCCTTTTCTTAAAGAGTATATATGCAGCTTCTTTGTTCTTTAGATCTGAAACCCGGAACTATGCTATTCTTACACTGTGTTATGACATTTCACTTTGGTTTCAGATAGTTTAGGATCTTGTGAAGCTTTTGGTTATTTCGTAGTGGATGAAACTTATTTAAGTGGCCTTGCCTGGCCTAATTTGTACGATCTCGCATTTATACATATTTTTTATATTATTATCAGGTTAGTTTTGGACTTGCGTTTATAAATTCTGCTACATATCCACCAAGAATGTACTTAAAACTTTACTTTACATGTGACAACCTAGTTACGTGCTGGCTCTTGAAAATGCTCTGGGTAGATAATGAAACTGGGAAATCACTAGTAAATAGTGTGTGAGGTCCTCTTATCTGCCAATTGATGTATTATGCCTTGCACTAATGTTCGATACACTCATTAATGTGTTTGGGAATGTCTTTGTAGTTGGAGGGATTTGAATATTTACCATTATGAGATAGATGTATTTGAAGATTTACTTCTCGATATCTCACTGACATGTGGCCCTATGATCCACATCTCCGTGAGATATCGAGGGGTAAATCCTCAAATGCACCTGAATAGTAGTAAATCCTCAATAATTTGTGTTGGAACTTGTGATAATGGTTTTACACATGATGTTTTGAACATATTTTGTTCTCTTGGTAAATATTCTACCCATGCAGTAATTTGTTGAATATTTAAACTTTATTAAGTTTTCATGCACGCACCAATGATGACATTGAACTCGTCAAGTGTAGTAAAATGGCAGGAATTTCCTGTGTTCAATGGCCGTATATCTTTGTTCCTTCATTTTTCTCATTTTGTTCAAAAGGTGTGTTTGTCAGAGTAGAGCACAATTACGATTTTGAAGCTCTGCGATCCTAATGTTGTTTAATGAAGAAATTTCCAACTTTCCATCTGCATGTTGGTTGTCAGCATGTTTTGCAGATTCCTCTTTTCATGAAATTTGGCTACAAGATAGCCATCGTTTCGTTTGCATGTCTTTTTTTTTGTATATTTTTTGTTTGCGAATCGTTTGTATGTCATTAACTGAACATCTTGATGCATTTATCGGTCTATCTAAAATGATGCACTTGAATCGCCAGTTGGACCGGAGAACAAATCTTTTGATGTCTAGTTACAAGATGCTTTCTACGACAAAGATTATGGAGGTGGGTTATATAGAGAAGTCCAGTTACCATTGAAATGCATTATGAGTCTAACTCTATTCAGCGTGTATTTGTAACCATGGACCTTATCAACACTTTGGAAGGATGAAATGTATTATGAATTGGTTCCAAGTTCCAACCTCTATCCAAATTCGTGTCAGTATGTTGCGCCAAGGGCCATTCGCCTGCAGCAGATCCTTCGGCAGCCGGAAATCATTAGGAGATAGGTTTGCTTTGTTTGGGTCTTAAGCCACTGGGAGATATGGTAAGTTAAGATTAGATACCAATTGTTAGAGGTCGCTTGATACGGGGTGGCCCGATCTTCTCGAGTAGAATCGTGGATAAATAACGCTTGATAACGAATAACGCTCAGCTGTACACCACGCGTCAGTGCACGGACTTGCAGCTCTATGGATATTCGCTAATACGCACCTGGATGATTGCCGCTAAACCACGAGCAGAGATCGCTAAGCCGTCATTTCTCAGCGGAAAAGCAAATTTGACCTTAAAATGCAGAATGAACAATTGATTGCCTAATTCTTTCTCAGAAGTCCTCTTATGAACTCTGTTTTGAAAGAACAAGTAATAACTTGTGTTCTATTCTTATGCATAAATATGGTCTGTTTTACAATGGGGGTCTACTTCTTAATATATAGTCTCGGTCTAAGAACTATTCTGTTTAAATTTTTCATGTGGTACAATTCACGTGCAAAAACACTGTTCGCGCACGGGGTAGTTAATCACTGTTCACAGCTCATAATGCAGCAAAATACTGTTCATAGCCTGTACTATAGCAAATTACTGTAGCACGGGTGCTATTTACGCTTGATCCGACATCTTTGCGGCAGTCTTGTTCACACGCGACCGCGGCAGTCTTGTTCACACTGCGGTACTATTCATGTGTCGATCACTTTTCATATCGTGGACTTGTACTTCCTTGGATGACGGTCGTATATTCTTGATCTTCGTCCATCACTGACTCTTCAAACCTGACCACAAGTAAAACATTGTTTTTAGGTAGTATAACATTCTTATTAAAATTAATGACATATTCATTAAGGAGCAAGTTCAACTGAGATTGTAGTTTCTTGGCACGTGCTCTTGTTATTGGTCCTGTCGGCAACTCGATGTGTATATCATGAGCATTAGGTGGAGGAGAAGAAGGTGTTGTAGGGATGCCCTCATCATCCGCCCCCTCTTGAAAAGGCGTCGTCCTCGACGCTAGATCATCAGCACCGAAGAACAGCGATAAATCAGCAACGTTGAATGTCGAGTTCACGCTATAGTCATCTCCCGGAAGCTCGATTTTGTATGCATTATCGTTAATCCGCTCAAGTACTTTGAAAGGTTCATCTCCTCGTGGTAGTAACTTGATTTGTGTCGATCTGGAAAGCGATCCTTGCGGTAGTGTAACCGAACTAAATCGTCTGGCTGAAAATCTTCTTTCTTTTCTTGTTCGCCTTTTCAGCATAGTACTTCGCCTTACGCTCAATTTCTTCTTTCACCTTGATGTGCAATTTCTTCGTATATTCAGCCCTCTTTGACGCCTCCATATTTGTTCGTGATTGACTTGGAAGCGGCAGCAAATCAAGTGGCGTAGTAAGCTTGAAATCATACACCACCTCAAATGGGCACATCTGTGTAGTAGAGTGGATGGCTCTGTTGTAGGCGAACTCCACATGTGGCAAACAGTCCTCTCACTCCTTGATATTTTTCTTGATCATGGTCCTTAGCAGCATCGAAAGTGTGCGGTTCACCACCTCTGTTTGACCATCAGTTTGGGGATGACAAGTTGTGCTGAATAACAACCTTGTCCCTAGCTTCCCCCAAAGTGTCTTCCAGAAATAACTCATGAACTTGACGTCACGATCTGAACTAATGGTCCTAGGTACGCCATACAACCGCACTATCTCTGTGAAAAATAAATTAGCAACATGTGACGCATCGTTGCTCTTGTGGCACGGAATAAAGTGTGTCATCTTCGAAAATCGATCCACAACGACAAAAACAGAATCTCTCCCCCTCTTAGTCCTAGGCAGTTCTAAAACAAAATTCATACTAATATCTTCCCATGGTGCATTAGGAACTGGAAGAGGAGTATACAAACCATGTGGATGCAACTTCGATTTTGCCTTGTGATAAGTTATGCACCGTTGTACATACCTGTCCACATCACGCCTTATCTTATGCCAATAAAAGTGATCGCTCAGCATAGATAGCGTCTTTTCACGTCCAAAATGTCCCATCAATCCACCTGCATGAGATTCCTGCAATAATAACAAACGCACGGACGATTCTGGAACGCATAGTTTGTTAGCACGAAATAAAAATCCATCATGAATGTGAAATTTGTCCCAGCCTTTCCCATCTTTGCAATGCGCATAAGGTGAAGTGAAATTATGGTCATTAGCATATAAATCACGCAAACTCTCTAAACCAGGAACTTGCACATCTAAGTGATTTAAGAGCACATTTTTCCTAGAAAGAGCATCAGCAACCACGTTTTCCTTTCCCTTCTTATATTTCACAATGTAAGGAAATGACTCGATAAATTCTACCCACTTCGCATGTCAACGGTTCAGCTTAGCTTGGCCTTGCAAATATTTTAATGCCTCATGATCAGAATGTATAATGAATTCCTTAGGCCATAAATAATGTTGCCAAACTTCTAAAACTCGCACTAAAGCATACAGTTCCTTATCATAGACCGGATAATTCAATTGTGCACCTTTGAGTTTCTTGCTAAAATAAGCAACCGGTCTACCCTCTTGCATCAAAACACCGCCAATACCAATTTCACTAGCATCACATTTAATTTCAAAATTCTTAGTAAAATCGAGTAAAACAAGTAACAGTGTCTCAGTTAAACGCTTTTTCAATTCATCAAACGCAGTTTGCTGTGCCACCCCCCCCCTATGTAAACTCAACACCTTTTTTTGTTAATTCATTCAGTGGGGTAGCGATGGTGCTAAAATCCTTGATGAAACGTCGATAAAACCTGTGAGTCCATGAAAGTTCCTAATTTGACTAACATTCATAGGATTAGACCAATTTTTAATTGCTTCAATTTTAGACTCATCTACCTCTACTCCATTTGCCGAAACCACATAGCCCAAAAAAATTACATGATCTTTGCAAAACGTGCACTTCGCTAAGTTTCCAAACAACCTAGCATCGTGTAAAACCTGTAGCACTTGTCTAATGTGGTCAATATGATCATATTCATTATGACTGTAAATCAATATATCATCAAAATACACAACCACAAATTTCCCAATGAAATACCTCAAAACATGATTCATCAATCTCATGAATGTACTAGGTGCATTAGTTAATCCAAATGGCATGACTAACCACTCATACAAACCAAATTTTGTTTTAAATGCAGTTTTTCACTCATCCCCTTCTTTCATTCTAATTTGATGATACCCACTACGTAAATCAATTTTAGAGAAAATAACAGCACCACTCAATTCGTCTAACATATTATCTAAGCGAGGTATAGGATGACGATATCGAATAGTGATATTATTAATCGCTCTACAATCTATGCACATGCGCTAACTACCATCTTTCTTAGGAACTAAAATAACAAGAACAACACAAGGGCTTAAGCTTTCGCGTACATACCCTTTGTCGAGAAGCTCTTGTACTTGTTTCTGAATTTCCTTTGTTTGCTCGGGGTTGGTGCGGTATGGTGGTCGGTTTGGTAGCGTCGCTCCCGGAATCAAATCAATTTGATGCTCTATCCCGCGGATTGGTGGTAAACCAGCGGGCACCTTCTCCGGAAAAACGTCGCTGAATTTCTGCAAAACATGAGACACCACTAGAAAGAGACGTTAAGTCGTCAATAGAAAGCAAAACATCTTTGTACAGGAGTACAAAATGTACCAAATTGGGATTCTCACAAAAAGCTCTCAACTCTGATTTGGTGGCTAACATTACTAAGCATTTCTCTCCCTCACTTTTCTTTTTACCACTCAATTTTGGCTTGTGGTTCTCACTCACCGAAGGTGGAATCTCGCTATTTGGTGTACTCTTAATTTTCACCTCAACTTTCTTCTTATCAGCATTTACTATTTTTGTCGGTGTAAGTGGATACAAAATCACATCTTTGCCGCTCCACTTAAACTTGTAGCAGTTTGTATGCCCATCATAATAAACATGGCGATCAAATTGCCATGGGCGCCCCAACAGCAAGTGACAAACTGACATGGGTACCACATCGCACACAATGGTATCCTCATATTTGCCAATCTTGAAGTGCACCTGCGCCATATGACTGACTTTCACCTCGTCCACATCGGTCAACCACTGCACATGATAAGAATGAGGATGCGGTGAATATTTTAAGCCCAACTTTGTGCACATCTCCTTGCTGGCCAGATTATAGCAACTTCCTCCATCAATTATAACTTTGCACACTTTACTGCCAACTGTCGCCCATAATTTAAACAAATTTGTGGATATCATGGGAATATGCTCCAGATCTTAGGATGATGTGACAATTGGCAATGGTGTTTACGGTTTGTCGTTTCACGTGTTTTCGACAAAACTACAGGCATTCTGGACAGGGGCGGTCCGACCGGTCCCAAATTGGTCGGACCGGCCATGTGGGGCGGTCGGACCGGCTGTGACCTAAAAGTGGTCAAAACGTGTTGGGCCAAAAATAGGTGTTGTAGGCAAGTGAGGGGGTCCCAATGCACTTGGTCTCATGATTTTTGGAGTCTCCAGTAAGAAGTTCTATTGGTTTTTAATTTCCAGAAGGTTTCGGAATTTCAGGGCATAAATTTCGGCTAAGTCCCTAGGGGCGGTCCGACCGGCTCACAGGGAGTGGTCCGACCGGCCAAGGGGCGGTCCGACCGGCTCATATGGAGCGGTCAGACCGGTTGTCACTTGAATGTTCGCCAACTTCGTGGCGATATTGTTTTGTTAGGTCAAAGTCATTGGCTTCATGGCATATGGTTTGCATGATGCATGTTTTGACTAACATGGGTCAAGTTGTGAAGAACTTGTTCCCGAATTCGTGTTTGCTTGTCTATGGTTGTGCAGGTTGCTTGGTGGTCAACGACGGTCAACGACGGTCAACGGCGAGGAGGATCGGGACTAGACTTGGAGAGTTGAGGTCCAGAACGATCGACGATGCCGGGTGAGGTCAACGACTCAAGCGTGACACAAGATAGACAAGGGTGATCTATTGGCAAATCCATGACGCATGGTGAAGCGGTTTAGGTCAAAAGTTAAAGACGGCGCTTTGCGAAGCGTGCGTGTGTGACCCGTTTGTTAGTGGGCCTTAACGGGAGCCCAATTGAGTCAAACCCTAGAGAGTTCTAGGCCTCCACTATAAATAGGAGGAGGTGGGGGCTGCACCCTCGCTCTCGCTGTTTTTCACCTCTTTTGTCGTTTGCAAAACCCTAATTGGCTTAGGGGGACTTGAGGTGGAGGCTAGGGCTTTTCATGGTTTGAGGAGAATTTCGTGATCTTGGATTGACCATTGATCCATGATGGTGTGGGTGTAATCCAGCAACGATCACGTTCTTAATCTATGCAAGGTTTGCTTGAGATAAGTCTCTTTTCGTTCTTACTTTCAATTTCGTGATTTTAGGGCTTTCTTTGATCCGCGAGTTTGTGATTGATTCTTTCACGTGAATTAGCTTGCTGTGATATGTGTGAATCTATCTAGCATCATCTTGATCATCAATCTCTCACGAACAAGCATTAGGATCAAGTTTTCGTTCTTGCGGCTTTAGACCTTCGTTAATCAATTGGCAATTGCTCGGGATCTATCCAAGAATTATCATAATATTCGATTGGAATAGGTCCTCAATAGCATAGAGAAGGTGTGTGCAAAGTTTCATAAAGTTTGGAGTTGAGAATCAAAAGTTTGACCTAATTGCAACCGTCATCGTCTTGATTTTTCTTGTTTGGATCTGCTGCGAGTCGGCGGTCGGACCGCCCGTCATCACCGGTCGACCGATTTTGAGCGGTCCGACCGCCAGTACAACAGCGGTCAGACCGCCCGGCAATCGGTCCAACCGGCTGGGTCCAGAGGTCAGACCGCCCGTGCTTTGAGATTTTGCAATCTTAGTTGATTTTGTTATTTTGCTTAGGGGATTTAATTGGATTCAATACTAGTCTTCCAACAGTCTTTGGTATATTGATCTTCATAGCTTCTAATAGCTATTGGAGTGAAATTGTGTTGAATTCATTATTTGGGAAAAAGTGAGCGTGCTCCTATTCACCCCCCTAGTCGCCTTTTCGGTCCATCAAAATTGCACCGTTGTGCGGTAGATTGGCTTTGTGACACGCTAAGTACACGAGGTGTGCACACTAGCATATGCTCTCCAGCTGGCGACCCCGGTGTACAGTCCAATCTCTCATCCTCTGTAGGATCCTCTGCAAAATCAGCAAACGGAGTAGTATTTTCCTCATCACTAGCTTAAATATACCCATCATCAGTAAATATCATAACTTTATTATTTGGGCAATCTTTTTTAAAATGACCAACTCCCTTGCACTTGTAGCATGTCAGATCACGTGAACGGCCTGTAGAACCCATCGAGGATGCCGCACTAGCAGCTGGCGCCGGTGGCGGCGTGCTATCTGTCTTCCTCTATGCCGAACTGCGAATCGCGGAATTGCCCCCTGATGGAACGGGCTTGCCTGGCTGTCCTGTGTTGTACGGAGGTGCTGTACTTGCTGAATAACGTTGACGTGCCACATACTTAGCATCTTCAATGACCTGCTTCTCAACCTCGCGGGCCTAATGCATCAACTCAACCATGTTGTTGTATTGATGATGATTAACGATCCGCCGAATAGCATAATTCATCCCTGTAAGAAAAAGAGCCATCGCTTGTTCCTCATTCTCACGCACATCAGCATGTATGATAATCTGCTCCATCTCTTTGTAATACTCATCAACTGATTTCAACCCCTGTCGCAACCCAATCAGCTTCTCATGCAGCGAGCGCTTGTAATGTGTAGGTACAAAGTGTGCGCGCATCTGTTGCTTCAGCTCGTCCCATGTAATAGCACGGGGCTCGTGTCGCTCCATACGTTGTTGCAGACAACGCTCCCACCAAGTAGCAGCATATCCGTCCAAAGCAGCAACGGTAAGATCCAACTTGCGCTGATCAGAATAGCGGTTCATGCAGAACAGTTTATCAACTTTCGGCTCCCATGCAAGATAAATTTCTACCTCTGTTGTACCCTCAAAGGATGGCATTGTGAACTTGGGTTTTGCAACCAGATCATCGGCGACCTCTGTTGTACCCTCAAAGGCCGACGATTGCGTGCATATTGATTATGTTGACGGTGTGGTAAATAGTCGTCGAACACGGATTCGTCTCTATCATCGTCAGCGTGGCGGTTGCTACGACCTCCTCCGTGGGTGTCATAGTAGGCACCCTCATGGGCGCCAACATGCGCGCCTCCATAGGCGCCATCATGGATGCCATTGTTGGCACCGCCTCCTCCTGTGTCGTTGCCACGACCACGCCCTTTTGCAGGGGGACGCGCCACGACCTCGGCAATAGCACGACGCTGTTGTGCCACCTCGCGAACATGCACCTGTTCGTCGAGTTGTCTAGGCGTGGATCATCCTCGCGCTGCTGTCTAGCGGCAGCCTCCCATCTGTCTCGTCGTACGGCTCGTATGGGAGGTGTACACGCCCCTCCTCGCCACGTGTACCCAGCTGTATCGAAGCGGTGAGCTTGACAATAGCATCGAGCAGTACCTTGTGGTTGTCGTCGGCGATCACGGACGACTTCAAAATCATCCCCAAGCCGTCCAAGTTGTTTTGGACACGCCAAAGGTTGCCGCGCACCTGGTCAACCTCAGCCCAGAACTCTTCTCGGAGCGTGGCACGAAGTGTATGGTAGTGCATTTTGGTGATCGGATCAGTAAGGTTGCCGTCCAGATCCTTGTCCTGCTCGCTTCCTGACATGTTTACAGGAGCAAAAACACCAAGTGACAATATATGTGAAAAATAAGTGGGAATCTCTCAACTACTGTTCTGAAACAAAGCAAGTTGTACTGTTCCGAAGTAGATTAAGAGTAGCAAAAATTACGCTCGTAGCAGCAAACGACCAACCAAGATTGTGCGAGCGAATATCAAGAACGATAGTCAATACATGACACGGATGTTTTTGGTGGAGCTAGGTGAGGAAACAACCTAACAAATTCAGAATTTAAAGATTGTCGAGCTAGGTAGCAATCCAAACGAGACGCACAATGTCTAATTGCTGATCGATAAATATAAGTGAAGAGTAGACAACAACACACGCACAATGATAATGAGACTATTGCAATCAAAGGAATGAGCGATACAAAGAACAATTCTGTATGGAGGCGAATGCTCGTATTGCAACAGTTCAAGGAGAGACGCTAGCTAGTGCTCAAAAGTTGTATATGAGGGCACAAGATTGCTCAAAATTCTGGTACGCGAACAGCAGCGGATACAAGTATATAAACTAGCTCCAATAAAAGGATTGAAAATATAGCAGAAAAGTTTGCCTTCTGTTTTTTTTGGGTTCCCTGTTTCTCTTCTTTTTTTTTCTTTTGCTCTCTTCTTTTTTTCACTAACGACCAGCGCTAATCAATCAACCCTTTTTTTGTTTCTTTCACAGCCAACTACTAACAGCAAGTTATGCGAACAGTACCAAACGGGAAAACTGGACGTCTCAAAATCCTAAGAGCAGTCCCTCGAGCACAACAACAAACTAGTCTCAATAGGTACAACAGGTTCGCGAACGGATCGAAGGGTTCATGAATAAAACAACGTGCAAACCGCTAGATATAAGTAATGTTTAGTTGCACAAAGCAGGAATCAAGTACGAACACAAAAATTTGTAGAATGGAAAACAAAAAGAGACGCGAACGGAACACGACCAGCAACTAAACACTATGAACGAGTGGATTAAGACCTAACAAAACACACTAAAAAAAATGTTGAATTAAACTTTATGAAAGATTATATATATATATATATATATATATATATATATATATATATATATATATATATATATATATATATATAGTGGCTTTTTCGGTGTATAGGTCAGAAAAATAATCTACTGAAATGTAGGGAAAAAGAGATTCTACCGAGTGGCTTCTTGAGTGGTTGATTCTAGCCTTTGCACTTTCTGCCTAGAACGTGAACATGAAGTCAAAGATATCTTAGAAGCAGTTAGAGCTAAATATGCCAAGCTTAAGTACAGTATTGAGTCTGCTACATGTGCTTCATGTCCAGCTCTTAAACTTGAAGCTGCTTTATATAAGGAGAAATATGCTAGAGCCATTAAGGGTAAAACATGTGAATCATATGTTAATCTTGAAGAAGAAAATGCTTATCTTAAGGATACCTTAGAAAAATTCTCTAAAGGTAAGAAACAATTAAACATGATTTTGGACAAGTCTAAAACTCCTTATAAGAAGCAAGGATTAGGATACAATTATGTCCAAGATAATTCTAAGCCAAAAGTTACTCAAGTTTTGGAAAATGGGTTGGTTGAATTCAAAACCCAACTTGCAAAAACTATTTTTAAATCTGCGGGTTTTTCCCAACCATCTGTTACGTCAAAGGGTGCTTCTCCCAATGGTATCAAGTACCATTGCACCTATTGCAAGAAGGATGGGCATTTGATTGAGTTCAGTTGGCGTAGGTTGAAAATTGATAAGAAAAATATTGCTAGAATTTCATCCAATCAACCTAAAGCTTTTATGAGACAAGGTAACATAGAAAAGAAGAAACATAGTTTAGGATTTATGTCACGTGCTCATCATCATGCTCCTAAGCAGGATAATTCTCATGTTAGTTTAACCATTGCTCATAACAGAACTTCAAATAGAATCAAGGATAGCACTTCTGCTTTGCATACTACACGCAGACGTGTGTCTCAGTACTGGGTTCCCAAGTCTTATTTAACTAATCCCAGTATTGAGACGCATCGTTCTTCTATGCCTTGATTTTCATGATTACCGCGGAAAGAGGAAGGACACGTGATTCGTCGACTCAGGTTGTTCACGCCACATGACCGGAGACTCAAGATGGTTCACCTCCTTCACGCGGTCAACGGGTGATGACTTCATCACCTTTGGAGATGATAAACAAGTGCAGATTGAAGGAACGAGATCGATCAGGGTGAACGACAAGTTCATCCTCAAGGACGTCGCCCTTGTGGACAAGCTAAGGTTTAATTTGCTTTCTGTCTCTCAACTTCTTGATGGTGGCTATGAGACTAGATTTAAGAAAAATGCTTGTTGGGTTCTTGATTCAATTGGTGAGCTTGTTTTTGGGATTACTAGAGTTGCTAGGATCTTTGGAGCTGATTTTTCTGAATCTCTTGCTGGTTCTCTCAAACGCTTGATTTCATCTTCCTCTTCTGAGTTCTGGCTTTAGCACCGTCGTTTGGAGCACATTGGTTTTGATCATCTGACGCGAGTTAGCAACCTTGAGCTCATGAGAGGTTTGCCCAAACTCAAAGCCGTCAAGGATGCTGTTTGTGCGCCCTGTAAGCATGGCAAGCAAGTTGCCGCCTCACACCCTTCAGTGACTATGGTCATGACTGATGGACCGGGACAGTTGCTTCAAATGGATACTGTTGGTCCTGCTAGGGTTCGGTCAGTTGGTGGAAAATGGTGTATTCTTGTCATAGTTGATGATTTTTCTAGATACACTTGGGTGTTCTTTCTTGCTTCGAAGGATGAAGCTTTTGATCATTATCATGATCTTGTTCTTCGTTTGGCTTCTGAACTTCCGGGTGCCTTGAGAGCGATCTACAGTGACAATGGCATGGAGTTCAAGAATGCCTCTTTTGCTTCCTTTTGTGCTGAGCGTGGAATTGAGCATCAGTTCTCTTCTCCACACGTTCCTCAACAAAATGGCGTTGTGGAAAGGAAGAACAGGACCCTAGTCGAGATGGTTAGGACGATGCTAGATGAGTATAGCACGCCGAGGAGGTTTTGGGCCGAAGCTATTCCTACTGCTTGCCATATTGCAAATCGTGTCTTTTTGAAACCGTCTTTGGGCAAGACTTCCTATGAGCTTCGATTTTGTAGAAAACCCTCTGTCTCGCACTTTCGAGTCTTTGGATCCAAGTGTTTTATTCTCAAGGCAAGGAATATAGATAAATTTGAGTCAAGAAATTTTGATGGTTTATTTCTGGTTTATCCTACGCATTCGAGGGGTTTTCGGGTTTTTAATGCTGAAACTAACATTGTTCAGGAGACATGCAATGTCACTTTTGATGAGACTAGCCCTAGAGCTAGATCAGATATTTCAGGTGATACACAGGTGACAGAGAGCATATTTATAGAGGAAGATGAAGGACTCGATGATGTTCTTCCACCTGCTGCTGTTGACGCTCCTATTCCAGCACAAGAAACTGATGTGACTACTTCGCCTTCAGATGAGGCTCCTGCTGCACCTTCATCATCAGCAGTACCTGCGGAGGTCGAAGAGATGCTTTCTCTCTCAGGTGCAAGACTTCACATTCAAAGCGGACTCTCGGATCAGATAATAGGTAATCTCCATGAGCGAGTCACTCGCTCCAGGTATCATGATCCAAACCTCTACTCTCATTCTGCTTTTGTTGTTTTTTTTGAACCCCGCGATATATCACATGCTTTATCGGATTCTAGCTGGGTCAATGCCATGCATGAGGAGTCAGAAAATTTTGAGAGGAACAAGGTTTGGAACCTAGTAGAACCTCCTAGTGGCCATAATGTAATAAGAACCCGCTGGGTTTTCAAGAATAAACAAAATGAGGATAGTTCCGTGATTACAAACAAGGCTAGGTTGGTATCTCAGGGCTTTAGCCAAGTTGAGGTTTTAGATTTTGATGAGACATTTGCTCCTGTTGCTAGACTAGAAGCCATTCGCATTTTGCTTGCATTTGCTGCATCTAAGAGCTTTAGAGTATATCAGATGGATGTTGAGAGTACCTTTTTAAATGGTTTCATAGAGGAGGAAGTGTATGTTAGACAACCCCTAGGTTTTGAGAATCCCAAGAACCCACATCATGTGTTCAAGCTATCCAAAGCCTTGTATGGTCTTAAGCAAACCCCTAGAGCCTAGTATGATAGACTTAAGACATTCTTGCTTAAGAATGATTTTGAGATGAGTAAGGTAGACAAGACCTTGTTCATTCTTAGGCGTAGCAAAGACTTCTTGCTTGCTCAGATTTACGTTGATGATATTATTTTTGGTAGTTTCTCTCATGCTCTTGTTTCCAACTTTTTTGAGACTATGTCCAGGGAATTTGAAATGAGTATAATGGGAGAGATCAATTACTTTTTGGAGCTTCAAATCAAGCAATGCAAGGAATTGATCTTCATCCATCAGACGAAGTACACTAAGGACTTGCTCAAACGCTTCGACATGGGTGACTGCAAGCTGATCGCCACTCCCATGGCGACTTCGACTATTTTGGATCCATATGAGGAAGGAGAAGCTGTGGATCAACGCGAGTATCGCAACATGATCAGCTCCCTCCTGTACCTGACGGCCTCAAGACCGGACATCCACTTCACGGTCTGCATCTGTGCGAGGTTTCAGGTGTCTCCGAGAGTTTTCCATCGCCAAGCTGTTAAGCACATATTCAGGTATTTATACTCTACCCTCTTGTATGGCATTTGGTATTCATGTTCTTCGTCTTTGTCCATTCGGGAGTTTTCTCATTCTGATTTTGCGGGCTGTCGGCTAGATAGGAAGAGTACCTCAGACACTTGTCACTTTCTATGCACTTCCCCTGTCTCTTGGTCTTCTAGGAAGCAGTCTTCTGTTGCACAATCCACTGCTAAAGCTGAATATGTAGCTGCTGCTAGTTGCTGTAATCAGATTTTGTGGATGCTATCCACTCTTAAATACTATGGGTTAAATTTTGCTAGTGTTTCACTTTTCTGTGATAACACTTCTGCTATTAACATTGCTAAAAACCCAGTGCAACACTCTAGGACCAAGCATATAGACATTCTTTATCACTCCCTTAGAGACCATGTCGAAAAAAGTGATATTGTGCTGCACTTCGTGGAGTCTGAGGCTCAACTGGTTTATATCCTCACCAAGCCTTTAGACCCAACAAGGTTTGCCACCTTGAGGAGCGAGTTAGGGGTAATTTACACCTATGTGTTGGTTTGAGGGGGAGTTTGATCTTTTCTGATCTTTCCGTGTTCTTTTCTGAACTTGTTGATCTTTTTGAACTTTTTAGGCTTTTTGTGTTTTCTTGCATCTCATTTTATCATATTGCATTCATATGAAAAATCCAAAAAGATGTATTGTAATATAAGATTTTCTGCTTATCTTTTACAATTGATGAGACCTATTACCCTGTGGAGCTTTAGTATTTCAATTCTTGCTCAATGCTATGTCTAGTCCTTTGACTTGCTAGAATTATCATGCTTTCACATATATAGCTAAGTCTTTGCTGTATGAGCTAGAACTCTAAAGCAGCTCGAACGAAAAACTGTAATTTGTGGATGTTTTAGCTAGTTGCGCAATTAGTGCTCCTTTTGTGACACTGGACCTGTCAGAATTGCTTTGTTAGCTCTTGAATCTAAAATTGACCATTACTTGAGCTTCTTGTGTTCTTGAGAATCTAAAACTAATCTTGTGAAACATGAAAAATCAAGATTGTCATATGCTTAAATTGTGCCAAACTACTCTTACGAGACTGCATGTCAAAGACATGAACTTGGAGATAGTTTGATGATACAGACGATCTCATGGGGACTGCATGTCAGAAATGATATGAACCTCAAGATTTTTCGCCCTGGTAGAAGCTTAGGAAGAGTTTGTCGATAGCTCCTAGTCCAAAATCTTCTTCACTAAGATATACCTTTAATCAACTTCTGGTCGAACCTTAGGATGAGTTTGTGGATGGCTCCTAGTCCAGGATCTTGTCACTAAGTTAGACCATTAGTCAACTTCCATATTCATTGCAAATGAAAAACTGTTGAAAAATGGGCGTTTGAGAAATTTGAGCAAAATGATTCAATTCAGGACCTATTTGTCTCTTAATGTGGTCACTGTTAGCTTTTTGATCTCACGTTGACATTTTGACATGGCCAGTATCATTTTAGGATCCCTCTTGATGAACTTGCTAAATTTGAAGATTTGCTTAAATTGATCAAATTTATTGCTTTATATTGAGCCTTCGAGCTTAGCTTTGATATATATGTCTTACCATGATCTTGCTAGCACTGTTAGGCTTGATATGTTGTTTGTGCAATATTAGAAATGCTAGCTTGTTCTTTTGGGTAATCTCCAAAGCTTCTTGTAATAAAAAATTAAAAAAATACAGAAATAAAGCCACTTCATTGCACTTCATGCATACTCCTTATGCTTCTTTCTACATTCTGCATTTGTTATCTCTGGACGAGAGGAAGACGTGATTCCTTGATAACTCCATTGTCTAAGGGGGAGAAGATATTTCAATGTTGTATAAAGGGGAGAAGATATAAAAATATTAAAAATGGGGAGAAAATTGGAGAATTTGAAATTTTCTGAAATTTGAGGATCATAGTGAGGGGAGCATTTGAATTGCATTCTTATCAACTTATTGCCTTTTCTGAACTTGAATTGCATTTTTTAATCCTCACGATGATCAAAGGTCAATTGAACAATTGTTCTTTCATATGGACCTTAAGTGATATTTTTGACTCTTTTCTGGAATTTAAAGTTTTTCTGCTTTCTTTTGCCATATCTTGCTTGCTTATGCTATTCTGATGCTAGCTTGGTCATTTCCATTGCTTTCCCTTGCTTATGGACCAAGTTGTGCTTTTATGTGAAAATGAAAGTATTTTACTTTTCAAACCTCCTAATTACATTTTCTGGATTATTGCCAATGTATTCATCAAGGGAGAGATTTTGGATATCATCGGGATATGCTCATGATCTTATGATGATGTGACTATTGGCAAGGGAGTTAAAGGTTTGTTGTTTCACGTGTTTTCGGCAAAGAACCGTCTTTATTAGGCCTTTGGCGGTCGGCCGCCGAGCGGCGGTCGACCGCCATAAAGCGATCCGACCGACCACCACAGCGGTCGGACCGCCAATGGCGATCCGACCGCCGGCCAGAGGTTGGAGTTTTGGGCTGGGCCAAAAATAGAGGTTGTAGGCAAGAGAGGAGATTCTATTGCACTTGGTCTCATAATTTTTAGAGTCTACAGTCAAAAGTTCTATTGATTTGAAAATTCCAGTAGGTTTTGAATTTTTAGGGACTGAATTTGGCTAAGTCGGTGACGGTCGGACCGCTTAGCAGTGGCGATCGAGGCCAAGCAGTGGTGATCGAGCCAAGATCTTGTTGGCGGTTTGACCTGTTTTCACTTGGATCGTCGTCCTTCGTGGCGGCGATGTTTGGTTGTTAGGTCAAAGTCATGAGTTTCAGTGCATATGTGTTGCATGATACATGTTTTGACTAACATTGGTCAAATTGTGTAGAACTTGTTCCCGTATTCGATTTGCTTGTCTATTGTTGTGCAGGTTGCTTGGTGGCCAACGACGATCAACGGCGAGGATGATCGGGACTAGGCTTGGAGAGCTGAGGTTCAGAACAATCAACGATGTCGGGTGAGGTCAATGAACTCAAGCGTGCTGCAGAATGGACAAGGGTGACCTATTGGCCAACCCGCGGCGCAAGATGGCGCAAGGTGAAACTGATTAGGTCAAGAGGCGATAAAGACGGCGTCTTAAAATGTGTGCGTGTGTGACCCGTTTGTTTTGGACCTTAACGGGAGCCCAATTGAGTCAAACTTCTAGAAGGTCTAGGCCTCCACTATAAATAGAGGTGGGAGGTGGTTGCCCCCCTCTCTTCGACCCTTTCATTGTTTTAAAACCCTAATTTACTTAGGGAGAGGATTTGTGGTGGTTAGGGTTCTAGAGAGTTTTGATTTGATTTTCGTGCTCTTGGATTGAGCTTTGTCCTCCATTGATGGGGTGGCTATAAACCCAAATCATATCAAATCAATCCAAGGAAAGTTTGATCAATAGTTTGTCTCTTTGCTTTCCTTCTCTCTATTTGATGATTTTGAATCTTTTTTTGATCCGTGAGTTTTTGCTTGATTTCTTCATGTTAGACCATGTGACTAAGTCTACTATTTTTTAGCTGATGAATAATTGACAATGTTATTTACAGATATTATTTGAGGCGTGTCGTGGTGTGTGGACTGATGTCGGTCAAGTTGGAAAGAACTTGTGCCGGAAAAATATACTGCTTTGGTCTTTGCATGTGCAGGGTAACTCGGAGGCGATTGTGGTCTACAGCGGTGACCGGGAGATGACTTGGTGCGAAGTCATGATCCAAAGGGTCGAGGATGCTGGAGGAGGCGGTCGAGCTCGAGTTGGAGCGCATGGAGATTAAGGGGGTGTTTGGCATGGCTCTAGAGCCCAACTCCAGGCTAGAGCTGGGTAAAACTAGCCAAACACCCCAACTCCAAAAAAAATTGGAGCAGCTTAACTCCATAGAGTTTTTGGAGCTCTAGTTCATTCTCTTGGAGCACCTATTTTCCAACTCTACAATCATCTGAAATAGATCTAGACATGGAGTTTCAAAGAAATTACCCACCTTTGCCATCGATTACACACTCCAGCCCAACGAATCGTTTTTTTTTTCTATCCTACCCAGCCGCCCGTCCCACTCCTCCATTCCCCATCGCCCCCACGCACGCCCGCTGCCGCCCACGCCCGCCGCCGCCCACGCCCGCCCGCCCGCCCGCCCGCCCGCCCCCCCTTGCCCGCCGTCCGCCTCTCCTCCCGACCGTGTGGTGCCCGTCCTCCCGATTGCGCAGTGCGTGGTCCTCCGCGGGTGAGCCGCTCCGGCGCGATAGCAGTTCGGTTCGCCCTCCTCGGCTACGTTGCCCCTCTTCGTTCACGTGCTCCGCCTGCCTGGTTCGTGCTTCTTCTTTCTCATGTCCTTCCCCACTCCTACTGCTCCGATGTGGTTTATATGACCGCCCTTCGTCCACCACCCACTGAAACCGCCCTTCGCCCACCACCCACACCTCACCTCCTCCTCCCCCACCGCATAGGTGATTGGGGCCTCCTCGGTAAGCTTATGATAATCCAATCCACCTTATTGCGTCCAATCCCTCAGTAATTTCTTTGGTTCCATCTGACTCTTGTATGCCATGCCCCCCTCATTGAAATTGTAGAGTTCGTTCGCCAAGGAAATTCTGTTCCTTGCACGCGATTAGGTTGGTGTCTCAGCTGAAAGTGTCGCAATCTTCGTGCGATTGCCTCCCGCTCCCGTACCTGTCTACGATCTTTGGTAGGGTTATCGGCATCATTATCACATTATCACGGTTTAGATAGAGACAGAGATAGAGCGCAAAAAAAGGGGCCTCCTCGGTAAGCTTATGATAAAGGTTGTGTGCCCATGGATGACAAGGTTGGATTCATTTAGAATTCCAATACTGACAAAACAGGCACGAGAACACTGAATGTGTGTGTGAAATGAAAATGTGGATTTATCTCAGTTAGTACATCTGATGGTTGGCCTTACTTTTTACTCATGCTATTAAGATGCAGCCTTTCGTCTCTTTACCTCTTTTGACTTTACAATGAACTAACTGGTTTTTTGTATGCCTTTTAGGTGCCTAAACATATGAAGAGCCCGAAGACGCGCGCCATCCACTGCTCACCTATGTGACAATGGTGTGATGTCTCCTTTGGAAGGAGTTTGCTCTCTTATGTTTTGTGCATCGAACGTCTGGCCTTTTAAATTAATTGTGCGATTAAACATGTATTTGTTTCTCTCATGGGGATCATGTTCATGTTAGCAATCTGTGTATGTTCTGAAAGCTCGTGCTGAGTTGCTAAAGATGCCGGAAATTGATTGGAACGTAGAGAACACTCGGATCCTATGTGGTTTGATGGCCGAACAAGTTGAGAAAGGAAATCGGCCAAATACATTCTTGAATTCAGTTGGTTATGCTGCGGTTGAAAAAGGATTCAAAGATAGGACGGGTATTGAATTAACCAAGGCGCAAATCAAGAACAAATGGGATAAATTGAAGGAAGATTTCAAGGCATGGAAAAAGCTTAAGATGAGGCAAACAGGAACCGGTTGGAACCGTAATAATGGCACTATTGATATGGACGATGAATGGTGGAAGAAAGCTAGAGCTGTAAGTGTTATATGTATTTATAGGAATGTTACCTTTTAAATTAGTTGCTGTTATTATTTGTACTAATATGTGTTGCTCTCTTGGATATTTTCAGGACATTCCAGGCTGCGGGAAGTTTAGGAAGCAACCTCAGTTAGTATCATTTACCTGAGTGGCATCGAGGTATGGAACCAAACACTCCAAAAGAGAAGTTCAACCGGATCCATTCATCTGTTCGTAATGTTATTGAACGTTCATTTGGACTATTAAAAATGAAGTGGCAAATTCTTTATAAGATGCCTCCATATTCCATGCTCACACAAAAAAAGATTGTAGCTGCTACCATGGTTCTCCACAATTTCATACGTGAGCATGCTAGTGGGGATGTGGACTTTGCGAATTTCGATCGAGATCCGAACTATGTGCCTACTATCCGGAAAGGTACAACAAATATGATGTGTCTCAACATGCCTCTCGATGGATCCACTTGAATCAAGCTTTGTGACTATGGACTCATTTCGTGATAGTTTGGCTACATCCGTCGCCTTAGCTTGGAATTAATGTAATTGTATTTTGAAACTATGGACTTGTATCTTGGATAATTTGGTTGGACATGATTATCTTGATATATGTTGGTACTTTAATTTATTTACATGCTTGTCGGACTTGTATCTCGGATTCATACAGTTTAGCTAAGCGATACATGAGAACATACGATATTCTTGTTATCTTCTTTGACGCATCATTGAACTCCACTCATGTCAACCAAGGGCAAAGTGGGCAATCCACACGGACAAACCACAATTCGAGGTGAGAGTACCCTTCTAGCCAAACACTCCATACAGAGCGGCTCCAACTCCACTCAGAGCCAGCTCCACCTGGAGTTCTGGAGTGGAGCTGCTCCAACTGGAGTTAGAGTCATGCCAAACAGGCCCTAAAGATGGATGATGCGGTTCGGAGGCTACGACACGTGACATGTTTTAGGGTGTCTAGAATATGATATTTTGTAAGCAAGTTATAAGTCTATGGATTAGGCCCATGTAATTGGGCGTCGTGGGTAATTAGGGTTGGAGAATATATGAGTATAAAAGGTGATTAGGAGGAACCGATTGGATGCACGGTGATATAAATTGTCGGGCGGCCGAGACCGAGTCGACATATTGTTTTTTTTATCGCGCGACAGCGAAGCTCGGTCTCGCGGCGGCGGCCGGGGGATTTTGCTTCTCCGTGCGGGCGTCATCTTTAGACTAGGGCGGCGCCGTTGTCGCTTCGGGACCGAGGACGCGGGGCTTGTGATTGCGGGCAAGTGTCGATGACTTATAGCTCCTTAAAAGGAATTGAGGTGAAGTGTTTTGGATTGACATGAAAATTAAGTGCATCACTTCTTTTGATGTATGAATTTTTTTGTCAATATCAACTTTTGTATTACGTGCATCCGGACCGATTGATGTTGGCTCCTACTACTCACCGCTATTTGATTAATCCATGACATTAGTGCTTCTTTGTTTGAAGGTATTAGTTATTATTAGTTGGTATTGTTTTTTCTTGTTTAATCAAATTGATCAATCATTGATTATGCTTTGTTGTTTTTGAGTGAAGAATTTCATTGCAGAGCATGTCTTACTAATTTTATTCACATGTACGTGAGGGCTTATGGCATTGACATCTTGCGGTCTTTTTTTCTTCTTTGTGATGTTTTGAAAATTAGCAGCGAATATTTCTCGCTACTATTCACATCATTGTTGTTACATCGGTTACATGGAGAAGCTGTAGTTGAGGCTTAGATATCGGTGAAAAATTTTCTACACAATCATTCACCCCCCTCTGATTGTCATTATCGATCCTACAAGTGGTATCAGAGCAGGTTTATTTTTCTAATTGATCTTAACCGGTAATTAGAAAACATGTCGACGGATAGGTATTCCACAAAACCTTGTGTTTTCGATGGTGTTGATTTTCAGTATTGGAAAGCAAAGATGGAGGCATATATTCAAGCTCAAGGCTTTACAATATGGGAGAAGGTCTACAAGCCTTATCAAGTGCTCCGAGAACGATCTTTGTGTCGTGACAAATATAGCACAAGTAGAGGCAAATAGCAAGGCAAGAAACCTGATAATTCAAGGACTAGGAAGGAGTGATTTTGACCGTGTTGTGCATCTTAAATCCGCATATGAGGTATGGAAAGCATTATGTGATTATCATGAGGGTTCATCTACTATTAAAGAGGTACGTCAAGATATGTACAAAAAGGATTACATGCGTTTTGAGATGAAACCTGGTGAATCAATAGATGATTTCTTTGCTCGCTTTAATAAAATTCTTAGTAACCTACGTGCTGTTAATGTTACTTATACTGATGCTGAAAATGCACGCCAATTACTTGGAGCATTGGATATGTCTATATGGGAGATGAAGGTTACATCCATTAGAGAATCTACTGTCATGAGTACACTTACATTAGATGTACTTTATTCTAAGTTGAAAACTCATGAATTAGATGTTTTTGCTAGAAAAAATAATGGTGATAAATCAATTGCTTTAGCTTCACAATCTAGCAAGTCTAATGGTGATAATTCTTCTACTAGCTATGCTTTGTCTTCTTTGTCTTCACTAACTGATGAACAGCTAGAGCAACTCCCGGAAGATGATTTGGCACTCCTCTCTACACGCTTCACAAGAGCTTTGAAGAATGTGAGATCAAGAAAGAGAGGAAATTTTGGTCCTCAAAGGTGCTATGAGTGTGGTGATCTCAATCATATTCGTTCCAAATGTCCAAAGTTTCTAGCAAGATTTGCAAGGGAAGAGAATGAGAAGGAAGAAGAGATGGAGAAAGGAAAAAGGAAGAATAAAAAGAAGGGCTATATGAATCGCAAGGTGGTGCATCGTGTTCTTTCGGCTCTTGAGCAAATTAATTTGAGTGATGTGGACACAGACAGCGAGGATGATGTTCCGAAAGGCAAGAAAGAGTTAATTGGGTTGTGTCTAATGGCAAGTAGCAAAAGCTCCACCGACAATGATGATCTTGACAGCGACAACTACAATGAGGCTTCTCGTGCGAGGAAGGAGAACATATGGTTAGTGGACTCCGGATGCTCACGCCACATGTCTGGTGATAAAAGTTGGTTCTCCTCCCTTTCGCATACATCTCGAGCTGAAAGTGTTACTTTTGGAGATGCTACTTCTACATCTATTTTGGCAAAAGGTACAGTGAAGGTAAATAAAAAGTTTATGTTTAAAGATGTGGCACTTGTTGAGAACTTGAAATTCAACTTGCTTTCGGTCTCACAAATGATCGATGAAGATCTTGAAGTATGTTTTAAGAAAGGTGAATGTAAAGTGTTAGATGCTTCAGGTGATCTAGTTTTTAAAATTTCTAGATTTGGAAGAGTTTTTAAAGCTGATTTTGATGTTTCACATGATGCTAAGTTTAGGTGTCTAGTTGCCAATATTTCTAAAGACTTATTCTGTTGGCATCGTAGACTTGGACATGTTGGTTTTGATCATCTCACGCGTGTTAGTGGTATGGATCTTATACGTGGTTTGCCTAAACTTAAGAAAGAATGTGATATAGTATGTTCTTCCTGTAGACATGGTAAGATGTGTGCAGGTTCACATCCTCCGATTACTATGGTCATGACAAATGCACCGGGACAACTCCTACACCTTGACACAGTTGGACCATCGAGAGTTCAGTCGTTTGGTGGTAAGTGGTATGTACTAGTGATTGTTGATGATTTCTCTAGATATTCTTGGGTTTACTTTATGGCATCTAAAGATGAGGCTTTTAGTCATTTTAGAAGTCTTATTCTTAGATTATCTATCGATCTTCGGGATCTCTTAGAGCTATTAGAAGTGATAATGGAACCGAATTTAAAAATTCTTCTTTTAATCATTTTGTCTTTGAAAAGGAATTGATCATCAATTCTCATCACCATCATTCCTCAACAAAGCGGTGTAGTTGAAAGGAAAAATAGAACTTTGGTTGAGATGGCTAGAACAATGCTAGATGAATATAAAACTCCAAGGAAATTTTAATTTGAAGCTATATCTATCTGCATGCTATATTTCAAACCGTGTATTCTTGAGATCTAAACTTGGTAAAACTTCATATGAGCTTCGGTTTGGGCATAGGCCTAGTGTATCTCATTTCAGAGTTTTTGGGTGCAAATGCTTTGTGTTAAAATCTGGAAACTTAGATAAATTTGAAGCTAGATCAACTGATGGTATTTTTCTTGGATACCCTGCTCATTCACGTGGCTTTCGTGTGCTTGTTTTGGAGACTAACAAAATAATAGAAACCTGTGAAGTTTCTTTTGATGAGGCTAGTCCAGGCACTAGTCTAAGTGATGCAGGTACAAGTGCATATGTTCAGGGGGAGAGCATATTTAATGATGAAGATGAGGTTATGGTTCCTACTATTTCTCCGCCTGTAGTTCCTTCTACACCTTCTACTACTGCGGCTACAATTGGACATCCTCAAGCTACTACTTCATCTACACATATAGAAAATGAACAAGAAGGTGCTTCAGAAATTTCTGCGCCTCGTCACATTCAAAGGAGACACCCACCTGAACAAATGATTGGAGATTTAAACGAAAGAGTAACAAGGTCCAGGTTTATTGATTCTGACTCCCATGCTCATTCTGCTTTTGTAGCTTCTTTTGAGCCCAAAGATATATCTCATGCATTAACTGACGAATCTTGGATCAATGCCATGCATGAAGAATTAGAGAATTTTGAACGTAATAAAGTTTGGAAGCTTGTTTCACCTCCTTCTGATCACTCTATAATAGGAACTAAATGGGTGTTTAAAAACAAACAAAGTGAGGATGGTGTTGTTGTTAGAAACAAAGCTAGGTTGGTTGCTCAAGGTTTTCACAAATAGAAGGTTTAGATTTTGATGAAACCTTTGCTCTGTTGCTAGATTTGAAGCAATTAGAATTTTGTTAGCCTTTTTTGCATCTAAAGGTTTTAGATTATTTCAAATGGATGTAAAAGTGCTTTTCTTAATGGCTATATAAATGAGGAGGTTTATGTTAAGCAACCACCTGGTTTTGAAAATCCACAGTTCCCTAATCATGTTTTCAAATTGTCAAAAGCTTTGTATGGGTTAAAGCAAGCTCCTCAAGCATGGTATGATAGATTGAAAAACTTTTTATTAGCAAAGGGTTTTCCATGGGAAAAGTTGATAAAACTCTCTTTGTTCTTAAGGAAGGCAATGATCAATTATTCATTCAGATTTATGTTGATGATATCATCTTTGGGAGTGCATCTCATGCTTTGGTGACTAAGTTTTCAGCAACGATGAGTAAAGAATTTGAGATGAGTATGATGGGAGAGTTGACTTACTTTTTGGGACTGCAAATAAAACAAACAAATGAGGGAATTTTTGTGCATCAAAGTAAGTATACAAAGGATCTTCTAGGTCGTTTTGGGATGAAAAATTGCAAGCCTATTATGACACCTATGGGAGCTGCTTCGACCCTTGATCCTGATGAAGATGGTGAAGCTGTTGATCAAAAAGAGTATAGGAGCATGATTGGCTCACTTTTATATCTTACTGCTTCGAGGCCAGACATACAATTCTCTGTATGTTTATGTGCTCGCTTTCAAGCTTCCCCACGTGTTTCTCATCTACAAGCTGTCAAACGTATTTTCAGGTATCTACATGGTACTCAAAATTTTGGCATATGGCTTTCTGCTTCTTCCTGTATTAGTTTAAGATCTTTTGCTGATGCTGATTTTGGAGGTTGTAGAATTGATAGAAAAAGTACATCTGGCTCATGTCATTTCTTGGGTAATTCACTTATTACATGGTCATCTAGAAAACAATCTTCTGTTGCTCAATCTACTGCTGAATCTGAATATGTAGCTGCTGCTAGTTGTTGTTCACAAATTCTTTGGATAGTAGCCACACTTGAAGATTATGGGATAATTTTGGATAATGTTCCACTTTTCTGTGATAATACTAGTGCTATTTGTATTGCTAAGAACCCAAAGTCAAACATTCAAGAACTAAGCATATTGATATAAGATTTCACTTTCTTCGAGATCATGTGGATAAAGGGAATGTTGTACTTCATCATATAGATACTGAACATCAGTTGGCAGACATTTTCACGAAACCTTTGGATTCTTCTCGATTTGTTCGTTTACGAAGTGAGTTGGGTGTGTTGCACCCGATGGGCTTATTCTGAGGGGAGCTTGTTGTTTTAAAATTTCAGAAGCTTTGTTTATTATACTTGTCAATCAAATAATCAAGTCCAAGCCATTGAAATTAACTGAGATATAGAGCTCTCTTTATCATATTTACTCATGTGTTGTGTAGCTTTGCTCATGACTAGTTATAATTAATCTGCCATATTTGAACTAAAGCATGACGTGGCCATATACTTTGACTAGATTGATTATAATTAGTACCATGTGATGTTCATTGAAAAGGATTAGCTTGATTGTGAGTCTTATTTTAAATCTTGACTATGAAGCTTGTATGTTTCTTACTGCAATCCTGTTATGCTCACTCATTTTGGCATGTTATTTTTTTTAAAAAAAAAGGGAAAATTGAAAAGATGTATGCTTCAAGCATGCCATACATATCTATGTATCCAAATTAAAAAAAAAAGAGCATAAAAGATGCTCAAATGAAAAGACGTATGCTACAAGCATGCCACCATTGAAAAGAAGTATGCTACAAGCATGTCACCATTGAAAAGAAGTATGCTACAAGCATGCCACATGCTTAAGATTTGAGTGTGGAGTAATAGGTTATAAGAGACTGCTAGCTCATCTGGATTTAAAGTTTGCTTCACTTTTAGGCTTTGACTTTTCAATGGGATATCTCCTTGTGCTCCTTATAATCGTCTGTCATTGTTGAGATGCCTGTCATTATTTTAACTTGCTTAATCATTTTAAAGACTTGTTTTGACATTGCTATATGGTATATGACTTTATATGATCCAGATAGCTCTACTTAAAAGGATGGCTTGGTTAATTAAATAAGTTAATGCAAAGTGACTTGGATAATCTACAAAGCTTCTTGATTTTTAATCTCCTTGCTCTTTTTGTTTTAGAATTATTTTTTCTCTGAAGTTCTTGATGATTACATTGTCAAAGGGGGAGAAAAATGGGAGAAATTTGCTTTTCTTGTGTTGAGGGGGAGCTTTTCAGTTGTGTTTTTTTTGAACTGTTTTGCTTTGCAGTTTTGAAACTTTATTTTTGAAAATAAAATAAAAATTTCTCTCTCAAAAATTCAACTCTTGATTTTTGTAGTATTGTCAATGTATTCATCAAGGGGGAGATTGTTAGACCATGTGACTAAGTCTACTATTTTTTAGCTGATGAATAATTGACAATGTTATTTACAGATATTATTTGAGGCGTGTCGTGGTGTGTGGACTGATGTCGGTCAAGTTGGAAAGAACTTGTGCCGGAAAAATATACTGCTTTGGTCTTTGCATGTGCAGGGTAACTCGGAGGCGATTGTGGTCTACAGCGGTGACCGGGAGATGACTTGGTGCGAAGTCATGATCCAAAGGGTCGAGGATGCTGGAGGAGGCGGTCGAGCTCGAGTTGGAGCGCATGGAGATTAAAGATGGATGATGCGGTTCGGAGGCTACGACACGTGACATGTTTTAGGGTGTCTAGAATATGATATTTTGTAAGCAAGTTATAAGTCTATGGATTAGGCCCATGTAATTGGGCCGTACGTGGGTAATTAGGGTTCGGAGAATATATGAGTATAAAAGGTGATTAGGAGGAACCGATTGGATGCACGGTGATATAAATTGCTGGCGGCGGCCGAGACCGAGTCGACATATTGTTTTTTTTTTATCGCGCGACGGCGAAGCTTCGGTCTCGCGGGCGGCTGGGATTTTTGCTTCTCCGCAAGGCGTCATCTTTAGACTAGGGGCGGTATTTGTTGTCGCTTCGGGGACCGAGGGCGTGCGGGGCTTGTGACCGCATCGGGCAAGTGTCGATGACTTATAGCTCGGAAAAGGAATTGAGGTGAAGTGTTTTGGATTGACATGAAAATTAAGTGCATCACTTCTTTTGATGTATGAATTTTTTTGTCAATATCAACTTTGTATTACGTGCATCCGGATGATTGATGTTGGCTCCTACTACTCACCGCTATTTGATTAATCCATGACATTAGTGCTTCTTTGTTTGAAGGTATTAGTTATTATTAGTTGGTATTGTTTTTTCTTGTTTAATCAAATTGATCAATCATTGATTATGCTTTGTTGTTTTTGAGTGAAGAATTTCATTGCAGAGCATGTCTTACTAATTTTATTCACATGTACGTGAGGGCTTATGGCATTGACATCTTGTGGTTGTTTTCTTCTTTGTGATGTTTTGAAAATTAGCAACGAATATTTATCGCTACTATTCACATCATTGTTGTTACATCGGTTACATGGAGAAGCTGTAGTTGAGGCTTAGATATCGGTGAAAAATTTTCTACACAATCATTCACCCCCCTCTGATTGTCATTATCGATCCTACACTTCACGTGATCTAGCTTGCTGTGATATATGAGAATATATCTAGGATCATCCTGATCATCAATCACCCACGAGCAAGATTTTGGATTTAGTTTTCATTTTGACTCAGTTTTGAACTATCCTCCTATCAAACGGAAAAGGATCGTAATTCTTCCAAGAATTTTCACAATCTTCGATTGGAATAGGTTCCTGACATCATAGAGAAGGTGTGTTCCAAGTTTCATCGAGTTTGGAGTTGTAGATCAAAAGTTACATCTATTTGCAACTTCGTTTGTCGGCCGTTTGATCATTAATCGGTAGTGGTCGATCGCCAAGGTCACCGGCCCGACCGCCGAGGTGAGCGATCCGACCGCCATTGACCTAGCGGTCAGACTGCCCAGCACTTAGTTTCTTTTTAGCTTGTGTTGATTTTCGTTGTTTTGCTTCAGGTGTTAAATTGGACTCAATACTAGTCTTCCGCTGTACTGGTATATTGATCTTCATAGCTTCCATAGCTATTGGAGTAAAATCTTATTGAATCTATTATTTGTGAAAAAGTGAGCGTACTCCTATTCACCTCCCCTAGTCGCCTTTTCAGTCCAACACATATGGATTAATTCCAGAAATTACGGAGAAGAAAGATGGAGTTGACCTACCATGTGGACTTGAGGCAGATGAATGGGGTGCATTCAAGCAAAACAAAGGAGATGGGCTTAGATTGATGAAGATATGCAATGCATACACACCTATTTGGGCTAGAGGGGGAGGTCAACCCAAGAGGAGGAAATAAGATCAATCAAGTTTCCATCAGCATGGTGCTCGTTGTTATGTCCACAAAGTTCATGAAGCATTGAACACCAATTACTTGGTTTCCAATGCGCACAAAATTTATATGTAGAAAGCCTGTAAAGTCAAGTTTCCAACAGATCAAACGACATGTGATTTGGAGTTTTGTGCAAAACGTTATGGCAATTGGAGTGCATATTGCATAGGTAGTCCGGATGGTGCGCGCAAGTTGTCAAACATGACCAGTTCGTGGCATATACGGTATTTTTGGGAGATATCCAGCTGTGACATGGCTTTCCAAAGGTTTAGGACACTTCATTTTTCACGTTTTCCACGGATTCAAGTCGGCCAAAATAAGAAAATTTAAGATAGGAAGGTTTGAAATCAAATCGGATTGAACACATTACAATCAGTACAACATGGATTGGAAAGGTCTTAACTTTTGCATACATAGTCGGATTTGAGTGTTTGTGTGGTTGTTAGAAAGCTAACTTGAAGACCCACGCAAAGAATCAAGTACCAGCTTCATATTCCATCTGTGTGTGGCAGCAACCAAAACAACCCGAAGGCAGAAATTTCAGGGTTTTCTTTTTGTTTCCAAGTTATCTAGAGAGTTTGTTTCTTGTGTTATGTGTCTTAGGAGGGCTATATAAGCCATTGTAAATGCCCATGTAACTCAATTTATTGATTATGAATTGAGGTTTTATCCAGATGGCTTTAGAGGTGAATCCCTATGTGCGTATGTTCCACGTGAAATTTGACCCTTGTTTGGGTTTGTGCGCTAAGTTGAAGGACACCCTAGTTCTTTGGTTTTGTGTCGAGCGGTCGTTCGCATCTTCACCAGATTGGGTGGTGAAGCTTTTGTGTGCTTGTTGCATCTGCTCATTCGGATTGTGATTAGCACTAGTTATCCTTGTTCTTGATTTTCATCTAGTTAACCGGGAGCTATTTACCTACCGTTGTTCATCCACCGTGAAAGATCGGGCCACCCTACAGTGATCGACCTCACCACGAGGTTCGATCTGCATCAGTTGGTATCAGAGCGATGGTTGCTCATGGTGGATTTGTGTTGGCTGCCTTAGGCGATGCATAGGGCGATGCATAGTTATTGGAGATGCTACCATCGATAATGCTAAACTAGCGACAAGAGATACTTCAGTAGATTACTTTGTCTGGGAGGAAGCAATGGAGCAATTCTTCAAGCATTAATTTCTTTTCTATCAGGAAGATGAGAATTGTGAAAAGAACATTTGATGTCCAGGTTCGCAGATGGTGGGACAACATGGAAGAAGATTGTGATCGGAGAGAAGAGCTATGGTGTACCACATGGACGGAGATGAAGGAGTTGACGCGAGACCAATTCGTGTCACCACCAAACAAGGTTGCAAAAAAGGAGGCTGATGTTGTTTTGTTAGCTCCCATTAAGCAAGGACCAAAAATATTACTAGTTGAGACTTGGAGAATTTGTTTTGTTTGGATGTTTATCATGAAGACAACGTTCCAAAGATCACCATGAAACCAAGGACAGTTTATATTGAAGAAGGTGAGGATGATGCGGCCAAATCTACTATTTTTACTTCTTAAATTAATTCTTGTGTGTAACTTGCTTCATATGGATTAATTCTAGAAATTACGGAGAAGAAAGATGGAGATATCGTGTGCGTGTTTGATCTCGGAGGTAACCGCCCATGTGCACTTGAGGCAAATGAATGGGGTTCATTCAAGGAAAGCAAAGGAGATCGGCTCAGGTTGTTGAGGATATGCAGTGCATATACACCTATTTGGGCTATAGAGGAAGAGAGGGAGTGTAACAGCCCAAAATTAATAAGTTGGATTAGTTAAGCATCTAATGTGCATTTGTAAAATTTTGAACTTTTTAAAACTTTTTGTGTAACCCATATATTAAGAATCCTGTAATATTTGAAGACTAGAATTTAAAACCTAGTACTCCAATACATCGTCTCCCATTCAAAAACTCAATTTGAAGTCAGAGAAAAACTAAAAGGATTTCAATTGTGGGAATATTTTAGTTGGATTCTATATTATCTGATATGCTTGTTTGGATTCTTCTGTAATTTCTGGAGGTTATTTGGTTCCCTGTTTATTTTGCTTGTTCAATCTGGAAATTGAATTTAAAATACAAACTTAATAGATAAATAAAACAAATGGAATTGAAAATTTATAATATCAATCTAAACACTGCATAATTATTCTAAATATAAATTGAGGAATTAATTAAAGCTTGTTTTGTATTTTCTCACATCAAGTAATAATTATCGAGATTAAATCGAAGGTATTAAAGACTGTAATTAAAATTAATTATTTTGATTTCTTGATTCGCATGCATCGCAAAATCATATCATTATGCATGTATTAGTATCGTTATTTTTTTTCGGATCGACCAACCGCAGGCGAAACGCCTGTGTGTCCCGTCTTTTCCAGTCATCTTTCCGTCTGCCGTCCCTGCTAACAACTTTCGCTTCTCTCCTTCAAATCTTATCCAAAAACTCAAAACCAAGCTTTGCATGTCATACCACCGCGATCAGCATCGCACAACCATCCTGATTCTATAATTTGTTTTCGCATGCAAGGAAGTTGGAGCAAATTCTAAAAAACGAGAAAATAAGCTGCAGATGAAATTCATGCGTGTCCATTCTTTATTTTTCTAACTTCTCTCCTCACAATCACCTAGAAAAATCAAGAATTCGGCAACTCATGTTATATCGTTGCGATCGGCATCGCGAAGGCAATCCATTCCTTCCTTTAGTTCTCACATGCGAGATCGTTTGAGTGAGTTCAAAAAAATAAAGAAAGAAATGAACTGCTATTTGATCCATGTCATTTCCTACCCCCAGCTGAACCCACCTCTCACTGCCCATTCCATTTCTTTTCTCTCACCTCCAAACCGAACATAACACTGGCATTCCCTTCCACGGTTCCACCCACTAACACTCTCTTTTTCAACAGTCCACTACCATCTGCACCTCCCTCCCCGTGCCATCCTTCTTTTGATTTTTCATTCAACTCACAGCACAAGTCACCTCCCCAACTGAGCACTTCCTGCCATTTCATTTCCCCAACCGAGCAGCAGTCACTCATTTCCTCCCCACTGACCATTTCTTTTATTTGCCCAACACCACCTTTCTTCCTCCAGCAGCTTTTGCCATTTTTGTTTCTCCTCATGAGCTCAAGCTCCCACCTTCTCTCTTCTAAATATCCACCCAAAACCGAAAATCCTTCCATGCATGTTATACCATCGCATTCTCCATCACCTAAGCTTCCCATCCATACTAGTAATTTTCGCATACATGATGATTTGGAGCATTTTGCATAGAGAGAGGAAGTAGCACAGACTGCTGTGCATATGGAGCTGCGGTGGTGTTGTGCTGCTGTGCTACTCCTGTTGCATTTAGTGGTTCAGCAGCAACCATCGGCCGGAGTAGCAGCCAGCAGTTCAGCAGGCAGGGCAGGAGCAGGCGACGGCCGGCAGCAGCATGAGCCAGCAGCCGGCGGGAGCAGTTGCAATGGCCAGCACTGGTAGCGACTTGGCTGACACCATGGCATGCAGCAGCCAGCACTGGTAGCATGCAGCAACTGGCGGGAGCGGCAGCACAGGAGGCGAGCGGCCGGGGCGAGCAAGCGCACGGCGGCCCAGCGGCTTTCGGCAGCACTTGGAGCAACAAGCACCGGACTGGAGCGCAAGCTGGCCGACGGCTCCAAGTAGCATGGCAGGCGTCCAGGAGGCTCGGACGAGCGGCACCAAGCCGGGGCGCAGCTCCATGGCCCATGCGCAGCGTCGGCAGCCATGCGGAAGCAGCCCAGCACTTGGAGGTAGCGGCGTCGGCCAAGAGTGCGGACTGGGCAGGAGCTAGTGCAGCTGCAGCACATGTAGGCGGCACTCGGCAGCTAGGGCAGCAGCTCGGCAGTGCCATGCAGTAGCAGCGGCAGAACGCAACTGGTTGGCTGGTACTAGCAGTGGCACCATCCCAGTTCGGAAGCAAGCAGCCAAGAGGCGCAGTAGAGCTCCATGCGTCGGCCGGCTGCAGGCAGTGCAGAGCCGTGTTGGAATAAGTCCGGGAGAAAACTCACTCATTTCTGCCTCTCTTGGAACACACGCACTCAAGATAAACAGAAGAGTTTTGGCCGACGCAGCAACTGCTTTTCATTCTCTATTTCCTGTTACAAAGCTAACAACATACATGAGATTTTATACCCCACCGGCCACTAAGGCCATAACCCACGCCGCACAGTGCATGCCTTGCATGCAGCTATATGCATGGGTATAACCACTAACTACTCCCTCCTAGCATACCGGGCTAATCACCAGAGCACTTGGCCAAATGACAACGACCCAAGATAGCCCAACAAACCAGTCTAACATGCAAACTGCTCCCAGGACGTGCACTACTAGCACATCTATGCATGCACTGCCTAGGAGATGTAACGTGCACACATATGTTTACTAACTCATCTACACTGACAAGATTATTTCCAACATTCTCCCCTTAATCTTGTCATCCACTCACCGTTGCGGATCACCCGCAACCTCTTGCCACACGCAGTGGCTTTCTCCCAGCGGCATCGCACCGCTATCATTGCCAGTCTCACACAAACTTCTCCTGGTGGCCTCACACCTCCTTACATGCACGTCTGCTGACGACCACACGTCGCCGCCGTACACAACTTTAAATGTGAGCAAGACACCATTGTGGCCTCACGCCACCAGCTTCTCCTCGCAGCAGCATCACACCGCTACCGCTCGGCTTCACACCGAGGCATGCTTGTCGGCTTCACACCGGCTCCTCTAGCGACGATGGCTTCACACTGCGCCTTCGCTTCACGCCGAATCCTCACAATGGTTTCACACCGCCGTCGCGCTCCGCGCCGCCAAGGCGCGCCTCCGCGTGCCGACCGTACGCCATCACCGTCGCCTCCACAAACACGGCCTCACACCATGGTTCGTGGCCTCCAACGCGGCTCTTGCGTATAGCCACCTCCTCATGGCCTTGCACAAACACCATCGGTTTCACGCCGACTGTCTACTCATAGCGGCCTCGCAAGGCCACATCCACGAACGTGGCCTCCCACCACCGTTCGTGGTCTCCACCGCATCAATGTAGCACCTTGACGCGCGCGCGCCTCGCCGCAAGCATCGGCGTCGCCATGTCGTCGGTGTCGCCTAACGCTCCGGATCTTAAGCTCGATACCAATTGTTGGAATAAGTCCGGAGAAAACTCACTCATTTCGCCTCTCTTGGAACACACGCACTCAAGATAAGCGAAGAGTTTTGGCCGACGCAAAGAAGCGCTGTTCTCTATTTCTGTCACAAAGCTAACAACATACATGAGATTTTATACCCCACCGCCACTAAGGCCATAACCCACGCCGACAAGTGCATGCCTTGCATGCGGCTATATGCATGGGTATAACCACTAACTACTCCTCCTAGCATACGGGCTAATCACGGAGGACTTGGCCAAATGACAACGACCCAAGATAGCCCAACAAACCGATCTAACATGCAAGCCGCTCCCGGGACGTGCACTACTAGCACATCTATGCATGCACTTGTCTAGGAGATGTAACGTGCACACATATGTTTACTAACTCATCTACACCGACAAGATTATTTCCAACAAGCGAACGGCAACTACATGCGGCAAAGGCGGCTTCCTCCGGACAAGCGATAGCAGCCCGGCCGCCGGGCAAGCAGCTGCGGGTAGCGGCGGCAACGCACGGCTCTAGGTACCGAAGGATGCGATGTCGGCGGCAAGGCTAGCGATGGCGGCGGCCGGGCAAGAGCAAACACATGCAAGCAGCGGCTCCAGAAAGAAGCGATTAGCTGGCCCGCCGAGCCCAACTAGCGACGCTGCCCATGGAGCAACGAGTTGGCGGCGCGACGCCGAGGCTGAGCAGGCGACGTCGAGGCCGGTGCCGGAGCCATGCATGCGGAGGCGGTGCATGCGGCCGAGTTTGACGGCATCGACTACGGTGGACGCGGAGCCGAGAGGACGTCGTCCGGTGGTAGTCGCACGTCTAGCGCGTGTGGTGGTAAAATCTTTAGTTAAATTGCATTACTGCATTCGATATTTTTTATGCATGTGCATAATCATGTTAAGTATATCATTTTATTAGTCATGCATGCTTAAAACATAATTAACAAATTGATGATTTATTTCAACCATGAACTAAGTGATCACTCAAATATATGTAATAAATGCATACATAACGCTATGGCTTAGTTAGTCAGCTATATAGTTAGTTAAGTGATTATTGAATAAGTGTTGTAAACGATCGAGTACATTAGTGAGTCAAATCAGTAGAGAATTAGTAGATTTGAATAATGACATCACGGTTAGTCAATTCCATGATTGAACTAGTTGTAATTGATCAAGCATAATAGAAGCCTGTTAACTGTACAATTAGTAAAAGAATTCAGATGGTTAAATCAAGAATATAATAGGATTGATTTTGACTGTATGATAATCGTAGATGTATACATAGAATGCCTCGAGAGAGTGCTTGTGAGTACTAGGTGTCCTGTTAAGGAAAATAACACTTTTAGCAAGTAAGAAGTTTTATTAAACTTCACAAATTCCTAATTAATTGAAATGAACTCCAATTGAACTAAAATTTATCGCCTAAATGCATTTAACACCTTTTTCTATCTTTTGTATTAATTTCTTAATTTTTGGAGACTCTTGGAATTCTTGGCGTTTATTCGGTGTTTTCACTTTGTCAGTTCTTATCGTTAGACGACGATGATGCAAAAGTGCAACCAAATTAATCGTGATAATGTCTAGAGTACCAGTAAATAAAGGCAAGCAGTTTGATCATAAATGTCCTATTACTTTCAAGTCTAATACTTTGTTTACAAATTGTATGTATGCATGCTTTTGTGTCAAAGTATTTTTCCTGATTACAGGTAGCTATTCCTATTGCATTGTTACCCTTAAATTGTTATCCCCTGCCACAAACATAAGTTATTAATATCGTTGGTGAATTAGAGCCCGGTGATTTAATTACGCTCTTTTTTGTCTTTTCGATGTCATGCTTAGAAATGCTTAGCTATCGGTAGTATTGGGCGATCATCAACTTAGGCGATGATCTTGATCACACAAATTTTATTATTACTCCATTATGTCTAGTACTTTGTGCTTTGTTAATTTTGTAAAGTCAAAAACTGAAAATAAAACTGTTTCGACTTGGGCACAATGGATGTTGGTGTGATCTGTTGGGTGTGAATGGAATGGTGCCTAAGTCCCCCAAGGACCGAGTTACTTGTGTCACTAAGCCAAGCGCTTTTGCGTGCTAACCATGCGAGGGGGATATGGGAACTCTCTTGACTTGGTACTTTGGCGTGTGTTAGCTCCGAGTCGCAGGAGGTGGGTTGTGTGTGTTGTGTGAAAAAGAAATTGGGTTTTGTTGTTGGGTGTGCGGTGGTGGAGTTATGGGTAGGTTCTCCACCTCGAGGGGCATCGTAGTTGTCCAAGACTTTACCCGTGAGGGGTAGTTGACCAAGGCTTTACGATGACTCCGACACAACGTATGGGTTTCTATCTATACGGGCGACTCGTAGTTAATACATAATATTGGAAATATCTCGTAGGACTTAGCCGTGCCGGCATACCTAAGGAAGTGTGCTTCATAGCTTGGCAAAAAGGCGGTCTGGCGTGTGGGTACATTGGTACACCCCTGCAGGGTTAAAACTATTCGAATAGCCTCGTCTTAGGTTATGGACATGCTTGGTAAGGTCGTGCAAGACTACAACCTTTGATTTAAAACATGACATGGGTGATATGAATGGGGAATTCATACTATTGTTATGGTGGCTATTGGGTTAGCTACTTCCAGGATATCTTGTTATTATTGTTATTTGTATATCGCTGTTTTTATCAAATAAAATCAGATTGTAAAACTGCTTTCAATCTATTACATTATTGCAAATGAAAACTTGCTTTATGCTGAAAATGGGTCTAGAGCCTGTTCCACTTAAATAAGCTTGCATGTAGCTATTTATATAGGCATGTTACTCTACACGTAAGTCTTGCGGAGTACAATTTTTGTACTCATTTGCTTTGCTTAACTATTTGTTGCAGAGGAGGAAGGTGAGCCCCTAGGGCCTCACTTTTGTGAGATGAGCTGCGGGTTTGACGACTAGCTTGGCGGTCCGGTTGGTTGCCTTGTGGGTAAAGGCACACTAATTGGCTCTTTTGTTTATCGCCATCTTATGGCATTTCGCTTCCGCTGTCTAATTGTTAATTGTATGTCTTTTGGGCCGGTCGCCGCCCCCCCCCCCTTTTGTAATAGCTTCTATGTATGTCTTTTGAATTGTTAAGTGTTGCTTTGCTTCTATGTCTTGAATGGAATTGATGTATGAATTTTGTAAAGGGGTGTGTATACTACATTTCTGTGAAGTATACATATCTCGAAGACACGGGTTATTTTGTTTGTGATGCTAGGGTCAATTGGTGACTAAGCATTGCAAGCTTAATAAACTGAGGTCCTCACAGGGAGGTCGGCCCAAGAGGAAACAAGTTCAATCAAGCTTCAATCAGCATGGTGTTCGTTGTTTTGTCCATGAGGTTCATGAAGCATTGCACACCAATTACTTTGTTTCCAATGCACACAAAGCTTATATGTAGAAAGACTATAAAGTTTAGTTTCCAATAGATGAAACGACATATGATTTGGAGTTTTGTGTAACAAGTTATGGCAATTGGAGTGCACGTTGCACAAGTAGTCCGGATGGTGCGTGCGAGTTGCCAAACATGACAAGTCCGTGGCACATACGACATCTTCGGATGATATCCAGCTGTGACACGGATTTTCAAAGATTTAGAAGACTTCTTTTTTTCATGTTTTCCACGGATTCAAGTCGGCCAAAGTAAGAAAATTTAAGATAGGAAGATTTCAAATCAATTCGGATTGACCTCATCATAGTCAGCACAAACTGGATTGGAAAGGTCGTAACTTTTGCATACAGAATCAGATTTGTGTGTTTGTGTACTTGTTAGAAAGCTAACTTGAAGACCCACGCAAAGGATCAAGTACCATCTTCATATTCCATGTGTGTGCGGCAACAACCAAAACAACCCAAAGGTAGAAATTTCAGGGTTTCCTTTTTGTGTCTAAGTTATCTAGAGAGTATGTTTCTTGTGTTAGGTGTCTTAGGAGGGCTATATAAGCCATTATAAATGTCCATGTAACTGAAATTATTTATTATGAATTGAGGTTTTGTCGAGATGTCTTTAGAGGTGAATCCCTATGTGCGGGTGTTCCACGTGAAATTCGACCCGTGTTTAGGTTTGTGTGCTAAGTTGAAGAACATCCTAGTTCTTTGGTTTTGTGTCTAGCAGTCGTGCTCATCTTCATAGTTAATCTATCTAGATTGGGTTGTGAAGCTTTTGTTTGCTTGTTGCATATGCTCGCTCATATTGTGATTACTAGGAGCTATTTACCTACAACTGTGTAGGATCAAGGATAACCGACTAGAGGGGGGTGAATAGGAGGTTTCTAAATTTTCTTGATCAAATTACCGAAATAAGCAAGATACTCTAATCAATGATATTTAACACAATCTATGAGCTACAAAATAAGTGCAATAAGTAAAGACAAGAATCAACCGCACAAAGACAAGGGGGTTTTTCCCGTGGTATCGAAGATTTGTCGATCTTCACTAGTCCACGTTGAGGAAGCTTGACCACTCAAGCCGGCTCCACAAATTAAGCCTACCCTCGATCACTTGGTTGTTCTTCCTCCTCTCCGGAGTTGGTGAACACCGACCAATCACAACCGGCAACGAGTCTCTTCACAAGCTTCTTTGAAGAGATCACCGAGCAACCTTCGCCAAGTCGTCTAGGTGCCGACAAGCACCAAGAGAATAGAACTTGAACTTCACTTGACGACAATCAAGAGCCAATGGATCAACTAAGAATGCAATGCTCTTGTTTTTGCTCACTTCCTCACAAATGTGTGCAAAGAGAGTAAATGAGGAGTGAGAGGAGTGCTCAAGGCTCAAATAAATTGAATGAATGCTCAACAACACGTCCTTGAGCTGGTGGGGGTGTATTTATACCCCAACAACCAAATATGACCGTTATGCGAAAATCGAGGCAAAAGTCGGAAATCGGAAGTTAGCGAATACAAGGTGCGGAACTACCGCACTTCACTCGAGTGCACTGTAACGGTCATTACAGTGAGCATTAAATGCTCTGAACTAGCCGTTGGATTTATGTGCGGAACTTCCGCCAAATAGAATTCGGTTCTTCCGATTAATCGGAAGATCCTATTTTACACAGCGGAACTACCGCACTCGTGAAAACGGCTAAGTCCCAAAAAGGGTGCTCTCTGGAAAAATTCAACCGCGCTTATTTCGGAGCAACCGATTAATCGGAACTTCCGCTCATTTCATTGCGGAACTTCCGCGCTTGAGAATTTGGCTAAGTCCCGAAAAAGGATGCTCTCTGGAAAAATTCAACCGCGCATATTTCGGAGCAGCCGATTAATCGGAACTTCCGCTCATTTCACTGCGGAACTTCCGCACTTGAAAAATCGGCTAAGTCCCGAAAAGGATGCTCTCTGGAAAAATTCAACCGCAGTTTTTCGGAGCATCCGATTAATCGGAACTTCCGCTCATACAATTGCGGAACTTCCGATTGTGTTCTGGAAAAATGATTTTCTTTTTAAGCCAAACCAAAAGAACATGCATGATCCTAAGTTGATCCAAAGGCATAATGAGATACTTTCAAGCTACTAGACAAGCTCCCCCTTAATAGTACGACATTTATCCTACAATCCGGTCTTCCTCCATACTCCGAAGACCGGTAAAATCAAAAGGGGTCCTAGTCTATTTATACCTTGTCTTTGAGATTAACTCCATCTTTTCAACATTCTTTGACATGCAGCTCCTTGGATTCACTTTGTCATTTGGGACTATGCCTTGTAAACACTTCAACAAACATGTTAGTCCCATATTCACATAATGTCATTAATTACCAAAATACAATTTTTAGGGGCCTAGATGCTTTCAATCTCCCCTTTTGGTAATTGATGACAACACAATAAAGTTGTGAGAGAAAGTTGGTTTGAAAATAAAGCTCCCCTTAACATGTGCATATTGAGTAGAAGATAATGTAAAGCACATGTTTGGATTTTCAGGAAATATTGGCGGAGTTTCTGTAGAACATTGTTACTTGGAAGAGAACAAATGACAATAAAGATAGAGCATTCACATCACATAGTCATTCATCATTAATCAAAGATCCAAGTACAACAAAAAAATATAAAATACCACAAGATATTATGATAAGCATCAAGTTTTCAAACAAAGTCATAAGCATCAAGTTCATTACAAGCCATAGTCAAAAAGACACAATATGCTACAATATCATAATAGATAAGACTAGCTCTCTCTCTCACTAACACACACTCTTCTCTCCCCCTTTGTCATCAAGGGCCAAAAGGGTCACTCCGCAGGAGGATCTTGCGGAGGATCAACTGGAGGAGCAGGAAGATCAACAGGAGGACCGCCAGGAGGGGAGCGAAAGCGACGCCGTCCGAAATGAACTGGTGGAGGAAACTGTTCGGCGAATCGGGCTGAAAGTGCGTCAAGACTGGCAGAGTAGGCATCGAGTCTGGAAGAGGTCGCTGCCTCAAACGCATCCAGTCTAGAGGTGGTCACTGCCTGGAAGGTATCCTGGGATGCCTTCATCTCCAACAAGGTGGCATAAATCTGATCCATAGTGGCTATACCTTGTGGAGGAGCAGCAGCAGCAGCAGGAGGTGCAGCTTCAGGTACTTCTGCTGGAGTACGCCTAAGATTGGCAGGAATTGGAGAACCTTCTCTTGGTTTATAGGCTTTATGTGCTGAAGGTAAAGCTCCATTATAATCAGTTTGTTTAATGATCAAAGCCATAATGTATGGTGCAAAGTTTATCCGTTTGACTCGATCATTCTTTGTTCCTGCTATCTCTCTCATGATAACATCCACAACATCAAACTTTCTCCCGTGCATGATGCATTCCAATATATTCCAAACATGCCCTCTAATTGCATCATAATTCCCGCTCTTTGGTAATATGGTATGGTTAATGATCCTATTTACCAAGTGGGAATAGGAAGAAGTCTGTGATCTTACCGAGGACAAATCTTTGAGTGGTGTCATAAAATTCATTCCAAGCGAAAGAGGAGAAGCGTGCCATCATAAATTTTCTCATATCCGCTCGACTCGACATCAATGCACGTTCAAACCCACGTCTTGAGCGGGAATGTCTCACCGTTCTGTCATCCAAGTGAGGTGGGAAAAATCGGGAGGAATGCATCTTGTGGCATAGAATTGTGGATGATCTCATCACTATAGTTGCACTTTATTGCCACAAGGTTGTGAATCTCATTTGGAAGAGCCTGTATGTACCCTCATATCTGTCAAGTCCATTGAGGTAGGACCAATTGATGTACTTGTGATCAGCGAATGGTTTGTTTGGTCCATAAAAGAGATCATAAACTTGCCTTTGAAATTTGGTATGAAAACGAGGGTCATCAACTGTTTCTCGAAGTGAGTATTGATCTTTATCCCTAAGAATAGTGTAGTCGTCTGCTTTGTGAGTCCTTTAAGATCAATTTCAATCTCTTAGGTTCTCCTAGTTCCTCATCGATTCATATTGATTCTTCTCCGATCCACTTTCTCCGATCTGAATTATCCGATTCTTCCTCATTTCTTGAAGAAGATGCGCTTGACATCTGAATAGTGCCAGGATCGCCATCTTCATCCTCGGCATCTTCAGAACAACAATGGATGAAGTGTCAAAAGTGAATCAAATGAAAAGGAATTTTACATTTGTCGGGACAATCGGAAGCTCATAAGTTGCACTCGGAACTACATGGCGGAAGTTCCGCATTTCAACGCGGAAGTTCCGATTATCTGAGCCGATTCTAGGTTAATAGGAATTTTGGATTTTTTAGTATTTGGATGGATTGAGTCCATGGATTCGATGCATATACATCATACAATACTGAATAAACCTATTTTCCCAAGAATCAACCACAGATTTCAACAACATTTGATTTTTCCAAAATTTTGACCTAGGGTTCATAAGAGGTGAAAATCCAAAAAGAAATTGGAGATACCTTGAGTGAATGGATGATTGAACCCTGGGGAATCAGTTGATCGGTTGAGATTGAAGGAAAAACGAGGAACAAATCAAAGTGGTTTGGTGGAGATGAAGAGAGGAGAAGAGGCCTTGGGATAGCACGAGGCGCCGGAGAGAGGTATAAAGCGGAGGAACCGCAGCAATAAATGCTTCTCAACTACCGGAAGCGGAAGTTCCGCAGAAAACAATGAAGTTCCGACAACGAAGTTCCGCGCTGAGGGCGGAAGTTCCGATTATCCTGACGCTTCGGAAGGAGCTGAAAAACGAAAGTTCCGCAATACAACAGCGGAAGTTCCGGACACCGGAAGTTCCGCGCCTGGGAGGCCGGAAGTTCCGATTATCCTGACACTTCAGGGAAGAAGAAGTTGAATTTGAAGATTTTGCAAATAATCCTTAGTTTTGCACTCAACCAAGTATCATTCGAGATTATTATGCAATAAAAAGACTAATGTCTATATGATAAAGTAATTTTTACTAAAATATCACATTTGGAGCGAAAATTTGAGTAAAAACATCTTAAAATAGACAAAAATGCAACTAAGACCCAAAGTGCATGTGACAAGAGTTCAGCGACATTTGAATAGTCAATGACATTTAACTCATTCCTCAATAGGCAAAAGCGGCCTTCATCTAAAGGTTTGGTAAAGATATACGCTAATTGATTTTGGTGCAAATGTGGCTAATTTCAATATCTCCCTTGCACACATGATCTCTAAGAAAATGATGGCGGATATCTATATGCTTGGTTCTTGAATGTTGGGCGGGGTTGTTGGCTATTTTCACCGCACTATCATTATCACACAAAAGAGGCATTTTATCAAATGATATTCCATAGTCCATCAATGTTTGCCTCATCCAAAGCAATTGTGCACAACAACTACTGCGAGAAACATATTCGGCCGGCGGTGGAAAGAACAACAGAGTTTTGTTTCTTGGAGGACCAAGACACTAAGGATCTACCTAAAAATTGACAACTCCCTGAGGTGCTTTTTCTATCCACTTTACAACCCGCATAATCCGAATCCGAATATCCAATCAAATCAAATTTTGCACCTTTTGGATACCAAAGGCCAATACTTGAGGAATGCTTTAAATATCTTAATATTCTTTTGTGACCATTAAATGACATTCTTTTGGAGCCGATTGAAAACGTGCACACATGCAAACGCTAAACATAATATCGGGCCTAGATGCGGTAAGATAAAGCAAACTACCAATCATAGACCTATAAAGCTTTAAATCAACCGATTTACCTCCTTCGTTTAGATCAAGATGTCCATTTGTAGCCATGGGAGTCTTGATGGGCTTTGCGTCATCCATGCCAAATCTTTTGAGTAAGTCCTTCACATACTTGGATTGGCTTATGAAGACCCCATCCTTGAGTTGTTTGATTTGAAGTCCAAGAAAGAAACTGAGTTCTCCTATCATTGACATCTCAAACTCCCTAGACATCATATCACCAAACTCTTTGCAAAAATCTTGATTAGTAGAACCAAAAATTATATCATCCACATAAATTTGACAAACAAAGAAATCATCATCAATAATTTTAGTAAACAAAGTTGTATCAACCTTTCCGATTTTGAATCCCTTAGAGAGTAGAAAATCTCGAAGGCGCTCATACCATGCTCTAGGAGCTTGTTTTAAACCATATAGCGCCTTTGAGAGTTTATACACATGATTAGGATTTTTGGGATCTTCAAAACCGGAGGTTGTTCAACAAAGACAAGTTCGGATATTTTGCCATTTAGGAAAGCACTTTTAACATCCATTTGAAATAATTTAATATCAAAGCATGAAGCAAAAGCAAGTAAAATGCGAATAGACTCAAGTCTTGCTACGGGTGCAAATGTTTCATCATAATCTAAACCCTCAACTTGAGTATATCCTTGAGCAACTAACCTTGCCTTGTTTCTTACCACAACTCCATTTTCATCTTGTTTATTCGAAAGACCCATTTTGTGCCAATAACATTATGCTCCTTGGGTCTTTCCACCATTGTCAAACATCATTTTAGTGGTTATTTAGCTCCTCATGCATAGCATTCACCCAATCCGGATCTTCTAGTGCTTCATCTATACGCTTTGGTTCCAAAGAGGAAACAAAAGAGTAATGTTCACAAAAGGAAGCAATACGAGAGCGAGTTTGGACACCTTTGCTTACTTCACCCAATATTTGGTCTATTGGGTGATCTTTGGCTATTGCGTTGTGGATCCTTTGAGGTAGATTAAATGATTGATCACCTTCCTTGACATCTTCTTGATTTTGATTAATTTCATTTGTCACGGAAGAGGCAGGTGGCTCAACTCTCATGGATGATTATGGTTCATTTTTATCTTCTTTTGGCTTAATATCCCCAATTTGCATATTCTTCATTGCTTCCATAAGAGCTCCATTACCTACATCATCAAAATCTTCTTGCTCTTCTTGAGAGCCGTTAGTTTCATCAAATTGTACATCGTGTCTTTCTTCAACAATACCACTAGTTTTGTTAAAGACACGATATGCTTTGCTATTTGAAGAATAACCTAGCAGAAAACCAACATCACACCGACTAACAAATTTAGAAAGTCGAACACCCTTTCTTAAGATATAGCATTTGCACCCAAATACTCTAAAGTAAGAAATGTTCGGTTTTCTTCCAACAAGGAGTTCATAGGAAGTCTTTTTCAAAAGTCTATGCAAATAAAGGCGGTTTATGGCATGACAAGCGGTATTAATGGCTTCCGCCCAAAAGCGATCTAAGTATTATACTCATCAAGCATTGTCCTAGCCATTTCTATTAATGTACGATTTTTCCTTTCTACTACTCCATTTTGCTCCGAGTGTAGGTAGTGGAAAACTCATGCTTTATTCAAGTTCATCACAATAATCTTCAATATTAGTGTTTTTGAACTGGAACCATTATCACTCTGATTTTCTTTATTATAAAATCAAATTCATTTTGAGCCCTTTTTGCAAAACTTTTAAAAATCTTGGGGGCTTCACCTTTGTCATATAAGAAGAATACCCATGTATATCTAGAGTAATCATCTACAACGACTAAACAATAGCTATTGCCCCCAATGCTCTTATAGGTTGTTGGCCCAAACAAATCCATATGTAAGAGCTCCAATGACCTAGAAGTTGACATGATACTTTTGGAAGGATGAGAGTTAGCAACTTGCTTTCCGGCTTGACAAGCACTACAAAGTCTATTTTTCTCAAACTTCACATCCTTCAAGCCAACCACTAAGTCATGTTTGAAAAGCTTTTTAAGTTGAATCATTCCCACATGACCTAGTCTTCTATGCCATAACCAACCCATTGAAGTTTTTGCAATCAAACAAGTTTTCAAACACGATTCATTTGAGGAGAAATCAACCAAATAAAGATTGCCGAATCTAAAACCTTTAAAAATCATTTCTTTTTCTTTTTCTTTAAAAATAGTGACCTCCTTTTTAGAGAAAGAGCAAGTTAATCCAAGATCACATAATTGAGCAACGGATAGCAAATTAAAATTCAATGTTTCTACTAAAGATACATTTGAAATGGAAAGGTCATTTGAGATAGCAATTTTACCTAAGCCAATTACCTTTCCTTTGCTATTGTCACCAAAAGTGATCTTTTCATTTCCGCTCCGTTCTCAAATGAGGTGAACATTTTCGGTCTCGGTCATGTGTTGAGTGCATCCACTATCAAGCACCCAATGCCTTCCACCGGTCTTGTAGTTCACCTACAAAAGAGATCAAGTTCTTTTAGGTACCCATATTTGTTTGGGTCCTTGGAGGTTAGTTATCAAAGATTTGGGCACCCAAATAGCATTCTTTTTAACACCTAAAATTGAGGTGCCAACAAACCTAGCAAACACTTTTCCATCTTTGGCCTTTTGAGCATATAACAAGAATCAAACAAGCCAATTGATGAAACCTACCAATAGGACACTTTTGTTGAACATGTCCTATTTCCGGCATTTTTGGCAAAACTTGCCATTTTGATTAACAAACCTCACGGGCTTGTTTACCGGTTTCTTACCTTTCTTGGGCATGTACCCAAGTCCTTCCTTATTGAATGAGCACCTTTGCTCACTCAAAAGCTTGTCAAGGGTAGCTTTACCCTTGAAGCACCTTTCAAGCTCTTACTTAGCTTGGTGACTTGCTCCTTTAGCTCACTATTTTCTACACATAGCTTATCACAAGATTTAGCATTTTCAATTTTAGAATCAACACTTGAGCTACATGGTATAGCAAGCAAGTCATCGCAAGAAGTGGATATGCTAGTTCTAGCAATGTTTACACTAGGCATTTTTTCTTGAATATCGCAAGCAATACCAATGCTAGTGTAAGACTTATCTTGGACAAGCAAATCATGAGCATCTTTCAATTCATCATAAGAGTTTTTTAAAGATATATGCTCTTTCTTTAAGACTCTAAATTTAGCTTTTTCCTTTCCAAGATATTCATTTAATTCTTCAAGCATATCCATAAGCTCATCATAGGAGGGTTCTTCATTATCAAGAGATTTTACCTTTTCTCCTTTTGCCATGAGGCAAGTGGGAGTAGAAAATAATGATGGAGCCTCCTTGATAGCAATACCAACAAGTCCTCTCTTCTTGGAGGATCCTTCAATATCGAGTCGAGTCGAATCAGAAAACTCCTTGTCTGAGTCCCATTCTCCGATATGAGCTTCATTCTTGCCATCCTTGTGAAGCTTCTTGAAAAGCTTCTTCTTGCCATTGAATTCCTTCTTCTTTGATGACTTACCCTTGTCATCCTTCTTGGTTGGGCAATGAGAGGCAATGTGCCCCTTCTCATCACACTCATAGCAACGAATGTTGCTATAGCGCTTCTTCTCATTGGATGATTGCCCTTTTGCAATCTTATCGAAATTGAAGCTTTTATGAGGCCGTCTCCTCATGAATTTTTTCATTCTTCTCACAAGGAGAGCAAATTCCTCCTCGGAGTCCTCATCCTCATTTTCTTCATCACTTGATTCCGCTTTTGCCTTAAAAGCGGTAACTTTCTTCCTTGTGAAGTTGACTCAATGAGCTCTTCCTTGTCTTTCTTGTAAAGCTCATTTGTGATTAGGTTTCCCAAAAGCCCGGTTGGTGTCATCCTTGGCAACTCGGGAGAGTTGAGAAATAATGTCACCAACACTTCGTACTTGTCGGGAAGAGCCCTAAGCATCTTGCGCACTACATCAATATCAAGCAAATTAGTACCAAGACCCTTGAGCTCATTTACAATGTTGTTGAGTCTAGAGTACATTTCGGTGATACTCTCTTGAGGCAACATTGTAAATGTCTCATATTTGATCCTAAGCCTATGCAATTTGGCTTCTTTAACCGTGGATGTGCCCTCATGAATTTCAGAGAGCGTGGTCCATATCTCGTGAGCGGTTTCAAGGTTGCTCACGCGATTGAACTCATCGCGTTTAAAGCTCCAAAGAGAGCATTCATTGCTTGAGCATTGAGGTGAGAATTTCGTTCGTCTTGATCCGTGGTGTGTGTGGGATCAAGTGGCATAACGAAACCTTCACTTACAATTCTCCATACGCTTGGGCTCATGGCCTTTAAATAGATTGACATTCTAATTTTCCAATAAGAATAATTTGATCCGTCAAATAGAGGAGCATTGCCTATAGACATTCCCTCGCTAGCCATCCTTTTCTCTCCTAGACGGTTAAGTCTAAAATTAGAGAGACCAAGCTCTGATACCACTTGTAGGATCAAGGATAACCGACTAGAGGGGGGTGAATAGGAGGTTTCTAAATTTTCTTGATCAAATTACCGAAATAAGCAAGATACTCTAATCAATGATATTTAACACAATCTATGAGCTACAAAATAAGTGTAATAAGTAAAGACAAGAATCAACCGCACAAGGACAAGGGGGTTTTTCCCGTGGTATCGAAGATTTGTCGATCTTCACTAGTCCACGTTGAGGAAGCTTGACCACTCAAGCCGGCTCCACAAATTAAGCCTACCCTCGATCACTTGGTTGTTCTTCCTCCTCTCCGGAGTTGGTGAACACCGACCAATCACTGGCAAAACGGGTCTCTTCACAAGCTTCTTTGAAGAGATCACCGAGCAACCTTCGCCAAGTCGTCTAGGTGCCGACAAGCACCAAGAGAATAGAACTTGAACTTCACTTGACGACAATCAAGAGCCAATGGATCAACTAAGAATGCAATGCTCTTGTTTTTGCTCACTTCCTCACAAATGTGTGCAAAGAGAGTAAATGAGGAGTGAGAGGAGTGCTCAAGGCTCAAATGAATTGAATGAATGCTCAACAACACGTCCTTGAGCTGGTGGGGGTGTATTTATACCCCCAACAACCAAATATGACCGTTATGCAGAAAATCAGGCAAAAGTCAGGGAAATCGGAAGTTCCGCAGTACAAGGTGCGGAACTACCGCACTTCACTCGAGTGCACTGTAACGGTCATTACAGTGAGCATTAAATGCTCTGAACTAGCCGTTGGATTTATGTGCGGAACTTCCGCCAAATAGAATTCGGTTCTTCCGATTAATCGGAAGATCCTATTTTACACAGCGGAACTACCGCACTCGTGAAAACGGCTAAGTCCCAAAAAGGGTGCTCTCTGGAAAAATTCAACCGCGCTTATTTCGGAGCAACCGATTAATCGGAACTTCCGCTCATTTCATTGCGGAACTTCCGCGCTTGAGAATTTGGCTAAGTCCCGAAAAAGGATGCTCTCTGGAAAAATTCAACCGCGCATATTTCGGAGCAGCCGATTAATCGGAACTTCCGCTCATTTCACTGCGGAACTTCCGCACTTGAAAAATCGGCTAAGTCCCGAAAAGGATGCTCTCTGGAAAAATTCAACCGCAGTTTTTCGGAGCATCCGATTAATCGGAACTTCCGCTCATACAATTGCGGAACTTCCGATTGTGTTCTGGAAAAATAATTTTCTTTTTAAGCCAAACCAAAAGAACATGCATGATCCTAAGTTGATCCAAAGGCATAATGAGATACTTTCAAGCTACTAGACAAGCTCCCCCTTAATAGTACGACATTTATCCTACAATCCGGTCTTCCTCCATACTCCGAAGACCGGTAAAATCAAAAGGGGTCCTAGTCTATTTATACCTTGTCTTTGAGATTAACTCCATCTTTTCAACATTCTTTGACATGCAGCTCCTTGGATTCACTTTGTCATTTGGGACTATGCCTTGTAAACACTTCAACAAACATGTTAGTCCCATATTCACATAATGTCATTAATTACCAAAATACAATTTTTAGGGGCCTAGATGCTTTCAAACTGTTCATCCAACGTGAAAGATCAGGCAACCCTAAGGTGATTGATCTCACCATGAGGTTCGATCCACAATAGGGTGCAAATGGAGCAGATAATTTCTGTCTAACCGACTGATCGAAGGTTTGTAGAGCAAATACGGAAGGGAGAAATGGGCATCCGACACTGCCCGTGTCTTAGTCGTCTCCAAGAAAATAAAACGGGATTAGCGATATATGCTCGTATCCGCTCTTATTGAACCTCTACTTCCTAATGTCCTTTGTATGGGTGCAAAAGGAGCCAATAATTTTCATCGATTGGGGTTTTGTGACCCAGCGAACTTAGCATAATCAAAGGTAATGCAATATATATATACACACACACACACACACACACACATACATACAGGAGGTGACCCTAATTGCCCAAGTGAGACAGCATGTGGTGACACCGGTGACCCAATTTTTTGGATCCGCTCATGTTTTCGTCCGTCTGACAGACCGAAGTCTTACAAAGCAAATACGGAAGGGAAAAATGAGTATTCATCACTCTCTATATTTGACTATAGAAAAATACGAAATATGAAATAGATAAAGGATGAACGATATTCGTTCACATATTGCACCCTATTTGCAATAAGAAAGCAAAAGAAGAAGAAAAGAGTTCTTACGCATGGCTGTCTTGCGCGGTATTACGTGGCGCGTGGTGTCGCACCATGCGACCCCAGCCTAAATAGAGCCCTGTACACGGCCGGCACGTGTTCACGCGCATGCTAGAAAGGAAACTGCAACACAGTATTCAATTTTTTTTAAAAAAATAATATAATTAAAAAGAAAATTACAAAAATAAATAGCCGGCCCAAAAAATTACATAAATGGGTTCCTGTCGCCGATTGAACTGACGACAGGCTCATGTCGCCAGTTCAACTGGCAACAGAAAGTTGAATAGTGCTACTGTCGCCAGTTCAACTGGCGACAGCAATCCAGCTATAAAAACCTCAAAAATTCACTCTAAAACCCATTTCAAATCCAGAAAAAAAAAACATAAAGAGAGGAGGAGAGGGAGAGAAGAAAGCCAGCGAAGCTCTGCTAGTTCACCACGGAGGAGAGATAGACGGTGCATCGGATCCGATTGGCCATCTTACAAGTATATTTTTTTGAAACTTTATACATTATGTCAAAATATTATCGGTTAGTAAACAAAAATAGGGACATATAATTTAGTAGATTAGATAAATGTAGTCTAATTATATAGTACATCATTTGAGTTGTGTACGAGGTAGGTAGAGCGTAATCTAAATAATACCAGTTTTATTTAGCTCCCCATTTGTGCGTTGTAATTATATTGTTAATACCATAAATTAATTTTTAACTAGGAAAATAGAATGACATGTTTTAAAATTGAAAGGAAAATCCGAAGCAGCTAATTAGGGTAGGTAAAGTCTAATCAAAATAATACCAGTTTGTTTTGCTCCTCATTTGTTCGCGGTAATTATATCTGTAATGCCAGGAATTGATTTTAAACTAGAAAAATAGCATGACATGTTTTAAAATTGTAAAGAAAATCCAGAGCAGCTAATTAGGGTAGGTAGTGCCTAATAGAAATAATCTCAGCTTTATTTAACTCCCCATTTGTGCGCGATAATTATATTTATTAATGTTGAGAATTAATTTATAACCATGAAAATAGCATAACACGTTTTAAAATTGTAAAGAAAATCCGGAGCAGCTAATTAGGGTAGGTAGAGCTTAATCAAAATAATTCTAGCTTTATTTAGCTCCGTAGGTTAGGTAGAGCGTAATCCCAGCTTTATGACTTGTCGCTTAAATTTGGTTTCAATTTGTGGTTGGTAATTATTTTGCTAATGTCGCTTCCTATTAACTTATTACATATTTCATAGTCTTTACAATGTATGCACTGAATTTTTCAAGTATGGTGGACCCAGGCTACGCTGCCGAGTGGTCGTACGAGTTGCTTGACCCGGTGATTGACCAACATCACTGTAGCAGCCTCAGTACCATACCCCCTAGGAGGGCAAGGCGGTGATTGAGCTTAGCGTGCTGCGGCTGTGCACGCCCATCAGGGCATGGAGGTTGCACCCAAGCTAGGTGCCGAGGTATGTGTCATTGTGATCTTCGTGTACTCATTTGTGGCCTGACTACTACGTGTGGACTAACGTTCGTTCATAACCTGACCCGACGCAAGTTGAGGGCGACAGGCCTCCTTCCGCTAGCACGGATGGTGGAGGCGACGTGGGAGGACGACTAGGACCGCAGTCTCGGTCATACGTCCAGGCGTTTTCCATATGACCCAGCCCTACTAACGGCGTTGGTCGACCGGTGGAGGCCAGAGACACACACGTTTCACCTTCCGTGCGGGGAGATGGTGCTGACGCTGTAGGACGTGAGCCTCCTGACTGGGTTGCCCTGTACAGGCTTTCTCATAGCGGCGTATGACATCTCGCCCATGTGGTGCATGGAGCTCCTGGTGAGATTCCAGGACGTCAGCGATTACCACGAGTTTAGTAGCCCGCACAGGGTGACACTGAGGTGGATCTACCAATTCTACGTAAGTTTTCGTAACTATTGTCCTCCGCATCAATTCATTTGTGAACTTTGCTGACGTGTATATGTCTTCTTGTAGCCCGAGCATATGGTAGAGGACGCACCTGACGAGACGGTGAGGAGGCACTTCAAGGCCTACTTGTTGTGGCTGTTCAGGTAGGTCATGTTCCTGGGGTCCCACGGCGACAGCGCCGACAACAACTACGTCCAGTACGCACGTGAGCTCACAGACTACTCGGCGGAGGAGATCCAGCCCTATGCCTAGGGTCTAGCCGTGCTATGCGCGACGTATCGCGCACTGTGCGACACGTGCCGCCGGGCCCAGGATAGCTCCATCCTCTCTGGATACCCGCTACTTCTGCAGCTGTGGTGCTTCGAGCGCTTCCAGATCGGACATCCACAGCTGGACTTGGGAGCGTACAAGGTCGGCCTGTATGCCGAGGACGATGACGTGGACCGGCCGACCATGGGCACAGTGTGGTGCCGCACCTACAAGGTCCAGAATTTGACCGCCTCCTGCACGACCTCCTTGCATTTGTACACAGCTTCTTGCCTGACCTCACTTTGGTCGTACTCCCACGGCACACGGGAGCCTTCGTTGACGACGAGGTTATCGAACTGGTACGTGTTCCACTCGGATGGAACCGCCAACTGGTCCACATCATCCTCATCGTCGAATCCTTCATCTTCTGACAATGCATTGTATTCCCATGATTCCTAATCCATCCTTTTCACTATGGCTTCCAGGTTCTCACCCTCATCAGCAAGTCCACTGGCCTGCCTGATTGAAGAAGCTACTTCTCTAGGGTTTTCGTCGACAGCATCAACAACCTCCAGGAGCTTCGGGCACTGTGTGCGCCGCGCTGTGGTTGGAGTCACCGACTTCTTCGGCATCACCACCCTCTTGTTCAGCCGCGGATGCAAGTGAGCTTAGCATATTCCTGGGTCAGAAGGATCAAATCATACCCTCCCTCCCTCACCACGTGTAGATATGACTGCTATGACTTTGTTCCCTTCAGTTGCACTAACTCCCAATGTGTGAGTTGTGTTGCTCGGGTGGCAAGGCAACTCTATCTCAGATCATACACATCACGGTCCACTTGGAATATGTAAAACAACCACCGCATCACAACGCCCCATATATGCCCCTCTGCTCTTGGCAGAGGCATGGTCGCCAATTGGAAATAACGCAGATCAATCCCCTCGAGACCCTCCAGAATAGTCCTAGGACCGTAGTAAATTTTGAAATTAGTGACATTCGACATAATTGACGCATTGCACTATGAAGAACATTTCTATGATTAACCACATATCTAAAACAAGACTACCCACCGAAAAGAATTATGTACAACATACTGCACTATGCAACCGTACATCTAAAACTATGTAATCCATTTCGGTTCAAAAAATTACCTCACATGTGGGCAACCGGACAGGCAGCGCTTCGCTAGCTTCTCTCCTCCCCTCTACTCCTCTCCCTTCTCTTCTCTTTTTTGTGAATAAAAATGAGTTAAGTACTGAATTTTAGGGTTTCATTGAGCTCTTATAGGGAAAAGAGTCTCTGTTACCAGTTTAACTAGCGACAGAAACCTGTCACCAGTTCAACTAGCGACAGGAACTTGTCGCTAGTTGAACTAGCGACAGATAGTTGGACCGGCGATAGAGAGGCAACAGGGTTCCTGTCGCTGGTTGAACTGACGACATGAGCGGCAACAAGAACCCATTTTTATAATTTTTTAGGCCGGTTATTTATTTTATAATTTTTTTAAATAATATTATTTAAAAAGAGCATTTTGATCGTTCAACTGAACCTAATGTTGTAATTTTTGGGTAGACTATTTTATTTATTTTTTTAAAAAATAATATTATTTTAAAAAATCCACATTATTCCACGCTACGTTCCGCACGAAATCGTTTACTCGAAATACTGTACAAAGCACACACGTTGCAGAACTCAGCACTGAGTAACTGATGTGTGGGGCAAGCGTATACTAGGAACCACCTGTCGGTTGCAGCACCACAAAATCGTGTAGAACGTGACGTAAGTAAACGGTCGAAAGGTACCCACCGATAAAGTACTTATCCGTCCACGCCACGCAACACGACCGAGCCAAAGACTACCCTGTACCCAAAGAAGCTACCGACACGTGGGGCAACTAACCGCCCATGGCCCACGTGTCACGCACCCTGTCACGCAAATAATTATTTTCCCACAAAATCAAGGAAAATAATAATAATAAATGTCTAAAATAGGGGCCCAACCCAACCGCCCGAGACCTTTGGTTCTCCCCTTCCAGCCTTCCTCCTCCGGATTCCTTCTCGACTCACCTTCCCCAAGTTTCCAGAAGAAACTGGCGCCCTAATCCGCGGGTTCGGGTTCGTTAATCGGCGGGTAATAATGCTGCAGGAGTTCGTCGACAACGTCATCGCCGTCATCAAGGAGTAAGCAATCCCTCTTCTTCCCCCAGCCTTTGCCCTTCTCGATTGCGCGTTTGCTCGTCTCTGTCCCGGCGTTAGTGTGCGTGTTTTATGTTGTTGTTTGTGATGCTGTTTGAAGGAATGGTTGGTTAGGGTTTGGGGAACCGGCGAGTTGAGGTGGCTGGCGGGTTGGGGATGAGGTTTCGGGTTATTAGCTGCACATTTGTAGTTAGGAATTTTGAATTGGGTTGAAATTACTCGGTGGAGATTTTGCAGTTTGTTATCCTCGCCAGAAGAATTACCTTGAAATAAGATGTGGTTGGGTTAGGGTGGATAAGCATTGGTGGTGTTAGTAAGGGTAGTGGTTTTCTACCACTAAGATTGGAGTTGATTTTCTACAAGTTCTCTTATGGAAGTTGCTTGATGGGGGCAAGCAGGAAAGCAGGGCATGGTTGTCTTGTACCACCTCCGTTCCAGATATATGTCTGTTTTAGTGTGAAAGTTTAAAACTTTGGCCACTAATATACACTAAAGCCGTTAGATTTATCTCATGGAAATGATATTAGCAAAACTGTAAAAGTAATGGTCAATCAATGGTGTATATTGGAGGCTATTTTGATGTTTGAAACAACAAGTAAAAGCGAATGGGGGCTGTAGTACTAATTGGAAACACTAATGTGGTTATGAGTGTGGTTGAATGAATCATTCGGTTAGACAATGAGTTTAATATCATTGTTCTTGTAAACAAAATCCTATTTGAAAATTAGTCTTTACTAATGCTTGAATTAATGATTATGCAACGGCAAAGGAGATGGCATTTTTAAAAAGGTTAAGTTCAATACAAGAAAAAAGGGACTTTAAACATTAGGATAGCAGTTCTCTGAGAAGTTGATCTGAAGCAAATGTAGTGTGGGAGAGCTGAAAAAGATTATTGATTTGTTTTGAATTATTCACAAAAGTATGCTATTTAAGTAATTTTCCATGCATTAATTAGTACTTCGATTACTGCTTCATGGGAATAATGAATCACAAACTTGTTTTGATGAGCAAATAACAAACAATTCATTAGCATATTTGACCTCTGTAGTGGAGTTCATTTGATAATTTAGGTGTACAATTTTGGTGTTTCATTGTTGTGGACGAGGGCCCTAGCAACAGGTGTGTGCAGCAGCTGCACTACAGATGTGCACAATACGGTTGGCCGGCCAGCCATGTGGGCAAAGGATCCAACACCAACAGCTAGAGTTTGTAGTCCTGGAGGATTAGGAAGTTAAGAGTCCAGGGAGATTAGTCTGCGATCTATTAGGAAAGGTTAAACTTAGAGATAAGAATTAGACTAGAGCTGGAGTCCATGTGTTAGGATGTAAACCATCCCCAATATATGGATGCTGCGTACATGAGTTCTGGCAAGCAAGGAACAAATAATCTATTCTCTCCCAAATATCCTCTCATCTCAATCTATGCCTATCCCTCTCCTTTAGAAATCCTAAGCAATTAATAAAGGAGTATGTCATGTGCAGAAAATAATGCATGTGAACAGTACCACAGCACTGTCCGAGCTGTCCGTCAAGGAGGGGAGAAGTTGTCGTGTGCAGAAAATAACAGTAGTTTGGGTACTGTAGCAACAGGTCCACGTAGAGGATTAAGATGGCTGCTTATTATCTATTTCCTTGAATAGTGTGATTAGTTTCCTAGTATAAGTATTAGTTGTTTGATAGCCTATCTATTAGTTTGGAAGGTTATTATTAGATTGATCCTTGTCCATATTGGTTAGGAGAGCCTCTTTATAAGGAGGACTATTGTTATCTTTCAGAACCAAGCAATATGAATGAATTATTCTAGTCTCTCCCCAAGGTTCTGGTACGAACCGAGGATCTTCGGGAACTAGAGCGCAAGGAGTATGGATGAGTAGCCAGATCTTGATAGAAAAGAGGAAGAACTTGGAAGAAACTATTTGTATTGATTCAAAATTGGTTGTCCCAAATTACAAGCCTCCAGACTCTTTATATAGTTCTAGAGTCCGATTGATGTTTGAGACTAATAGAGTTCTATTTGTATACAACTCGAATTCAACTCTTTCTATTCTTTAACTTTCCATATTTGAACTTGCCGGTTTCAAACTTTCCTTCTTCTCTACTGGAATTGAATCCCAACAAAGCGTCAGTAACATTTCCCCCTCCTTTTGAAACGACTTGTCCTCAAGTCGATAATCGAAATTCTCGTTGAAATTCTTCTCTAGTGATCCAAGTTTAAATGCGCTTGGTCGTAGCATCGTTCTTCCATTGCACCCGTAATTCCCATATACCTCGATTAAGGCGTGCGCGAATAATACTCGCGAGTTGCATTTGTACATGCCCATGATGTAATGGAGGTAACTCGTAACTTGCTCGGGAGGAGTACCAACAAAAGGTTTGAGATTGGCAGCGTGAAAAACATTATGAATTCGGCATGCTCGGAAGTGCCACCAGACGCATAACTTGACCAATCTTGGACACAACTTTGTATGGCCAGAAAAAGCGGGGCGCAATTTACAATTGAGACCCGAGCAATAGCGTAAATTTGTCTTTGATGTAATCAAGCCAAACCCATTCCCTTCTTGAAATTGAAGTTCGCGACGTTTATTATCCGCCAAACTCTTCATGTGTTGTTGAGATTGAAGCAACAGTAAACGAATCTCTTGGAGAAATTCATCGCGATCGGCTAGTAATTGTTGTACTTCGACTTGCGGTGGGCCATCTTTGTGAGGAATCAATGGAGGAGGTTGTCGCCATAAACCACTTCAAAAGGAGTGGATTTAAGAGCCGAATGATATGACGTATTGTAACAAAATTCAGCCCAAGCCAACCATCTGCGACCACGAGCACTTTCGATCCCCACATAAACAACGAATATACATTTCAATCGTCCGATTAACTACCTCGGTTTGGCCATCGATTGTGGATGATATGCGGTACTCATGTGTAGCTTAACTCCGCTAATCAATAGATCTTTCCGAATTGACTAGTGAAAATCTTGTCACGATCAACGACAATTGATTAGGAAATCCATGTAATCGGACAATACCGTCGAAAAGACTTGCAATGTGATCTTTGTAAGCGGATGACTCAAAGTAAGAAAATGCGCATACTTGGAAAATCATCCACCACGGTCAAAATGATTGTCTTGGTAGCAACTTTAGGCAAACCTTCAATGAAATCCATACTAATATCACCCCAAACCCAGAAGAGGTACGGTAAGAAATGGAGTAATCCCACGGATGTAATCGAGATGATTTGTACTTTTGACAAGTAACACACGCACGAATAAACTCTTGGAGTAACCGCGACCTCTGGTATATAAAAACTCGCTTTGGATGCGATGCCATGTTTTGTGACGCCTTCATGACCTCACCGAGTGAGCAATGAGAAAAAATATCTTTGAAGGCACGAAAAGTCGTGAGGAATAAATATACGACGACACAACAAGATAACCCATCCGCAAATTCCCAATCGCTAGGTAATGAACCCCCGATCCACTCATTGTATTTAGTCGTCCGGGATGGTGAGTTTTGAGTTGACAACGGAGGTCATCATAATATGCAAAGTCGGTAGTTGATAGCACATGTCTGACAAGCTCTTCATCTTGACGAAAGCGTCGGCGACAATGTTTTCCTTACTGGTTTGTATTCGATTGCAAAATCGTGGCAGAAGTTTGGAATCCAATGATGTTGTGGTACCGTTGTCAACCTTTGATCCGGAAGATGTTTGGACTATAATGATCTGTCGCGCACGAAACTTGCGACCCCAAATGTAAGGTCTCAATGTCGGACCGCGAACACTAGTCCAATTAGTTCCGTTCAGAAGTGGTAATTTGGCACGATGGCCGCCACCGGTTTGCTAAAAAATGCAATCAGGCGCCCCCTTGATGCGAGACGGCGCCAAAACCAACCCCGATGCATCACAATCGATCACAAAGTCCTTTGTAAAATCTGGAAGTTGTATCTCGGTGCCGTCGATGGCACATTTTAGATTGTCAAAAGCAACGGAAGCCTCCTCGGACCATTTAAAACTTTCTTTGCAAAGTAGTCGGGTAAGTGGCGGCGCAACATGGCCAAAGTCTTGGATGAATTCGATAATAGCCCGCTAGTCCCAAGAATCCCGCAAACTTGAATGTTGCGAGGTTGTGGCCACTCGAGGACCTGCGAGACTTTCCTTTATCCATAGCTACCCGTTGCCGAAATAACATGGCCCAAATCTGAAATTTGTCGTTGCCCAAAAGTGCACTTCTTCTTGTTGAAGCTTGGTGATGAGTCGACAAAGAATGCAAAACTCAACGAACATGATGAAGATGCTCGATCAAGTCTTGCTATAAATCGAATATCGTCGAAAAATACTAGCACAAAGCGACGAAGGAAGGGTTGTAATATGGAATTCATCATCGCTTGAAAGGTTGAGGAGCATTGCATAGACCAAAAGGAAGAACCAAGAATTCAAAATGGCCATGGTGCGTCCTAACGCCGTTTGAGAACATCCTCGAAACATCCGAATTTGGTGATAACCGGATCGCAAATCTAGCTTGGTGAAAAACATGCTCCTTCGGCTCATCCAAAAGTTCGTCCACATGTGGGATTGGAAATTTATCCTTGATTGTGTGTTCGTTGAGTCGCGGTAATCCACACAAAACCGCCATGATCGTCTTTCTTTCGAACAAGAAGAACAGGTGAAGAAAAGGGTGACGAGCTCGTAGAATAATCCCTTGGGCTAGCATTGTGGCACACCGACGCTCAATTTCATCTTTACGAATATGTGCATAACGTAGGGGCGTACCATGATTTACAGTGCGTTTGGCACTAGCCGAATATGATGATCGCAGGATCGGGCGGCGGCAAACACAGTAAGCGCGAAAACCGATGCTCGAACTTCGGCAATAAGTGGTGCCAACAATTCGATGCGTTCGTGGTTTGTACCATAGCTGCAGACATTGGTTGGTAATTCACCTGTCCGTAATGCGAGTATTATGCTCCCAATAAGAAAATTGCATTTGGCGAAGTTCCATATCTAGGTCCTAGCGTGCTCACCATTGCATTCCCAAAATGATGTCGAAAACGACAATGGTATAATATAGAAATCGTGGCGAACTTCGGACGGTGCAATAGTCATGGGTGTTTGTTTGCAAATCTGGCACAAGCTAACACTGTCGCCATTGGCCACCTTGACCCGAGTCATTGTGAGGTTGGATGATGAGATTGATTGCCGATAAACATGCCGTATTGAGGAAATTGTGAGTGGATCTGTGTCAAAAGGGCAATGCCTTGAATGTGCCAATCTGAATCGCCACTTGCATTGTTTGGGCGAGCATAGACCGATGTGGCAAGCAATGAGATTTCGGTTCGACCTCATTGCTATGTAGTCCTCCGATGTGTCGTCGATCGTGGTCGGTCGGGTTCTAACCAAAACAACCGTTTGCGCGGTGTCCTCTCAAGCGCGCCGTCGCAATTGAAACATAAGCGCGTTGTCACGGTCGACCATCTCGGCAGTGACACTGCGAAGACTCCGTCGCGTGTCTCGTGGTCGCAGGGGTCGTGGCTCTGCGGTTGTCACAGATGGTGCACAGGATGACGGATTAGCGCGAGAAGGTTGCGGAAATCGGTAGCCATGCCCATTATCCGGTTGTTCGCTGTGGCCTATTTGTTGGGCGCTACTGAGCGGGTTGAGCCGTTCATATGCGGGCCAAGTTTAGAGCTTGTTGCGGGGATGTCGGTCTGCTAACTCCACGCGCGTGCGAATTGGTTCGATAGCCCGCGGTGAAAAGCTCGATCGGTGAGTTCGGACAACCCGATGGTATGGCACAAGAGGTGCGTGAATTCCTGGCGATATTGCGCCAATGAACCAAGGTATTGCGGATGCTTGAGAGCCCCAGCGTGTTCGTGCGAATGGTGGACCAAATCGCATCGAACAATAATGTTTGAATACTTCCCGGGAATCGGCCTCATCGCGTTCAACCGATAAAACCATGGTGAGCAACCGATAAGTGAAGCGCGCCATCCGGACTTTATCTTCTTGAGGATTTGATATGCGCGAAAGTATTGATCACATTTAGTCAACCATGTGATTGGGTCGACTGAACCGTCATAAATTGGTAGGTCCAGGCGCGGTAGGCGGGGCCGATCGAAGCGCCGAGGACCTTCGTTTTGATTTCGGTACCCCTGGCGTTCGTCGAAATCGTCGCCGTGTCCGTGGCGGGTTGCGAAACCGAATTCGTCGCCGTTTCCACGGCGGGGCGCAAATCCTCCTGCTGCGCGATGAACATCGACCCGGCCGTTGGGGGGAAGCCGACTCTCAGATGTGGTTCCGGACGCGTCGTCGAACGCGATCGGGAGCGGAAGCACGCCTGCTCCGTGTGGCGCGGCCGGGATCTGGACAGGTGGTCTCGCCGCCGGTGGAGCCGCTGGGGCGACGCGTAGGGCTTCAAACATGGTACGCATCTCTTTGGCCAAACCGTCCAAACGTTGATCGGAAGCCAGTTGTTGCCCCCGAAAGCGTTGCTCGTTTGTTGTCTGAAGATCGGTGATGGCCCGAAGTAGCTCTGATTGGGCGTGTTCCAATCCGTCGAGCCTTGCATCCGACGCCGAATCATTTTTGGGTGGCATGGTGGGTGGGATCGGTGTCTCTGATACCAAATTGGTACGAACCGAGGATCTTCGGGAACTAGAGCGCAAGGAGTATGGATGAGTAGCCAGATCTTGATAGAAAAGAGGAAGAACTTGGAAGAAACTATTTGTATTGATTCAAAATTGGTTGTCCCAAATTACAAGCCTCCAGACTCTTTATATAGTTCTAGAGTCCGATTGATGTTTGAGACTAATAGAGTTCTATTTGTATACAACTCGAATTCAACTCTTTCTATTCTTTAACTTTCCATATTTGAACTTGCCGGTTTCAAACTTTCCTTCTTCCTGCGCTGGAATTGAATCCCAACAAAACTGTCCGTAACAGGTTCTTCTCCCCAGCCCATGGTCTCCCCTTTCTCCTAAAGCCCCTCCCCTTTAGCCGTGTTATCCCGGCCCTCCTCCGTACGGTAGTTAACCCGATGAACTAAGGTTCATTACAGAGTACTCTTAATAAAGTGTCAGATGGGATTATGAGTAGCTTTGGAATTCTGATGAGCTTAGCAATGCTAAATCCAGTGCTGAATACTTGTACCTTCTGAGTTCTCAATACAAGACAATGCATTGTAAATTCAAAATTAATTATTGTAGAAGCAGAAGAGATTTCCTGGCCTTGCTTCTTATATCTATCTCTGTAGGATGATTCTGGTAGCTTAAACTAAACTGACTGCATAGTGACTGCTGCACAATTTTGCTTTAGCCTCTGATTTTCATCAGACATACGTGCACCATCGGTGCCTGAGGCTTAAATTTTTTTTAGTTTCATTTGTAAGTTGCTTTATATAAGACCATGAACAGCTTTGTTTCAGTTAAGTTGCTCTTATTTTAGCCCTTCAGTACAGATGATACAATATTTGAGTCCTGGTGCTTGTTTGGGCAGATCTGTGAAGACATTCACATATGAGTCATTGAACAATATTGCAAGATTGATAAATGGAATATTAGCACTCTTATTGACTCTGTTACCAGGAAAAGCCAACATTTTAGAAGGTATCAGTGGCTGGGAACTTAGGCCTGCATTCCGTGGGCCACGTCTTCCTCGTTGGATGGAAAGGTAACCTTCCCATTTTCATTGTACTTAAATTTTTTGTAAAACCTTGTGGCTGGTGAATGGTGATACTAATTCAAGAATCATGATTCATGTCTTGCCTTGTTTTTATGCTTTGGTTTTGGATATAAGAAGACAGATGCCCTAATAGCTTCTTAATATTTTCCATTTAAACCAGAAATGATCATATTCATTTTAATCTATCACAACTTTGTACTGGAGCAGTGGCTCTTTGAACATAGTGCCCAGCCTTATTTTTATGAGGCTCATTATCTTTTTGAGAAAATTTGGGGCTTATTATATTTGTTTGTCACGCTGAGGAATGCATGCACCACTTTTTAGTCTAAGCAGGCAAATAGCAAGTATTCATTGAATTCAATCCTGTTGTACAATCTTGAACTTCTGTCTTGACTTTTAGACATTAATAACCTGACACTTTGTAATGTGGTTTACGCCAACAACTTCGAAGCAGTGCCTGTGCCCATTGAGACTTAGTCCTTCGGTTGCTGGAGAATTCTTTTTAGTACAGTTTGTATCATACGTTCCCAATGGCACTTGTCTTTGGTTGCCAGACAATTTTGGAACATATTTTTTATCGTAAGATGCGAGTGGTACATGATGTGACCCAGGTTGTTTTCACTTGCATGAGAACTTTTGTCAACCATTTTAGCCTGATGATTTACATTGTCAGTGTTTCTATTCCTGTTGCCTTGTTATTAGTATAAATTAATTATTGCTTCTATTTCCATGATAAATTGTAATATTATTCTAATGTTTCTGAATTCTGATAACCTCACTCGATTGTTCTGATCTTAGTGGGGTCTCTTCATTTAATGAGTTCATTCACGAACTTTCTGTCGATTCTGATTCTGAATCAATTGCTGACTCTATCCCTGGGGATGATGACAATGAAGAGTTTGTGTGCCCTCCCTCTCCATTGTCCCAAAGTTCACGATTATCACATACAAGCAGCTTTGGTAGACGTGATCGACGGTTGAGAAGGCCTATCAGATATGCAGTTTCCTGGATTCTTTGGCCTGCGAGATTTTTCCTTTATTTGCTGTTCATTTTGTTCAATGCTGTCAAATTTCGGATAGTAAGGACATCTGCTAAAAGCCCAGAAAGTCTTCATCCTTCAAGGAATGTTGCTGCCAAGAAATCAATTCACATAAAAGATCAAGTCCTCCAACGAACCACAGATAGGAGGCGTGGAGTTTTTGAGGTAGTATTAGAACAAAATGAAATTAAATTTACTTAGTCGATTTATTTACTTCTACCATACTATGACACAGTTATGATTTTTTTTTCGAACCTTTCTTGAAGAAATTGCTTAGAAGTTTATATATCCATTTGTAGTATTCACCCCCTATTACTTTCTTGTAGGATCTCCATCTGGCCATTGAGATTTTCATTGAATCAGTTTTTGATGTTGTTCATAAAGGAGCACATTATGTCCTTTCACCTTCTGAGGTGTGGCAGAAGTTATTTTGCTGGATTCGTGGAAATGGTGGTCATAGCAGTTCTGTTGTTGATGTACCAACAGCTAACATTGGCAATGATAATCCGGTTCCAACTGAAAGGAAGACTGTATATCGTCATCCATTGAACACAGATTCTCGGACATGTGAAGATGTTATAACTGAACTTGGGTAGGCACCTCTGCCCCTTTTATATTTGTGATGTGTAGTGTCTGGTCTAGTGAAGAGTATCATAAAAATGTATGCACTTCTGGTACTGATTTGCAGTTCAAAAATCTAAAAATTTCTTGTGGATAAGTTCAAACTGTACAAATGCTTGATCCTGAATGGTCATTTTATCATTTTTAAGGTGCACAAGTCTACTGTTACTGCATTATATATTAGATGTTTGCTGCCTCCTTTCCAGGTTATTATAGAATGTCTTTTGAGGGTGAAACAATGTTCTTGGGGTGTTAAATATGTTTTGCTTGCAGTTCCATTTTGCTGTATGTATGAAATTAATGCTAAAAAACACTGGTGTCATCTAGTAGATATAGTTATTCATGTTGCATGGTTAACTTAAAATAATAACTATGGATGGTTTAGTGAAAGCTTTATCTCGTCAAGAACTTGAGAAGTGAGACGATATGTTTGTTAATCCTGATAATATGTTGGGTAATGACTTAATGTGTAAACGCCTGGATTGTTTATGTATCCAGATAATATCACTCCTATTGCTTTAATCAATTTGACACTTTATATTGGTCATACTCCGTCTGATTCCAAATATAAGTCATTTTGGATATTGACACGGTCTTCAAGGTAACACTTTGACCATCAATTTCTATGAAAATCCTTCCCTTTTGCTCTGCCCACTCTCCGTTCACACGGTTATGTGTTGTTTCAAATAAATGTAATTATACATTATGAAAGTATATTTCATGATGGATCTAGTAATACCAATTCCATGTTGTCAATCTTAGTAATTCTTTATATATTGATGGTCAAAACTAAAAATGTTTGAACTGCACAGATTCTAAAACGACTTAGATTTGGAATCGAAGGTAGTTTTTTTTTGTGCATTAGTGATCGAATTATTCTGTGCATTTATTTCAGGTATCCTTTTGAGGCTATAAAGGTAGTTACTTCTGATGGATATGTTCTACTGCTGGAGAGAATCCCAAGGTGAAAATAATAACCATCTCGTGCCATTATCTTTCCCAATATTTGTGGAATGGGAATTGATGCATGACATTTTTAGGCATGATTCGCGGAAGGTTGTTCTGTTGCAACATGGGATATTGGACTCGTCTATGGGGTGAGTCACCACCAAATTATTGTTTGCAATATTATTGACGTTTCTTACAGGTTTAGACCGTTCAGTTGTGATGATGCTTTGTAATAGTGTTGTTCCTTGTTGCTTTTGTGTTGCTAATTCTTTGTTTTCTATTAACATAATCTAAACAGTTTTTCCACTTCAGAAACAGGTGAAATATTAAAGTCTTTGATTTAAAAAAGTTGTATCTATTTTGTTCGAGTGTTTCTTTTACCATTAATCTGTTTATAGTTAATGAGTTGATGGTATAGTTGTTTGTTTGTTTTCAAGTAGTGAGTACTGAGTAATAAATAGCGAAAGGTACAAGGTAGTGCGGTAGAAGGTTCTGTAGTTGAATTCAATTCTGTTTGGTAGTCAGAATGTTGTGATATACCCTCCCTTTTGTATGAAACATTCCTTACATATCATCCCTTGGTGTACTTCTGATTTGTGAGCTGCTCGCGAAACATTGATTGTTTGATTATTGTCCTTAGCCAATAATGATACTTTCGGTACTTTTTTCATGGATCAATTCAGTAATATTAATCTCCATAGTCATTTGGTCTTTGCAATTCTGTGAGTTCCTCAAAACTAGACATGGACATCAATATTCTCAAGTTATTTTGTGTAATTGAATATTTTAGTGACAAATGTTTCTTCCTCGAAAATATAGTATGTATAATTGAAAATTTTAGTGTCAGTGTTCTTCGCTTGAAAATTTGAAACATGGAAGTGCAAAAAATTACTGTTTATAATTGAAATTTTTAGTGAAAGTGTTACTCTGAGGTAGAAGGGATATCTTGTCAACAGAGTCCAAATAGCTGATGGGGCTGCCGAGGTGATAATGGGCAATTTGGTGGGGTGCATGGAAATGCTTCGAGCTAGAAGTGTTTTAGCTTGACTTCAGTTAATGCTGTTTATTTTATGTGTAAAATATGATTTGTTTTGATAATGTTTGTGCCTCATTTGTTGTCATGTTGCTTTCCCTGCAGTTGGGTATCAAATGGTGTTGTTGGCTCACCTGCATTTGCAGCTTATGATCAAGGTCAGTAATCAAAATTGGATTTAATGTGCTGCAGCGCTGTGAAGCAAATGCTCTAAGTTCTTTTTTTATCAATGTAGGTTATGATGTTTTTCTTGGAAATCTCCGTGGTTTGGTCTCAAGGGAGCATATAGATAAGAACATTTCTTCCTACAAGTAAGTATTGCTACTAAGTGTATCTGGTTGGTCACAAGCTGGCAGTAAATCTATCTTGTAGATCAAGTCATTTTGGTTGCTATACTTGCTTATATCTGATCTTTTTTCAATCCATGTTAGGTACTGGAAATATTCTGTTAATGAGCATGGAACCAAAGATATGCCAGCCATAATTGAGGAAATTCACAAGATTAAATCTTCAGAACTTGGCAAAAGTCGGACTCTCTCTGGAAAGGATACAGAAGATCAAAATGACAAAGTTAAAAATTTGGAAATACAGGCTTCACAGGAAGATGCGGCAGGGGATCAACCTTACAAGCTTTGTGCTGTCTGCCACAGCCTGGGTGGTGCAGTTATGTTAATGTATGTGGTGACATCAAGGATTGCGCAGAAGCCCCACAGGTTGTCAAGATTGGTCTTGCTATCCCCTGCGGGTTTTCATGAGGACTCCAATGTGGTGTTCAGTATGGTGGAGAAGCTCATCCTGCTTGTTGGTCCAGTACTTGCTCCATTTATACCCGGGCTTTACATACCAACTCGATTTTTCAGGATGCTTCTGAACAAATTAGCTAGGGATTTCCACAACTATCCAGCTTTGGGCGGTCTCGTCCAAACCCTTATGGGTTATGTTGTTGGTGGTGACAGTTCAAATTGGGTAGGAGTACTTGGGTTGCCTCACTATAACATGGATGACATGCCTGGTGTATCATTTCACGTTGCACTTCACCTTGCACAGATAAAGAGGGCGAAAAGGTTCCAAATGTATGACTATGGAAGTCCAGCAGCAAACATGGAAGCGTATGGTACACCAGAACCTTTGGACCTGGCAGCCCACTATGGTCTCATCGACATCCCCGTGGATTTAGTCGCTGGGCAAAGAGACAAAGTTATCTCACCATCCATGGTGAAGAAGCACTACAAGTTGATGCGAAATGCTGGTGTTGATGTCTCCTACAATGAATTCGAGTACGCTCATTTGGATTTCACATTCTCACACAGGGAGGAACTTTTGTCCTATGTTATGTCCCGCCTGCACTTGGTAACTGACCCAGGTAAAGGCCGCGTCAAGCAGACCACTACTGTGCGTCTTAGGAAGCCGAAGAAAGTTCAGTCAGAAATTGAGAGTGATTGCGACATGGAGCATAGAGGCGTAGTTAAAGAGGTATTACCCGGTGAACCAAATGGGTATTCCGCGTGATGTGGAACTTCCTGAGTAGATTTTGTTGTATGTGAGTTTGTGAATAGAACACTCGATGACCTCTGCATACCTTCTACACCATGTAGAAGATTTGAAGATGGATAGTATTCAGTTTCTAGTAGTGGTGATGTCGATGGGGATTGTTTCTTTTTATCCCTGTAGGAAAACAAGACCGGTATATGTATACATGCTTAGCTGATGTAGCGCTGTTTATAAGCATATCAAGAACGAATGAACATTGCGACTGAGAGGAAGAAGCTACTGGTGCTAAGATTAAGTAGATGGTTGTATGTATGCTTTTGTGCTTTTGTTTGCCCCTTGGAGAGGCGATTAAAATTCGAATTTGTTGAGTCCTCTATTAGGGTGCTATCAAGGGAAACGTCTATAGTGCGAGCTAGTCAACTTCCCGCACGAGTTGTAACTTTTGGCTAGGGGTGTAAAGGGTCAAATTTGAATCGGATATTGGCTAAACCATGTTTGTTTCCATATTCGGATTCGAATGTCAATCGGATGTACACCGAATTTGAATTCGAATCCGAATCGGATGTGCAATGAATACGAATTCGAAACGAATTTTGTACTCAATTCGATCGAATTCGAACGCCTTTCATGTGTTTACAACAAATTGAAAGGATTTTTCTGGAGCATTGCAATTGTATCATGGGAGCTAATAAAACGTATTCCTAGATGACTATAGCTATTAGAGGCAATGTTTCATGAGAGCAACATTATAGTACCACCACTAATCCAACCGTGAGGTGATTAATTGATGACATAACAAGCGGGCATAATATATGTTAGTTGCTGCATGCAGCCATCCAGGTTCCAAAATAACACCAACGAGAGTGTTTATGAGATAGTAATCTAGACCTTGTACTTTAAACTAACAAAGTGTCAACGTACATCCAAAAGCAACGACAATAGAAAAAGGCCGAAACGAGTTTGATTCCTTTTTCTCACTACCAAACAAAAATAGATGATCAACTCAAATGCAAGTGCTAAATCTCCAAGAGATATAAGGAGAGCGGGAGGGCCGATGGAGGGGCGGGCCACGTCGCCGTTAATTTTTTGACCGCCGGATTCCGCGCGTCGGTTGTTCCCTGCCGCCCGATTTCCCCAGCGAAACGCACGCCTGCGCTGCGCAGGCCTTCGCGAGCCTTCGCTTGGCAGAACGCTACGTGGCCCGGCGGAACGCTACGTGGCCTTTTTTGTTCTGCCCGTCGGGTCTAGCGCGTCGTTTCTTGCCGTCCGTCCGATTTTGTTTTCCTTTTGCGTGCCTGCGTTCTCGTCCTTCCGTTCGGCGTTTGTCTTCTCGATAGCGCCCGCTCGCCTCTCTTCTCTCGCTCTCTTCTGCTTCCCCAGCGCCCCAGCGCCCCAGCGCCCGGCTAGATCCCCTCCCCCTCCTCCCGCGGCCGGCTGCTGCCCCTGCGCCCGGCCCCCTCCCCCCTCCCCTTCGCCCCCGCGTCCGGCCCCCTTCCCTCCGCCCCCACACCTGGCCCTCTTCCCTTCGCCCTTCGCCCCTCCGCCTCCGCCTCCGGCCGCTGCCCCCACGCCCCGTCCTCTCCTCCTCGCAGGTGCGTAGCGACCCGCATAAGCACGCCGTCTACGACCGGTACGGCGAGGACGGCCTCAAGGCCGGTGTCCCTCGCCCTCTCCCTCCGCCGCATCCGCGCACGGCGGCGCCGGGTTCCGCTTCAGCCCGAGGAGCGCCGAGGAGATCTTCTCGGAGATATTCTGGGGCTCATTCGGTGGAGCGTGCCCCCGCACCCCCGCCAGCGGCGTTCCCCACGACTTCCCAGGGTATGGCGGCGGCGGCGGCGCCGCCGGAACAGGGGAGGCGTCCAGGGCGGCGGTGAGGAAGGCGCCGGCGATCGAGCGGCAGCTGGCTTGCAGCCTGGAGGACCTGTACAAGGGTGCCACCAAGAAGATGAAGATCTCCAGGGATGTCCTTGACGCCGCCAGGTGAGACGCATTCCTTCTCTCTTTTATTTTTATCGTGCTACGCTGATAGTTGTGGTGGATTGAAGAGATGATATCACTGGTATGGTCGTTATACATGATCAAACAAGTGACACGGTTATGGCAACAAAAGCGTTAGTGCAGCAAAGTTGCTAATTTGGTATTGAAGAATGGATGTGCTGTATATTCGATGCATGCTTTAGATAGTGTATAAACATACTGTTTTTGCTTAATTTAGAAATGCTGTGCCATTCTACTTCCATTGTATGATGGATTCATGTTGCTTATCTCTGTTTCGTGCCGTGTTAGCGTGCTCAGTTAATTAGCAGTGATCCTCTTCGTGATCATTACCTTTTCAGTTTTATGAAGCATCCAGTGCCGTGTAACTGAATGTTCTATTTGATTTTAGGCTCATGGGATTGAAAACCTGTTACTACCAACTAGAGATTACCTTTATGCGCCATCATTTGAGAACCTTTACAAGGCTGCTGCCTTTATCCACAGTCAACACCTACTAAACATATCCTGTAATCTGAAGAATCATTATGAAGATTCCAGTTTATTATTCGGTTGAGATTGTCGTTTGTGAGCTGAGTCCATAATTTGTGATGTGATGCCTTGCGGATTGTCATTTTATTGTTTAAAATAATATCGATATTTTATTAATTTCAGCACTTGTACTATGTTGTTTACGTGCTACGTTTCACTCAGAACATAGTTATTGTTGCATCAATTAGCTTACTGCTGGAGCATGCTAGTGCTGTTTCTTCTTGAGGCATGGCTAAATATGATGCTACTTGGTACGTAGTTGGTACACTTTGCTTGCAAAATTTCAATGACTTTTGTTTTATCGCTTCTCTCCTCTCATTATCCTCCTGCAACTTGCCTATTGAATTTGTTGTGTTCAGCAGCTTTGTGTAATTGGGAAAAAAAAGAACATAAATATAAGTTCATTCCTTTCATACAATGTCCTGTCTTTCTTTTGCTGTTATCTTTCCTTTAATAATGCTGATTTGGTGTATGAATTTATTTATGTTGTTTCGATTCTTGAAGGAAATGCTTCATGTGGGAAATTGACTTATGTTCACTGCAAAGCTGGACGTGGACGTAGCACCACAGTTGTTCTTTGCTACTTGGTGTGTTGGGACTATTTGGTCATACTAAATATTACCACTTACTGACTTACATAATCTGTAGAAGCCAATAAGGTAATGACTATTGACTGTGTTTTTAGGTGCAATACAAACAAATGACACCTGCCGAAGCTTATGAACATGTCCGGTTGCGCAGGCCAAGGGTGTTGTTAGCTTCTGCACAGTGGAAAGTAAGTTGTTGGAAAACTTTCTCATGGTTTTTATCATTTTTCTCTTTTTGTTAGTTCAATATAAGATCTGAAAACACAGGGAAAATATTTTTCAAGGTACATATCTTGTGATTTAACTAAAATATTCAGAATCTCCAATGAATTGTCCCCTAAAGCTCCAGTACAAAACATTCTTTAACCTGAAGAACTCTTTTAAGATGTGTTGTGTTTTAAGTCTATTCACTTTCTTGCTTTCCTGTGCAGACTGGGGATTGTAATTTAGGTCTCATTTGTTGTAGTTGCATCCTTTGAATTTGCAAGTTTTGGCTCACTACAGAAAATCCATTACTCCCTGCAAAATTCATGTCATCTGGTGTTTCAAATGATGGGTGGGTATAAATGAAGCCCTTATTCTGGCAGCGTTCTAACGAGGTTAGAAAACCGGCCGCCGTAACCGTGATTCTCGGCGATGCCGATATCTTGGTTCGGTCAGTAGAAAAAACCGGCGAATTTTTTGATTCCTTTGCATGTGCAAGTGAGCCCCCAATACCCCTTTATTCCCTTGGCTGCTCCCCACTTCAGTTTGTTTTCTTTCTTACTCCCTGATTGCCTCCTCTTCCCTTCCTCTCTCCCTCCATTAATCCATTTGCACAACCAGGGCAGCAAGCCTCTCTCTTCCCTCCCTCTCTCCCTCCATTAACTTGGTTCACAACAGGCAAAGACACACCCGATGGCAAAGACAAGCACAAGCAAGCGGGAGCGACAACACAAGCACAAGCAGCAAGTTTGAAACTTTTTTCTTCTACTTGTGGAGTTTTTGAGTTCATTGTTTGTAGGGACGAAGGAGAGACCGTAGTGTAGGAAACCATCTTGAGTGCATTTGTGAAGGGTTGCACATTTGGACCAAGGGTGAAATACTAGAGTAATTATAGTCAAATACAATGAACCAAGGGTACAGAATCATTTGTTGCAACATGTTCTTTGTAAAGTATGGATAAAATGTACTCCAAAAACAGAATAGCAAACCAGAACCTAGCTGATTTCTACTTAGTATGCAGGTGATAATAAATCTGAAATTATTTAACATGCAAATGAGTGTAAGTAAACCACCACAACTAGACTAGGAGGTGAGGACATGACACAAGATGCACTAACAATTTTCATCCTGTATGGATTATTGTAGGTGATGGCTTCTAAATCCATCAATATTTGGGACCATGGAGAGAGACTAGGAGGTGCTGGTTGGAAGTGCAGATATTGTAATCTAAGAAAATCAGGCGGAGGTGTCACCCGCCTAAAACATCTTGCCGCGAGACACGGAGATGTTGTTGCTTGCAATGGGGTTCCGGCGGAAGTCCGAAGGCTCATGCTGGCAAGTCTTAAAGAAGCGAAGGCGAGAAAGAAATCTCTTAAAGATGAACGACTGCGAATGGAGGAAGCCGCAAGAGAGCCTGTAGCTCGTGGTCCATCATATGAAGATGCCTTTGATGATAACGAGGAAATGCAAATGGAATGGGCTCGTCGGGAGTTGTTAGAGTTACATCAGATGCAACAAAGGGCTAGAGCCAGGGGTGCGACGTTTGAACATGGTGGTGGTAGTGGAAGTGGTACGGGAAGTGGGAGTGGGAGTGGAAAGGGAAGTGGAAGTGGCAAAGGTAGTGGTACAGGAAGCAATGCTTTTTCGAGGATGTTTGGCAGGTCACAGTCCATGAGAGTTGATCATGATATTTTGCGCAGTCGGGCACCCGTCCAACCCCGCATTGATACAACACTTCGCGGAGAAGCAAAGTTAAACTTGGGAAAATTTGGTCAAAGTGGTTCCATAGTAATGACATTGCTGGAGTTAAGCCAGAGTGTCCTTATTTTCGTGCCGCCATCAAAAAGACACAAGAACTTGGCCAAGGGGTTCCGTCACCAAGAGGGCATGAAATCGATGGGACATATCTTGATGCCAACGAACAAGAGGTCAAGGAGTACGTATCACAGTTCAAAGAAAACTGGGATGTATATGGAGTCTCTATTATGTGTGATTCCTGGACTGGGCCTACACAAATGAGTATCATTAACTTCATGTTGTACTGCAATGGAAGAATGTTTTTCCATAAGTCAGTGAATACAACTGGTGACATACAAAATGCTGACTTTTTGTATCGTGAGATTCGTTGAGTTGTGGAAGAAGTTGGAGTTAAACATATCATGCAGATTGTGACTGACAATGGTGCGAACTATAAGAAAGCATGCCAACTGGTAATTGAAGAGTACCCAACTTTAGTCTGGCGACCATGTGCGTGTGCAACCGTCAACCTCATGTTGAAGGATATTGGTCAGTTCGAGGAGGTTGATGCAGTTGTCAAGGTGGCTAAGAGGATTTGTCGGTTCCTAAATCCAAATAAATATCACATATTTGTTGTATTTTTTTTAACTTTCTAAGTGTGTTTGTTTGCACAGCATCGTTGCTAAACCCGCAGAGCCGCTTTTATAATGTGGGGAAGAATCCAGCCCTCGTCACTTCCCTGACAATGGCGATTCAAAGAATAGCCGATACACCCGAGGACGTAGTGCAGGCTCTAGGCGAGCTAGAACAATACCGTAATCGACGAGGTTTATTTGTTTCAAATGAGGCTTACATGAGTGCTAATCGTCATTCTGCAGGTAGGTTGTTACGAACTTACATATACATAGAAAATGACCCATCACTATTAGTTTAACACAAATTTTATGTTACTTGTAGCTACATGGTGGATGACGTTTGGAGCGCAGACACAGACATTAACAAAATATGCTTTGCGGATTGTCTCGCAATGTGTTTCGTCTAGTGGATGTGAACGAAATTGGAGCACATTTGCATTGGTACATACACAATTGAGGAACCGTCTTGGATACAAGAAACTACATAAACTCGTATATGTCCACTACAATCTAAGGCTACGATTGCAAGAGCATGAGACTAGAAATGAATATAGGGATGTAGATCCTTTTGGTGATCTAATCAATGCCACTCTGTACGACAGAGAGAACCCAATCCACGAGTGGCTTGATAGCTCCATGATACAATCAGAGTCCCTACTAGACGAGGAAGGTGAGCCCCTCATGTCATCTACAGTTGTAGTTGATGCCATCCCTCGAAAGGAATTGAATAAAGCACTAGATCATGAACCATTGAAGCAGTGGACAAAGAAAAATATTAGCAAGAGTCATCTTGGGAAAAGGAAATATTGTAGCCAACCAACTGAAAAATTGGCTGAAGACTTTGCCTCACTTACACAAACAAGGAAACAAGTGCCTGACAAGAAGAAGAAAAAGGCCATTGAGGAGGATATTGTGGGAAGCGACGAAGAAACAGAAAGCCCGCCATCTGATGAAGTCCAGTACCAAGAGTCTGGTGATAGTAGCTCTCCGTCGTCCGATGATGGTGCTGATGGTGGGACTGCTCATGATGCAGGGCAAGACCAACCATTGGAATTCACCTGCGAGCAAAACTTCACGCATGCTACTCAGGATGAAGACCATGGTTGTCATGCTTTAAAACAATTTCATAAGACCTACACGAGGGGTAAGGGTCGCCAAAAAGATCAATCTCAGCCACATAACTCTTCTTCCTATGAATCGCATGCTAGCTCAAGATCCACTCGGACTTATGGACGTCGAGATGTCAATCTATTGCCTTCTGGAGATGTTTCTCATTTGTCGGACGTCTCTTCTGATCCTAATTTCCATTACAGTCTTGTGTTCTTCAATACCAATGCCAGAAACGTTTACCAGTGGGTCGAACCCACATATTACCAACAACTTTACAATCATTGGTTACAATATGCACACGAAACACACACTTAGGATCAATACAAGGCTCACCTAGCACAATTTGAAGGACTTATACTCTATGATAACAACGACTACATTGCACAACCTTCGCGTTTCTTGACAATGTATTGGTATGAATTACTTCTCATTATTGTTTTTGTATGCTAGTCAAGCTATCGTTTATTATCATTAACTTATATTTTTTTATTATGTTACATGCTTTAGAACACTTGGACGAGAGGACTGCTCTGGAGAGTGAAGCAACCAAGGATGACTTTTTATGTACATCTTGAAACATTTTCTCATTAATATTTGCATTATTCCAAATTTAAATTTCATAATTACCATTTTCACCATTTCCGGTTTTTCCGGGTTTTTTCTGTTTTGACGGTTACCGGCCGGTAAAATTTCCGATTCAAAATTCAAAATTTGAATTCATACTGGTTTTTTCCGAAATTTCCGGTAACCGGCCGGTGGTACCGCCCCACAGTCGGGATTTCATCCGGTACCGAGATTTCGATCCCTGGTTCTAACTGATAATCACTATGTCCTCATCATTCAGATAATATGGTGCCCTCATTATCATTTGCTACCTTATTGTGAGTCTCTGTTGGATTCACAATTATAGTTATGCAATATGCGTTGAGTTCCAGTCGTATCCATTTATTTTCACCTTTCTTGGTTAGCCTATAATGTGTTGCCCTCAGTGTTATTTTAATACGTTGCTGTCAGTCTCTATTTAATTCAAGATTATATTTATATACTTATTGATATTACCGTTATTTTGACTGACTAATGAAATCATTTTAGTATAGTGAGAGAGAAGTACATCTTTAGCTAATGCCAGTGCTAATTGTACTACAACTTACTCATATATAGCTGGATCAATGCATGTCTTTTTAGCTCCCAAATGATTCTATAACATGATCTATTATTTATTTACAACCATAGGCCCATGCTGCACATTCTTATATATTTCTTGCCTTCGGTAGCTGCTTCTCAGGCTTGCCTGCCCGTGTTGGGTTAGAATTTGAGGTGCCATTTGCTTGTCAGCATTTGATGCCACTGTTGTGCTTGGATGGAAATAACCCGGACAATCTGCAGGTATGGTATTGGTTCGGATAATCTCCAAATTGTGGGCATGTCAGGCGTCAGCAAAGTTTTCATCTTTGCATGATCCTGAGCTTTCTTGGAACGAAATCTGGTGGACTTGCTGTATATTTCGGAGACAAGAGTGTGAATGATGTGAATTTTCATATTACCTGCATTCAAACATTGATCAGGAGCACTATATATATATATATATATATATATATATATATATATATATATATATATATTGATTAACACTTTTCTTTCTGTTAATCATTTTCGCGATTGGAATTCTTGTCCTATTGCATGACCTTGTTTGTCAATGACTTCAAAGCCCATAAATCCAGTGCCACATTTTTAGATCACAGAAATGGTAGATTTGTGGATTGCCCAGTGCCACATTTTTAGATCACAGAAATGGTAGATTTGTGGATTGCTTCTTACACAAATCAAACCAATTCATACATCTACGGTTTGAAAATGCAAATGGTTCAAGCAGAAAACATGCATGTTTTGCAGTTACATTGCAGCTTATTCATATTTTATTTATTTAGTAGAAGAGCGTCTCTATAATTATACAATGCAGTTTGTTTTTTGCATGTAGTCATGTAGTTTATTGCCAGCCCAATAAATCTCAAACACAGATTATTGCATCTGCGAAGTTCTTTGTAATACCATGGGAAGTTTAGTGCTGTACGTTTGATTTCTCTAAACCCATTTATGGCACAAATTTTTTTAATAAAGAGGCGGCACAATTATATGGGAATGAAAGAAAAAAGAAGAAAAAACTAAAGGCAAGGAGCACCTTGCTACGTAATATCCAATTTTGAATGTCCGAAAAATTTGAGTTGTTCCATTTGATAATAGAGTTGACCTTTCTCTGGATTTCTGCATTAATAATGGCTTGGTCCATACTGCTAAAGTCACAACTCGAATACATTTTCCTACTTTACCACTACTTAATAGAGTTAAACATGTTTGATCGACACAAGAAGTAAATTTATTCAAAATAATTGATTTATCAACCAAACAGCATTTTTGTCCCATCCTCCATTACGACACTAAATATGTCATGTACTGTTTCAATCAGCCCACAATTTTGGGGTAAACATATTATCAGTGAAGTAATTCTATCTCTTGATCAATCAATCCATCTATACATGGTGCAGATGTTTCGTTGGTACTCTGAAACTATTTATTTCATTGTGTGACATTGCACTATTGGTACAACAAACTGTATGCTCTTGTTCTTATGAATTAAATGTTAGATCCAAATATATTTAGTGTACTACTCTTTAGGTTATATGTCTACTACTGCAAACTTCATCACTGCTATTACAAAAAATATTACCCTGTTCTGAAGGTAGATATTTCACACTAGATGTCAGCAATTCTTGCAGCAGCTCTAGGAGGTGCTGGAGGCTTCGCGTTAGTAGTTGTGATAATTCTTTTAGTACTTTGCCTATGGCACCGCATAAGAGAATAGTTCGTCTTGTCCAGCTCTACCAGGTACTGTTTAAATTACTTTTCAGGAGGCTCACAAGTTCAACACTTTTCAGCTAGTGGCTCATTTTTTGGTAGCTTAATAAACTGCCCTTCTATATATCAGAGCTGCAACGAGCAAGCTATCTGACTCTAGAGGAACTAAGTTCAGCTACAAAGAACTTCAGCAGTTTGAATCTTATTGGACATGAAATGTTTGGAGAGGTATACAAGGACGGTATTTTATAGAAAACATATCAAACAGGGAATAATCTTATTGGACATGGAATGTTTTGAGAGGTCTCGTTGCTCCAGCACTGTCTCTTCGAGTCGACACGTCAGGGCGTTTGGCTTCGTTCGCTTCTCAGGCTGACGTCTCATATGGCCACATTTGCGCCATGCGGCGGATCCACTAAACTCGGCGCACAGAGGCGCGCACCAGGCTACTAGTTTTCTATACATGCAGTGCGGCGGCGCCGATCAGGTAAAAAAAGACAAGATCGACTGGTCAATACGAGGTGTCAAGAATGGGGTTAAAACACTAGGTTAACTTGTGGGCTTTGGGCTGTGGGCATTGAGTCCTTGGCCCAGTGTGACTATAGCTATGGATTTTGGTTTTGGGAGTACCGGACGAGTGTTATCAAAGTCGGAAATCATTCGGATATTCGAATTTGACAGGGTGTGCTATACCGTATTCGAATTCAAATCCGGCAAATGTAATTGGATAATATTCGAATTCGAGTGAGTATTCGGATGCTGAAATTCGTATCAGATAAGGATTTTATTGAATTTGGATGTGGGATGTTTTTATCCGTTACCAACTTGCACCCCTACTTTTTGGCTGATTCCTGCCGGGGCCCTGGGCTTCCATGGGCACTAGTTTCAGCGTCGTGCCCCGCCATTAGGGTGAAAACGGATCGGATACGAACGGATAATGACTCTGTTATATTTTTTTTCATATATTTTTTTCAGATCCGAATACGAATACTCCGGATACGAATATGAATACGAATAATATCGAATATGAATACGAATACGGAGTGAATACGTATTAAAATGAATACGGTCGCGGATATTTTTTGGAACATGAAACCTCTTAAATTGTATGCCAGAAATTAATAAAAACATATAACTAGTTTATTTGATGCAAACATTCATGAATTGTTCATATTTTCAGCAATCACATATAACATTGGCACTAGCAAGTTGTATTAATTAATTCATCACAAACATAACACTCAGTTTACCATATTTAGCTCATAAGTCATAACTCACAAAGTCACAAGTCATCACACATTCACACTTAGTTCATCACATACATAAAACTTAGTTCACACTAACATTAATTAGGCTAGATGGTTAATCTACACGCAAATGACTGTAACATCCCAAAGTATGTTACCAAAAATAAAATTAATAAAGTTATTATTTTATTGGATTTTCTTAGATTTAAAAGAGTTTTCTTGGGTAAAAAGAAAATAATAATAAAATAAAGTCAATTATTTAACTTCCTAGTTTTCAATGTTAAAAATAAAATTTATTGAGATTTCTGGGATTTGATTGGATTTAAAGTGAAAATGAAAAAATAATTAATTTTCTTGAATTTTCTGGATTTAAAAAAGGTTTTTCCTATTTTTTAGAAATTAAAAATAATTTATGTGCAAAAATAAAAACCAACTTTAACTTGAAATTAATTTTATTAAGTTCAAAATAATTCAAGGAATTTTTGTGATTTTTTTTCTAGAATTTTTTAACTCTATTTGCTATTTTCTAAAAGGCTATTTGATTTGTTGCATTTTTCTGAAATTCGGAAATCAATTAAAATCTCATTTTCTATTTTGGGCCAAAATCCTCTTCTTTTGAGCTGAAATCCGGATATCCAGACTTGGTCTTATCCGGATAATCCGTATCTGTATCTGTATCCGCCGGATAGCATGCCCACCATATCTGTTCCGTTTCTGACAAAAAAATCCGAATCCATTTCCGATTCGAAAATTATCCGAGAAAAATCCGATCCGAAACGATCCGAATTTGTTTCCGTCCAGATCGGTCGGAAACTATCTGATCCGTTTTCATCCCTACCCGCCAGCGCCTGGTGTCATGTGTGCTGGGTTAGGAGTTTTGGCTCACATGGTGGTACTGACGTTAATGTCAAAAATGGTACCACATAACAGCTAATATGTAGCCAAGTTCGGTCCCCAGAGGGACTTAATCTCCGTCGTGTCCTAGGAGCTGGACTCTCCCCGCGCGTCACGTGTGAAATCTGAGCTCCTAGGGCACAGATCAAGCTAGTCCGGCCCCTGAGGCATGGACTAGGGACAGTACCATGCCTCTCGGGCACGGCCAAGCGAATGTCGTGCCTCCAAGGCACTGTAGTGGATTAGGCGGCGCGGGAGGTTAAGAATCGATTAAAATAGTTTTTTAACATTATTTTACACTTTTTAAAAAATATTTTTTCCTTCTTGTTTTTTTTACCTCGCACTCGCAGCTTCAAATGTATTATCATATGTATCAAAAAAAATCACAAATTTTTAACAGCGCAGTACAGCACGCGCAGCTTCAAACATGGGTGTCAACTGTCTCCATCACCATCGCCACCCTTCACTATCCTCGGTGGCTCGGTGAGTCGATGGACAGTTGTGGCCTGGTGCGTTTGCTGTTAGGGTTAGGTTGTGTAACATCCTAAATTTCAGAGCTTTAAAAATCTTTTAAATAGTACTAGTGAGAAAATTCACCATTTGGATTTATTTGAATATTAATTTGAAAAGCTTAATATGGACTTTAAGGACAAATTGATTTAATGAGCTTAATCCCAACATCAACAATTGTCAAAACTATTTTATTTAGACTCTATATGCTTGGTTATATTTTATAGAATTTTCTGGAATTTTTCCAAAGTCATTTGCTATTTTCTAATTGCTATTTGCATTTTCTGGATTTATTTAAAAGAAAAACATATTTTAAATCCTTGAACGATCTTGGGCGAAGCCAAAGCCTATTCCTCGCCTCGGCCCACTCCATGACCCATTCCGCCTTGAGCATTTGGATCTCGCCGCGTGTCCCCTTAGCGCGATCGCCGCTTCGCGCTGCGCCGCCCTCGCTTCGCGCCCGGCCCTTGGATCCGTCGTCCGGTTCTGCCGCGCGCGCGCGCGCCTCGCCTCGTCTCTCTGTCAAGTGGGACCGCGAGGCATCGTCTTTGCCACACCCGTCCGTCCGAGCGCTGCCGTGACAAGTGGGTCCCACCGGCTCTTGTTCATCGTCTCCGTCGGGACTTCGTTCGATTCTTCCGCGCCGCCGCCGTCCTCGACATGGGTTCTAGGGTTTTCGGGCCTATTTAAAGCGCGCCCGTGTCACGAGGATCGCATCCACTTCCGCGCCTTCGCCCGCGACCTCTAACCCTAGATCGTCGTCGTTTCGCGGAATCGAAGCTTCAACCTCGGCCGCCGTGAGCCTCTTCGCCGGATTGCGCGACCGCCGGTGAGCCGGCCGCCACCGAGCCCACCCCGAGTTCGTCTCGCCAAGGGCAACCACATGCGCCGCGTTCGTTGCCACTGGGAAGCCCTACCTCGCCGTCGCCGCCATCGGCCCGCCTGCTCGCCGCGCTCCTCGTGTCGCCGCGCCGTTACGGTCATCTCGGCAAGAAGCGGCCGCGTCACCGAATCGCCAGTCGCCTTTGAGTCAGGCGCACCGCCGCCGCCGAAGTCGCCGTCATCCGCCGCGTCCGTGGTCGCCGGAGTGTCGCCGTCGTTTGCCTCGTGGGCGCCCGCGTGTGCGACCACCTCATCCTCGATCTTTGGCGTGTCACTGCGTGGCCGCCACATCGGCCGCGTGGCTCGATCCACCGCCCCCTCACCCTCGGCTCGGTGAACCCGGTCCGCGTGGTAGAAAGGTGACGATGGGTCCCACTGTCGATTTTTCTTTTAAATTTAATTCCTTTTCCGGAAATTCTCGGCTGACGCAAGCATTGCGCAATAATTCGATTTTCCTTTATAAAATTAATTCGGGAAATTCGAGAAAATCTAATTTAGGGTTTTATTGATTTTCCAATCTTCCAAAGCCCATATCTTTTGCATCCGAAGTCCAATTGAGCCCATTCAAATTTGTAAATTTATATAAAATTCAGATCTATTTATTTATAAATTTTATTTAATTTTTGGAGTTTGTTTTGCCTCTGTTATTTATTTGTTTGTTTCTTTTGTCTCGTTTGCGAGTAGACGTCGATACTTCGGGGAATTTTTCAGAAGAAGGAGCACCTCAAGACCAGGACCAATATCTAGATCTATTCCAAGGCAAGTTATACCTTTGATCATTTTGAACCCAGTTTTCAAAATACTTTGTTTCAATGTATTGCATTCTATTTCAAGTATTTATTTAAATGCTTTTGGGTGTAGTTATTAATCCAAATTGTTATGCCACCTTGTCTATTGTATGCCATGATCTTTTGTCACCTAGGTTGATTAATTATTAGTTGGTATTATCGTAGCACCAGCGTGGGTTGGTTAGATACGATTAGGCCGCTTAGCCATGCCACGAGTCATCATTTCATGTGAGAGTTGCAATTATGAACTTGAATAAGTGATTATGGGCGTGTGATGAATCTGTGTGTCTTGTGTGCTATTACTCGTTGGTGGCATGTGTTGCACTTAATCAACGAGGTGGGAAAAGATTTAGGCGAGGCAAGTGGTGGATTACGTGTGAATGGTGGATCTGTGTGATATAAACTTTGTGATTTGGGAAAAGCTGGAAGTCTTGCCTTAGTCAATTAAGGACTTAACTTTGTGCGCCATTGAACTGGGCCTTCTTATGCGACCACATGCCTAGTATGGGTGGGCTGACTTAGTAAGTTATGGAGTCTTGACATTGACAACTCGGGTTGTATTTAAGCTATGTGATGAAATTTGGAGGTGTGATATGTCACATCGCGGGACGATTCATTGCATCCTGTCCAATGGTGTGTGTCGTTCCAAGAAGTGTGTGTACAAATTGACTGGCGATAAAGCACACCAGAGTGTCATTGTTTGAGATGAAGTCTCGAAAGGTTTTGTTGTGATCAACTCGATCGGTTGGTTTCATCGTGTGGGTAAAGTGTACAACCTCTGCGAGTGTTTAAACCAATCTATTCGAATAGCCGCGTCCTCGGATATGGACATGCTCGGAATTTCACACGAGGGTAGATTTTCATAAAACAAATGGGAAGGGTCGGTGTGTGAGATAACTTGTTCATTTGTGTGAATAACTTGATTAGGCTGTGTGTCCTTTGTGAAATCAATTGTTAACTTATTATTGTCTATTTGTTTTGAATTATGCTTTCAATCTATTATTTGTATTCAATTGCAAATGTTGCATTTACGCAAAATAACCACGAAGTCATTCCTTTGGAATAAGCCATCATGTATAAATGCATTACGTGGTATGACTTGCGAGTGCGGTGTGTACTCACTCTTGCTAAACAAATCAGCGAAGTGGAGGAGTAAATGCTTTGCTTTTGAAGAAGAGTTCTCGAAGGTTGAGCGTTAGGGTCTTGATCGATCGGTTGCACTGTGGTAAATTGATGGGAGCCACCGGAGTTTATTTCGTTTCATTGCAGTTTATTTCTTTATTATCGACCTTGCATGGCTTAATAAATGTAACACTCGACCATAAGGTCCCAACGATTATTTGTTATTTGAATGTACTCGTTTATTCTTATATTCGTTGTATGGATGTGATATTTCATCAATGTTGACCTTTGTGTGCACTAGCGTGATCTGGACTAGTGCGAGAATACAGAAGGTCAGTTTGCATATTTGGGTCCGACAGAGGTGGTATCGAGCCATCTTGGTGTAGGTCTTGACCCTAGTGAGATTGGCCGTTCTTAGTGAGTCCAAAACTATTTTCTAAAGCAAATATTAACTTGCAAGATTAATTGAACTCCTTAACTCATCTCATGTCTCTCTTGACTCAACTATTCTGAAATTCTTTCTCTCCCATTGTTTTAAAGTTGTTTTCATATCCTTGTCCATCTTGACGGATGCCTCGTCTTGAGTTATGGAGGCGCAAGGAGGACTTGCCGAGCTTTGGAAGTTGCTACAAGTACTTGGAGGTTCGATCGTCCATTGTGCAGTGGCAATGCTTGGATTGTGAGCAGTAGAGATCGTGGAGTGATCGCCATTTGACCATCTACGCGAGAGCGACACACCAAGGCAAGCAAACCCTTGAACATCTCGGCTAGAAGGAGTATTTGGATTGAAGCAATCCGAGAGTCTTCACGCCTTGCCATCACGAGGATCGCAACATCTACTCTCGAGCTTCGTGACACGATTTTCGTTATCATCCCGCACATCGGCGTGGATCTTGTTGCACGTTTTCCGTCTACGGAGGAGAAGACAACGCCACCGTCGTGCATCTTGCCCGATTCGCATTGCTCGGGAAGAATCGTTGGAGTTAGCGCTCTGAGTGGAGTGTACCTATGAGACTCTTGAGTGAAGAAAGGATCGCCATATTAGAAGAAACTCTTTATGGGCGATACGAAGAAGACACGAAGAGGAAGACCAGAAGAAGGCGATGGACCGGTGAACGGAAGAGAGCAGGCGAGGCGTAGAGAGCGAAGCACCAGCAGCACTGCACGAGGACACTGCTCCTATTGCACCATCCGGGACATCGAGGATCGGTTTGCGAGGATGCGGCTCACTTTGAGTCTCTGGCGGGAGCACCGTCAAGGCTGCGGAGGCTATTTGATTGAGTAGTCTGTTCGCGTTGTTTGAGCTTAGCCGGTTTATGTCTTGAGTCGCCCTTTAGGCGGTAGTTTGGTGTGTTTAAGTTCGTCCTTATTTTTGTGTGCAAGTATGAGTGCAAAGGCCCTTAGGCATTTGTTGCAAGCCATACTATTATCTTAATCAATATAAGAGTTTGATTGAGCTTTCTTAAAATATGTTGTTGGGTTTTACCTACCCGCTTAGTTCTACAACTTATCTCGTGCTTGCTACCTTATCTAACCCTTGGAGATTCACGGATGGTTCGGACTCGTCAAGCTGCGCAAGTGGTTACGATACTCGATGTCGGAAGGGCGGAGCAAATCCCGGAGAAGCAATTCCACCACAAGCACCTTGATCGATCTGCGAATTTTGGAGCATTCATGGCGGCTCGGACCGGTGATGTACACCATGATGAATCGGATGCAAGCTATGAATAACGAACAACAACAATCGACATCACAATGGAGCCCGGTTGCTCATGGTCACAATGGATCATCAAGTTGGCGGAGTTTATGAGGACCCGTCCACCAACCTTTTACGGACATGTCTCACGATGAAGGCGATGATTGGCCGTGTTATTGAGAGAAAGCTGCGATCACTCAATGCGGCGATCATGAAAAAGTTACATCGCCTCTCACGGATGGAAGGCATTGCCGCGAATGGTGGGAAAATTTTGTGCGGCGCATGGGCAGCGCAAGACATTACTTGGGAAGAGTTCTGGCGCGCCGCGCGATATCATGTACCGAAGGAATCATGGATCTAAAGAAGGATGAATTCCGTGCTCTCAAGCAAGGAGGAATGTCGGTGATGATTACCTCAACAAATTCTCTCAACTTGCTCGATATCTTTGCAGAAGATGTCGCCAGCGACAAGGCTCGTCAGTCGTTTTACGAAAGGATTGAACAACTTTGGACTTCAAGTCAACTTGATCGCCCACACCTTTCACGATTTTCAAGAGTTGATCAACAAGGCTTTGATTCTAGAGGATAAGCGTAAGGAATTGGAAGATCATCGTAGCGCGAATGGCTCGGCAGGAAGTCACCAACCCGGTGAGGCAAGAATGATTCCACCGCGATTTAGCCGTTTTCCACCACGAGTCGCGGACCACGCACCAACGGCACCTCGCCCGATTGCTCGAACTTCCGCAACCACGCACGATCAACCCCAATCCGATAAGCAACCCACGAATACAACGAGTTTGCTTTACAGCCGTCGGCCAGGGCATTTCGCCAACCGATGTCGCGAGAATGGGACTATCACTCGATGCGCTTCAACCTTGGGAATACACGGCCAAGACGCGATACAAGGCAACCATCAAGGAACTTCTCAAGCTACGGTCAATCCGGAGGAGCACCGCCATCGGTGGTCGAGGCCGTGTCAACCACGTCACTCTAGAAGGAGCCCAAGAAGCACTGACGTTGTCTTGGGTAAGTTCTAGTAAATTCGATACTGCATCGATTCTGTTTGATTACGGAGCTTCGCATTCGTTTGTTTCGGAATTTTTGCAACTAAGAACAAATTGGAAGTTATGCATCTTAAGCATACTCTGTTAGTCCGATCGCTGGAGCGAGCTAAGTTCTAAAGTTGGATGTTTAGGAGCTAGGCTACTCATAGGTGGAGTTGAGTTTCTAGCCAACCTAATAGTTCTAGACACTCGGACCATAGATGTCATCCTTGGTATGGATTGGTTATCCAAACATAAGCGATGCTAGATTGTGGCGAAGAAGCGTGACAATTGAGGATACCACGGGAAAGAAAGTAGAATTTCTAGCCACCTCGATGCGTGATGGACATTTGGTAGTCAGCGTTTGAAGACAGTTTCTTTGGAAGATGTACTGTAGTCGAGATTACGGACGTATTTCGGAAGAATTACGGGAATGCCACCGGACCGTGACATTGAATTTGTCATCGATCTAGTGCGAGAACGGCACCAATTTCAAGAGACCCTATCGGATGCGGTCGATGAACTTGTGGAAATGAAGAAGCGGATAGAAGAACTACGGAGAAAGGTTTTGTAAGACCTAGTTAAATCGCCATGGGAGCACAGTTTTGTTCGTCAAGAAGAAAGATGGAAGTATGAGAATGTGTATCGATTATCGTTCTCTCAGCGAAGTCACCATCAAGAACAAGTACCCATTGCCCGAATAGATGATTTGTTCGACCGGATGAAAGGAGCGGAGTATTCTCCAAGATCGATCTGCGATCGGGTTATCATCGATTAAAGATTTGTCCTAAGGATGTACCAAAGACCGCTTTCTCAACCGGTATGGACATTATGAATTTTTAGTCATGTCTTTTGGATTGACTAATGCCCTGCCTATTTCATGAACATGATGAACAAAGTATTCATGGAATATTTGGATAAGTTCGTGGTAGTATTCATTGATGATATTTTGGTATACTCAAAGTCGGAAGAAGAACATCTAGAACATTTGAGATTAATCCTAGAAAGCTCGAGAGGACATCGGTTGTATGCCAAGTTCAGCAAGTGTGACTTTTGGAAGAAGAAAGTTGATTTTCTCGGTCATGTGATGACAGTAGAAGGAGTAGCGATTGACCGGGAAGGTTAAAGTGTAATGAATTGGGAGCGACCCAAGGCGGTTACTCAAATTCGTAGTTTCTTGGGAATGGCGAGGATACTATCGTCGTTTCATTGAAGGGTTCTCAACGATTGCTAAGCCTCTTACGCAATTATTGAAGAAAGAGAAGAAGTACATTTGGACTGACTTGTGAAGAAAGTTTTCAAGAATTGAAGAAGCGTCGACTTCATTGATGCTAGTTTTTTTGGGATATTAGTAAGGATTTTGATATCTCTTGTGATGCTTGGCGTCAAGGATTAGGATGTGTCCTTATGCAAGAAGGAAGAGGCATGTCGCTTATGCGTCAAGGCAATTAAGACCTCATGAAGAGAACTATCCTACCCATGATTTGGAACTAGGCTGTAGTAGTGCATGCCTTGAAGATTTAGCGTCATTATCTCATCGATGTCATTGTGAAGTCTACAGATCATAAGAGCACGAAGTACATATTCACTCGATCGATTTGAACATGAGGCAGAGAAGATGGTTGGAATTAATAAAGGATTATAATCTTGGAATCCATTACCATCTGGTAAGGCCAATGTAGTTCTGGATGCCTTTGAGTCGTAAGAGCTCTTGCAATGCTCTGGAAGCAAAGAGTTGTGTTCGAACTTGGGAGGAATTCCGAAGCTACTGACTAGAAGTTGTTAGGAAGGATTTGTGGCCAATTTGGAAGTGCAGTCTACTCGGAGAAGCAGTTCGTGAAGCTCAACCTAAGGATTACGAGTTTCTTGATCTCAAAAGAAGATGTCGGAAGGAAAATTTAAAGACTTTACCATAGATGATCGGGATATCTTGTGGATCAATGGGCGTATCGTGTACGGATATGGATGGATTAAGACGGTGATTACGAAGGAAGCCCATGACTCAAAGTATTCAATTCACCTGGAAGCACTAAGATGTATCGGGATGTTAAGAATAAGTTTTGGTGGCCAAACTTAAGCGAGGCGTCGCGAGTTCGTTGCTTTATGCGGCGTGTGTCGAAAGTAAAGGCGAACATCGAGACCGGCGGGTTTGCTACAACCGCTAAAGATACGAGAATGGAAGTGGGAAGAGATCGGTATGGATTTTATTACGGATTACCCAAGACTCAATCGAGTTATGATTCGATTTGGGTAATAGTGGATCGTTTGACTAAGGTTGCCCATTTCTTGCCGGTCAAAACCACTTACTCGGAGACCGCTTGGCGGAATTGTATATGTCAAAAATCGTCGATGCGCACGGTGTGCCTAAGAAGATAGTGTCGGATCGAGGATCTCAATTCACCTCTCGTTTTTGGCGAGTCTACATGAAGCCACAGGAACTCATCGAATTTGATCTTGCTTATCATCCACAGACGGATGGGCGGTGAAAGAGTCAACGGATATTAGAAGATATGTTAAGAGCATGTGCCTTAGCTAATGCTACGATTGGGATAAAAGTTTGCCGTATCACGAATTCTCGTACAACAACGATTATCAAGCGGTTTGCGAGATGTCACCATTTGAAGCTCATGCGGTCGTACTGCGAACTCCGTTGAATTGGTCGAGGCGGTGAGCGTGTAGTGTTCGGGCGGATATTATTCAGAAGCAGAAGAACAAGTTGCTATGATCGAGAGAGGTTAAAGATAGCCCGATCCGAGCAAAGAGTTATGCCGATAATCGTCGTCGTGACCTCGACTTTGAACGAGAGGATTTTGTGTATCTTGAGTTACTCCGCTCGGAGGTGTAAGAGATTCCACACCAAAGGAAGCTTGCTCCAAGGTATGTGGGTCCATTCAAGGTTTTGGAGCGCAGTGGAGAAGTTGCGTGCAGTTGGAGCTACGCGATCGTTAGCGAGTGCATGATGTCTTTCATGTCTCTCGGTGAAGAAGTGTCTTCGTGTGCGGAAGAAGCGGACCCGTTGGAGTCAATTGAGCGAAGGAAGATCTCACATACAAAAAGCGACTGTCGAGTATTTTGGATGTCATGAGCGCCGCACGAGAAGCAAGGCTGTTCGTTTACGCAAAGTCGGTGGAGTAACCACTCGGAAGGAGAAACAGCGTGGGAGCGTGAAGAAGAGTTAAAAGCCGAGTTCCTAGCCTTTTCTCTAGCTAGCCGGAATCTCGGGGACGAGATTCGTTTAAGGGGGGGAGGTTTGTAACATCCCAAATTTTAGAGCTTTAAAAATCTTTTAAATAGTACTAGTGAGAAAATTCACCATTTGGATTTATTTGAATATTAATTTGAAAAGCTTAATATGGACTTTAAGGACAAATTGATTTAATGAGCTTAATCCCAACATCAACAATTGTCAAAACTATTTTATTTAGATTCTATATGCTTGGTTATATTTTATAGAATTTTCAGGAATTTTTCCAAAGTCATTTGCTATTTTCTAATTGCTATTTGCATTTTCTGGATTTATTTAAAAGAAAAACATATTTTAAATCCTTGAACGATCTTGGGCGAAGCCCGGCCTATTCCTCGCCTCGGCCCACTCCATGACCCATTCCGCCTTGAGCATTGGATCTCCGCGCGTGTCCCCCTTAGCGCGATCGCCGCGCTTGCTGCTGCGCCATCGCGCTCGCTCGGCTCGACCCTTGGATCCGTCGTCCGGTTCTGCGCCGCGCGCGCGCGCCTCGCCTCGTCTCTCTGTCAAGTGGGACCGCCGAGGCATCGTCTTTGCCACACCCTTCGTCAGAGCAGCTGCCGGTGACAAGTGGGTCCCACCGGCTCTTGTTCATCGTCTCCGTCGGGACTTCGTTCGATTCTTCGCGCCGCCGCCGCCGTCTCGACATGGGTTCTAGGGTTTCGGCCCTATTTAAAGCGCGCCCGTGTCACGAGGATCGCATCCACGCCGCCGCCGCCCGCCTGACCTCTAACCCTAGATCGTCGTCGTTTCGCGGAATCGAAGCTTCAACCTCGGCACCGCCGTGAGCCTCTTCGCCGGATTGCGCGACCACCGGTGAGCCGGCCGCCACCGAGCCCACCCGAGTTCGTCTCGCCAAGGGCAACCACATGCGCCGCGTTCGTTGCCACAGGAAGCCCTACCTCGCCGTCGCCGCCATCGGCCGCACCGCTCGCGCTCCTCGTGTCGCGCCGCCGTTACGGTCATCTCCGGCAAGAAGCGGCCGCGTCACCGAGAATCGCCGGTCGCCGCCGAGTCGAGCGCGCACCTCGCCACCGCCGAAGTCGCCGTCATCGCGCGCGTCCGTGGTCGGCCGGAGTGTCGCCGTCGTTTTGCCTCGTGGCGCCCGTGTGCGACCACCTCATCCTCGATCTTTGGCGTGTCACTGCGTGGCGCCACATCGGTAGCCGCGTGGCTCGATCCGCGCCACCCCTCACCCTCGGCTCGGTGAACCCGGTCCGCGTGGTAGAAGGGCGACGATGGGTCCCACTGTCGATTTTCTTTAAATTTAATTCCTTTTCCGGAAATTCTCGGTGGCGCAAGCATTGCGCAATAATTCGATTTTCCTTTATAAAATTAATTCGGAAATTCGAGAAAATCTAATTTAGGGTTTTATTGATTTTCCAATCTTCCAAAGCCCATATCTTTTGCATCAAAGTCCAATTGAGCCCATTCAAATTTGTAAATTTATATAAAATTCAGATCTATTTATTTATGAATTTTATTTAATTTTTGGAGTTTGTTTTGCCTCTGTTATTTATTTGTTTTGTTTCTTTTGTCTCGTTTGCGAGTAGGCGTCGATACTTGAGAATTTTTGGAAGAAGGAGCACCTCAAGACCAAGACCAATATCTAGATCTATTCCAAGGCAAGTTATACCTTTGATCATTTTGAACCCAGTTTTCAAAATACTTTGTTTCAATGTATTGCATTCTATTTCAAGTATTTATTTAAATGCTTTTGGGTGTAGTTATTAATCCAAATTGTTATGCCACCTTGTCTATTGTATGCCATGATCTTTTGTCACCCTAGGTTGATTAATTATTAGTTGGTATTATCGTAGCACCAGCGTGGGTTGGTTAGATCGATTAGGCGCTTAGCCATGCCACGAGTCATCATTTCATGTGAGAGTTGCAATTATGAACTTGAATAAGTGATTATGGGCGTGTGATGAATCTGTGTGTCTTTGTGTGCTATTACTCGTTGGTGGCATGTGTTGCACTTAATCAACGAGGTGGGAAAAGATTTAGGCGAGGCAAGTGGTGGATTACGTGTGAATGGTGGATCTGTGTGATATAAACTTTGTGATTTGGGAAAAAGCTGGAAGTCTTGCCTTAGTCAATTAAGGACTTAACTTTGTGCGCCATTGAGCTGGGCCTTCTTTATGCGACCACATGCCTAGTATGGGTGGGCTGACTTAGTAAGTTATGGAGTCTTGACATTGACAACTCGGGTTGTATTTAAGCTATGTGATGGGTGGAGGTGTGATATGTCACATCGCGGGGACGGTTATTGCATCCTGTCCAATGGTGTGTGTCGTTCCAAAGAGTGTGTGTACAAATTGGGCGGCGATAAAGCACACCGAGTGTCATTGTTTGAGATGAAGTCTCGAAAGGTTTTGTTGTGATCAACTCGATCCGGTTGGTTTCATCGTGTGGGTAAAGTGTACAACCTCTGCGAGTGTTTAAACCAATCTATTCGAATAGCCGCGTCCTCGGATATGGACATGCTCGGAATTTCACACGAGGGTAGATTTTCATAAAACAAATGGGAAGGGTCGGTTGTGTGAGATAACTTGTTCATTGTGTGAATAACTTGATTAGGTGTGTGTCCTTTGTGAAATCAATTGTTAACTTATTATTGTCTATTTGTTTTGAATTATGCTTTCAATCTATTATTTGTATTCAATTGCAAATGTTGCATTTACGCAAAATAACCACGAAGCCATTCCTTTGGAATAAGCCATCATGTATAAATGCATTACGTGGTATGACTTGCGAGTGCGGTGTGTACTCACTCTTGCTAAACAAATCAGCGAAGTGGAGGAGTCGTACTTTGCTTTTGAAGAAGAGTTCTCGAAGGTTGAGCGTTAGGGTCTTGATCGATCGGTTGCTGTGGTAAATTGATGGGAGCCACGGAGTTTATTTCGTTTCATTGCGAGTTTATTTCTTTATTATCGACCTTGCATGGCTTAATAAATGTAACACTCGACCATAAGGTCCCAAGATTATTTGTTATTTAAATGTACTCGTTTATTCTTATATTCGTTGTATGGATGTGATATTTCATCAATGTTGACACTGTGTGCACTAGCGTGATCCTGGACTAGTGCAGAATACACAGAGGGTCCAGATTTGCATATTTGGGTCCCGACAGGTTGCCACCTACTTGCTCTCATCGTCATCGCCGTCGCGGTCTCGCTCTTGCACATTCGCACATGAGTCGAAGGGTATGGTTAAATATTATATGATCTGCATGCTAAATATTTTTTCCTCAGTTGGTTTATAGATATGCTTATCTAGCCTATGGTACACTACAACATTAAAAAACATCGTACACATTAAACCGATAAATTAACAAAGAATGTACCAAATCCAACACCAAGCATCTCTGATTTTCTATGCATTATGCCTGAATTTCAAATTAACAAAGAATGTACCAAATCCAACACACGCTTTTTCTTTTATGTTTGATTTTCTATGTATTATCACATGTACTAAATCCAACACCAAGCACGGGAAGGGGTGCCCATGTAGTCGCACCAAGCATGAGTGCACATGCACCCCGCCGCCATAGTTGGTGACAGTGTACTACTGTATGCCGCCGCGTCATCAAATAGTGTTTCACATATACCGTCCATCGACTCACCGAGCTATCGAGGGTAGCGAAGTGTGGCGATGGCGACGGTTGACACCCATGTTTGAAGCTACGTGTGTCATGCTGCATTGTGATTTCATATGAAAAAACTTGTGGAAATTTTTCTTGTACATATGATAATGCATTTGAAGCTACGAGTGTAAGGTAAAAAACAATAAGATGATTTTTTTTAAAGTGTCAATAGTGTTTCAAATAGTATCAAAAAAATCATTTTTATCACTTTTTAACCTCCCGCGCTGCCTAATCCACGGCCGTGTCGTGCCTCGGAGACACAACATTCGCTCGACCGTGCCCTAGAGGCACGACAATGTCCCTAGTCTGTGCCTCTTGGGGCCGGACTAGTCTGGTTTGTGTCTTAGGGGTCCGGATTTCACACGTGACATGCGGCGGGAATCCGACCTACTTTGGCATGGTGGAGGTTGAGTTCGACCCCCTAGGGATCGTACTTGGCTACGTGTCAGTTGCCGATAGCTCTATAATGCTATTTTTGGCATTGAAGTCGGGAGGACGTCAAAATTGCTATTAGTGTGGTCAATAGTGCGAGTTAAAAACTCCTTGGTCTAGCGGGTGGAGAGAGGATCTGGTTTGTGGGACTGCGATGGGATGGCGCTCGGCTTTGGGCTTTGCATTGTTTCTCTTTCATCCTATCTTTCTTTCCTTCTGGTCACATCTTCCATTTTGTGTTCTTGTACTACTTACATTCCGGCTTCAAGGATGACCTTACAATTGGTCACTTTTATTCTTAGGCAAAATTAACCACTTCATTTTATCTCGAGATTGGAAAACAATGTGATTCAACCGTCAAAACGATTCCATTCAACGGCCGAAAACAAATCAACTAAAACCTTAGAATATTTTCAATTGACCTTCGAAACAATCTCATTCAAAGCCTGGAACAACACGATTGAACTCTCAGAACAATTTCATCCAACCTATGACCAACCCATTGAACGCCCCGAACATCTTGACTCAACCCTCATAACAATTTCCATTAAACTACGGGAACATCTTGACTTAACCCTTAGAACATTTACAAATAACCTTCGGAACAGTTCCATTCAAAGTTTGGAGCAACTTGATTGAACCCTTGGAACAATTTCATCTAACATATGGAACAATTCCATTGAATGCCTGGAACAACTCGACTCAACCCTCGAAGCATTTCCAACTAACCTTCAGAACAAGTCCATTCCATGCCTAGATGCTAGAACAACTCGATTGAATCCTTGGAACAATTCCATTGAAATGCCCAAAAAGATTCTGACTCGAACATCAGAACAATATCATTCAACCCTTAAAACGACTCAACTCAACCCTCAAACATTTAAAACTAACATTGGGAACAATTTCACTCAACACCTAGATCAACTCAATTAAAACCTCGGAACATTTCCAACTAACCTTTGGAACAATTCCATTCAAACAGGAGAAAAAAGCCCTCAAGGCAATGCTGCGTTTTTTCCTAAAGAGGAGAAGAAAAAAATAAAATAAAAACAAGAATGTATCAAAGGGCCCAACAGACAAGGGCCAACCGTGGGTGAAGACACAAAAGTGGAGAAAGGAAGGAGACCAGCGAAACATGCGAGGAAAAGCATTTTGCAAACAAGTCTCAATAGACAAGGCCCTCGCGGTCTACGGTTTGGCAACATGCAAGGCCCAAGAGAAACATGCAAGGTGGGCTGAGGTCTTGGACTCTCAAAACCACACACTCCGCAACGCGAGGGCGCTTGAGAGCTCTATGGACGGTCCCACTATCAAGCCTTATTGAGTATTGATTCCTCTAAAAAAGTGGGTATTAATCATACTGGAAATTGCAAAAACAATCCTATTACTCCCACCAGTCACCAGATAAGGGTATTAAATTTGCAATATTTTACCATTACCTTTGCATAACGATATATTTATAGATGCTATTTTACGTGGGCAATATAAAAAAAACACTCTATAGCCAAATATATTCTTCACGTAATAGCAATGTTTCATCGAGCTTGATCAATTTAGTCGTTAGTCACTAAGTAACACAGTTTCCATTGAAATTTCAGTAAATTATGAACGCTAGGGCAAAACAATGTCTGTACTAGCGAGAGTGGCAACCAATGACACCTCTGCCCCATGCGTTATGGATCATCTTTACCCATCACCGCCCTTCGTACTATGTTGCCGCTACCTCCTTCGTCATGCTATTGTTGCCTCCATCCCTTGCACTCTGCAGCAACCACCTCCATGCGCTCACTGTAGCCTCTCTATCACGACCTCTGATGCCTCCTCCGGGGTGGTGGTGGCCATGAAGGCGAGGTATTGTATTGATCTCATCCTTGAAGGAGAGGTTTGCTAGTAACATCGTACTAAAAAGTGGCGGCATCACTGCACTTTGACTTCAAGAGGTTGTGCGATGTCAGCAATGGTGTAGGCAACAGCAACACATAAGTAGGAAGAGCTGGCAAGGTGGGAAGGAGCGTCGTTGATTCAGAGATTGCTGGTGAGGTCTCCGTAGCGACTTTGTAACACTTGACAAAGGAGAAGATTGTGTTAGTGTTTTGTGAGAGTAGGGATGGGTGTTGTGGTGACGCAGACACAGGGGAGAGGAAGTAGAGGAGATATGAAAGGGCGACCATGGAACTACAAAATAGAAAAGATCTCACTGCATATGTTTTTTTCTTCTCTTGTGGTTGGACCCAAATAGTCCATAAAAACCTAGTGTGTCCAAGTAGTATGGTAAATAAGTATTCTATGTTACGCCTTTCGAAATTTGTCAATGGCCTGGATACTTCTATTGCAAACAAAACTTAGTAAAGCTTTTTTTTATAAAAAAAACTAGTGTGTTTTAGTGCCATCAAACCCTTTTTCAAGCACCATACCTTCTCGTCGCCTAGATACATAACATTTCAGGTTAGCCAAATCTATGATACATATATTATTTCCACATTCCTTTTTTATGAAAAAAGCAACATACCCCTTGAACTTTGCTCGAAAGTCCGTCCAACAGCCCCAACTTTAAAATGGTTATTTGACCTGCTGAACTTTCTAATCCAGTTTCACTTAAACCCTCAAGTTGGCTTCGTAAGGTGGTATTGTCACCATACATCCTGACTAGTTGGTGAAAAGAAGTGACAGAAGTTTCATATATTGCCTAGACCTTTTATCTCGGGATAGCAACGATATATTATAAAGAAGAAGCATAGAGAATTCCTCAACACATGTAGGACTACAACAATCCATCAATTTTTACCATAAGAAAAAACCACCACTGCGTCCACTAGTCAGCTTATATGACAAAGCCACCTAATCATGATGCCTCGATGGCAATACCATCCCACAAAACAAATTTAAGGGATTATAAGTCAACTGGATTGCAAAGTTCAGGGTAGAATAGCCGGCTTCAAAGTTGAGAGTGTTGGACGGACTTTCGAGCAAAGTTTATGGGGTATATGATATTAATAAACTTATAAAAAATACAATGATATCTGACAAATTTAAAGGGGGAGTTGACTATATACCCTTCGCTTAGATAGGTTTTGAGAATATACCATCATTCCCGATGTGATTGTTTATTTACCCTTCGCTTAGTGTGATCCTTGATAAAATACCCTGCTTTCATTATTATAATAATATATGGTGTTTTTCTGTCCTAGCCATGCGAACAGACGGAAATGACATCGCCATCCATTGAATCAAACTCCACTCCATCGAATCCAACCATTATCTATTCCTCCTCCGCTTCGCCTCCTTCCCCTCCTCCTCCTGCTCCTCCAAGCCTGAGCCGCTTCCGGCTTCCTCGGTTTCCCCTTCCACTGCCGTGTTGTCTCTCTTGTAGTTGAAATCTTCCGACCACCTGTAGTCGAACCTCCTTCCGACCAAATAGTCGAAACCTTGTTTTGACCACCTGTAGTCGAACCTCCTTCCGACCACCTGTAGTCGAACCTCATTCGACGAGGTAGTCGAAACTTTCTAACGACCATGTGATTTCAAAACTTCCGAGAGCCCGTTCTTCTTCATTCATACTCCAAGTCGAGTTATTCAAATTTCTAAATTCATATTAAAGCAAAATCTAGATATCTATACTGGAATTATCCAAATTGGAATTCATTTAAATTTATTTGAATATTATTTGAATTTAGCGCATTTTCGTGTGTAGATTGTGACGACTTCGAAAAGTCGGATTTCGACGACTTCGGAGAGTCAATTTTCAACATCTTTTCTGAACAACAACTAATTGATCAAGGCAAGTTACATCCTTTGATCATATTTGAATCCTATTATTTGGAATTATTTAAATTTCATTTTAAATTATTATTGCATGTGTATTTATATCCAAGTAATTTGAATCCTTGTTTTAACTTCATAGTTATTTCCAACTTCATTGTATAGCCAAATTGTCATCCCAAGCGTGATATATTTTAGAGTTTTGAATGGTGAATATTAAATAAGTGTTGGAGAATGGATTATCGGATTACCAATTTTGGATGTTGATTTTTGGTGAAATAGGTTGAATCAAGAAGTATGGGATTAATTGGGTATTTTGGTCATATTGGATTTATCGAACATGATTGAATAGAGAAGTTGGAATTAGAAATAAATATTGGGAGGATTATAGAAATAAATCTTGGTTGGAGTATAGAAATATATCTTTATTGGATTATAGAGATAGATTCAGCTGATATTGGATTATTGGAGATTGGATTATAGCAGTAGATTATTGTTGATGATAGATTATATGCATAGATTATTGTTAAAGATTAGATTGATGGATATCGAATTATATATATATAATTATTGGAGATTGGATTTTAGGCTTAGATTGTTAATGATAATGGATTATTGGAGATTGGATTATAGGATTAGATTATTGTTGATATTAGATTATTGGAGATTGGATTATAGAAGTAGATTATTATTGATGTTGGATTCTAGAGCTAGATTAATGTTAGATATCGGATGGTTGGATGTTAGATTCAAGAAATGGATTATTGGTGGATGTTGGATTAGAGAAATTGATTATTGATGGATATTGGATTATTGGATGATATTGGAATTGATAATTTTTTGGACATCAAACCCTCACACCTTATCACTGTAGATAAAACTCTCGTTAATACAATAGTATTAATGAGATGCTTTTGTTAAGAAATATGCTTAAACAAGCTTAGACCAAAAATATTGAATTTGGAGAATTTAGCCAAATGTTCAACTATGATTTAACTTGATGCTATGGTATTGCTTTTACCATAGAAATTTTAGAAAATGATTTAACTTGGAAAATAAAATGAAAATTGGTTTGGACTTGAGTGAAATAGATGTTTGGATGGCACATGTTAATGCACGGGATCAAGTCATTTCTATGATAGAGGCCCATGGGTTTTATGAAAAGTTGCTCAAGTTTGTTAAGAACCGGTCTTTGAGCCGCATCTTGCTAAGCCCCATCATACTAGCACATGTCATATGTGGGCGGGACCTGGCTGACTAATTTGCAACATTTCACCATGGTTGTGCCATCTGGTTGTATGGGTGTGTGAGTGACTTATTCCCACATGGCGCAAGAGGGGGCTTCCGGCAGTGAGTCCAAGGAAGCAAAATCTTAGCGGGCATAACTACATTAGAATGGTGCATTGTAAAGGTGTTGTGATAATCTCGTAGTCGCACACCTTCGGAAGTGTGTAAAACGGACATTACGAGTGATTATCTCTTGTGGGTAAACTTGTACAACCTTTGTAGAGTGTTAAAAACTATTCGAATAGACGTGTCTACGGTCATGGATATGCTGAGAAAAGCTACTCAAAGTTAGACTTTGGTTTGTTTTAAAAATGAATTTGTCAAATATTTTTGGATAGCTTATCTATTTGGGAAATTTGGGTAGAAAGCCTGGTGTAAGGGGGCAATCATTCACCATTTGTGTGTGGAGGTTTATCCTCCACTTGAGAATTGATGAATCAAAATAAAATTTTGACTTTTAGTACAAGATAAAAATGCCTTAAAACTTAGTAAGAGTATTTCAATTGGAAAATATAGCTTTGTGAAAAACAACCATATATGCCTTCCTTTGACACTATCCTGCATGCATTTTATCTATTATCAGGTGCAACTTGCAAAGTACATTCATTCGTACTCACCCTTGCTTAATAAAATATTATTTAGATGAGAAGAACTTCACCACTAATGTAGATCTCAGTGACTAGGCCGCTTACCCAGTCGATTGCATATGGCAGATTAGCTAGGCTCCATTACTTCTTCTTTGTCTTCTGTTGTGTTCTTATTTGTTGGCTTGTAAGCCTTTCTGGTAATCAACTATGATATTTATTACTAAAGCTTTGCAAATTATGGATGTTATCACATTTGTTTACTGTGTGAGCTAGCCACTGATCCTAGGACTAGCTCGATAATACTGAGGATTTGGGAGTATTAATCAAGGGTCACGACAACCCGCTTCTAGCCCGCCTTGAGCATCTCCACGCTCTCCAACACCACCGCAGACTCCTCCACCCTCCACCCTCGACCAACTCACCGCCTCCTCCAATGCCAACCTCTCCAATGCCGCCACCAACTGCCTCACTTTCCTCCCCCTCGCCTTCCACCGCCTCTCGCTACCCTCTTGCCGTTGTCGCTCCTCTCCGCCTCCACCACACACCTCCACCTCTACCTGGTCTGCCGAGACAATCTCTGACGCCATGGCCTACCTGGACGACACCAATGCCGTCAATAGCACCTACATCTCCATGCTCTCCTTGTTGCAGCGCTACAACTACGACACTTCCTGCTGGGCGCTGTCGCAGATGGAACACGATGGGGTACGCCATTGTGTATGTGATGCATGTATGGAGTTTTCATGGCCTACATATCATGCTGTGTTATAGCCATCGGGCTACATATTATTGTATAACGGTCTGTGTGCCGACATGTGATGCTTGATATTACCATATGTAATTCATTACTAGCTTTTAGGATCAATTGCTTAGTAGATGAACATGGTGAATTCAAGCATGATGGCTTGGTGAACAGGAAGCGTGGTGATGGAGATTGCCATATTAAGGGTCATACTATTTCACAGTTTGATGTGATTATCTGTAAATTTTTATTTTGTTCCTGTGTATGCTATTGATTATATTTTTATCATTAGATATTTTAACATGATAGAGTAGTATCCCTCAAGAAAAATTAAGTAAATTTGATACCTTTCCAATTGTTGTGTCTATCATGATTTTGATCGTTAATTAGTAGGCCTACCAAAGTAGGGTGTCATTAACTATCTTAATAAGATTGGGTGGGTGTTGTACACTCGCGTGCATAGTATTGATTTAACTTGATAAGGCTATCAAAATGGTTTTGGGCCTTAGGGCATAGTGTTGAACGCCGGGGTATAGAGATGAAACCAACAAATAAGAATCATATGGGATATAATTGGCAAGGAGTTGCTTACCTAAATCACTAGGTTTCTAGCAGTGATGTTAAAGCTCACTATGACTTAATTAAATATGGATCTTAAACCCACTATATGAAGTTAGAGAGAAACTTGGTTTAGAACATATAGTGGGAGTATCCTTTGTTAAATTGTTTAAGAAAAGATATGTAAACATAGTGCTGAATTTTTGTATATACATATTTTTTGTTGTAGATCATAGCACCTAGTACTTCATCCACACCTACCTTTAACTTGCGATCTATTCTTAAGAAAAAAACTGAATGGAACAAACTTCATTGACTAGTTTCGTAATATGATAATTGTTCTCAGACAAAAAAAATAAAGAATATGTTCTAAAGGGTCCCTATCCCGATGAACCGAATGCAGATGCTACTCGTACTGAAAAGAGTGAAGGGTAATGCGGCAAGGCTACGATAGCACAGACAAAATTTTTATCGCGCAACCAAGGAACCACCGCAAGTAATAGATCACGAGATTACCGCTAGACGCGCCGACTCGTAGCGGAAGTAGAGTCGTTGTAGCAAGTTGATGCAGTCGTAGTCGTACTCACGGCGCGTCTGCTCCTCCGAGTGGTCGTACCCGTCGCGCGTCTGCTCCTCCGAGTGGTCATACTCGTCGCATGATTTCTCCTCCGACTCTGGTGAACGTCACGAGTTGCGGATCGTCCCAGTGCTGATACTTCGCAACAACATTTCCGACGTATCCACACGTACAGGGCAAGATCACCACACGCTAGAGTGCTAGCACCGGCAGTGTGGTTGAGAAGGTGTGGCTATTATGGTTTCAGGAGTTCTTCCAAAGATCATCCTCTTCCTCACCCCATGCCACCGCCCCTCTTTTTATAGGCATCCATGATCGGTCTCGAACTTGAGGCCCATTAGGAACTCGTGGCCTATACGAATTCGGATCACCATCCAAACCAGATCATTTCCCTTTAAGTATGCAACCCCACAGGTTCATGTGTAATCGGTTATGACTCGGAAACTCTTTTTCGACCACTAGTCGTTAGCGGTACCTAGCAGCACATAACGATTCCCAAAGACACATAGAATATATCGGACGAACCTTGATGTAATATGATCTATGATTAGGTCCTCATCACTTACGATCAGTTCGTATCTCTATACGATCAGATCGTATTAGGTCCCGACCAGTTCGTAACTCCTTACGACCAGGTCCTTACCATTCTGTGATTACGTTTGACCAATCTACGACCAGCTCGTATCTCCATACGACTAGTCGGTAACTGATCGAACTAAACGACCTACTCATGCATTCTCCCTTTGCCTCACGATGTCTGGTTGAACTCCAGGTGAGATGATGTGTCATCCATGGACTGTTCAAAACTTTCTTGATCGAGTGTCGGATAACTTCATGCGGTCGACACTTTGACCACTAGTGGCATGGCCATGCACTTTCTTTATCCGATCACCACGAGGGGCCCAGGGACATCTCTCCTGTTATGCAAGGAGGGGCAAATCTCATCTCGACCAGTCACATCCCTCCTCATGTTTCATAGCATACCCGAAAGCTACCTTTATAACTACCCAGTTACGAGTAGCGTTTGGCAACCCCTAAGAGTGCTATTACACATGTAGGGAACCATGCTGATCTCAGGTCTATGGATTATACATCATCATTACTTGAGACCAACTAATGACATAAAGATTCATAATAATCTCAATAGTGTCTCAATGATGGGTCTATCCAACCCCATGTTCTCTAACATGTGCTCACATTATTGATTTGATATCCATATATCTATGACTGGTGAAACCAGGTCATCAGTCAATACATGTGCTAGTCATAGAGTCACGGTGTTCCGACCAGTGACCTCCGACCAGGGATACATTTAGAATGACATCATATAAGTTAAAGAGTTCCACCAACAAGTCACATACTTATTGATCTATAACAAATGATTCATTCAAGGAACATGATAACATATTATCAAAAACATGAACATAATGAAATATCATCATCTCTATGATTGCCTCTAGGGCATATTTCCAACAAAGAGTGCTTATGAGTAGCATTGTAATGACGCAATTGATGTACACTGTCTTATTCTTGCCACCATGAACTCTGAGCTTCAGAAGAGATATGAGATCATGCATGTTTACAATATGATTGTGGGCCTTAAAGGCTGTTTCTGGACTAAGCAATGGCAGAGAGGTACAATACCTCTAAGACATTGTTTCTTATAGGCTGTCAGAAGTTAGCCTGGTCAGTCCTCATGTGATCAAGTTGATTGGTCATATTGAGAGCTTGAAAAAACTTGATTTTTCCCTTAGCCAAGAATTGGCTACTGATGTGATTCTCCAATCTTTCCCTTAGCCAAGAATTGGCTACTGATGTGATTCTCCAATCGCTCTCTACGAGCTTTGAGCCCATCATATTGAATTTTCTTATGAATAGCATGAATAAGTCAATGATCGAGTTGTATGGCATGATTAAGGGTGCTGAGGAGAGCATCAAGAAAAGTTCTAATCATGTGATGATGGTTCAAAAGGCTAGTAGTTTCAAGAAAAAGGGTAAGTCTTGTGGAAAAGGAAAAGACAAAGGAAAGGCTCAAGATGAAGTCGAGAGTCTCAAGGCTAAACTTAAGAAGCTCAAGCTAGGTCCTAAGCCTGATATAGAATGCTGCCATTGTCATGAGACTGGGCATTAGAAGAGAAATTGTAAGAAGTACTTGGCAAAGATGAAAAAGAACAAAGAAAGTAAGACTTCCAGTTCAAGTATAAATGTTATAGAAATTAATCTCGCCACTTCTCCTACATGTTCTTGGCTATTTGATACCGGATCGGTTGCCCATATTTGCAATTCGATGCAGAGACAAATAAGGAGTAGAAGTTTGACAAGAGGCGAGGTTGATATTCGTGTGGGCAATGGAGCAAGAGTTGCTGCATTAGCTATTGACACTTTACCATTAGTTTTACCTTTAGGATTAGTTATGGAATTAAATAATTGTTATTATGTTCTTCATTAAGCAAAAAATATTATTTATGCTTCATGTTTAGTAGTAGAAGGTTATGAGTTCAGAATAAAGAACAATTATTGTTCAATTTATTCTGATGATATGCTTTATAGTCATACTCCATTGGTGAATGGATTATATATTTTGAATCTTGAGGATATGCATGTCTATAATATTAATGCTAAGAGACTTCGACCTAATGATTTGAATCCCACTTTTATTTGGCATTGCCGTCTAGGCCATATAAATGAGAAGTGCATGATGAAGCTAGATAAATATGGTCTTCTAAACTCATTTGATTTTGAATAATTTGAAATATGTGAATCTTATTTATTTGGCAAAATAACAAAGACGAATTTCACAGTTATAGGTGAGAGGGCAAGTGACTTATTGGCCCTTGTACATGCAGTATGTGGACCGATGAGCACTTGGCCAAATGTAGTTTTAGTACTTCATAATTTTCTTGATGACTTTAGTATATATGGTTACGTGTACTTAATAAGGTATAAGTCTAAATCATTTGAAAAGTTTAAGGAATTTCAAAATGAGGTACAGAATCAACTTGGCAAGACAATTAAATATCTACGATCAGATTGTGGCGGTGAATATTTGAGCTATGAGTTTGGTGATCATCTAAAATAATGAGAAATTGTTACATAACTTACTCTACCGAGAACACCTCAATGGAATAGGGTATCTGAATGACAGAATCAGGCATTGTTAGACATGGTTCGATCAATGATGGGCCAATCTGATCTTCCATTATATTTCTAGGGATACACTCTAGAAACGATGACTTTCACTTTAAACAGGGTTCCAAAAAAACGGTAGAGAAGACACCATATGAGATATGGACCGAGAAGTGTCCTGGATTGTCTTTTATCAAGATATGGGGTTGTGAGGTATATGTAAACGTTTAACGTCTGATAAACTCGTAGCCAAGTTGCATTAATGCTTCTTTGTGGGGTATCTTAAGGAAACTAAAGGATATTACTTTTATAAGTAGGATGATAACAAAGTGTTTGTTGTCCGAAATGGTGTCTTCTTAGAGAAAGAGTTTCTTTCCAAAGGAGTCAGTGGGAGAAAGGTGCAACTCGAAGAAAATTGAGAAACATCCAAAAATGTTTCAACTCCTACTGAACGTCTACAAGATGAACAAAATGTTGCAGAACCTGTAGATGAGGCATCAACCCCAAGTAGATCTAAAAGGACACGTCAATTGCCTATAAGGTATGGACATGACGTCTTATTATTGAATAATGATGAGCCTAAGACTTATGAGGAGGCGATAATGGGACTAGATTCTAAGTCATGGCTTGAAGATATGAGATCCGAGGTAAAATCTATGTATGATAATCAAGTTTGGAACTTGGTTGATCCACCTAAGGCCTTGTTTGAGAAGCCCAAATTCCCGACCCATCCCCGTGGATGGGTCGGGATTTTAGTTCAAAATCTCGACCAATCCACGGGGATGAGTCGAGATTTTGGGCTTGCCAAATAAGCCTTGATGGTGTTAAAACCATTGAGTGAAGTGGATTTTTAAGAAAAAGATAGATATGGATGAAAATATTCACATTCATAAGGCACGATTGGTGGCAAAGTGTTTTAAACAAATTCAAGGTGTTGTTGATGATGAAACCTTCTCGCCTGTCGCTATACTCAAGTCTATCCAGATCATTCTAGTTACTGATGCATATTTCGATTATGGGATATGAAAAATGGATGTCAAAACGGCTTTCCTAAATAAAAACCTAAGTGAGGATGTGTATATGACACAACCGGCGGATTTTGTCAATCCACGAGAAGCTAGAAAGATACGCAAGTTTCAGAAATCCATCTATGGATTAAAGCAAGCATCTCGGAGTTGGAATATTCGTTCTGATGAAGTGGTCAAAGGGTTTGATTTCATCAATAATGAAGAAGAACCTTGTGTTTATAAGAATGCTAGTGGGAGGAAGCTTGTTTTTCTAATCTTATATGTGGATGACATATTATTAGTTGGAAATGATATTTCTATGCTTGAATATGTTAAAACTTCATTAAAAAATAGTTTTTGTATGAAAGCTTTAGAAGATGCTGCATATATTTTAGGAATAAGGATCTATAGAAATAAATCTAAAAGGCTAATTGGGTTAAGCCAAGGTATGTACATTGACAAAGTGTTGAATCGGTTCAACACGCAAGATTCAAAAAGGGGTTTCTTGTCATGTCACAGCTATTGGACCTAATTATTCTTAGCAATAGTCAGTATCCTTCGACACTTGATGAGCTAGAAAAAATGAGTAGAATTCCATATGCTTCGGCTATTGGATGTATCATGTATGTCATACTTCGTACACAACCAGATGTGTAGTATGCTCTAAGTGTTATGAGTAGATATCAGTCAAGATCCAGGTGAAGGTCACTATATAGCAATCAAGAATATCCTAAAATACTTAAGAAGGACTAAGGATGCTGTGGATATCACGGGGATATGCTCATGATCTTAGGATGATGTGACAATTGGCAATGACGTTGAAGATTTGTCGAAACGCTTATTTTCGGCAATGTTGCCATGCTGTCAGGTCTCAAGCGGCCCGGCCGCCATGGTGGGTGTCGGGCCATTGGCGGTCCTTGGCCGTTGGTCGTGATCGGGCCGCCATGATTTTTCTGTGAGGTTGGAGCTGGGCCAAAAATAGAGGATGTAGGTAAGAGAGAAGATACTACTACACTTGGTCTCATATGTTTTGGTCTCCAGTCAAAATTTTCTATTGGTTTGAAAATTCCAGTAGGTTTCACATTTCTAGGGAGGAATTTTGGCTAAGTCTCAGCTGGACGGTCAGACCGGCCAGGGGGGCGGTCAGAGTGGCCTTGGTGGCGGTCTGAGCGGTGTTGGCTTGTTTCGTCATCCTTCCTGGCGGTGATGTTTGGTTGTTAGGTCAAAGTCATGAGTTTCAGTGCATATGTGTTGCATGATGCATGTTTTGACTAACGTGAGTCAAGTTGTGAAGAACTTATTCCCGGATTCGATTTGCTTGTCTATTGTTGTGCAGGTTGCTTGGTGGTCAACGACGGTCAACGACGAGGATGATCGGGACTAGGTTTGGAGAGCTGAGGTCCAGAACAATCGACGATGCCGGGTGAGGTCAATGAACTCAAGCGTGGTGTGGAATGGACAAGGGTGGCCTAACGGATAGTTCGGTGCGACTGGTTTGATCAGGCGGCGCGGGGGTCGGTGCAAGTGCCATGGTGGTTTCAGTGGAAGCCGGATAGGAGAGACTTGCCGACATGGAGAGAGCTGTTGATGAACCTACACGTGACAAAGCAGGCGAGTGCTTCGCGCAGATGGACTCGGTCTTCAGAGAAGGACCGAGAAGCGGTATTTTGGTAATCTTACCAAATACTGCCTTGGTGACCTTTTGCCAACCCACGGCGCAAGGTGGCGCAGGGTGAAGCTGATTAGGTCAAGAGGCGATGAAGACGGCGCTTTAAAATGCGTGCATGTGTGACCCGTTTGTGATGGGCCTTAACGGGAGCCCATTTGTGTCAATCTTCTAGAAGGTCTAAGCCTCCACTATAAATAGAGGAGGGAGGTGGCTGCACCCCTTCAACCCTTTCATTGTGTTTGAAACCCTAGTTTGCTTAGGGAGAGGATTAGTGGAGGTTAGTGTTCTAGAGAGTTTTGATTTGATTTCGTGCTCATGAATTGAGATTTGTCCTCCATTGATAGAGTGGTTGTAAACCCAAACCATATCAAATCAATACAAGGAATGTTTGCTCAAGGATGTGTCTTTTTGCTTTCCTTCTTTCTATTTGATGATTTTGAGACTTTCTTTGATGCGCGAGTTTTTCCTTGATTTCTTCACATGATCTAGCTTGCTGTAACATGTGGGAACACATCTAGGATCATCTTGATCATCAATCACCCACGAGCAAGTCTCTAGATCATATTTCATATTTGACTCGGTTTTGGAGCACTCTTCGTTAAAACGGAAAAAGGTCGTAACTTTTCTAAGGATCTTCACGATCTTCGATTGAAATAGGCTCCTGATATCCTAGAGAAGATGTGTGCCAAGTTTCATCGAGTTTGGAGTTGTAGATCAAAAGTTAAATATATTTGCAACTTTGTTTTTCGGGCTGATTTCACTGTTCATCAGGCTGGAGGTCAGATCACCCAAAGTGACCGGTTCGACCGCCATTGACATAGAGGTCAGACCGCCCAACACTTAGAATTTTAGCCTGTGTTGATTTTGGTTGTTTTGCTTCGGGGTTTAGATTGGATTCAATACTAGTCTTTTGATGTACTGGTATATTGAGCTTCATAGCTTCCATAGCTATTGAAGTGAAATTTATGTTGAATCTATTATTTGTGAAAAAGTGAGCGTGCTCCTATTCACCCCCTCTAGTCGCCTTTTCGGTCCAACAAGTGGTATCAGAGCCTGGTTAGTTCAATCTTGATCTAACCGGTCACTGAACATGGCGATGGATAAGTACTCCACCAAGCCGCATATCTTCGATGGGCACGACTATGCCTATTGGAAGAATCGCATGCGAGTCTTCCTTGAGAGCGAAGGACAAGCTATATGGGAGGTTGTTCGAGCTCCGCTCGTTTTTTCCCGAAGTTGCTACGCTGGCTTCAGCAGCCCTTTTGGCTAACAACAATAAGGCAAAGAACCTCCTATATGGTGGGCTTGGTAGACAGGAGTATGATCGGATTTGTAATCTTGAGATCGCGCACGAGATTTGGAACACCCTCAAAACCTACCATGAGGGTTCGTCCTAAATCAATAAAGTACGCCAGACGGTCTATAAGCGTGAATATAACAAATTCGAGATGCGTCTTGGAGAGAGCATCGATGACATTTTCAGTCGCTTTAATAAAGCGATTAATCAGATGAAAGTTGTTGGTATTGAATATTCTCAGTTTAAAAATGTCACTCACCTCTTGGCTGCAATCAACACTAAGGAGTGGGAGATAAAGGCTACCGCCATTGAGGAGAACGTCAACCTCTCTGATCTGACTTTGGAGCTGCTCTATAGCAAGCTCAAGACTCATGAGATCAAGAGGATTGATCATCCCAAGAAGGAAAACATGACTTTGGTAGCATACCCGTTCAAGAGAGTTTTTGATGGGTCTTCTGAGTCTTCTTCTGGATTTTTGCTTACTAGTTTATCTGCAATCCATGAAGAGGAGTTTGAGAGTCTCCCTGAGGCTGAGTTGGCCCTCATAGTCAAAAAGGCCACACGGGCCTATAACAATATGAGAAACAAAAAGAGAGGAGGTCTCGTGACTTGCTATGGGTGTGGTGAGCTTAATCATATCAGGGCAAATTGCCCCAAGCTGAAAGAAAAGAGCAACCATAAGGAGGGAAAGCCAGCTTGGAAGAAGCCTCAATGAAACAAATCAAAGTATGATGCTGCCAAGCTGACGAAGGCTGCTCACTGGGTTCTTACCGCTTTTGGGGATCAATCCTTAAGCGATGTGGACTCCGGGAGCGAGGAGGACAAGGAGGAGAAGATCCCTCAAGACAAGAAGAAGGGGAAGACCAAGGACTTCACCGGCGTGTGCTTCATGGCCGAATCCGCTGACGTCAACGACGACTTGGTACCTCCCTCCTATGATGTCCTTTCTGATATATGCGAAACTATCTTTGAGCAACTCATGAATCAGGATAAGGCTTTAGAGTTTATGATGGCCAGGAATACGGATTTAGAGTCACAAGTAGATAATTTGACTTTAGAACTTACAAATGCTAAGACTCTTGAATCTGATGAATGTTCATCCTGCCATGCTCTGCACTCAGAATTTGCTAAACTGCAATCTGCTCATGATATTACTTTGCAACAACTTGAAAATGCTAGGACTGAGCTAGTTCAGGTTAAATCTGCTCTATGTGAAAAATACTTAGACTCTAGCAAGTTGGTTGCTTCTGGTGTGGTTGAATCTTGTTTTTGCACTTTCTGCTTATAACACGAACATGAAGTCAAATATATCTCAGAAGCAGTTAGAGCTAAATATGCCAAGCTCTTAAGCTTGAGGTTGCCCTTTATAAAAAGAGGTATATGGCTAAAACTTGTGATTCATATGTTAACTTGGAAAAAGAAAATGCTTACCTTCAGGACACATTAGAAAAAATTTCTAGAGGTAAGAAACAATTAAACATGATTCTTGACAAGTCAAACACCCCTTATAAGAAGCAAGGGTTGGGATACAACTTTGCCCAATACAAATCTAATAGCATTCAAATCTTGAAAAATAGCTTAGTTGAATTCGATACCCAACCTGCAAAGACCACTTTCAAATTGCAGGTTTTGCCCAACCATCTGTTCAGTCAAAAGGTGCTTCTCCCAGTGATATCAAGTACCATTGCATCTATTGCAAGAAGGATGGGCATTTGGTTGAGTTCTGTTGATGTAGGTTGAAAAATGATAAGAAAATTTTTGCTAGAATTTCATCCAATCAACCTAGAGCTTTTATGAGACATGGTAACATAGAAAAGAAGAAACCTAGTTTAGGATTTGTATCACATGCTCATCATCATGCACCTAGACAGGATAATTCTCATGTTAACTTAACCACTGCTCATAACAGAACTTCAAACAGAATCAAGGATAGCACTTCTACTTTGCATACTACTGCAGATGTATGTCTCAGTACTGGGTTCCCAAGTCTTATTTAACTAACCCCAGTATTGAGACACATTGTTCTTCTGTGCCTTGATTTTTAGGATTACCGCGGAAAGAGGAAGGACATGTGGTTCGTCGACTCCGGCTGTTCACGCCACATGACCGGAGACTCAAGATGGTTCACTTCCTTCACGCGGTCGACGGGTGATGACTTCATCACCTTTGGAGATGGTAGACAATGGCGGATTGAAAGAACGGGATCGATCAGGGTGAACGACAAGTTCATCCTCAAGGACGTCGCCCTTGTGGATAAGCTAAAGTTTAATTTGCTTTCTGTCTCTCAACTTCTTGATGATGGCTATGAGACTAGATTTAAGAAGAATGCCTGTAGGGTGCTTGATTCAATGGGTGAGCTTATTTTTGGGATTACTAGAGTTGCTAGTATCTTTGGAGCTGATTTTTCTGAATCTCTTGCTGGCTCTCTCAAGTGCTTGATTTCATCTTCTTCTTCTGAGTTTTGGCTTTGGCATCGTTGTTTGGGGCACATTGGTTTTGATCATCTGACACGAGTTAGCAACCTTGAGCTCATGAGAGGTTTGCCCAAACTCAAAGCCGTCAAGGATGCTGTATATGCGCCCTGTAGGCATGCAAGCAAGTTGCCGCCTCACACCCTTCAGTGACTATGGTCACGACTGACGGACCGGGACAGTTGCTTTATATGGATACTGTTAGTCCTGCTAGGGTTCGGTCAGTTGGTGAAAAATGGTACGTTCTTGTTATAGTCGATGATTTTTCTAGATATACTTGGGTGTTCTTTCTTGCATCGAAGGATGAAGCTTTTGATCATTATCGTGATCTTATTCTTCGTTTGGCTTCTGAACTTCCGAGTGCCTTGAGAGCGATCCGCAGTGACAATGGCACAAAGTTCAAGAATGCCTCTTTAGCTTCCTTTTGTGCTAAGCGTGGAATTGAGTATCAGTTCTCTTTTCCACATGTTCCTCAACAAAATAGCGTTGTGGAAAGGAAGAACATGACCCTAGTCGAGATGGCTAGGACGATGCTAGATGAGTATAGCACACCGAGGAGGTTTTGGGCCGAAGCTATTTCTACTGCTTGCCATATTGTAAATCGTGTCTTTTTAAGACCGTCCTTGGGCAAGACTCTTTATGATCTTTGGTTTTGTAGAAAACACTCTGTCTCGCACTTTTGAGTCTTTGGATCCAAGTGTTTTATTCTCAAAACAGGAAACCTAGATAAATTTGAGTCAAAAATTTCTGATGGTTTATTTCTGGATTATCCTGCGCATTCGAGGGGTTTTCGGGTTTTAAATGTTGAAACTAACCTTGTTCAGCAGACATGCAATGTCACTTTTGATGAGACTAGCCTTGGAGCTAGATTAGTTATTTGAGGTGATACACAGGTGACAAAGAGCATATTTCTAGAGGAAGATGACGATGGACTCGATGAGGTTCTTCCACCTGCTGCTGTTGACGCTCCTATTCCAGCACAAGAACCTGCTGTGATTATTTCGCCTTCAGTTGAGGCTCCTGCTGCATCTTCATCATCAGTAGTACCTGCGGAGGTCGAAGGGATGCTTTCCCCTCCGGGTGCGCCACTTCACATTCAAAGGCAGCACCCTCCGAATCGGATAATAGGTAATCTCCATGAGCGAGTCACTCGCACCAAGTATCATGATCCAAATCTCTACTCTCATTCTGCTTTTGTTGCTTCTTTTGAACCCCATGATATATCACATGCTTTATCTGATTCTAGCTGGGTCAATGCCATGCATGAGGAGTTAGAGAATTTTGAGAGGAACAAGGTCTAAAACCTAGTAGAACCTCTTAGTGGCCATAATGTTATAGGAACCCACTGGGTTTCAAAAATAAACAAAATGAGGATGGTTCTGTGATTAGAAATAAGGCTAGGTTGGTAGCTCAAGGTTTTAGCCAAGTTGAGGGGTTAGATTTTGATGAGACTTTTGCTCCTATTGCTAAACTAGAAGCCATTCGCATTCTGCTTGCATTTGATGCATCCAAGGGTTTTAGATTGTATCAGATGGATGTTAAGAGTGCCTTTTTGAATGGTTACATAGAAGAGGAAGTGTATGTTAGGCAACCCTAAGGCTTTGAGAATCCCAAGAACCCACATCATGTGTTCAAGCTATCCAAAACCTTGTATGGTCTTAAGCAAGCCCCTAGAGCCTGGTATGATAGACTTAAGACATTCTTGCTTAAGAATGATTTTGAGATGGGTAAGGTAGACAAGACCTTCATTATTCTTAGGTATGGCAATGACTTCCTGCTTGCTCAGATTTACGTTGATGATATTATCCTTGGTGGTTCTTCTCATGCTCTTGTTTCCAGCTTTTCTAAGACTATGTCTAGAGAATTTGAGATGAGTATGATGGGAGAGCTCAATTACTTTTTGGGGCTTCAAATCAAGCAATGCAAAGAAGGGATCTTCATCCATCAGACGAAGTACACTAAGGACCTGCTCAAACGCTTCGACATAGGTGACTGCAAGCCGATCGCCACTCCCATGACGACTTCGACTGCTTTGGATCCAAATGAGGAAGGAGAAGCCGTGGATCAACGCGAGTACTGCAGCATGATCGGCTCCCTCCTGTACCTGACGGTCTCAAGACCGAACATCCATTTCACGGTCTGCCTCTGCGCGAGGTTTCAGGCGTCTCTGAGAGCTTCCTATTGACAAGCAGTTAAGCGCATATTCAGGTATTTACACTCTACCCTCCAGTATGGCATTTGGTATTCGTGTTCTTCTTCTTTGTCCATTCGGGGGTTTTCTGATTCTGATTTTTCGGGCTGATTTCACTGTTCATCAGGCTGGAGGTCAAACCGCCCAAGGTGACCGGTCCGACCGCCATTGACATCGAGGTCAGACTGCTCAACACTTAGAATTTTAGCCTGTGTTGATTTTGGTAGTTTTGCTTCGGGGTTTAGATTAGATTCAATACTAGTCTTCTACTTTACTGGTATATTGATCTTCATAGCTTCCATAGCTATTGAAGTGAAATTTGTGTTGAATCTATTATTTGTGAAAAAGTGAGTGCGCTCCTATTCACCCCTCCCCCCTCTAGTCGCCTTTTCGGTCCAACAGATGCATTCCTTATTTATGGCAGTGAGGAAGAGCTCATTGTAAATGGTTATACTTATGCTAGCTTCCAAATCGATAAGGATGATTTCATATAGCAGTTTGGGTCTGTATTTTGTCTTAATAGAGGAGCAGTGAGCTGGAAAAGTTCCAAGCAAGGAACAGAGACTGAGTACATAGCAGCTTTCGAAGCTTCAAAAGATGTCGTGTGGATTAGGAAGTTCATTAATGAATTGAGTGTGGTTTCTAGTGCTTCCAATCCAATTGATCTCTATTGTGATAATAGTGGGGCCATTGATCAAGCTAAGGAGTCTAGATCTCATTAAAAGTCCAAACACATACTTCGACGATATCACATTATTCGTGATATTGTTGAAAGAGGTAATGTGAAGATATGCAAAGTGCACACATATTTGAATATTGTTGATCCGTTGGCAAAGCCTCTCTCGCAACCTAAGCATGAGGTGCACACAATAGCTATGGGTATTAGATACTTGTATGATTGACTCTAGTGCAAGTGGGAGACTGTTGGTGATATGCCCTACAGGGAATTATAGAGATGATTGTACTACGTCTATGTTTATGAGTTCTAGAGTAAATGTTATTATGTTCCTTGGATGAATTATCATTTATGAAGATTAATAATTATGTGACTTATTGGTGAAGATCTTTAACTTTTATGATGTCACTTTAAATGTATCCCTAGTCAGAACATTAGTGACTTATCGATCAGCACATGTATTGATTGATGACTATGTTTCACCGGTCATGGATATAGTGATATAGAATCAATAATGTGAACACATGTTAGAGAACGTGTTGTTGTATTGACCCACCTTGAGATACTATTTAGATTGTTATGATTTTATATGCTATCAGTTGATCTCAAGTAATGATGATGTATAATCCTTAGATATGAGATCAACAAGGTTTTTTATATGTGTAATAGTACACTTAGGGTTGTCGTGGCTAAGAACGGGTCACCGACGAGGCGCAACGCTGCCGCCGCCTGACTGTGCTCGCCCTGAGAGGGGTAGCTCCCAGTCGCCCTCCTTGCACCACGCGCGGCGTGTCGTGTCCAAGGACAAGGTGCCCTCGCCGCGGATGGACACCAGCATGGGCGTCTACCATGAATTAGGCCATCACCTTGGAGAACAAAGGTGCGCGGGGACGGCCGGGTGTAGTATCAAGGATAATTGACTAGAGGGGGTGAATATGAGGTTTTTAAAACCAATCAACTAATTTAAAATTTAAGCAAGATAGTCCTAACAAACCTTCCTAGCACAAACAAAATGAGAGAACTACTATGCTATTTAGGACAAAAAAGAACCAATGTCTATACTATATACAATTCTAGCTAAGCAAATATTGCACAAGAGGATTACTAAAATTGTAAAAGCGGAATAGTAAGGACAAGAGTAAACCACAATGAAGGCAACAAAGTTTTTCCTATGGTATCGAAGACTTGCCGGTCTTCACTAGTCCACGTTGAGGAAGCTTGAACTAATCTAGTCGACTCCATAAATTAAGCCTTCCTCGATTTCACTTGTGGTTGTTCTTCATCCGCTCTGGAGATGGTGAATACCGAACCACTCATAATTTGGCACCGGGTCTCTTCACAAACTCCTTGAAGAGATCACCATGCGAACTCCCGCCAAGCCGTCTAGGTGTCGACAAACATCAATAGTAATGAACCACAATCTTCGCTTCATGGCAATGAAGTGCAAAGGATCAAACTAGAATGAATGCACTTGAATTTTGCTCAACAACCTCACAATGAATGCAACAAGTATATATGAGGTATAGAGAGAATGCTCTTGGATCAAAGACGTTAAATGAAGTCCCTCATTGCCGTCCTTGAGCTGGTAGAGGGGTATTTATACCCCAATAAACAAATACGACCGTTGGAGGTAAAACACAGAAGTTTTCAGCTCAAGAAGTAGTATCGCCGTACAATGGCCGGTACTAGCGCACCTCCAAAAGCACACAGTAATGCCTAGCACAGACGCACTTACTGCTCTGATCTAGCCGTTGGAAAATTCAACACGGTGCTACCATCGTTGATCATACGGTAGTTCTGCTTTTTAGTCATACCAAAGCACAGGGGCACTGCTACCACTTCTCTTTGCGGTCCAAAAGAGTCCTTTCTAGAAATAACATACTGCTGTATATAATTCGAAATGTCTGGGCCGCAGTAGTTCCTCTCAAGATGCGGTCATATCGCGATGCGGTAGTTCCGCCAAGAAAGCTCCGGAACTACCATTCATTAGGCGAGCAACCGAGTTAAAAAGGTGTCGTTCTGTAAGAATGTACCGCCAACAAGATTTAGGTACGACCAGGTTCGGTAGGACCGCACCACTATCACGGTCATACCGCTGTGTGGTAGTACCGTCAAGAACACTCAGGTACTATCGATTATCCTGAGAAAAACAAAGTTGGCTTTTAAAACAAACTCTAAATGCATGCATGATCCTATATTGATCCAAATTGCACAAGAATATGCTATCAAGCTACTAGTCACGATCCCTCTTAATAGTACGATATTTAACCTAAAATTCGGTCTTCCATTCTTTTCTCCAAAGATTGATAAAACCAAAAAGGATCCTACACTACTTGTACCTTGTCTTTGAACCATATTGATCTTCATGTTGACCTTTAGTATGCATCTCTGTGTTGTTGTATTCGTCACTGGGACTAAACCTTTTTTAAATACTTAATAAATATGTTAGTCCCATATCCACATATTGTCATTAATTACCAAAATACTTTTTAGGGGCCTAGATACTTTCAATCCCCCCCTTTGGTAATTGATTACAACCCAATCAATATGTGAGAAATATATAGATTTGAATATACCAATCGTTGTGAAATGAGTTGTATATTCTTGCTGTGACTTAACAGAATAATTCTTGCAATGAGATTAATAGGGTTTTGAGAATTATTTGCTTGTTGAAGTCATTTCAAAGATCGCTCCCCCTAAACATGTGCACATAAATGAGAAGAAGTAATGCAAGCACATGAAGAGATTTTTGAATAAAATTTGGCAGAGTTTCTTTTGCTTGTTAAGAGTTGAGTAAAAAATTGATAATATTACAGATAGAGATCGCAATAACATAACCATATAAACAAGTGTCAGGTTTCAACAAGATACCATAAAGATAAGAGAACATAATATCATAACAATGTTTAAACTAGGCTATTACAAACACACAAGTTCCAAGATTTAAACAAAACAAGTTCAACATAGATTATATTATAGATAGTAGCAGCCTAATCTTCTTGACTCCTTAATCTTTCAATCCTTTCTCCTCCTGATTTCTCCCCCTTTGGCATCAATATACCAAAAAGTCACTTAGCGGAATCTTGAGGAGGTGGTGGAGCTTGAGAGGATGCAACCCTTGAAGGTGTGTTAAGGCGACGTTGTCCATAGCGATTTGGAGTCATTAGAGCTTCCTCAAGAGCAATCACACTCTCTGTCAATGCACCTAGCCTGTTGTTGGTTTCAGATTGAAATTCTAGCTAAGAATTTCTAATTTCTTGCTGAGTATTTCTAATCTCCAGAATAGGTGAATAAATCTGAGCAAGAGAAATTTGTCCTTCTTCTTGAGCAGCTTCTTGCTTTTGTTGAGCCTGAGGACGAATATCTTTAGGAATAGGAGGACCCTCGCGTGGCTTGTACGGCTTGTGGACAGATCCCAAGCTTCCACGATATCCAGTCTGCCGAATGATCAAAGCCATGATGTATGAAGCATAGTTTATTCTTTTGACTCGATCATTCTTAGAATAAGCAATCTCCCTGAGGATAACATCTACAACATCAAATTTCCTCCCATGCATAATATTATCTATCAAATTCCAAGCATGTCCTCTTATGGCATCAAAGTTCCCGCTCGTTGGGAGAATTGTATGATTGATAATCCTGTTGACCAAGTCGGGAATAGGCAGTTGACCGCCTATCTTCCCTGGAGTATACCTGGCATTCTCATCATAATATCCATCCAAGCTGGAACCAGAAGGGCAGGTTTGTCATAAATTTTCTAATAACTGCTTGACTCTGTCCTTAAGGCAAGCTCAAACTCATGCCTGTGGCAATCCAAATTGGTAGTCCCTGTCATCCATGCTAGTTGACTGAAATATGGAGATACATACAAGGTAGCATAGAATTACTTGATTATCTCTTCATCGTAGTCACATTTGAGTGCTATAAGGTCATGAATACCGGCTCTTTGAAAACACCGATATGTCCCTTCATACTTGTCCAGGGAGTTAAGATGTGGCCAATTCACCCACTTATAGTCAGCAAACTGTCTGTGGGGACCATACATCTACTCATAAACTGACTCCTGAAACCTAGTATGGAACTTGAGACAGGTAGAAGTCTTTGGAAGCACAAACTGATTTCTGTGGCGCAAAATAGCATATTCATTAGCTGTGATAGTTCTCAAATTTATTTGCTGCTCCTCAGGTTCTCCCATTTCTTCATCAGAATCAGCTTGTATTTGGTTTTGTCTGATTGGCCAATTGGAGATGAGTTCTCCTCATTTTTTGAACCAGTAGCTGCAGGACCTTTGCCTCTGTCTTCTCTACCTTTCCTTCGTTCCTCTGGATTTGCTTGATCAGAAGCAGGAGCTACAGGAGGCTGAGAGGAAGAAGATTGCCCTCTTGGGGGGCCACAGGACTTGCGAGTCACTATCCTTGTCCTTGGCATCTTCAAAATAGACAGGATAAACAAAAGATCAATCAAGGTGGGTTTGAAATTGAATGGAATGATCTTGCTGTTTTTGTCAGGGAAATCGGTAGTACCAGCGTTCAAGTGGCGGTAGTACCGAAAGTGCGTATACTACTGCTCACGTGTCGCATGCGACCGCACCATGGTAGTTCCACACACGACGAGCGGTAGTACCGCTTTCCTAGAGCACGTTCTAGGGCATGAAATTGCTTGGATTTTTTGGTGTCTCTAATGGATTGAATCCATGGAATGGATGCGCAAACATCATGAGACACTAGATTTGTAATTTTGCCCAATAAAAACACATTGAATCATCCACATTCTCAATTAAACATAATTGGAGACCTAGGGTTTGAACGCAAGGCAAAAGAGAGGAATAAAACTGATTTTACCTTGAGAATCGAGGGAGAGGAACCCCAAGGATGCAAGAAATCAACAGGAATCATCGAAAACCCGAAGAGATTTGAGGATTTTCCGAGGAGGTTTGAGAGTTCTTCAGTTTGGGAGAGAGAAACTGAGAGAGGACTACGGTGAGAAAACAAAATGACCGCTCGGGAGGTGAAGGGGTGAAAGGGTGAAAGCATCTAGGCCCCTAAAAATTGTATTTTGGTAATTAATGACTTTATGTGAATATGGGACTAACATGTTTGTTGAAGTGATTACAAGGCATAGTCCCAAATGACAAAGTGAAACCAAGGAGCTGCATGTCAAAGAATGATGAGAAGATGGAGTGATCTCAAAGACAAGGTACAAATAGACTAGGACCCCTTTTAATTTTACCGGTCTTTGGAGTATGGAGGAAGACCGGATTATAGGATAAATGTCGTACTATTAAGGGGGAGCTTGTCTAGTAGCTTGAAAGCATCTCATTATGCCTTTGGATCAACTTAGGATCATGCATGTTCTTTTGGTTTGGTTTAAAAGAAAAATCTTTTCTCAGAATATAATCGGAAGTTCCAAGATGTATATTGCGGAACTTCATTGTCTTGTTGTCTCAAAAAAGCTGCGGCTTGATTTTTCCGAGAGCATCCATTTAAGGGACTTAGCCGATTTTTCAAGTGCGGAAGTTCCGCAATGAAATGAGCGAAGTTCAGATTAAATCGTTGTTCTCGGAATAAGCGCGGTTGAATTTTTCCGAGAGCATCCTTTTCGGACTTAGCCAAATTCTCAAGCGCGAAGTTCCGCAATGAAATGAGCGGAAGTTCCGATTAAATCGTTGCTCGAAATAAGCGCGTTGAATTTTTCCGAGAGCACCCTTTTAGGGACTTAGCGTTTTGCGAGTGCGGAAGTTCATTGTGTAAAAGAGGATCTTCCGATTAATCTAAGAACCGAAATCTTGTTGGCGGAAGTTCCGCACATAAATCCAACGGCTAGTTCAGAACATTTAATGCTCACTGTAATGACCGTTACAGTGCACTCGAGTGAAGGGCGGAAGTTCCGCACTTTGCCGCTGAACTTCCGATTTCCCTGAGTTTTGCCACGATTTTATGCATAACGGTCATATTTGGTTGTTGGGGGTATAAATACACCCCCACCAGCTCAAGGACGTGTTGTTGAGCATTCATTCAATTCATTTGAGTCTTGAGCACTCCTCTCACTCCTCATTTACTCTCTTTGCACACATTTGTGAGGTAGTGAGCAAGAACAAGAGCATTGCATTCTTAGTTGATCCATTGGCTCTTGATTGTCGTCAAGTGAAGTTCAAGTTCTATTCTCTTGGTGCTTGTCGGCACCTAGACGACTTGGCGAAGGTCGCTCGGTGATCTCTTCAAAGAAGCTTGTGAAGAGACCCGTTGCCGTTTGTGATTGGTCGGTGTTCACCAACTCCGGAGAGGAGGAAGAACAACCAAGTGATCGAGGGTAGGTTTAATTTGTGGAGCCGGCTTGAGTGGTCAAGCTTCCTCAACGTGGACTAGTGAAGATCGACAAATCTTCGATACCACGGGAAAAACCCCCTTGTCCTTGTGCGGTTAATTCTTGTCTTTACTTATTGCACTTATTTTGTAGCTCATAGATTGTGTTAAATATCTTTGATTAGAATATCTTGCTAATTTCGGTAATTTGATTAAGAAAATTTAGAAACCTCCTATTCACCCCCCTCTAGTCGGTTATCCTTGATCCTACAAGTGGTATCAGAGCTTGGACTCTCTATTTTTAGACTTAACCGTCTAGGAGAGAAAGGATGGCTAGCGAGGGAATGTCTATAGGCAAGGCTCCTCTATTTGTGGATCAAATTATTCTTATTGGAAAATTAGAATGTCAATCTATTTAAAGGCCATGAGCCCAAGCGTATGGAGAATTGTAAGTGAAGGTTTCGTTATGCCACTTGATCCCACACACCCCACGGATCAAGACGAACGAAATTCTCACCTCAATGCTCAAGCAATGAATGCTCTCTTTGGAGCTTTAAACGCGGATGAGTTCAATCGCGTGAGCAACCTTGAAACTGCTCACGAGATATGGACAACGCTCTCTGAAATTCATGAGGGCACATCCACGGTTAAAGAAGCCAAATTGCATAGGCTTAGGATCAAATATGAGACATTTACAATGTTGCCTCAAGAGAGTATCACCGAAATGTACTCTAGACTCAACAACATTGTAAATGAACTCAAGGGTCTTGGTACTAATTTGCTTGATATTGATGTAGTGTGCAAGATGCTTATGGCTCTTCCCGACAAGTACGAAATGTTGGTGACATTATTTCTCAACTCTCCCGAGTTGCCAAGAATGACACCAACCGGGCTTTTGGGAAACCTCATCACAAATGAGCTCTACAAGAAAGACAAAGAAGAGCTCATGGAGTCCACTTCTTCAAGAAAGAAAGTTACCGCTTTTAAGGCAAAAGCGGAATCAAGCGATGAAGAAGATGAGGATGAAGACTCCGAGGAAGAATTTGCCCTCCTTGTGAGGAGGATGAAGAAGTTCATGAGGAGACGGCCTCATAGAAGCTTCAATTTCGATAAGATTGCAAAAGGGCAATCATCCAATGAGAAGAAGCGCTATAGCAACATTCGTTGCTATGAGTGTGATGAGAAGGGGCACATTGCCTCTCATTACCCAACCAAGAAGGATGACAAGGGTAAGTCATCAAAGAAGGAATTCAATGGTAAGAAGAAGCTTTTCAAGAAGCTTCACAAGGATGGCAAGAATGAAGCCCATATCGGAGAATGGGACTCCGACAAGGAGTTTTCGGATTCCGACTCCGATATTGAGGGGTCCTCCAAGAAGAGAGGACTTGTTGGTATTGCTATCAAGGAGGCTCCATCGCTATTTTCTACTCCCACTTGCCTCATGGCAAAAGGAGAAAAGGTAAAATCTCTTGATAGTGAAGAACCCTCCTATGATGAGCTTATGGATATGCTTGAAGAATTAAATGAATATCTTGGAAAGGAAAAAGCTAAATTTAGAGTCTTAAAGAAAGAGCATATATCTTTAAAAAACTCTTATGATGAATTGAAAGATGCTCATGATTTGCTTGTCCAAGATAAGTCTTACACTAGCATTGGTGTTGCTTGTGATATTCAAGAAAAAATGCCTAGTGTAAACATTGCTAGAACTAGCATATCCACTTCTTGCGATGATTTGCTTGCTATACCATGTAGCTCAAGTGTTGATTCTTGTGGATATCGTGAGGATATGTGCACGATCTCAGGATGATGAGTCAATTGGCAATGGCGTTATTGGTTTGCAAATTCTCGCGTTTTCGGGTTTGCTCCAAGGTCGTCAAAGCCTTTGGCGGTCCGATCGGTTGTCTTGGCGGTCGATCGCCTTGTGGAGCGATCCGACCGGCCATGGTGGCGGTCCGACCGCTATTTGAAAGTTGGGTTTTTGGAGCTGAGCCAAAAATAGGTTGTGTAGGCAAGTGAGGGGAGTCTCCTGGATGTGGTCCCATCATTTTTGGAGCTCCCAGTCAAAAGTTCTATTCGATTGAAATTTCCAGAAGGTTTCGGAATTTCTCGCTTGAATTTTGGCTAAGTCCTTTGGACCGGTCCGACCGCCGTTGTGGGAGCGGTCCGGCCGCATGAATCGGCCTGACCGCCCTGGGCTGATCGGCCGGCAATACTTGGAGATGAGCCAAGTGTTGCATTGAGTTTGTTCGAGTGTGTTATTCTATGAACTTCAATGCTTTATTGATGTATATTGCATTGCGGGGCGACGTGGGTCAAGTTGTGAAGAACTTGTTCCGGAAACGGTTTGTTTGTCTATTGTTGTGCGGTGGCTTGCGTGTCAACGACGTCAACGGTGAGTGGATCGACTACGCTTGGAGAGCCGAGGTCCGTAACGATCGGGATACCGGGTGAGGTTGTGTGACTCAAGCATGGTGCGAATGGACAAGATGGATCGAACGGGTGGTTCAAGCAATTTGGTTGGATCAGCGGTGCGGATATCGGTGCATGCGAGTCTCGGGAGGTTCCGATGGGATTCGGACAAGAGAGGCTTGGCGTCGATGGGAACCGCTGATCAACCTACACGTGGTGAAGCAGGCGATTGCTTCAAGTGTTATGTGTGTGTGGGTCCCATGTGTAAGAGACCCAAAAAGGGAAACCCTAGCTCTCTAGTATAAATAGGAAGGGGAGAGGTGGAAAACCAAGCAAGCATTCATTTAGCCCCCTTCTTCCTTTTTCTAGGGTTTGGAGGAGAGGAGAGGAAAACTAGGGTTTGGAGTGTGCTCCTTGTTGAGCTCTTGCCCTCCTTGGTGGAGAGGCTTTGTAAGCATCTATTGTGGATGAACAATCTTGTGATGCTTAATTGAAAGATCAATTGCTCCCTTTGTGTTCTTCTCTCTTTTGGATGTTTTTGGTGCTTCCTTGATTCAAAGGTTCATGCTTGGTCTCTTGACCTACTTTACCTTGCTTTGATGTGTGGGATTACTCCTAGAGTCATCTAGATCATCAAACCCCCACAAGCAAGTCTTGAATCAAGATTTTCTCATTTCTAGGGTTTGTGCACCTCTTTGGTAAAATCTCAAGAGATCGATTCTGCGAAGTGGATCTGACCGATTGTCGCTAGAAATAGGTCTCCAATATCATTAGGAAGGTGTGCTAGAAATTTGGTCAAGTTTTATTGGTTGAATCAAAAGTTGGATCAAATTTCGTTTTGGATTTGGGTGGAGTTTTTCAGTACTGGACTCTACCGGTCCGACCGGACTTTCAACGGCGGTTCGACCGCCCGTGTTTTCAGACCGCTGGTTTGCCGGGTCGAACCGCTGTCCACCGGTCCGACCGCTGGCTAGTTGCCGGTCAGACCGCTCCTTGACCGTCGGTCCGACCGCCCGTGGTAGCCGGTCAGACCGCCCGTGTCCAGTGAAGAACATTGAGTTCTTTTCTCCTTTTGTGTCATGTGCTTGAGGGTTTATCAAATTCAACACAAGGCTTCCGTTGTGTGCTCACTGAACTTCTTAGCTTTCATAGCTAAAGGAGTAAAGTTCGTGTTGGTTTTGATTTAGGCGAGAAAGTTTTGAAAGCGCCTATTCACCCCCCCTAGTCGCCTTTCCGGTCCTACAAGTGGTATCAGAGCCGGTTAGCTCTTTTCTATAGATCTTAACCGGTCTTTGGAGCCATGGCGACTGACAAGTACTCAACCAAGCCACACATTTTTGAGGGAGTTGACTTTGCATACTGGAAAGCTCGTATGCAAGCGTATATCGAGGCACAAGGGCACGCTATTTGGCTAAAGGTGAAAAACCCTTATGTCGTGCCAGCCGATGACGATACGATCACCCGGATGTGGAGGCCAACAAAGAAGGCTCGAAATTATTTGATCCAAGGCCTTAGTCGATCCGAGTTTGAGCGTGTTGCTCACTTGCGGTCCGCTTCACGAGATCCGTCGGACACTTTGTGATTACCACGAAGGGTCCATCGCGATCAAGGAAGTGAGATGAACCACTCAAAAGGTTTACTCAAGATCGAACAAAGGCCCGTGAGTCTTTGGATGAGTGTGGGAAGATTCTCTAAAATTCTTCATGATCTCCGCTATTTGTTGATTTAGTATTTTTCGAGTCAAAATGCACGCCACTCGGGTGCTCTTGATGTGAAGGGTGGGGTATGAAGATCACTTCCATCAATGACAACATCACATGAGTGAGCTTACCATGGATAAGCTCTACTCGAGGTTGAAGACGCATGAGATTGACTTTATCTCGCGTCTCCCCAAGACAGAGTCGATGGCTTTAGTGGTCGACAAATCCAAGGGTTGCTCTTCTGATTCTCTTGATTGTAGCTCATCTGGCTTTTCATTATCTGCTTTACATTCTTTGAGTGATGAGCAACTTGAGAAATTGCCCGAGGATGACTTAGCCCTCCTTTCCACCAAATTCACAAGAGCGCATAACAAGGTGAGAAATAGGAGGAGGAGTGGACCTATCACGTGCTTCGAATGTGGTGAGCCAAACCACATTCGCTCCAAGTGCCCCAAGCTAAAGGGCAAGGAAGAGAAGGAGACACGAAGACATCCCCAGGAGAGGGATGCAAAACCCAAGAAGACAAACTATCGAAAGTTTGTCAGCCGGGTCCTTGCCGCTCTTGAGAATGTAAATATGAGCGATGTGGACTCGGAACGGAGGACGACGAGAGTGATTCTCGTGGCAAGAAGAAGGCGCATGACTTCACCCGGCATGTGTTTCATGGCCAAGAACGACCACTACAAATGATTCCTCCAAAGATGAGGATCCTTTTAGTGATCCCGATGAGGTATGCCCTTCTATTTCGATATGAAAAGGGCTTTGGTGCTTGTTGAATGTAAATTGCATAAGCAAGTAAAAATGATTAAGAAGCGTGACATTATGATTGATAATTTGAACCTAGAAGTTGTTAGGCTAAAATCTATTAATCGATGACTTTTGTGAATCTGCACTACCTTGCTTAATGATTTGACAAGCTTGAAATCGCTCATTCCTCATCTCTAATCAACTTAAAGATGCTCTCGATGAACTAGAATCTCTCAAGTCTAGTTCTGCTTGCTTAGATGCCATCTCTCTTGATGTGACTGCCATGGAAGCTATCCCTTTAACTTGCTCTAATTGTGCTTTGCTTGAATTAAAACTGGATAGCTCCTTAAAAGAATTGCAAAAATTTGATGCTAGTCACACATGCTCTCATTGTAAGAATAATAAGATTAAGATGCAAGAGATGAAAGAAATGCTAGTTTACTCTAGAGTTGCATCTTGTGAAAATTGTCCCAAGCTTACAATTGAGATTGAAGCCTTAAACAAGACCCTGGAAGAAAAGGCTAAAATTGAAAGATCCATGTCTTTTACTGCTTCTAAAAGGGTTATTGATTCTAACTCTTGTGTTTTGAATGCTGAAGTTGAAACCATGGTTAGTCAGATACAAAAGGCTTTTAGAGTCAAGTTTAAGGAGCAGTTGGGTAGGATTCAGGAATCCTATTGTGTGTCTTGTGAGGCCTTCAAAGTGGAAGTGGCCCTTCTTAAGAGTAAGCGCAATGAGGTAATCAAGTCTAGCAAGTGTACTAGATGTGAGGAGTTAATGAAAGAGAATGATTACCTCAAGGTGACTCTTGAGAAATTTTCAAGTGGGAAAAAGAAACTCAACATGATTCTTGATCAATCTAAGGTGAGCGTGAAAAATAGTGGTCTAGGTTTCAACCCCCTAGAGCATTCTAAGAAAAACCCACCTAAGATTGCTAGAGTCGTGAAGAATGGTTTGTTTGAGCTAGAACCTCCTAAGCCATCCGGGGTTGTTTTCAAATCCGGCGGTTTTGCTCAAACTCTTTCTGGCAAGAAAGGTGCCCTCACTCATTCTGCATGCACCCTCAAAAGGTCCAAGACCATTGCACCTTACGCAAGAAAGAAGGCTATCTTGCTGAGTTCTCGCTCCGAGAGCAAAACTTGAGAGAAAAGAGAGGATGAGCGCCCTAAGATCCATTAGAGGAGTCCTTCTCCGGATGTAGTCTCTAGAGCTAGGCGATCTGCTTATCGCACCACACATAGGCCTAGATTTGTAGAGAACTTTGTAGACTCTCTTGGTGGGTCTAGGCAAGATGTTGGATTAGGACATCGTGAGGAGAGACACGGGTAGCACCTAGACAGGGGAGTATCGATCTTTTGGTAGATCGTTTGGAGAGGTCTAGGTGATTCTCATGTGAATTCTTATGATTTTATTCCCGATCATGTTTGACTATTTCTCGCTGCTCCCGGACATCGTGCTTCTCAAGATCTTTGGATTCCTCGCTCATTTATCACTAACCCCCGATCGAGGCACGGATGTTTTCTCGATTGTGCCTTTTAGGTCCGTCGTGCGAGGAAGGAGGACAAGTGGCTTGTTGACTCGGGTGTTCTCGACATATGACCGGAGATTCTAGATGGTTCTCCTCCTCACACGTGCATCCGCAATGAATTGATTACATTTGGGGATGCTTCTACGGACCGTGGATCGCAAAGGGCACCTTGTGTGGCGCCAACGACAAGTTCATGCTAAAAGACGCCGCTTTGGTAAGTAAGCTGAGGTATAATCTTCTATCTGTTTCTCAGCTGCTTGATGAGGGTCTAGAAGTGAGGTTTAAGAGAGGTGAGTGTAGAGTTCTAGATTCCTCAGGTGAGCTTGTTTTTGAGATCTCCAGATTTGAGAAGATTTTCTGTGCAAATTTCAAGATTTCTTCCATTTCCAGTCCTAGGTGTCTGTAGCCTCGATTCTCATGACCTTGTTTTGTGGCATCGTAGACTTGGGCATATAGGTTTTGATCTTTGTCTAGAGTCGGTTGCAAGGACTTGATTAGAGGTTTGCCTAGGTCAAGGTCGTCAGAGATCTTGTGTGCTCACCTCAGTAGACATGGTAAGATGGTGTCCGCTTCCCACCCACCTCTTACTTTGGTAATGGTGATGGACTGTGACAGCTTCTTCACTTAGATCTGCTTGGTCCTTCTAGAGTTCATCATTTGGTGGGAAATGGTTTGTCTTGGTGGTTGTGGATGATTACCCGGTATTCATGGGTTTATTTTCTTGCTTCTAAGGACGAAGCATTTGGATTCTTTAAAGATTTGGTCCTTAGAATTGCCGTTGATATACCCGAGCTTTGAGAGCCATTAGGAGTGATAATGGGATGAGTTCAAGAATTCTTCTTTTCTACCTTCTGCTACGATAGGGAATTGAGCATCGCTTTCTTCTCCTAGAGTTCCTCAACAGAATGGTGTTGTAGAAAGGAAGAACAGAACCCTTGTAGAGATGGCTCTGACCATGCTAGATGAGCATTCTACTCCTAGGAGATTTTGGGTGAGGCGATCTCATCGCTTGTTATATCTCCAATAGGGTTTTCTTGAGATCTGTGGTTGGGAAGACTTCTTATGAGCTTAGATTTGGTCATTCTCCCAAGGTCTCTCATTTCAAGATTTTTGGTTGCAAGTGCTTCATTCTTAAACATGGCAATCTTGATAAATTTGAGTCTAGATGCTTTGATGGCATATTTCTTGGATATCCCGCTCATTCTCGTGGCTATCGTGTTTTTAATGTTGATACTAACAAAATTGTTGAGACTTGCAAGTCACTTTTGATGAGGCTAGTCACGTACTAGACCCGATGCTTCAGTACATGTGTTTCGAAACTCAAGAAAGCATCTTCGCCGATGATGATTACGAGGATGAAGACTCAAACCATCCTCCCGCTACCTCGAGAGGGGTGGAGAGCTGCTACTACTACTTGATGTCACCGAGCGACCGCCTCCTATCCCCACCGACGATCCGAGTGGCTCTGCTCCTACCTCCACAACTCATGGGGTAGAGGCCATACGCACCAGAGCACCTCTTCGATTCGGCGACAACACCCTCCCGAGCAGATGATTGGGGATCTTCAAGAGCGAGTCACTCGCTCGTGTTTATTTCTCCCGATTCCCATGCACATTCTGCTTTTGTCGCTTCTTTTGAACCCCGAGATATCACCCATGCTTTATCTGATGCCTCTTGGGTCAATGCCATGCATGAAGAGCTTGAAAATTTTGAAAGAAATAAAGTCTGGTTTTTAGTTGAGCGACCTTCCGATTCTCATGTTATTGGAACCAAATGGGTTTTAAGAATAAGCAAAGTGAGGATGGATTGGTTGTTCGCAATAAGGCTAGACTTGTTGCCCAAGGTTATTCTCAGGTAGAAGGCTTGGACTTTGAGGAGACATTTGCTCCAGTAGCTAGATTGGAGGCCATTCGCATTCTTTTAGCATTTATAACATCCAAGGGTTTCAAGCTTTTTCAAATGGATGTTAAAAGTGCTTTCTTGAATGGCTTCATAGAAGAAGAGGTCTTTGTCAAGCAACCTCACGGGTTTGAAAATCAAAATTCCCAAACCATGTTTTTAAACTCTCTAAAGCCTCAGATGGATTGAAACAAGCTCCTAGAGCTTGGTATGACAGCTTAAGAGTTTCTTGCTTGAAAATGATTTCAAAATGGGAATGGTTGATAAAACCTTGTTCACTCTCGTGCATGGCGATGATTTCTTGTTGGTTCAAATATATGTGGATGATATTATTTTGGTGGTTCCTCTCATGCTTTGGTGTCTAGATTTTCGATTCAATGAGCAAAGTGAGTTTGAGATGAGCATGATGGGAGAGTCGACATTCTTCCTTGGCCTACAAATCAAGCAAGCGAAAGAAGGCACCTTCGCTCACCGTAGTAAGTATACTAAGGACCTTCTTGGCGCTTCAATATGGGAAGCAGAGGCCAATGTCTACTCCCATTGCTACAACCACCGTCTTTGGACCACGATGAGGATGGAGAGTCCGTGGACCGTATGAGTACCGCAGATGATTGGCTCCTCCTCTATCTTACAAATACGAGGCCGACATACAATTCGCGGTATGTCCGTGCGCCGATTTCGAGCTTCCTCGTGCTTCTCATCGTCAAGTCAGACGCCGCATCTTCGTGTATCTTCAAGATACGCTTGATTTTGGACTCGTATTCTTCTTCTTCGCTCTTTCAATTCGAGCATTTTTCGATCCGATTTCACGGTGTAGAGTTGATAGGAAGAGTACCTCCGCACTTGTCATTTCTTGGGCACATCTCTTGTTTCTTGGTCTTCTAAGCAGTCTTACATTGTACTGACCATACCGAGGCCGAGTATGTAGCCGCCTTGATGGTCGCTCTCGTGTTCTCTGGATTTTGTCCACGCTGTGAGACTATGGGTTATCTTTGGGAAGTGTTCCTCTTTTCTGTGACAACACTTCTGCAATTAATATTGCCAAAAACCCCGTGCAACATTCCAGGACTAAACACATTGACATTCGATTTCATTTTCTGAGAGACCATGTTGAGAAAGGTGATGTTGTGCTTCATTTTGTAGAGTCTGAGCAACAGCTTGCAGATATTTTCACTAAGGCTCTTGATTCTTCTCGTTTTGCTGCTTTACGGGGAGAATTAGGGGTTATTAGTCCTATTGGGCTGTTTTGAGGGAGAAGTTGCTCTTTTTGCATTCATTGTATCATAATGCATGTCTCAATGTATTTGTTTTGCGTTGTATAATAAAATTAGTGGAGCTTTGATTATTATCCTTGTATGACTAAATTTCATCTTCTACACCTTGTCATATCAAGTGATAGCCTGCTAGACTTCTTTTATGGCTCCTCGTGTTTGGCTTAGCTTTTGCCTTGCTAGCTTTATATCTGTGAGAAATTGAATCAAATCATGTCTTGTTGGATCTTGTGACTAGTCTTGCTCTAGTGATCCGCTTATGATTCTCGCCATGTCTTACAAGTCGATTTGAGTCTTGAAGTTTTTGAGATGAAAAAAATGATGAGCTTTTTATCTTCATAAGTCAAGCAAAAGAAAAAATCTCTGTGCGAAAAAAACTGATCTCACCAATCCTTTCTCATGAGACGGCTTGCCATTGCACTGGGCATGAACTCAGGGGGAGTTTTGGATGACCTAGATCATTCTTTTAAGCTTATCGCTTGAGATGGTCGCGGCAAGGCTTGAGATCTAGCACAGCAAACAAAAAAAAAGGGGTGAGAAAGAAAAAGAGAATTTGCCCAAAAAGGGCTCAGTGCTTGAGCTTTGCTTCAAAAAGAATTTTCTTAATGCTCAATTTGCCTCAATTCTTGTTTTGAGTCTCTTTTTACTTATAGACATGGCTTGACTCATTCTTGGTTGCTTTGAGTGATTCTATGATTTTGAGCAACCTTTCATGATTTTAATTCTGTTAATCTCAGATTGCTGCTATCTTGGTTTTAGCTTTGCAATACATGTTTTGCCATGATTGAATATAGCGTCTTCTCTTTATATGGCTTGGTATAATACTTGTACTGTCTACATGTATAATGGTCATGGCTCCTTTTCACTAAAGTTCAAAAATAAAGTCATTCCTTCATGCTCTATCTTTTTCATGCATCTTGATGAATTCATTGTCAAAGGGGGAGAAAGATTGTGAAGAAAATGATGTTAATGATGTTGGAGCTTTTGGTTTCATACTCAAGGCTTAATATAAAAGAACTTCATAAAATAAAAATTTTGAACCTTTTGAAAATCTGTGATCATGGTGAGTTGAGTTTCTGGGTTTCATTGTTTTATCTTATTTGATTTGCAATTGAAGAATACTCACAATGATCAAAGGTCAAATAGAACAATGTGTCTTTCATTTGGACCTAAGTGAGATTTTTGGCTACTTTCTGGAATTTGGATCCTTTTGTGCTTTCAATGCCTTATCTCACTTGCTTACACTATTCTGAAGCCAGCTTGGTCGGTTCCTAAGTTTTTTCTTGCTTATGGACCAAGTTGTGCCTTTATGCGAAAACGGCGATTTTTTACTTTTCATTTTGTAAAACCACATTTTCTTGAAAATTGCCAATGTGTTCATCAAGGGGGAGATTGTGGATATCGTGAGGATATGTGCACGATCTCAGGATGATGAGTCAATTGGCAATGGCGTTATTGGTTTGCAAATTCTCGCTGGTTTGTTCCAAGGTCAGGCCAAAGCCATCGGCCGGTTGTCTTGGCGGTCGCGGCCGATCATGGAGCAATCCCGACCGCCATGGTGGCGGTCCGACCGCTTATTTGAAAGTTGGGTTTTGGAGTGAGCCAAAATAGGTTGTGTAGGCAAGTGAGGAGTCTCTGGATGTGGTCCCATCATTTTGGAGCTCCAGTCAAAAGTTCTATTCGATTGAAATTTCGGAAGGTTTCGAATTTCTCGCTGAATTTTGGCTAAGTCCTTTGGACCGGTCCGACCGCCGTTGTAGGAGCGGTCCGGCCAAGCATGAATCGGTCTGACCGCCCCGTGGAAGGCTGATCGACCGGCAATACTGGAGATGAGCCAAGTGTTGCATTGAGTTTGTTACGAGTGTGTTATTCTATGAACTTCAATGCTTTATTGATGTATATTGCATTGCGGAGGCGACGTGGGTCAAGTTGTGAAGAACTTGTTCCGAAACGGTTTGTTTGTCTATTGTGTGCGGGTGGCTTGCGTGTCAACGACGTCAACGGTGAGTGGATCGACTACGCTTGGAGAGCTGAGGTCCAGAACGATCAGGGATACCGGGTGAGGTTGTGTGACTCAAGCATGGTGCAGAATGGACAAGATGGATCGAACGGGTGGTTCGAAACAGCTGGTTGGATCAGGCGGTGCGGATATCGGTGCGAGTCTCTGGGAGGTTCCGATGGGATTCGGACAAGAGAGGCTTGGCGCCGATGGGAACCGCCGATCAACCTACACGTGGTGAAGCAGCGATTGCTTCAAGTGTTATGTGTGTGGGTCCCATGTGTAAGAGACCCAAAAGGGAAACCCTAGCTCTCTAGTATAAATAGGAAGGGGAGAGGTGGAAAACCAAGCAAGCATTCATTTAGCCCCCTTCTTCCTTTTTCTAGGGTTTGGAGGAGAGGAGAGGAAAACTAGGGTTTGGAGTGTGCTCCTTGTTGAGCTCTTGCCCTCCTTGGTGGAGAGGCTTTGTAAGCATCTATTGTGGATGAACAATCTTGTGATGCTTAATTGAAAGATCAATTGCTCCCTTTGTGTTCTTCTCTCTTTTGGATGTTTTTGGTGCTTCCTTGATTCAAAGGTTCATGCTTGGTCTCTTGGCCTACTTTACCTTGCTTTGATGTGTGGGATTACTCCTAGAGTCATCTAGATCATCAAACCCCCACAAGCAAGTCTTGAATCAAGATTTTCTCATTTCTAGGGTTTGTGCACCTCTTTGGTAAAATCTCAAGAGATCGATTCTGCGAAGTGGATCTGACCGATTGTCGCTAGAAATAGGTCTCCAATATCATTAGGAAGGTGTGCTAGAAATTTGGTCAAGTTTTATTGGTTGAATCAAAAGTTGGATCAAATTTCGTTTTGGATTTGGGTGGAGTTTTTCAGTACTGGACTCTACCGGTCCGACCGGACTTTCAACGGCGGTTCGACCGCCCGTGTTTTCGATCATTGGTTTCTTCGGTCGAATCGTTGTCCACCGGTCCGACCGGCTTGGCTAGTTGCTTCGGCCGATCGCTCCTTGACCGTCGGTCCGACCGCCCGTGGTAGCCGGTCAGACCGCCCGTGTCCAGTGAAGAACATTGAGTTCTTTTCTCCTTTTGTGTCATGTGCTTGAGGGTTTATCAAATTCAACACAAGGCTTCCGTTGTGTGCTCACTGAACTTCTTAGCTTTCATAGCTAAAGGAGTAAAGTTCGTGTTGGTTTTGATTTAGGCGAGAAAGTTTTGAAAGCGCCTATTCACCCCCCCTAGTCGCCTTTCCGGTCCTACAATTCTAAAATTGAAAATGCTAAATCTTGTGATAAGCTATTTGTAGAAAATAATGAGCTAAAGGAGCAAGTCACCAAGCTAAGTAAGAGCTTGGAAAGATGTTTCAAGGGTAAAGCTACTCTTGACAAGCTTTTGAGTGAGCAAAGATGCTCATTCAATAAGGAAGGACTTGGGTACGTGCCCAAGAAAGGTAAGAAACCGGTAAACAAGCCCGTGAGGTTTGTTAATCAAAATGGCAAGTTTTGCCAAAAATGCCGGGAAATAGGACATATTCAACAAAAGTGTCCTATTGGTAAGGTTTCATCAATTGGCTTGTTTGATTCTTGTTATATGCTCAAAAAGGCCAAAGATGGGAAAGTGATTGCTAGGTTTGTTGGCACCTCAATTCTAGGTGTTAAGAAGAATGCCATTTGGGTGCCCAAATCTTTGATAACTAACCTCCAAGGACCCAAACAAATATGGGTACCTAAAAGAACTTGATTTCTTTGGTAGGTGAACTACAAGACCGGTGGAAGGCATTGGGTGCTTGATAGTGGTTGCACTCAACATATGACCGGAGATCGGAAAATGTTCACCTCATTTGAAAATGGGAGCGGTAATGAAAAGATCACTTTTGGTGACAATAACAAAGGAAAGGTAATTGGCTTAGGTAAAATTGCTATCTCAAATGACCTTTCCATTTCAAATGTATCTTTAGTAGAAACATTGAATTTCAATTTGCTATCCGTTGCTCAATTATGTGATCTTGGATTAACTTGCTCTTTCTCAAATAAGGAGGTTACTATTTTTAAAGAAAAAGAAAAAGAAATGATTTTCAAAGGTTTTAGATTCGGCAATCTTTATTTGGTTGATTTCTCCTCAAGTGAGTCTTGTTTGAAAACTTGTTTAATTGCAAAACTTCAATGGGTTGGTTATGGCATAGAAGACTAGGTCATGTGGGAATGATTCAACTTAAAAGCTTTTTAAACATGACTTAGTGGTTGGCTTGAAGGATGTGAAGTTTGAGAAAATAGACTTTGTAGTGCTTGCAAGCCGGAAAGCAAGTTGCTAACTCTCATCCTTCCAAAAGTATCATGTCAACTTCTAGGCCATTAGAGCTCTTACACATGGATTTGTTCGGGCCAACAACCTATAAGAGCATTGGGGGCAATAGCTATTGTTTAGTCGTTGTAGATGATTACTCTAGATATACATGGGTATTCTTCTTATATGACAAAGGTGAAGCCCCCAAGATTTTTAAAAGTTTTGCAAAAGGGCTCAAAATGAATTTGATTTCATAATAAAGAAAATCCGTAGTGATAATGGTTCCGAGTTCAAAACACTAATATTGAAGATTATTGTGATGAACTTGAATAAAGCATGAGTTTTCCACTACCTACACTCAGGAGCAAAATGGAGTAGTAGAAAGGAAAAATCGTACATTAATAGAAATGGCTAGGACAATGCTTGATGAGTATAATACTCCGATCGCTTTTGGTGGAAGCCATTAATACCGCTTGTCATGCCATAAACCGTCTTTATTTGCATAGACTTTTGAAAAAGACTTCCTATGAACTCCTTGTTGGAAGAAAACCGAACATCTCTTACTTTAGAGTATTTGGGTGCAAATGCTATATCTTAAGAAAGGGTGTTCGACTTTCTAAATTTGCTAGTCGATTGTGATGTTGGTTTTTGCTTGGTTATTCCTCAAATAGCAAAGCATATCGTGTCTTTAACAAAACTAGTGGTATTGTTGAAGAAAGGTACGATGTACAATTTGATGAAACTAACGGCTCTCAAGAAGAGCAAGAAGATATTGATGATGTAGGTAATGGAGCTCTTATGGAAGCAATGAAGAATATGCAAATTGGGGACATTAAGCCTAAAGAAGATCAAAGTGAACCATCATCATCCATGAGAGTTGTGCCACCTACCTCTTCCGTGACAAATGAAATTAATCAAAATCAAGAAGATGTCAAGGAAGGTGATCAATCATTTAATCTACCTCAAAGGATCCACAACGCAATAGCCAAAGACCACCCAATAAACCAAATATTAGGTGAAGTAAGCAAAGGTGTCCAAACTCGCTCTCGTATTGCTTCTTTTTGTGAACATTACTCTTTTGTTTCCTCTTTGGAACCAAAGCGTATAGATGAAGCACTAGAAGATCCGGATTGGGTGAATGCTATGCATGAGGAGCTAAATAACTTCGCCCGAAATGATGTTTGGACAATGGTGGAAAGACCCGAGGAGCATAATGTGATTGGCACAAAATGGGTCTTTCGAAATAAACAAGATGAAAATGGAGTTGTGGTAAGAAACAAGGCAAGGTTAGTTGCTCAAGGATATACTCAAGTTGAGGGCTTAGATTATGATGAAACATTTGCACCCGTAGCAAGACTTGAGTCTATTCGCATTTTACTTGCTTTTGCATCATGCTTTGATATTAAATTATTTCAAATGGATGTTAAAAGTGCTTTCCTAAATGGCAAAATATCCGAACTTGTTTTTGTTGAACAACCTCCGGTTTTGAAGATCCCAAAATCCTAATCATGTGTATAAACTCTCAAAGGCGCTATATGGTTTAAAACAAGCTCCTAGAGCATGGTATGAGCGCCTTCGAGATTTTCTACTCTAAGGGATTCAAAATCTAAAGGTTGATACAACTTTGTTTACTAAAATTATTGATGGTGATTTCTTTGTTTGTCAAATTTATGTTGATGATATAATTTTGGTTCTACTAATCAAGATTTTTGCAAAGAGTTTGGTGATATGATGTCTAGGAGTTTGAGATGTCAATGATAGGAGAACTCAGTTTCTTTCTTGGACTTCAAATCAAACAACTCAAGGATGGGGTCTTCATAAGTCAATCCAAGTATGTGAAGGACTTACTCAAAAGATTTGGCATGGATGACGCAAAGCCCATCAAGACTCCCATGGCTACAAATGGACATCTTGATCTAAACGAAGGAGGTAAATCTGTTGATTTGAAGCTTTATAGGTCTATGATTGGTAGTTTGCTTTATCTTACCGCATCTAGGCCCGATATTATGTTTAGCGCTTGCATGTGTGCACGTTTTCAATCGGCTCCAAAAGAATGTCATTTAATGGTGTCAAAAGAATATTAAGATATTTAAAGCATTCCTCAAGTATTGGCCTTTGGTATCCAAAAGGTGCAAAATTTGATTTGATTGGATATTCTGATTCGGATTATGCGGGTTGTAAAGTGGATAGAAAAAGCACCTCGTGGAGTTGTCAATTTTAGGTAGATCCTTAGTGTCTTGGTCTTCCAAGAAACAAAACTCGTTGTTCTTTCCACCGCCGGCCGAATATGTTTCTGCAGTAGTTGTTGTGCACAATTGCTTTGGATGAGGCAAACATTGATGGACTATGGAATATCATTTAATAAAATGCCTCTTTTGTGTGATAATGATAGTGCGTTGAAAATAGCCAACAACCCCGCCCAACATTCAAGAACCAAGCATATAGATATCCGCCATCATTTTCTTAGAGATCATGTGTGCAAGGGAGATATTGAAATTAGCCACATTTGCAATGAAAATCAATTAGCGTATATCTTTACCAAACCTTTAGATGAAGGCCGCTTTTGCCTATTGAGGAATGAGTTAAATGTCATTGACTATTCAAATGTCGCTGAACTCTTGTCACATGCACTTTGGGTCTTAGTTGCATTTTTATCTATTTTAAGATGTTTTTACTCAAATTTTCGCTCCAAATGTGATATTTTAGTAAAATTACTTTATTATATAGACATTAGTCTTTTATTGCATAATAATCTCGAATGATACTTGGTTGAGTGCAAAAACTAAGGATTATTTGCAAAATCTTCAAATTCAACTTCTTCTTCCCGAAGTGTCAGATAATCGAACTTCCGCCTCCCAGCGCGGAACTTCGTGTCCGAACTTCCATTGTTGAGTTGCGGAACTTCCGTTTTCACTCCTTCCGAAGCGCCAGATAATCGGAACTTCCGCCCTCCAGCGAACTTCCATTGCCGGAACTTCCGCTTTTTCATGGAACTTCCGCTTCCGGTAGTTGAGAAGCATTTATTGCCTGCGGTTCCTCCGGCTTTATACCTCTCTCCAGCCGCCCCTGTGCTATCCCGAAGGCCTCTTCTCCTCTCTTCATCTCCACCGAAACTCCTGATTCGTTCCTCGGTTTTTCCTTCAATCTCAACCGATCAACTGATTCCCCAGGGTTCTATCATCCATTCACTCAAGGTATCTCCAATTACTTTTTGGATTTTCACCTCTTATGAACCCTAGGTCAAAATTTTGGAAAAATCAAATGTTGTTGAAATCTGTGGTTGATTCTTGGGAAAATAGGTTTATTCAGTATTGTATGATGTATATGCATCGAATCCATGGACTCAATCCATCCAAATACTGAAAAATCCAAAATTCCTATTAACCTAGAATCGGCTCAGGATAATCGGAACTTCCGCCGTTGAAATCGCGGAACTTCCGCCATGTAGTTCCGAGTGCAACTTATGAGCTTCCGATTGTCCCGACTGTAAATGTAAAATCCTTTTTTCATTTGATTCAACTTTTGACACTTCATCCATTGTTGTTCCTGAAGATGCCGAGGATGAAGATGTCAGTCCCGAAGCACTATTCAGATGCTGGCGCATCTTCTTCAAGAAATGAGGAAGAATCGGATAATTCAGGATCAGGAGAAAGTGGATCAGGAGAAGAATCAATATGAATCGATGAGGAACTAGGAGAACCTAAGAGATTGAAATTGATCTTAAGGGACTCACGCAGACGACTACACTATTCTTGGGATAAAGATCAATATTCACTTCAGAAATTGCGACGACCCTCGTTTTCATACCAAGTTTCAAAGACAAGTCTATGATCTCTTTTATGGACCATCCAAACCGTTTGCTGATCACAAGTACATCAATTGGTCCTATCTCAACGGACTTGACAGATATGAGGGTACTTACAGGCTCTTTCAGCGAGCCGGGATTCATAACTTTGTGGCAATAAAATGCAATTATAGTGATGAGATCATCCGTCAGTTCTATGCCACAGTATGCATTCCTCCAGATTTTTCTCAGCTCACCTGGATGACAGGAACTGTGAGGTATTCTTGCACAAAGCGCGCTTTTGAACATGCATTGAATATCCAGTCAAGCGAATATGAGAAAATCTATGATGGAACAGATTCTCTCTTTTCGCTGGATGAATTTTATGACACCACTCGAGATTTATCCTCGTAAGATAACAGGACTTCTTCCTATTCCCAGCTTGGTAAATAGGATCATTAACCATACCATGTTACCAAAGAGTGGGAATTATGATGCTATTAGAGGACATGTTTGGAATATATTGGAATGCATCATGCATGGAAGAAAGTTTGATGTTGTGGATGTTATTATAAGGGAGATAGCAGGAACAAAGAATGATCGAGTCAAACGGATAAACTTTGCACCTTACATTATGGCTTTGATCATTAAACAAACTCGATATAATGGAGCTTTACCTTCAGCGCATAAAGCCTATAAACCAAGAGAAGGTCCTCCAATCCCTGCCAATCTTAGGCGTGCTCCGCCAGAAGTACAAGTCGCACCTCCCGCGCCGCCGCCGCTCCTCCACAAGGTATAGCCACTATGGATCAGATTTATGCCACCTTGTTGGAGATGAGGGCATCCCAGGATACCTTCCAGGAGGCGACCACTTCTAGACTGGATGCGTTTGAGGCAGCCACCTTTGCCAGATTAGATGCTTTCCAGGAGGCGACCACTTCCAGACTCGACGCCCACTCGGCCACCTTGACGCCTTTCGCCCAGATTCGCGAGCAATTTCCTCCACGGTTCATTTTGGACGGCGCGCCGCCGCTCTCCTCCTAGCGGTCCTCCCGTTGATCTTCCTGCTCCTCCAGCTTGATCCTCATGAGATCCTCCCGCGAGTGACCCTTTGGCCCTTGATGACAAAGGGGGAGAGAAGAGTGTGTGTTAGTGAGAGAGAGAGCTAGACTTATCTATTATGATATTGTAATATATTGTGTCAGTTTGACTATGGCTTGTAATGACTTTGTTTGAAAACTTGATGCTTATGATAATATCTTGTGTTATCTTATATTTGTGTTGTACTTGGATCTTTGATTAATGATGAATGACTATGTGATGTGAATGCTCTATCGTTATTGTCATTTGTTCTCTTCCAAGTAACAATGTTCTACAGAAACTCCGCCGAAATTTCCTGAAAATCCAAACATGTGCTTTACATTATCTTCTACTCAATATGCACATGTTAAGGGGGAGCTTCATTTTCAAACCAACTTTCTCTCACAACTTTATTGTGTTATCATCAATTACCAAAAAGGGGGAGATTGAAAGCATCTAGGCCCCTAAAAATTGTATTTTGGTAATTAATGACTTTATGTGAATATGGGACTAACATGTTTGTTGAAGTGATTACAAGGCATAGTCCCAAATGACAAAGTGAAACCAAGGAGCTGCATGTCAAAGAATGATGAGAAGATGGAGTGATCTCAAAGACAAGGTACAAATAGACTAGGACCCCTTTTAATTTTACCGGTCTTTGGAGTATGGAGGAAGACCGGATTATAGGATAAATGTCGTACTATTAAGGGGGAGCTTGTCTAGTAGCTTGAAAGCATCTCATTATGCCTTTGGATCAACTTAGGATCATGCATGTTCTTTTGGTTTGGTTTAAAAGAAAAATCTTTTCTCGAACATAATCGGAAGTTCCGCATGTATATCGCGGAACTTCGATTATCTGTTGTCAAAAAAGCTGCGCTTGATTTTTCCGAGAGCATCCATTTAAGGGACTTAGCCGATTTTTCAAGTGCGGAAGTTCCGCAATGAAATGAGCGGAAGTTCCGATTAAATCGGTTGCTCCGGAATAAGCGCGGTTGAAATTTTCCGAGAGCATCCTTTTGGGACTTAGCCAAATTCTCAAGCGCGAAGTTCCGCAATGAAATGAGCGGAAGTTCCGATTAAATCGCTGTTCAAATAAGCGCGTTGAATTTTTCCGAGAGCACCCTTTTAGGACTTAGCGTTTTGCGAGCGGAAGTTCCATTGTAAAAGAGGATCTTCCGATTAATCTAAGAACCGAATCTTGTTGGCGGAAGTTCCGCACATAAATCCAACGGCTAGTTTGAGCATTTAATGCTCACCGTAATGACCGTTATAGTGCACTCGAAGTGAAGGCGGAAGTTCGCACTTTGCATCATGGAACTTCCGATTTCCGAGTTTTGCCTCGATTTTCGCATAACGGTCATATTTGGTTGTTGGGGTATAAATACACCCCACCACTCAAGGACGTGTTGTTGAGCATTCATTCAATTCATTTGAGTCTTGAGCACTCCTCTCACTCCTCATTTACTCTCTTTGCACACATTTGTGAGGTAGTGAGCAAGAACAAGAGCATTGCATTCTTAGTTGATCCATTGGCTCTTGATTGTCGTCAAGTGAAGTTCAAGTTCTATTCTCTTGGTGCTTGTCGGCAGCTAGACGACTTGGCGAAGGTCGCTCGGTGATCTCTTCAAAGAAGCTTGTGAAGAGACCCGTTGCCGTTTGTGATTGGTCGGTGTTCACCAACTCCGGAGAGGAGGAAGAACAACCAAGTGATCGAGGGTAGGCTTAATTTGTGGAGCCGGCTTGAGTGGCCAAGCTTCCTCAACGTGGACTAGTGAAGATCGACAAATCTTCGATACCACGGGAAAAACCCCCTTGTCCTTGTGCGGTTAATTCTTGTCTTTACTTATTGCACTTATTTTGTAGCTCATAGATTGTGTTAAATATCTTTGATTAGAATATCTTGCTAATTTCGGTAATTTGATTAAGAAAATTTAGAAACCTCCTATTCACCCCCCTCTAGTCGGTTATCCTTGATCCTACAAAGGGTAAAAACCCGAGCGATAGCAGTTAATGCCTTTTACAACCATTACGATAGTACTGCAGATTACACACCGAAAGTACCGCATGTAGTTCTGATTTTTTTGGGGCTTCGGGAATAGACTTTGGATTTTGAGAAATATGCAAATGATCCTTTTATTTGGACTCAAATAAACATTATTCAGGATCATTATGCATTCAAGAGACTAATATTTACCTAAGAACATAATTTTTCTGAATATATAGGTTTTCAAGAAAACATTTAAAAAAATCTTTCTTAAAAGTCTCAAATAAAACCAACTAGAACCAAAGTGCAGGAGGCATGAGTTCAAACAACATTGGAATAGTCTATGACATTTAATTCATTCCTCAATTTACAAAAGTGGTCTTTATCTAGTGGCTTGGTGAAAATATCCGCTAGTTGGTCTTCAGTCCAAATGTGGCTAATTTTAATATCTCCTTTGCTCACATGATCTCTCAAGAAATGGTGGCGAATATCTATATGCTTGGTTCTTGAGTGTTAAAATGGATTGTTGCCTATTTTCACAGCACTATCATTATCACACAAAAAAAGATACTTTATCAAATTTTATTCCATAATCCATCAAAGTTTGCCTCATCCATAATAATTGTGCACAACAACTTCCAGCGGAATTTTGTTTCTTGGAAGATCATGAAACTAAAGATCTTCCTAAGAATTAGCAACTTTCGGAGTTGCTCTTTCTATCCACTTTACAACCCGCAAAATCCGAATCCGAATATCTAATTAAATCAAATTTAGCACCTTTAGGATACCATAAGCCAATGCTAGACGAATGCTTTAAATATCTTAGAATTCTTTTTACGGCCATCAAATGACAATCTTTAGGTGTTGCTTGAAAACGTGCACACATGCAAACACTAAAAATAATATTGGGTCTAGATGCGGTAAGATAAAGCAAACTACCAATCATAGATCTATAAAGCTTTAAATCTACCAATTTACCTCCCTCATTGAGATCAAGATAACCATTTGTTGCAATGGGAGTCTTGATGGGTTTTGTATTCTTCATGCCAAACTTCTTGAATAAATCTTTCACATACTTTATTTGGCTTATAAATGTCCCATCTTTGAGTTGTTTGATTTGTAGTCCAAAAAAATAACTTAGCTCTCCGATCATAGACATTTCGAACTCCCTATACATGTTATCGCCAAATTCTTTGAAAAAATCTTTGTTAGTAGACCAAAAAATGATATCATCAACATAAATTTGACATACAAAGAAATCATCATCAATAATTTTGGTAAATAATGTTGTATCAACCTTCCCGATTTTGAATCACTTTGAGAGTAGAAAATCTCGAAGGCGCTCATACCATGCTCTAGGAGCTTGCTTTAAGCCATATAGCTCTTTGGAGAGTTTATACACATGATTAAGATTTTGAAGATCTTCAAAACCCGGAGGTTGTTTAACATATACAAGTTCGGTTATTTTACCATTTAGGAAAGCACTTTTAACATCGATTTGAAATAACTTAATATCAAAACTTGATGCAAAGCCAAGTAAAATGCGAATAGACTCAAGTCTAGCTACGGGTGCAAATATTTTGTCATAATTTAAACCCTCAACTTGAGTGCACCCTTGAGCGAATAACCATGTCTTGTTTCTTACCACAACTCCGTTTTCATCTTGTTTGTTTCGGAAGACCCAATTTGTGCCAATCGCATCGAACTTCTTGTTCGGTCATCCTTGTCCATTTTGCGTCTTGCTTTAATCCACTGACTTCACCCGGCATCCTCGATCATTCTGAACCTCAGCTCTTCAAGCCTAGTTCCGATCATCCTTGTCGTTGACTGTCGTTGACCTCCAAGCTTCCTGCACAATAATAGACCAAGAAATCGATTCCAGGAACAAGCTCTTCGCAACTTGACCCACGTTAGTCAAAAGATGGAACATGCAACACATATGCACTAAAACCCATGAACTTGACCTAACCAACAAACATCGCCACCAAGCTGATCGGTGAACAAGTCAAAACCGGTCAGACCACCACCCATGGTCGGTCTGACTGCTACGTGGCCGATCTGACCGCCTAACAAGGGACTTAGCCAAATTTTCTCCCTGGAAATCCGAGACCTCTCTAGAAATTTTAAACGAATAGAAATTTTGACTCAAAGCTTCAAAAATTTTGATACCATGTGTAGGAAAATCCCCTTTCTTGCCTGTACCCTCTATTTTTGGCCCAACTCCAAACTCAAAGCCACTTAATGGCCGGTCAAACCGCCGCCTATGGCCGGTCTAACCGCCAGCCTCTTGGCCCAGGGCCTAGCCGGCCTGACCGCCAGAGGTGGCCGTTCTGACCGCCGCCCTGGCCGGTCTGACCGCCAATGGCTTGAAGCACCTGAACTTTGTCGAAAACGGGTGATTCGTTAAACCTTCAACGCCATTGCCAAATGTAACATCATCCTAAGATCATGAGCATATAACCATGATATCCACAGTTGTTTAGTTTTTATGCATTGCGTTCACCCAAGCTGGATCTTCTAGTGCATTATCTACATGTTTTGGCTCAATAGAATAAATAAAAGAGTAATATTCACAAAACGAAGCAACATGAGAACGAGTTTGAAAACCCTTACTCACGTCACCCAATATTTGATCTATTGGATGATCTTTAGCTATTGAGGTGTGAATTCTTGGTGGTAGGTTGGATGGTTGATCATCTTTCTTGATATCTTCTTCACCAATGTCAATTTGATTTGCACTGGAAAAGGTGGGAGGTTCGACTTGTATGGAAGATGATGGATCATTTGGATCTTCTTTTGGTTTTATATCTTCAATTTGCTTATTCTTCATTGCTTACCTTGGAACTTCATTACCTACATCATTCAAATCATCTTGCTCCTCTTGAGAGCTGTTAGTTTCATCAAATTGGACATCATATCTTTCTTCAACTATACCGCTAGTTTTATTAAAGACACGATAAGCTTTGCTATTTGGCGACTAACCAAGCAAAAAACCAACATCGCATCGACTTGCAAATTTTGAAAGACGAACACCCTTTTTCAAAATATAACATTTGCAACTAAATACACGAAAATAAGATATGTTCGGCTTTCCTCCAATTAAAAGCTCATATGAAGTCTTTTTCAAAAGGCGATGCAAATAAAGACGATTTATGGCATGACAAGCAGTATTAATTACTTCCGCCCAAAAGCTATCGAAAGTATTATATTCATCAAGCATTGTCCTAGCCATTTCAATTAATGTTCGATTTTTCCTTTCTACAACTCTATTTTGCTTTAGTGTGTAGGTTGTGGAAAGTTCACGCTTTATTCCAAGTTCATCACAATGATATTCAATTTTACTGTTTTTGAACTCGGAACCATTATCACTACGGATTTTCTTAATTTTGAAATCAAATTCATTTTGAGCCCTTTGTGAAAAACTTTTGAAAATGCAAGAGGCTTCGGCCTTGTCATGTAGGAAGAATACCCATGTATATCTCGAGTAATCGTCTATAATGACTAAACAATAGCTATTGCCCCCGATGCTCTTATAGGTTGTTGGCCCAAACAAATCCATATGCAAGAGCTCTAATGGCCTAGAATTTGGCATGATACTTTTAGAAGGATGAGAATTTGTAACTTACTTTCCGGCTTGGCAAACGCTACATAATCTATTTTTCTCAAACTTTACGTCCTTCAAGCCAACCACTAAGTCATGTTTGAAAAGCTTTTTGAGTTAGATCATGCCCACATGACCTAGTCTTCTATGCTATAACCAACCCCAAAATATTTTTGCAATTAAACAATATAGTCCTAACAAAGCTTCCTAGCACAAACAAGATGATAGAACTACTATGCTATTAGGACAAAAAAGAAACAATGTCAATACTAGATACAATTCTAGCTAAGCAAATATTGCACAAGAGAATCACTAGAATTGTAAAAGCGGAATAGTAAGGACAAGAGTAAACCATAATGAAGACAATGAAGGTTTTCCCATGGTGTCGAAGACTTGCCGGTCCTCACTAGTCCACGTTGAGGAAGCTTGAACTAATCAAGCCGGCTCCACAAATTAAGCCTTCCTCGATTTCACTTGTGGTTGTTCTTCCTACGCTCCGGAGATGGTGAACATCGAACCACTCACAATTTGTCACCGGGCCTCTTCAAAAACTCCTTGAAGAGATCACCGTGCGAACTCCCGCCAAACCGTTTGGGTGCCGACAAACACCAAGAGTAATGAACCACAATCTTTGCTTGATGACAATCAAATGCAAATGATCAAACTAGAATGAATGCACTTAAATTTTGCTCAACAACCCCACAATGAATGCAACAAGTGTATATGAGGTGTAGAGAGAATGCTCTTGGCTCAAAGATGTTAAATAAAGTCCCTTATTGCTGTCGTTGAGCTGGTGGAGGTGTATTTATACCCCCCACAAACAAATACAACCGCTGGAGGCAAAACATAGAAGTTTTCAGCTCAAGTGGTAGTACCGCTGTACAATGGCCGGTACTACCGCACCCCCAAAAATGCACAGTAATACCTAGCGCAGACGCATTAACTGCTCTGATCTAGCAGTTGGAAAATTCAGCGCGGTACTACCACCATTGATCATGCAGTAGTTCCGCTTTTCGGTCGTACCGAAGCACAGGGGCGGTGCTACCACTTCACTTTGAGGTTTAAAAGAGTTCTTTCTGGAAATAACGTACCACTGTATATAATTCAGAATATCTGGGTCGCGGTAGTTCCGCTCAAGATGCAAATATAGGGATGCGATAGTTCCGCCAAGAAAGCTCGAACTACCGCTCATTAGGTGAGCAACCGAATTAAAAGGTGTCATTCAGAAAAACGCACTCACCAACAAGATTTAGGTACGACCGGGTTACGATAGTACCGTACCACTATCCCGATCATACCGCTGTGAGGTAGTACCGCCAAGAACACTCCAGTACTACTGATTATCCTAAGAAAAACACAGTTGGCTTTCAAAACAAACTCTAAATGCATGTATGATCCTAGATTGATTCAAATTGCACAAGAACATGCTATCAAGATACTAGTCATGGTCTCTCTTAATAGTACGATATTTAACCTAAAATCCGGTCTTCCATCCTTTTCTCCTAAGACCGGTAAAACCAAAAAAGATCATATACTACTTGTACCTTGTCTTTGAACCATATTGATCTTCATGTTGACCTTTAGCATGCATCTCTATGTTGTTGTATTCGTCACCGGGACTAAACCTTTTTTAAACACTTAATAAACATGTTAGTCTCATATTCACATATTGTCATTAATTTTCAAAACACTTTTTAGGGGCCTAGATGTTTTCACCAGGGTCAAGCGGTGGCGTCGGGATGGCTCATCACGCGGTGCCATCAGCGGCGGGACAGAGAGCCTCAAATTAGGGGCTAGGAAAGTCCTGGAGCTGCTCCTCACGGTGGTCGGCATAGGCGAGGGTGGTGAGGCCGAGCACATAGACGATGGTGATGGTCTAGTAGCGTCCAAGGTAAGCGTCGGCGAGGAAGCCACTGAGGACGGAGGAGCCTGGGAGATGCCGAGGAAGTTGTTGACAGAGGGCACGACGTCGAGAGGAAGGTGGAGGAGGGGGTTGGAGGGCTGCGGGGTCAGTGTCGGAGTGGAGTCGGTGACAGTTGCTGTAGCGGCGGAGCGAAGGTGATCTTTGAGTTGTTGCAGCTTGCTTGCTTGCTTTTTGGGTGAGGACATTTATGTCTTTTTCACGTGGCATGAATGGAAAAAAAAACATAGGATATTATAATAATAATGAAAACCAGATATTTTATCAAGGATCATACTAAAGGAAGGGTAAATAAACAATTACATCTGTATCAAGTATATTGTCAAAAACTATCTAAGAGATAGCGGAGGCTAAGTAGTCAATTTCCCCACTTTAAAATAGTTTAATTTTGCCATCCTTTTCTCTATTGATTTTGATCTTTTTTTAATTATTAATTAACCCTTTTTAAAATTTATTTTAAAGTTAACCCTCTATGAACTTTATTTTCAATTCTGACCTCTTTGGTCACGCCACCACCCGTAGTGTGACAAAACAATATTGTCACACCATAAATGCCATGTTTGTTTCGGATGTCTTTACTGAAAATGGGCTTCCGGCTGTGCTGTAGAGCTTTCTTGCTGCGGGCTAAATGCTGGGCTTTTCTGATTTAGTGTTTGGCTGTCTGGCTTTTAGGTAGGCTAGTTGTAGCTTCCGAGATGTGAAATGTTTGAAATGCCCCTAGGACAGTAATGACTTGTTTGATGTCGTATTAGCAATATTTAACGACATTTAACAATATTTAACGATATTTAACAATATTTAACAACAATTGATAATATTTGTCGAACCCGGGAACGAAGGATCCCGAATTCTCTGTGTTCATACACTAGTCCAGGATTTCCAGTGTACACAGTCACAAAAATGTTATCACAAACATATCCAGCGTGTATTAATAAGCATAGAGTTTATTACAACTGGGGCCGAAGGCCAAATAAAACATTAAGCGGAAGCAAATAATAAAGGTAAGCCACACGATACGCCACAGGCAATCGTCTGGAGATCGCGGCCTAATCGCCCTGCTCCTCACCTTCGGATAGCGTCTTCTCCGAATAATAATATTCAGCAAGAGTGAGCACTACAACTGTGCTCGCAAATTACACCCAATACAGAATTTAGAATGCATGCATAAGTTATTCAAAGGAAGGTTGTAGGGTTTATTTGCATAAATCAGCCTTTTTGGTTTAAATAGTTATACTAAGTTTCAAGGCACATTTTTATTACATAACTAAAATCAGATTTAAAGATTGATCATTTTATAGTGGATAACCTCCATATGAAACATGGTGATGGATACCCTCCTATCACAAGGCTACCCGCCAAATTTACCACAAGGATTAACCATCCTCAAATCATGTCCAAAGTTATTTTAAAACCAAAAACAAATCTAACTTAGAGTGGCATTGCTCAGCATGTCCATGACCGTGGACACGGCTATTCGAATAGATTTACACTCTGCAGAGGTTGTACAACTTTACCCACAAGAGATAATTTGCCCGTTATGTCGGCCAATACACACTTCCTTAGGTGTGTGACTAGGCAATTATCACAAGGCGTTTCCAATGCTTTACCTCAATACCAGTATGCCCGCTAAGGTTTCATTTCCATTAGGCTAACCACCTGCTGGAAACCCCCTCTTGCGCCAAGTGGGAATAAAGTCTAACCGACACCCACACAACAAAAATGGCATAAATAATATTGAGGTAATACAAATTATTAAGCCTGGTTCTGCCCATACAGAACATGTGGTAGTACGGTGGAGCTTTTGCAAGATGCGGCTCAAAGGCCGGTCCTTAATCTACTTGGGCAACTTTCAATAAAAACCCGGGTCTCGCCCTAACTGACATGTGCCTGCATAAACTTGCACCCACCAACGGTCCATGTTTGCCCAAGTACAAACCATTTTCTTTTATTTTAGATTTTCAAAGACATTTGCAAAAGTCCACCATGACAAAGCAATGTCATAGGCTTATTATCAACTTAAGAAATTTTGGTTAAATTCTCCCAAAGTCAAATATTTCATGGTCTAAGCATTTGCTATGCATATATTTATTTTTAAATTCATTTGACTAAGGTTACAAGGAATTGATAATACAACAATCAAATTTGGCTATACAAAGGAATTGGAATAATTAATTATTTAAAACAGGAATTTAAAATAATTAAATACAATTATGCATGCAATAATAATTTAAAACAGGAATTAAATAATTTTAAATATTGGGGGCAAAATGGTCAATGGTGTAACTTGCCTTGCTCAAATTCCTGGTATTCTACTTCTTCAATAGGGTCAAGCTCTCCGAGTCGCCAAAATCTATACTGTGAAAATATTCCAAATTCAAACAGTAATTCAAATGAACACAAATAAATTCAAATGAAAATTCAAATTAACTCCAAATTAAATAATTTTGGTTTAGTTAGCTAGATCTTGATTTTATACAAATTTAGAAATTTGAATCACCTAAATCGGAGTTTGTATGAAGAAATACGAGCTCTGGAAGTTTAAATCTAATTTTAATTCAAAATCGAATTTGAATTTCCAATTAAATTTCTAAAGGAAAATCTATTTATTGCGCCACCGACGTCAACAATATCATTCACAGAGACCGACATGTGGGCCCAAACAAGATGGATCGAGTCCACGCGTCACCCGAATCCACAGTGGACTCTACAAGACGCAATAATGTGGTGAGGGGGAGGAGGCGGCTGGCGCGGCCGCCCACGCTGGCGCCTATGTGGTCGCACGTCGGCAAAAATGCCCATGTGGCGCCAGTGTGGCACCGACTTGGCCGCCACATCAAGACGGAAGAGGCGCGCCGGAACCAAGGTTCCGCGAACGGCGGTGCTGGCGAGCCCGGTGAGGTGCGCAAAACGCTCGAGGAATACACCGAGTCGAGCGCGCTACTGGCGACGCGAGAGCGTGGTCGGAAGTTGGTCGGCGACGGCGAAGAAGCGGTGCGGTTCGGTTGTTGGCGCGAAGGTGCTCGGGATCTCAGCGAGGACGAGGCGCGCATCAGATCGCCGAGTATGTCAAGCCGATGGTGCGGTCGCGGTGGCGGAGAATGCTTGATCACGGAATCAAGAAGATGGAGCTTCGGCCACGACGGAAACTTCAATTGCCGCGATTGAGAGCGAGCGAAGCTTCGAGTAGGCGGAATGGAGTGTGGAGAGAATGCGCAATGGGGCGCTTTTATAGGCGGGGAGGTCGGGAGGTGGAGATCGTGTGCGCGGTAATGGCGAGGCGAGGCGCGGGCGTTACTGTGGTTTAAGAAGGGGTAATGTCGGGGTGAACGCGGCGTTAATCGGCGATGCTAATGCGCGTAAATGCGGGGTTAAGCGGAGGAATCACGGAGGAGACGAAGCTCGCGTCGCGCATCAATGGCGGCAGGAGAGCGATCTTTGCGGAGAAGAAAGGGGCGGAAGAAGCATGTCTGGCAGCCCGGCCCACCAGGCAAGGCGAGACAGAGCGCGAGAGGATTAAGCGTTAGCTGGTCGTCCGATTTTAATCGGACGGTCCGCGTAATCAGTGGAGAGAGCGTGGTCGAGAAGCGCATAAATCTTTGGGCTTCGCCCAAGATCATGAGCAAGATATTTTAAAATTCTTTTTCAATTGATTTAATTCCAGAAATTCAAATAGGCTTTAGAAAATAGTAAATGAAGTCCAAAAATTTTGAGAAAATTCACATAAATTCTATTAGGCATTCTGGACTTAAATAAAATAATTCCAACTTTTAGTTGGTAATAGATTTTGCACATAAATTCTTTTAGCCTTAATATACTTTATTGAAAAGCTTTTAAAAATTCCAGAAAATCCACAAAAATTAATAAAGTCTCATTTTTATCTGAAATTGAAATTTTGGGCTGTTACAATATTTAACAATATTTGACAACATTTAACGACAATTGACGACGACTAACACAATTGACGAGAATTACCAATATTGACCGCGATTAACGACAATATACTGTAAACAACGCAATAAACCACACTTAACGTATTTAACAATAATTACTACAATCAATATTTATTACAACAAATAATTATTACAAAAATTATTAAATAAATAAATATTACAATAAATAATTTTTAAAAATAAACCCATGACAACAGAATTTACATTTTGATAATGCTCAGTCAGTCAGCAATTCCATGGCATACATAAGTAACAGCAATAACAATCAGTGATTTGCAATTATAGACAATTTGTATCAATTTAGCTGTATATGTAGCAGGAAAATGCATTAATGGATATAATTACAATAAGAGCATCTGAACAAACTTCTATAGATGTTGAGGCATTTAGAGTTACTTCATAGCCATTGTAAACTACTTCTGAGCAAGTTTCACTAATCATCTAGATATCAAGTACACCTTACCAACCTCAATTAGGTCATAAAATTGATCAAGCACCGAATTGAAGCATGTTACACGAATTTCTCTACCATGTGAATCAAGGATTAGCGTATTTAACGACAATTATTACAATAAACATTTATTACAACAAATAATTATTACAAACAATTATTACAACAAATAATTATTACAAACAATTCATGCCCCCTCCACTTTTTTCTGGGCATGGGACTGGCATCGGCAGTGTTAGGCACCCCCACCCTCACACGTACCCCAAAGTGTTCATGCAAATCTTAAATGAAAGCGCAAACAAATACATGCAAGAGAAATATATGACAAGAAGAAATAGACTAGTACATCTACAAAAAGACTCATGGACATGCACAAGGATGAATGTCTCTACAGATATGTTGCAGTGCTACAAAAATAAACATTTCATTCTTCAGTTCATCCAGTGGAAAACAAACATATAAACATATACAGATATCATTTCATTTTGATATCCAATAATCTAAAACTCTTGAGCGAAACCCGCATATAATCAATTAGTCTATAAGATCCTTCTAGATATCCAATCTTGATCCACTAATTGCTTATATGTTTTCCATTACAACATGTTCATGTTAAAACCTCCAGTACCAATGGCAATACCTCCACAAATGTCTCACTCCCAGTCACAACTATTTACCATCAAAACACTACAACATAAATGGATTTAGACAATAGGCAGATAATCAAATGATCAAGCCACTGTACTAAGGTAAAATACAGAACTAATAGTTGGATCAAAAGCACTACCAGAACAATATGCAAACACCAAAGATTGTTCATTGGTGCATGTTCTGGAATCACTGGTCAAACTTTAGAATCCATGCAAATCCATGAATTTTGCACCAAAGATTGTTCAAACATTGTTGCAGAATCAAACACCAAGCCAACAATTCCATCGCATGTAATGCATTTCATCACATGAACACCAAGCAACAATTTCATCGCTGCAGGGGTACTGTCGTGCATGGAGGATGGAGCCGGGGAAGGAGGTCGGCGAAGAGGATGGAGCTGGGGGAGGAGGAGGAGGTAGGCGGGCGTGGATGCGGAGGTTGAGGAGTGCGTGGCCGGGGAGGCGGCCCGAGGAGGAGGCGCTACCGCATCGGAGAGGAGGGCACCGGGGAGAGAAGGGAGGAGGATGCGGCGGGGCAGCCAGATCCAGAGGCGACTGGAGAGGGAGGAGGCCACTGGCTGTAGGGGAGGAAGCCGGAGGAGGGAGGAGGAGCTCAGGGGCAACCAGATCCGGAGGTGACCGGAGAGGGAGGTGGAGGAGGGCACCGGGGAGATCCAGCTCTACATATGGATCTGTGAGGAGGAGGTGCCCTGGTGTAAGATCGAGGTGGCCGACTAGAGGGGGGTGAATAGGCGATTTTAAAAATCTTTCGCGCTAAACCAATATATAAATACGGAAGCTAATAGCGAATTGGTTTTGCATAATTAAAACCTAAATCAACTAGGCTCAACTAAGTGCACCAACAATACAAGAGAGCAATCACACAATGATATATAAACAATTAAAGCATGTAATGTAAATCACTCAAAGTAAAGCACAAGATAAAAACAAGATGGACACAATAATGTTTTAGCGTGGTGTTCGGAGACTTGCCGATCTCCCCTAATCCACGTTGAGGTAAGCCCAACCACGTTGGACCGGCTCCACTAATTAAGCCAACACCTCCGAAGTAAGTCCAACCACTTGGACCGGTTCCAAACCGAACCAACACCTCGCTCTACTATGGTTGCTCTTCCTCCACTCCGGAGATGGCGAGCACCAAACCACTCACAGCCACACCGGGCCTTCTCACAAGCTTCTTGAGAAGATCACCGGGCACGACACCTCCACACCGTCTAGGTGTCGGCAAACACCAAGAGTAACAAGACTCAACGCTCACTTGAACTAATCAAGTGTCAACGCTCAAGTGGATACACAATCCACTACCTAAGGCAACACATGCACTTAGGGTTTACTCTCCAAGCTCACCAAGTGCAACACATGCACATGAGAGAGGAGAGGCTTGCTCTTAGCTCAAGAGGCTCAAAGGATGTTCACAATATATCCAGCAACCTCTCCCAACCGGCTAAGGTGGCTATATATAGCCCACACATAAAAACTAGCCGTTGGGAGACAAAGCCCTGAAAAATCCGGGAAATCGGAAGTTCCGCCGTACAAAGTCCGAAACTTTCGCACCTCAGCGACAAGCACAGCAACGGCTATATCAGACGAGAAACTAGCCGTTGGAAAATGAAATCGGAACTTCCGCCGTTCAACACGTGGTACTTCCGATTATCGGACGTTTTGATTCTGATGGGCGATACTTCCGATTCCACTCAGGTCCAACACATGACACCTTCTGGAAAAAACATACCGCGCCAAATCGGACCTTCCGCCAATGCGGTAGTTTCGCGCCCAACATGGCGGTACTTCCACACTTCTAAAAATCGGCTAAGTCCCGAAAAGGGTGCTTCTCTGGAAAAATCATTCCGCCGGAAATCGGACCGTCCGGCCTGCGGTAGTTCCGCCGTTACAACTCCGAAACTTCCGATTATCCTGGCAGAAGGCAGCAATGGCTTTTTCAACAACTTCAATTGCAAAACACATTTGCCAATTATGAGCCATGCCAACAAGGATCATAAGCAAGATTCCCAACAAGTTGCAAAACACATTTGCCAATTTTAGAATCATACCACAAGGAATAAGGTACATGGACTTACACCATTTGCAAAATTCATTTGCAAACTTAAGTCACATGCTACAAGACATCCAACATGAGCTTCAACTATTTACAAAACACATTTGCAAATAACAGCATCATGCCACAAGGCTAAGGTGCATGGACTTTAACTATTTGCAAAACACATTTGCAAACTATAGTCCCATGCCACAAAGATTAAATGCATGAGCATCATTCATTTGCAAAACACATTCGCAAATAATAGCTCCATGCATAGATGAGCTAGAGCAAACACAATGAGCTATAAGCACATGACTAACTCATGCTACTAGTCAAGACCCCTCTTAATAGTACGACAATCCTATACTAGCAATCCGGTCTACCAACCAAACTCCAAGACCGGTAAAAGACTAGGAACACATCCTTAGCCCTAGCTAGTCATACATTTGCCTTGCATCCTCTTGAAGTTTGATGACACACATCAACACTTCAAGTCCGTGTCTTTGAATTTGACAATCATCAACACATGATGATCTTCTTCACTTCGGGATCTTGTCTTGAATATCATCAACACATGATGATTTCTTCATCCCGAGTCTCGACATGCATCAACACATGATGATCTTCTTCACTTCGGGATCTTGTCTTGAACATCATCAACACATGATGATTTCTTCATCCCGAGTCTCGATATGCATCAACACATGATGCATTCCTTCACTTGACTTCCATCAACACATGGTGAGTCTTCTTCTTGACTTGATGATCAACTCATGATCATCCCAAATCTTCATCATCCTGGAACATAACCTGTTCATCCAACTCATGGAAAATGTTAGTTCCACAATATGATTATTATTAATTACCACCTCATACCATTAACACATAATGGTGGGACAAGATGCCTCTATCTTTCCCTCTTTGGTAATTGATGATAACCACTTCAATCACATAAATTGATTTGATAAAAGTAATACGTTTTGAGTATATATATACTACACAAGTCGTATATATACTCACAACATGAGTATGCGAGAACTACACAAGTTCTACATACTCAAAAGTTGAGTATACGAGAACTACATAAGTTCTTTATACTCAAATCATGAATATACAAAACTACACAAGTTTTATATATTCGAAACATGAGTATACACGAACTACACAAGTTCTATATACTCAAAATATAAGTATACAAAGACTACACAAGTTTTGTATACTCATACGGATATGTTTCAAAGTAAGGATCCCAAATATATGTGGAAGATGGAATATGGATCAATACTATTGAAACCACAAAATATAGAATGAGCCCCCCGTAAATGTGTGCATACACATATGTGTAAATAGAAACATATGCACATATTCAAAATATACTTATGGTGGAGTTCAACATATATTTTGGATCCGAGGAATGCAACAATATATAAGAGTATGAGTCAAATACATACCTCGTTGAATTTCACCTCTATATCCAAATGAGACTACACAAGATAATACTTGACAAGAGAGTTAATCTCACAAATAGATTTATCATTAATCATCAAAACACTCCATTAACTCATAGTGGCGGGTCTAGATCTTTCACCTGGGGAGGCCAGGGGGGGGGGTTGGAGCGGTGGGGGAGGAGGTTGGGGGAGGAGGGCACTAGGGGAGGAGCAGGAGGCGCAGGGGGGTGGCGAGCGGAGGAGGAGGGAGCTGAGCGGGCGGGCGTCGGGGAGGAGGAGGCTGGGGGAGGCGAGCGGGCGAGCGAGGGTGGATGGAGAGCTGAGCGAGCGTGAGGACGAGGGAGGCACGTGGGAGGAGGGAGGTTATATGCCATGGTATTTTACGGGTAATTACTCCCGAACTTCGGGGGTAATTTGAGAATGGAGGAGGTGAAAAGCCGCGGGAAGCACCTCGCTACCAGCTTTTGGCTTCTACCCGTTGAACAAGGAAGCGGCTTCGGCGAAAGCGGCTGCGAAAAGCCAACCATCTGTTTTCGGCTTTTCCAGACAAAAGCCGGAAGGAAAGCCTAATCAAACAGGTCCAAAATAAGTCCGCTAAAATAATATTTTTTTGTCATACCACTGGTGTTGGTGTGACCAAATAACACTGCCCATCACGGCGTGACAAAAACTGGCCTAGATACGGGTTGTCATGCAGTGTTGTTTGTCACGCTACGGATGATAGCGTGATCAAAGGGGTCAGAATTTAAAATAAAGTTCGCGGGATTAACTTTAAAATAAAATTAAAAATGGTTAATTAATATAAAAAAATCAATGATTTTGGCCTTAACTTGTGTGTCCCGTCGTCGCCCTGGATCCCACATCGGAAGCCAGAAGCCACCCCACCCAAGAGAGAGGAAGGGGAGATGGGAAGAGACGACGGCGAGAAAGAGGCCAAGCGCCGCCGCGGCCGCAGCAGCAAGAGATCTAGGGACGCCTCCCCGTCCTCCTCGGACTCCGATTCCTCCCCTTCCGCTTCCGCCGCCTCTTCCCCCAGCCGCAGCCCCGAGCCCCGAAGCCGCAGCCGCGGCAGCAGCAATCGCAAGAAATCGTCCTCATCCTCATCCCGCCGCCACCGCCACCGCCACCCCCACAAGAGCAGCGGCCGGTCACGCAGTTCCCGCGACGACGACCGCCGCCGCCGCCGGCGGAGGCGGAGGGACGAGGAGCGCGGGCGGCGTGGCGGCGATGCCAGCTACTCGTCGGGCTCGGAGGAGTCGGGTAGGGCGGAGGAGGCGCGGGAGATCGTCCGCGACATCCTCGGCGAATTCCCGGCCGTCGCCGGCGAGCTCCGTCAGGTAGCTTTTTCTTTCACTAATTTGTTTAAAGTTTTCGAACGAGAATTTTATTTATTATGGGTAGCATGACTTTAGACCTGCACAATTGCACCGCGAGAAAAAAAATCATTTAATTTTGCGAAAGGCAATTGCTCTTCCAATGAAGAATTCTTACTGATTAAAATCTACAGCGATTACAAATGAAGTGGTAAATGGTAGTTATGTTGGATTTAAGGGAAGGTTTGGAGTTATTTGACTGCACTACATGGTAAAAGAGAATGGGATGTCAGGAGATTAGAGTACCCACCAATTCGTTATATGTGATGTACATCATTTGAATGACATGCCTATATTTTTGTACAAAACACTAAACTTGCGTATTGATTTATGTCATACATTTGTGCTAACTGTTATCCCTGCATTGTAACTAAAAGGTGGTGGTAAATCATGGGTACTAATAGTCACAGATCCGTCTTTTTCGAAATCGTTGATCAATGCTTCTATTTTGCAAAAATTCAAACCAAAACTGCAAAATGATGTCAATATCAATTTTGTTTTCTTACATCAGGTTATACTTCATTTCATTGTTACTTCTTGCATTTCTAGAATTATTTTGCAAGCTACAGTATACATAATTGGTTCTTGCATTTCTAGAACTATTTTGCAAGCAACAGTGTACTGAGCATTTTTAACGGAACACACTGAATGTACATTTCCTAATAGTTTGTGTATAATTCACACCAATCCATTATTAATAGTGGCTGTACTCATTTTAGTAAATGGAGTTAAAGCTACAACTAAATTGTGTACATTTCCCATTAGATTGGTGTATACTTTCGATTTAAGTTACATACACTTCTTGTCATATGGTGTATGCTTTCATTTAATTTATGTATATTTCAATGGGTCTGAGCTCTGAGCTCATACTACTACATGTACATTTTCAGTTTGTTCATATCCACTTCAATTCAATCAACTTTTATTGTTTACTTATACAAATGCATTTCTTTAAATTATCAGCTCTGAATTGAACTAGCCACTTCTCTCCCCAGAACAAATCGTCAAATTTGATACACACAATCCCATTATCATCAATTAATGCATCCCATGTGGCATGTAGACATGTATCAAGAAGATGCGGCCAAATAATTCCCATGGCAAAAATGCACAACCCACTGGGGAAAAATTACAATTATAGGGTACTAACTATGTAGTAACTGCACTTGGTAGTACCAAACCCGTATTCTTTTGTGTCCAGTTGATTCAATTTTACGTCTGCCAGATAAAGATGTGTATCTGTGGAAGTATTTGGCTGAGGTCAGTAGGTCATTACATTGGCAGCCAGAAATCATAGCATGATCTTCCACTCTGGAAGCTGAGGTGGAAAATGTAAACACTAAACGACATGTTTCTATTGGCACTTGGCAAGGTTTGTAATATGCTAATCCAACAAGAGGACAAGAGGTTATAGTGTTAGTAGGTTTAAATAATTAAATGTCAGTTAATTTAGCTTTATTAACCTGAATTTCAGCTATAAGGTTATGTATATCACTATATCTTAGTAAGTTTCAATGTCATAGTTATGAGAAGTTTGTCCACGGTCCACCTTAAGCAGCTATAACATTTAAAAAGAACTAGATGACATACTTGTGCTTTGCAAAGTGTTCATTGTCTTTTCTGATCAATTTACATGCCCAATCATTAGTACTGACTCTATGTGTATGACTATGTTCTCCATTCAGTTATGCCTTGTAAATTTCAATCCTATATTATGTATTTATGTATATGCTGCCTTTGTTTAAGCGTCTAAATACTGTTTTATAGAACTATAATCTTAAAGCCATTAAATAAAATGACATTTTAGACATGTGAAATGGCCAGTATAATATGTTGCTATTGTACTAGTTTTGTGCTTGATACTTATTTGTTGCCCATGGAGACTGGGTTTCTCCTCAATTACGGGTTCTGATGTGTTGTGATTACTGATTACAAAGCTACTTAACTCTCATCATCTTTTTAGTATTATGATGAAACTAGGATATTCATCTACACTGTTGTTGAATAAGTTAACTCATTTGTCTAATTGGTGTATGAATGATGTTCTTGTCCCATTCCAAGTTAGTTTTACTATCTATCCTATTGGCCATTTCTGATTGCCCTATGTAAATTTTGTTAACTTGCAGCTTCTCGAAATGATTGATAGTGGTGAAGGCATTGATATTTCTGGAATTTCTGACAAACCATTGGTGAAGCGCCTGAAGAAACTTTTCAGATCACTGAAACTGAAAGAAAGTGCAAATGGGGCTTACTTGCTGCCACCAAAAAGTGTTCCGACCCTTGATGTTGTTGGACCGATATTATTGGCAAGTGCCGAACTTGGAGATAATCAAAATGAAAATTCGGTCTCACAAAATACACAAGAATTACCAGCATCTAACTTCGATGTGCAAAATAAAGATGATATCACTCCTGAAGATCCAGGAAAAGTCGACAGGGAAGTGGAAAACGCTAAAAGAAGGTATACTTGCGTGCCATAGTTACTTTATTAGAAGAAAAATGTTCTTGGGCATAGCTGACTTTTTTTGTCACAATTTCTCCAATAGGAAATATTGTTCTTTCGGATAGAGTTGATTTTTTTGGGAGCAGATGGGTTGCTAAGAACCAAATACTAATGTTCACATGACTATACCAACAATAAGTAGTCGCAGCATGCATGTTATCTTGATGCTAATGTTCAAGAATCAAGAGCATTAGCAGCTGTGAAACAAATAGCACACAATTTTTTTAAAGCAATGCCATTCATTCATATTTGTGGCCAGTGTTTTTATTTTTTTTTCTGGCCAATAGTTTATCTGTTTTCTCTTTTTATTCTTTGGATAATAATAGTAGATGGTGTATTGCCTATTGTCATTTCTACCACCAAATGCTATTCATTTCAGGCAGATACTTTTACCTGATTTATCCCTTGTTTAATCTTTGGGCAATAACAGCAGATGGTGTATTGGCCTATGTAGAACCAATTCGCTATGTAAATTGTCCATAGTGCATTAATTCATTGTACATTGTGTTAACACTAGAGTGATGTATAGTGTCCGTATCATTTAGACTGCAATGTATCTAGGACATTGACAGTGGCACTGTTGTTAAGTCGTCGCTTATGCCATAGTGGTACTACCAAAGGGCACCGTGAGGTTTGTTTTCTTGTAGGTAAGACATAGTGTTATATATTGGCTATTAGTGTATGTTCGGTATGATGATTAGGCACATACTTGAAACTGGACTAGCCAGATTGTTCATCTAGGTATCTCAGGATCCCTCTTTCTTGATGCTTCTTTACTGTCGCCAACTTGCCATTCCTTTTGCACAAATATGTTTCTTTTCTAGAATTCCCGATTAGTAGATTTGGCATTTAGTGTGTGTTTAATGTGGCGACATATCGTGTGCACATGTCCCATTTGGTGGACATGTGCACATAGCTCATCCTAGCCGCAGCTTTTGTAATCCACAGCCGATATCCGTCCCACCTCCCACTTGAAGCTCCTTGCGAAAACCCCCCGCGCGTGATCTTCTTTCTTCCTTCTGCCCCCGGCCTAGCCCGAGCTTGTTCCCCACCCACGCCACTAGACGAGCTTAGGGTTCTCCTGCGCCGCCCGTCGGAGCCCCTCCGACGCCACATCGATGGGCGGACGACCGGGCTTGTGAAGCTGGGCCATGGATCGCTGGAGGAGCTGCGCGGAGATCTTCTTTACTGTCGCCAACTTGCCGGCGGGGAGGTCAGTTTGCGGTGGTCCTTGTTGGGTTTTTGCACCGAAGCAAATATGTTGGGAAGCAGGCGCCCACTTTTCTAGAATTCGCCCAAGTCCTAGGGCATTAGTAGATTTGGCATTTAGTGTGTGTTTAATGTGGCGAACAATATCGTGTCAGACGCGATCCACATGTCCCATTTGGTGGACATGTGCACATAGCCTCGTGTCATCCTAGCCGCAGCTCTTTGTAATCCACAGCCGATATCCGTAGCCCACCTCCCACTTGAAGCTCCTTGCGAAAACCCCGCATGAGGCGGGAAGGAGCGTGATCTTCTTTCTTCCGTATGGCACTAGAATTACGCCAATAGGCGAGGGTACATATATAACCGAGCCGGTGTGAACACGAGACCGAAGCGATCGGTGTGAACCTCGAGAGCTTGTTGAGATCGAAAAACAAGCGATGTCCCACCCCACGCCACTAGCACATGTCCCATTTGGTGGACAGCTTAGCCGCAGCTTTTATAATCCACAACCGCCCAGCAGCGCCCGCCGAGCCGACCCAACCAGCCCCTGCGCCGGCCCCCGCTGCTAGGGGCATATCCTGTGGGCGCCGAGTCCCCCCGTGCCGCCCCCTTCGTCGCCCGCCGCGCCTCCCCCTGCGTCGCCGCTTTCGGTGCCTCCCCTTGCGCACTGCTTATACGGAGTATCTTGATCTGTTTCAGCTTTGTTGCTGAGAGCATGCATGATGACGACAGCTTGGTGTTCGCCTACTACAAGGATGGAGTCGCCGATCCGACATTCCTGTACTTTGCGTATGGGCTGCAGGAGGTCAAGTGCTAAGTGCACCTTCCACTCGAATACCAGATGTTATCTATGCAGTCCCCCTTATTTTTGGTCTAGTCACTATGGTTGTCAGTTGACTCCAATGTTGGTGTCGGTGAGGACTGAGCATTGCTCGGGTGGCTAGCAACGCTAGCATGCATGCAGCCTGCCTGGCTTTGAGCCCAGGCGCCTCACCGGGTAGGGGTTTTTCGGGGTTTTCGGAATAGTACACGCACACGTAAGGTTCGTTCAATGGTCAAAGCACGTGCCCACACGTGAAGTCTAAGTCTCCGCTCTAGATTAGGCGTGTGTTAAGGTCGCACCCGTGTATGTGTATGTGTGTGGGGCATGTGTGTGCATGAGTGCGTCCGTGAGTGTGTCCGAAGTGTACTCTCAAAAAAAAAATGTTGGTGTTGGTAACTCTCTGTTTGCTTGTTCTGGATGTTAGATGAGTTGTTTAAAAAGCATCGGATTATTGGATTCATGAGCTCCTTAATGCTTGAACGTGGTATTTGGTTTGTAATGGCTAAAGATAGATAATGATGAAATTGTTGTGATATCGCTGTGTTTGCTATGATTTGCGCATTAGAGGGAAAATGCTTGCGTTTGCTCTGGCATCAGTAGGAGTCTTATGCAGCGTGTTACCTGAAATTGGGGAAGGGAAGAAACTTACCCTTTTGAGCTTTGGTGCTCAGGTATTTTTGTATGGTATCCAAGTGATTGACCATAGCTTCTTTAGGTGGTTTCTTTGCATATTGCAGCCAGGAGATCCTTGGCTGATTCTGACACAGCATCATGCAAATGTTGCATCTGGACACTGTAATTGGATATTGCAATCACGAAGTCAACAATTCAATGTCTGTTGACAAATTTCAGCTACGATTAGATTTTGTTGTTCTCAGTTTGTCTGTACAAAGGTTGGGTAGGAAATTTGTCTTGGAAATCATTTATTCCTAACACATGGGCTGTACAATTTCCTAATCCTCGCGGTAAAGATGCATCTAGATTCCTGAGTGATGACGAGTGGCCTCTTGCGGCTATATCCTTACTCGAGCAATCAGTAATTCAGTACATGTCTGCATGATATAATTTGGATAACATCAGTGTATGTATACAGTATATAGGATGAGCCAAACCATTGGTAGCTACATCAGTTATCTGCACACTAGAGAATTCTGGTAAACTATGGAGCTTTTCCAGATGGCGAGGAACATCAGGCATGCAAAATCACATGTATCACATTTTCGCAGAGTTCCCCCATATGCAGAACAAGCAAAATTCCTTTATGTGCCTGATACAAGTAAATGAAATCAAGATATTCTGGAGCCGGTAGAACTAACAATTGACCAAACATTCAGCAGCACTTCATCCATACAACAAAGCAAATATTACATGTCCATGAGTTCAGAAATCTCAAGCTCAACATGTCCAACATTCAGCAACACTACATCCATACATCATAGCAAATATTACATGTCCATGAATTGGTCAGTCACTGGTGTTGTACTTAGCAAGTGGCTACATCCTAAACCAAAATGGAGAAACATAGCGACAATATTCTGCCACAGAATGCAACTACTGCTGCTTAGTTCACATCTGAGGGCGATTCCATCTGGTATTCGAGTGGAAGGTGCGCTTAGCACTTGACCTCCTGCAGCCCATACGCAAAGTACAGGAATGTCGGGTTGGCAACTTCCTTGTAGTAGGCGAACACCAAGCTGATGTCATCATGCATGCTCTCACCAACAAAGCTGAAACAGATCAAGATGCTCCGTATAAGCAGTGCGCAGGGGGAGGCGCGGCCGGCGATGAAGGGGGCGGAGCGGGGGGACTCGGCGCCCACAGGATATGCCCCTAGCGGCGGGGGGCGGGCGGCGCAGGGTCGGGTCGGGTCGGGTCCGTCGGGCGTGCGGGGGGCGGCGTCAGAGGGGCTCCGGCAGGCAGCGTAGGGGAGGCGCAGGGGAACCCTAAACTCGTCTTGTGGCGTGGGTGGGGAATAAGCTCGGGCTAGGCTGGGGGTAGAAGGAAGAAAGAAGATCACGCGCGGGGGGTTTTTCGCAAGGAAGCTTAAGTGGGAGGTGCGGCTAGGATGAGCTATGTGCACATGTCGACCAAATAGGACATGTGCACAGGATATGTCGCCGCTTATTGTAGCTGAACGTTCTTATGAAATGCTTGTTTATCATTCAAATGTTATCCAACACAATAAGATGCCAATTTGTTAATTATTACTCAATTTGTTGTCCAACAAGACTTTGTCCCGTGCAGGATAATTGGTCCTGCAATGCCATCACGTGAATTACTAGCTGCGGCAGCTGAAATGACAGAGGCTCTTAGGTGCCGGTAAGATTTTGTTTTTATGACTTTGTGATTTGTTATTTAGTCAGTAGCTAACAATGCATGGACATTAGGAGTTGTGTCATCCAATGAGTAGCTGAGTCGTTATCTCATCGATCACATCTTTAGTGTAGTTGTACTCTTAAATAGTAACTTTTTTTTCTATCTCCAGGGATGCTGAAATGGAAGCTGATGACGATTTTCTTATAGGCCCCCCACCACCTGCCATGGTTGCTGAAGCTGCATCTGCAAATGAAGCTGAGCGATTTGAAGAGGTAAATTTCAGTGACGATATGTTTTTTTGGCAAACCTATTGTGGACTCTTTTATTGGGAAGACGCATCAGAGGCGAAGACTTTCGGCTAGCAGCGACGGCTAGGCGAGGCATGCACCAAAGGATTCCAAGCAGGTTTGGAGAAGCATTCCAAATAGAGTAGCAATCTCCTTAAGAGATCATATTTAGTTAGAGATCAAATCTCCTTAAGAGATATATTTAGTTTCCAATTGTTCTTAAGTCTCTATATAAGAGGCTCATCTATTTCGGAATAAATCAAACAGAGAAGTTAGCCATCTAAATTGCATGCTTGATCAGAGCCTTGGCAACGCTAAGGATAAGCCTTAGTGCATGCATGAGGGCGATCATGCCCTACCTTGTTACCCTCTCCGATCCCGGCCAGAGACCCACGGTCTTATCAAATCTCTTGTCGCCTCCCCTCAACGCATTGGTAGAACCCTATGCCACAACAACTTGGTATCAGAGCCATCCACATCCGCCCTTCTCATGGGAGAAACTAGTACCATCGAGGACATAAGCAAGATGCTTGCGGCGCTGACGCAACGCATTGATGAGATAAACATCAAGCAGGATTAGTAACACGACGCCCTTGCCCCTCTGGAGCCTCTCCAGGCAATTACGACAAGGGGACTGCCTTGGTCGGACTGGAAGAAAGGGGAGACGAATGGCGTAGTGCGCCTCGGTACCACCGACTCGTTCCTGACGTTCAACGGCGAAGATCCCCTACCGTGGATCAACCGTTGCGAACAACTTTTTCGCGGACAGAGGACGTTGCAAGAGGAGAAAGTGTGGTTAGCATCCTACCACATGACATTCGTGGCGCAACAGTGGTATTACCAGCTAGAACGCGACGAGGGCATCCTTGGCCTCGTTTTGCCGACTGTCAACATGCGCTTCGAGTCGCCTCTTCGCAGTAATCCGTTGGGAGCTTGCCCAACTTCGGCGTACTAGAATAGTGGATGAATTCCAGAAACAGTTCGTTGCTCTCTTGTGCTGAGTGGAGCCGCTATCCCCATCGCAACAAGTATAATTGTTTACCGCCGGATTGTTGAATCCACTCCGCACCGATGTTGGGTTGCAAAACCCGACTAATCTACAAACCACGATGAGTTTCGCTAGGGCATACGAGAGGCGACACATGGAGGATTCCTCCGAGAACAAATTTGCTTATGTTGCGGCATCTAAACCAGCGGCGCGCCTAGCACAACAGCAGGTCGTGATCCCAGCTCCTAAAACCACAGCGCCACCCGCAAGCATCACGGCAAGCGCGTCAACAACTCCAGCTGGGACGACTGCCAATACATCTCGGTCGTGTTTTCGTTGCTTATCACTGGAGGAGATGGCCGATCGTCACCTCAAGGGGTTGTGTTTCAAGTTCAACTGCCCCAAGAAGTTCACTAAAGATCATGCCTGATTGTGCATGATGAAGGGAGTTTACCTTCTCATCTTGGAGGAAGGTGAGGAGGACGAAGACGGCGCGGATGTAGGAGTTTCCCTACATGCTTTGACGTGAATTCGCTCGGGCCGAACGATGCAACAACATGTTAAGGTCAAAGGGGAAAAGCTACTAGCTCAGGTAGACTCGGGATCAACTCACAATTTTGTTGCCGAGGAGACTGCACGGCGAATTGGCTTAGACATGACACCACGTCCAGGTTTACATGTCTCTGTTGCCAATGGCGATCGCGTAACCAGTGTTGGGTTATGCAGCAACATTCCCATCTCCATCACCCAAGAAGATTTCATCATCAATTGTTTTGGAATTCCACTGGGAGGATTTGATGTGGTGCTTGGTGTTCAATGGTTGCAAACCCTAGGACCCATCTGTTGGGATTTTGAAAAGTTATCCATGTCCTTTCAGTGCAACGACCACCACGTTGCTTGGCACGGAATTGCAGCCGTATCGGTCGAACCACGGGTATGGTCTTTGCCGATGGGATTCTTGGTGAGTTATTAGAAGAATTCATTGATGTGTTTGAGACACCATGGGGCCTCTCACCACAACGCTAGCATGATCATCATATTCATCTACTGCCTGGACAGTCGTCGCAGCCGTTCATCCTTATCGGTATCAGCAACTATTGAAAGATGAGATAGAGCGACAACGTGAGGACATGTTGCGCAAGGGATCATTCGCCATAGCACTTCAGAATTATCGGCTCCTGTGCTCCTGGTCAAGAAGCATGACGACACTTGGCGCTTTTGTTTGGACTACCGTGCTGTCAATGCTCAAACCATCAAGGACAAGTTTCCGATTCCGGTTGTTGACGAGTTGGAAGGGGCGCGATTTTTCACCAAGTTTGACTTGCGTAGCAGGTATCATCAAGACCGAATGCATCCTGATGATATCAAGAAGACAACTTTTAGTACACATCATGGGCACTCTGAGTTCTTGGTCATGTCTTTTGGGTTGACTAATGCACTGACAACTTTTCAAGCACCTATGAACGACATTCTCAATCCATTTTTTCGACGCTTTGTCTTGGTTTTCTTTGATGATATCTTGATATATAGTTCCTCTTGATCTGAGCATTTACAGCATGTTAGGGCGGTGTTGCAACTCCTACGCCAACATCAACTTTTTTTGAAGAGAGCCAAGTGTTCTTTCGGTCAAGAGCAAGTTCAATATTTGGGTCATATTATTTCCAGCCGCGGCGTTGCAATGGATCCTGATAAGGTCTCGGTAGTACAAGCCTGGCCGGTCCCAAGGATAGTACGCGCATTGCAGGGTGTTCTGGGCTTAATAGGGTATTATCGAAAGTTCATCGAAGGTGACGGGGAAGTAGCTGCTCATCGTACTAAATTGCCCAAGTAAGAAGCGTTTGTCTGGTCTAAGGAGGCCGAGCAAGCATTCAAAGCGCTGCGGGAAGCGTTGACCACAGCCCCTGTCCTCCAGTTACCAGATTTTGCTAAAATATTCATAGTGTATTGTGATGCGTCCGGGTCAGGATTTGGAGTGGTTCTTCACCAGGGAGAACGACCACTCGCGTTCTTCAGCAAGGGTGTTGCTCCTCATTATGCCAAGTTAGCTGCGTATGAGTGTGAGCTCATCGGCTTGGTCCAAGCAGTGCGCCATTGGAGGCCTTATTTGTGGGGTCGCTTGTTTACTGTACAGACATACATTATAGTTTGAAATTTTTTCTTGATCAATGGCTGTCTACTATTCCACAACATCAGTTGGTTAGTAAATTATTTGGGTACGATTTCACAGTGGAGTATCGATCCGGGCGTTAGAACACCGTAGCTGACGGCCCGACGCTCTGTCACAAGACTCACAACGCGACGAAGAGGTTTTGGACCTGCATGCACTCTTGGCTCCCCAATTTACTTGGTTTACCGAATTCCGGTAGGAGATAGATGCTACACCATCACTAGCGGAGCTTCGCCAGCGGATTCATGACGGCAAGGAACAACCAACATGGTCTGTGGTTGATGACCTGTTCCACGGAAAAAAATTTGTGCTCGATTCTTCTCCTTTGTGGACTTAGATACTTGCCGCCGCTCATGATATTGGCCACCTCGCTACCTTTCATGTTCCCGGCATGTACAAGATAGTACGCGACTACATTAAAGGGTCTACCACATGTCAGCGTAACAAAACCAAGCACCTTCATCCTGCTGGGTTGTTGCAACCACTACCGGTACCAACTACAGTATGGGCTGGCATCTCCATGGATTTTGTGGAAGGATTTCCAAAAGTACACGACAAATCAGTCATCCTCATAGTGGTGGATTGTTTTTCGAAATATGCTCACTTCCTGCCTCTGGACATCCTTATACGGCCAATTCAGTTGCTTGTGTATTCTACTATTCTTTGATGAGATTGTTCGACTACATGGCATGCCAACTTCTATTGTCAGTGACTGTGATCTTGTTTTCACAAGTAATTTTTGGTATGAACTTTTTGGTTTGGTTGGCGTCAAGTTGCACATGAGTTCAGCTTTCCATCCTCAGACTGATGGCCAATCAAAGGTGGTTAACCGTATAATTACCATGTATCTCCGTTGTCTCCCCGGGCATTGTCCTTGTCAATGGGTTCAGTGGCTTATGTGGGCAGAATATCGTTATAATTCTTTGTTTCAAACCGCACTTTGTGCCACACCCTTTCGAGTTGTTTATGGCGAGATCCACCCCCATTACTTACATGTGAACCAGGTTCCGTGCATGTGGCCGTAGTTGAGCAGCAGATGCTGAGCCGAGATGAGTTCTGAGAAGAAATCAGAGAACGACTTTTGCAGGCTCAAGCTATTATGAAGAATCACCATGATGGACATCACCGTCATGTGGAGTTTGTGGTAGGACAGTGGGTTTGGTTACATCTACAGCACCGGGCCGCGACTAGCATCACATAGCGCCAACCGTCCAAGCTAGGGCCTCGTTTTTTTGGGCCTTATCAAGTCCTAGAACACATTAGTGTTGTGGCATATCATTTGAAGCTTCCAAGCAAGGCTATGATTCATGATGTATTTCATGTTGCCTTGTTAAAAAAAATCAAAGGAGAGCCACCAACAGCTGTGATTGAATTACCACCACTTTATCATGGCCGTGTAATTCAAGAACCATTTTTGATTCGTCGAGCTCGCTTGAATAGAGGAATTTGGGAATTATTGGTACAATGGAAAGGATTGCCAGCATCAGATGCTTCATGGATATTTTTACTCAAGTTCAAAGAGCAGTTTCCTGATTCCCAGCTCAAGGATGAACTGTTTCTACAGGAGGGAAGAAATGTTGTTGACTCTTTTATTGGAAAGATGTATTAGAGGAGGAGACTTTTGGCTAGCAGCGGCGGCTAGGTGAGGCATGCAGCACCAGTCAGGCGTGCGGCCAAAGGATTCCAAGCAGTGTTCGAAGAAGCATTCCAAATAGAGTAGCAATCTCCTTAAGAGATCATATTTAGTTAGAGATAAAATCTCCTTAAGAGATATATTTAGTTTCCAATTATTAGGCTTAAGTCTCTGTCTAAGAGATTCATTTATTTCAGAATAAATCAAGCAGAGAAGTTAGCCATCTAAATCGCACGCCTGATCAAAGCCTCGGCAACGCTAAGGGCAAGCCTTAGCGCATGCACGAGGGTGGTCACGCCCTACCCTGTTACCCTCTCCGATCCCGGCCAAAGACCCACGGTCTCATGCAATCTTCTGTTGCCTCCCCTCAACGCATCAGTCGAACCCTATGCCACAACACCTTCATCCATAATTTCGATCGTAGTACAAAATAATTATGTACTCTGAAGTTCCTTCACTGTTGAAGAGTCAAGAGTCAAGACAGTAATTTCTAGATCTTGTGTGGTCTAGATTGCTTCCCGCTTCATGTAGTTGATTATTTATGTTCAGCAGTTGTCTAGGGTCCTCTCTTATTCGCGTCTTCATGCCAGACCCTTAAATTACCAGCATACATTGTAACTGTGGTGTATGGCCCTTTTTGTCAACAGTATGTGCATCATCAATATATTGCTTAGGCCAGTCCTTACCAATTTCCTGCCATGTCTTATAGCAGCATGTTGTAGTCCTTTACCAATTCCTTGCTATACCTTTTGTTTATTTAATTTGCAAGCAGCTAGGATCATATAATCCACTTTTAGGTCACTTTGTTCTTGTGGATGATGTCAGATATATTTCAATACTTTGCATGAAGCCATGTATCATGCAATAATTTGTGTTGTACTCACTTGGCTTCGTATGACATGTGATTGATATTTGAAACATCTTTGACTGAGAAGTGTGAGGTTATTTCTTTACTCTGTTGTGTTTGTGACCATAGTTACCAGATTCACTATAAAACCCTGCGAATCATGAACTGGATTCGTCGAACCCAAACCGGTTTAGGGTATAGGGTTCGTATTCGCAGTGGAAATTGAAAGAAAAAGTGGCGAACTACGAACCCGAATCCCGTACCGCGACTCGGACAAACCTCGTTTCTGGTAACTATGTTTGTGACACTAATAAAAAATTTCAGGGTCATCTTTATTTGACATTTGTTTTCTGAATTCTAATTTTCATGATTTAGGGGTAATCCATACAGAGAAGTAATCGTAGTGGTCATAACCAAACAAGTTAGCAATCATGATTCCTTTGTATGATACATTAACATTCGTCTGGCTTTAGATAAATCGTGGTTGGTTGGAAATAGGTCATTACTGAAGCCTTTTCTTATACTTGTTCTTGTGTGAGAATCACAATTTACATATTTGGTTTTGTTTTTCTGTGCGCCATTAAACTATTGGTCTTTATGTTCATGGAATTGGCTGCAGGTTACTCGAATACTGGGGGCTGATGCGAATTCACTGTATGATGTTCTGGGCGTAAATTGGAAGATGTCATCTGATAATATCAAGAAAAGGTGGTGATTTATGTACTTTTTACATTTTATATACTTTTGTTATACTTTGTGCCATGTTTTTTTTCTGCTGTATCTCATAACTTGTTTTTTTTTTGTCTAATTGATTTCTGTCATGAAATGAGCGCATATCATCAATAGAGTTAAGAACGTGCTCAACATAACAAGAAAGGGAAACCACAATGGAGTTCCAATTCCTAACAATTTTATTGGTCATCTCCAATATCTCCTGAAGACAATGGGCTACTATATCTTGTCATGGAGACCTGTTGGGGCCTTTCAGTTCTATGCATTGCCTTTTTTGGGGAGTAGGAAAATTAGTAAATTGTACCCAATCAACTAGTACACACTTAGATGGATTTTTGTAAATAAAACTATAAGATGTCTAACAAAAAATAGCCTGCTGGCAAACACAATTGCATGCCAAAAAAGGCTATAACCTCAACCTCCCTGGCTGTGTGCCAACACTTGTTCCGCTAGTTCTTTGGTCTTTATCCATCATTTTAGTATTTTACACATCCAAGTTTCAAAATTTTTGTGGTGTCAACGGTCAACCTTCACCGTTATTTGTCAGTGTGGATCTTATACTGTCCAAATACTACTGCATCTCTATGGTTAGAAAAGATTTTACTTCAGCAGCTCCTTATTTTTAATAGCTCAACTTTTACTGATTTTTTTTACATAATTTTGCACCAGGTTACCAGCTTGTTAAATGGTTGACCATTTTTCTCTAGTTGGCTAACCCAGTTAGCTTTAGTTGACACTTCATAGATGTCACCTAACTACTTCCTATTACACCTAAATATTCAGCTTGGAGTATAAATAGGATTTTTGGTAGTGTTCAATTCTCTTACTTTTTGCTCTCTTCGTTTCATAGATTTCCACAAAAATACGGTGCTAACATTCTATCAGGGGCAGAACTAATCCAGGTTTGGGTGGTCTCGAGCCCTGGGTGCCTCTGCCGTAACACTGATACATGTATTAATTCCTATTGTAAGATTTCTGAGGATAACTAGCCTATTGGATAGTTTGTTGAGCTAGGAACCTAGGGGTTGTGAGTTCAAATCCTACACTTGCATGTTCTACTAAAATTTCTCTATCTTTTCATTTAGGAAAAAGTGTATTTTACCCCCCTCAACTACCAGAAAGTCCAATTTTCACCCTCAACTACGAAACAGTCCAACTTTCACCCTTCGACTACCAAACCGGTGCAATTAACAACTGCATCCTCAACCACCTCGGTTTTGGCTGACGCGGCGTCCTAGTCAACAAATACATTGTGTCAGGCTGTCAGCATGCCACGTCATTGTGATAAATCAGCAAACGGACATTAAAATTTGCATATTCCCCCTTTTCCTTTCCCTTTTCTCATATCCCTCTCATTTGAGTCGGACCCTGTGCCGGAGTCGGACGCCTACGGGCTACAGCTGCTCTTGAGCCGCACAGTTCATTTTCTTGAACCAAAGTTTTTCCCCCTACTAAGTTACTAATCCTATTTTCTTGTATGGTAGGTATTGGAAGTTATCTCTTTTGGTGCATCCGGACAAATGTCCTCATCCTTCAGCACAGGAGGCATTTGTTAAATTAAACAATGCTTTCAAAGACTTACAAGACCCTGAAAAGGTACATGTCTTCAATATCATATGCTTTGATTCCACTAATGAAAATAGCTTCATTCGCAAAATTGTGCCAAGTAATTAAAACAGCTATTCTTTCCCTCTCTTATTAAAAAAAGTTAATTAGATGTTTTAATGAGCGGAGATAAAATAATAATTGAAATGGGTTTCCTTCCTTGTGCAAGTCCTGATTTTAAACCATTAAAATATTATTCATTTGCTAAGGAGAAAATGCTGATTGCTTCAAATGCTTTCACATAACTACAATGAGTTTGATTAGCTAGCTTTTCCCTTCATTTTTCTAGGGCGAAAGCAAGCCTCATCAGATTAAGTGCATGACGCACCATTGTGTCTACAACCATTGACTATTTAATTACATTACATCAGACATTTTGAATTTGGAGCAAGGACTTGTTACGGCTTTCCTTCATTTTGGCGTGTCAATGGTCCAACAGTACTATATATAGCTATTTGGGGTTTGAGATAAGTTGAAAACAGAAAATACTGATTTTCTTTTTTTTTTTTTTAAATTTTGGTTGGTACTTGGTACCACTCTAAGATAGCTATGCTTTCAGGATGTTTCGACTAGTTAATTCGTTCATGAAACTAGCTCACCATGTGATGTCATGAACTATCTTCTCCTTGAATTGCCATTTTCTTGACTAAGCTTGCTTTCCCCTTCTCAACTGATATATCATCCTGAGTATATTTCCTTGATTGCAGAGAGGTGCAATAGATGAGAAAATTAAAAAGAAAGAGGAGATGGAACAATTCGAGGTGAACCTATTTACGTTATATAATGATTTATCAAGATCACCTTTCTGGTTTTGAGCTAAGGATTGCTGACAGTACTGCTCTCAATTGCGTAATCGTAATAGTTATCCTTTTTCTGTATTTTTGAAGGTCGAGCTTAAAGCAATGCGTGAGGCTGCAGAATGGAGACGATTACAAGGTAAGTTCTACAATATTAACAGGACAACAAACAACAATGTGAAAACTCATAAATGGAGAATGATATTGTCATGGGCCCAGGGGGAGCTAGGGCCAAGAAAGGAGGCTGTTATGGGCAGAAAGTACTATTCACGTGCACGGCTAAGCGGGGGCGAGAGAGAGAGAGAGAGAGAGAGAGAGAGAGAGAGGGAATAGGGGGGAAAGGAGGGGCTCACGGGCTTCCCGGTGCTCCTCTTCATAGAGCGCGGGGACGGTCGAGAGAGGAGTTGGGCAGCGGCGGATTTTGCGGAGCTTTGGACCGGCGTGGGATGGGGGAGGGAGTGGGGAAATCTGGACACTATTGGCCTCCTGCACCACCTTAATTCCTAAAGTAGCTCCCTCACCCACGAAATTCCGGATTTAGCCCCTCGAGCATCTCATTGTCGTCAGGCACAAAGAATACAAAGTTCTTTGCCATCTTCACTGCGACACCAAGGTGCCCTCCCACACAGAATGAGGTACAAGGAGAGAGAAAAAAAAAAGTGAAAAAAATCGATTTTTTTTTAAATCCGATTTTTTTTAAATTTTTTTAGAAAATTTCAAAAAAAAACTTGTAACATAAAAAGATTTAATTAAAAATTTTAAATTTAATTGAAGTTTATTTTATTTATTTAAATTGTTTTCGTTTGCTAAAATTTGCAATTAAGCTCTAATTAATCCAATAAAATACAAATGACGTGGGATTCGTTTAAATTGTTTCTTTCTGGGATTCCATTAAAAGAGGTATACTTGCAATATAGGCTTGCACGAAACCAGAACTACGAGCGTTCATAGGCTCTTCTAGTGGAATTCCAGAAAGAAACATTCACACCGACATTGAATCCTCCATGTTTTAGGGCATCTTCATAATCACAAGGAGCGTTCTCAGCCCCTTCAATTGCATTCTGTACAAGCTCCATAAAGTACTTTGCTTTAACTCCGCAATAGTGAAGTAACGTGAAAAAAATCATTTGTATTTTTTTGGATTAATTAGAGCTTAATTGCAAATTTCAAAAGATAAAAAATAATTTAAATAAATAAAATAAACTTCAATTAAATTCAAGATTTTTAATTAAATCTTTTTATGTTCCAAGTTTTTTTTGAAATTTTTATGATTTTTTTTAAATAAAAAATTAGGATTTTTTTTTCACTTTTTCTCTCTCCTTGTACCTCATGTTGTGTAGGAGAGTAGCACCTTGGTGCTGCCATAGGGGACAGCAGCAGGTGGCTAGAGGGGCTAAATCTAGAATTTCGTGGGTAAGGAGGCTACTTTAGAAATTAGGGTGGTGTAGGGGGGCCAATAGTGTCCAGAATTCGGGAGTGGGTGGCTGTAGGACCGGAAAGACGTCTAGAGCGGGGTGAATAGACGCTTTCTCGATTTTTTGACTTTAATCAAATTCAACACGCACTTTTCTTCAATAGCTATGAAAGCCAAGAAGATCAGTAAATGCACAGAGGAAGCCTTGTGCTGAATCCGATTTCACTCTTAAACACAATATTCAACAATGTAGAATTGATCTCACTGGACCGGTCTGACCGTCGGCAAAATGGCGATCGAAAAGTCAAGTGATCGACCGTGACCAATTGGCGGTCCGAATGGCTGGCGGTCTGACCGCCGGTATAAAATTGGTCGGACCGATTTAGTCCAGTAGCACTGTACAATGCCCAAATCCAAAACGAAAATTGGTCCAACTTTTGATTCAACCGATGAAACTTGACCAAATTTGGAGCACACCTCCTTAAGGATATCTGGGACCTATTCCTAGCGACGATCGTTCAGATCCACAACAAAGAATTGATCTTTTTATGTTTTACCAAAGAAGTGTCCAAAACCTATAAATATGAAAAACTTGATCCAAAACTTGCTTGTGGGGGATTGAAGATTTAGATGGTTCTAGGAGTATTCCCACACATCATAGCAAAATAAATGAGGTCAAGAGACCAACCAAAAACAACCGGATCAAGGAAGCACCAAAATCATCAAAAGAGAGAAGAAAACATATGAGACTTCATCCTTGAACAAACATCCATAGATTGATTGATTCAAGATGTTGCTTGTCAAAGTCACTCCCTCAAGGAGGACAAGAGCTCAATTAAAGAGCACACCAAAGATTCTCTCTAAACCCTAGCCTCTCCTCTCCTCTTCAAACCCTAGAAAAATTAGGATTTTTCTAAATGAGTGCTTAGGGCAGTTTTTCCAACTCCTCCCTTCTATTTATAGGAAGGCCTAGGGTTTCTAGTGGGCTCCCATTAAGGCCCAATACAAATGGGACACACACACAAATCTGTTGAAGCAATCACCTGCTTCACCACGTGTAGGTTGATCAGCGGCTCTCATCATGTCGGCAAGTCTCTCCCGTCCGAATCCCATCGGAACCTCTAAGGCACTTGCACCGACCCCCGCGCCGCTTGATCCAACCAGCTGCAACGAACTGCCCGTTCGAACCATCTTGTCCATTCTGCACCATGCTTGAGTCACACGACCTCACCCGGCATCCATGATCGTTCTGGACCTCAGCTCACCAAGCTTTGTCCCGATCCTCCTCACTATTGATGTCGTTGACCTGCAAGCCACCTGCACAGCAATAGACAAAGAAATCGTCTCCGGGAATAAGTTCTTCACAACTATGTTAGCTCAACAATGCAATATGCAACAATAAAGCATTGATACACATACAATAGACACCATCAAAACACAACAATGCCAAAGTGACCGAAGTTCAAGTGGAAGCCGGTCTGACTGCCATACCCACCGGTCGGACCGATTTCACGCCAGTCTGACCGATTTCATAACGCCGGTCCGACCGCTCCAAATGACTTAGCCAAATTTTCAACTTGAAAATTCGAAACTCTCTGGAATTTTCAAATGAATAGAACTTTTGACTGGGAGCTCCAAAAATTATGTGACCACATCCAGGAGACTCCCCTCTCATGCCTTCACAACCTCTTTTTGGCCTAGCCCCAAACTCCATCATCAACTGTGGCTGGTCAGACCAGCAATGCCTACCGGTCGGACGCCACACACGGCCGGTCGGCGGCTTGGCAGCGATCGCCCATTGTAACTCGACAAAGACAGAGCGCGTCAAAACGCGAGATTTTGCAAACCAACAACGCCATTGCCAATTGACTCAAGGGCATGGGGGAGGGAGTGGTCATGCTCGTGAACAGTGCGCCTAACAGATTAGATTAGTTGTTTCTTTGTTAGCAAGTTATCTCATAGAGATTAGCTATTGAGATTATCTTTATATTAGAAATAGTTAGATGTATATCATCATATTTAGAAGGCATGGATATTGTCTTATCCTTAGCTGATTCGTTGCATTAGATATGATAGTTTTCATATTGTTAGGGGCTAACCTCATCTATATAAAGAGAGGAGCCACACCATTCATAAGCAATGAATGAGAATACAATAGTCTAAGTCTCAATCCCCTTTGTCTCCCCAATCTATAGTCTCCCCTCTCCCCTAGCAGCCGGCGCCACCCGGCTATCCTCCCGGTGATGTTTACCCCTATGATCTATGGATCATAACAGATATGTATTGTAGCAAGCACAATAACTATTTTGGTTTTCAAAGGATGAATACTTTAGAGAGAAGATCGTAGCGTGCTGCTCCAGATATGAAGTCCTATCATGGGTGATTAACAACACACAACTGTTGGTTTTAGCTTTATTGTAAACTTTAGATTTTAATATCAAGCAAGTTCCACAGATAGTTCTTCAACTGTTCCCCTGTGTTGTTGTTGATTATGTCCTTGTAAACTTAATTGGGGTTAGTCTGAAGCAGGGATAGAAAACCCGATGCGGTGCAAATCTCGCGATGGGGATCGCATCGTAACCGCCGATTCGGAAATCCCGGAAAGAATCCGGATGAAATTCGTTTGAATTTGTTAAAAACCAGCCGAAATTCAAAAATTGAAATTTGAATTTACTAAACCGGGAAGAAACCGGCAACCGGCGGTAACTTGCTGGTTTTTTTTTCTCTGGTCTGAAGTGACTTGATTTGATATATACAGTGTTGAGGGTGTACTGTACATTCTAGTTATCTATTGTAAGATTGTAAGATGTTCATATCTTCCTACCATATATCTTTTATTTCTTGTGTGTATGTACGTTGTTTCTTAGCATTTGATTTTAGTAATTACATAAAATGGAATCTGGGCACAGCAAACAATTGTGAATATTGAAGAATAAAACAGGGATATCAATATGGCATCTTAATATCTATTTTGTTCACAGGTATATCTCTTGAGGGTGATGATGAACTTTTGGCAGTTCCGAAACTGCCACAGGCACCACCTACACGAGATGAATGGATGACTACATTGCCACCTGAAAGAAAAGTAAATGATTAAAATATCTACTTATTTCAGTGTTTACCTTCTGTCTAAAAGGGGGAGAAATGCTCAAATTATTGTGTTCTCTTTCATGTATGCATCTAACAAATTTTTTTTTTCACAGGCTGGAATACCAATGCATTCAACTACGTCATTTAGTAGCACTGGTAAAGAAGGACGTGGTGACACAAGTGTCTGGACAGAAAGTCCTCTTGATAGAGCGCAAAAAGCACAGCAAAAGTACGACTCTGACACTGTTTGCTTTCACTCTATGGACTATGATACACCATCAGTCAATATTTTTCATATCCGCTGGTGTGAGTGTGTGACGGGAGTACTAGCACAGGACATTAATTGGCATCCTGTGCACAGTAGAGGGATGAAAAGTCCATATAGGAGAGTAGTTAGCATTACAAACACTGCCGCTGCACTTGCATGTTATTTCTTAAGCTAATTGTCGCGAGCACTAAATCAATATGCGCAGTTGATTGCATACCTCCATAGAAATTGTCTCTTATCACGTTTGCCCCTAGAAAAGGAGAAATTTGTGAAGTACCCTGCAAAGCATTGATTGGTTAATTCACATCAATCATACCCCTTTAGTCACTTCTGGTTATATTGACCAAGAAATTTGTGGGTGCAACCACTGGCATTGGGTGCTGGCGTGGGTGTCACAGGCTACGTCAGATGCAATTACGCGAGATTTTAGTGTCATGCTGTCATGGCATGGTGGCAGTTCATGACATGCAAAGTTCCAAAGACTGATTCTGGGAAAAATCCGGACTAGACCAGTACCGGTTTCTGACCGGTTCCCTGCAAGAAAATACCAGATGAATTACAAACTAACATGCAAGAAAATACCAGATGAATTACAGACTCACATTCAAATGCAAATTTGAATTGAAGGGTGGTTACTGGCATGTTACCAGCAGGAACTGAAAATTCAAATCTAAGTTCAAAATTTAAATTAAATAGAAAATAGTCTGCTTTTCTAAATCCTGGTCCTTATAGGGATTTTCGGGAACTATTGGTTATTAGCAGGATTCGGAACCCTGATAATAAGGAGATTGCCAGGATGGTGGGTGGTCATATGGGCAAGGGTTCATGCATGGTTATAGTTGCTGCTGCTTGCTGGTTTGTACGCCGCCGCCTCGTTTCGCCTTACTGCATGGATAACCTTGGGAACAACACAGGGAGAGCGTTTGAAAAGTTTTCAACAATTGCAGAAGAATGTAACGGAACTATTCAAGTATGGCATTAAGTAAACAGTTCTTATTCAATCCTGTTTACTGGCTTGTTCAAGGGCTTAAAAGTTAGAACTTTGTCAATCATATTTCACAGACATGGGTGTTGATTACTTTATTTTCAGGGGTAAATCTACAATTTGATGTTTTGCAGGAGTAGGGATGCAATTTACCCCTCGAATTTGAATACTGTTCATTGCCATGTGAAGTGGCACCTCTATAAGCAACATTTCTATTAATAGTTGCAGTTGAGTTCAGCAAAGTCCACAGTAAATCAATAATAGTGTAGCTGTATATTGTACGAAATATGTGTACCACGCTACAAACAGTTGAATATGGAAAGAGAAATGTGGCATAAAAAATAGTACTAGTTTCTGCTGATATTTTCATTTGTCGTAGTTAGTACTCGGCGTACTTGTTGCATCTATGAAAACAACGGTGTAAATGGGATAATGAATTATCCTGTTTGTTGCAGCTACTTAGAAGCCTACAACAAAACAAAGGCAATTGCAGATGCAAATGAAGTGAAGGGCAACAGTTCAGATGCGACAATGGTAGATAAATACAATTCCTCCAAACGATCAGTATCTCTTGTGCAAAAGCACCGAGAGAGCAAAAAGGAGAAAAAGAAGAAGCAGCAGCGAGAGAAAGAAGAATGGGAGGGAAACCACCCATGGAAGCCATGGGATCGCGAGAAAGATCTGTCTGCTGGGCGGCAAAATGTCAATTTAGATCCAGAGAACATTGGACAAGGATTGTCGTCCCGTTTTGCTTCTGGGGCTGTGCAGAGGAACTTCCTGTGAGAAATTTAGAGATAACGGCAGATGAAGCATGACCTAATTGATCACTTGTACCCTGTTATGTACTTGCTGTCAGATGCCAAAGTTGCTATGGACACAGAAAACCATAGAGAATGCCAGGTTAGGTTATGTTGTTAAGGGTAATCGTGTCATAAGTTAGTGATTAATATGTTTGTTATATGATTAAGGTTCACATGTTGAATTTCCGTTGGGGGATTGAGTTAATGTATTGTCTGGTGAGAGCTCTAGTTATTGAGCTCTACAAAAAAAAAAAAATGTTGTGCCTGTGAGTTGTTTTGAACTGTATAGCTGCTCTACCAGATAGGTCTAGATTGGCTGAACTTTGTTGAAGGGTGCTATGATCTATGTTTGAGAATTACAGACTACAATAATGTTGTAACACTAACCTGCTATAGACTGAGTATGTTAATCTATTGAAACATGACGAGCAATGAATTGTCCGTTGGTTAAGTGATTGGCAGCTCTTACAAGGAGTCCAGGAGTTACAAGTGAAAGGTGTCTCCGGCTAACGGGAAGCTTCGAGGGTTCGTTTTGATTGCCATGGTTCTTTAAAGGCATTTTATTTTATTATTTTTGGACATATTAATTAACTGATAACCTCATTCTAGACATGTATAATTTGTAGGAAAATGGTTTGGTACTCCTGGGAGTATGTACTCCCGTCTCTCATATACCACTTAAATCGTATGATGATATCTCTTTATCTATTTGAGTATACTCCAATGATGATTATAAGATACTCTAAAGTGAGTTCTATGAAAAAAAAAAATCATGAAAGTCCACTTTTTATAGAAAATTTATGTGTATACTTTGTTTATATATGAAAAAGGTATATGGCAAAAATAAAGGACTCTAATGAAAAATTTTCAATCAAATTGCACTGGAGTATCTTATAATTGGTATTTAAGTATATTAAAAATGATAAAGAAGTATAATATATTCGTTTAAGTGGTATATTCAAAGTGAGAGTATATACTCCTGGGAGTACGAAACAGGCGTCCTAATTTGTAAATATTTCCTATAACTACTTAGTTTCTACATTGCAGCACTGCAGAACACAGAAATTCCAAATTAGTTGTCTGTTAGTGGGTTTATGTTTGGAAAGAAATTTGCTTGTACGATTATTATATTCTCTGCTCAATAAAGTAATTGTGGTCTTTGAGTTCTGCTATTTGCATTGTGGGCCGGTCATAAATTAGTTGGAACGCATATCTTTTTCTATCGATGAGTTTTTGTTTTTCTTCGGCACCCTCTGGTCATTGTACACAACTTGCGCAAAGAGTAGTCTTGCCAAGACCGCCGATGCCATCGCCATTGGGGCCTGGATCGGTATAACTTGGATGACTTCCTCGCTCTCCCTGTCTCAGCCAACCACCAAAGGGCTCCCAAGAAACGAGCTTGTTCAAGTTCTTTGATAGTACGCTCCATCTCGGCCGAGACGAAGTCCAGCCGGGCACCGACGTCCTTCACCTTGTCTGCCGTGCCGGCGACGACTGGCGCACAAAAGCGCACACAATTTACAGTTCAACTAGCATCCCAAATTTTTATCCTGTATAATCGGAATTCATAGAACTCACCGTCACCGTAACTTGGGATGACCACATTCTACATGCACAAACACAAAAACAAAACTAGTAACTAGTAAGTATAAAGTAGCAGCGGCGGCAACAAGAGGCACAACACAACAACACCACCACCACAGAGCAACGACACAGCAGAGCAGAGCACATGCAGAGGCTGGCGAGGCAAGGGACCGTGATGGCAAGGTACCTGGTGTCCTTCCGCTGGGAGACCGGCGACAGCGAGGGAGGAAGCGCTGCTGCTGAGGAGAGGACAAATCGATGGTGGGAGAGGAGGATTTGGCGGCGGGGGTGGCACAATCAACGGCGGGAGAGGAGGAATCAGCGGCGGGGAAGGCAAATCTAGTGGCAGTGAGCTGGATTCAGTGGCAGAGGAGGTAGAATCGATCGGTGGCGAGCCAGAGGTGGTGAACTTCACCTACTAGGCTCCCACAAACTCACTTCCAATCCCAAACTTGACCACGGACCACTGGGGTTTTATACTGCCTCCTTTGGGTAGCCGTTCGCCAAGTCAGCCGCCTAGAGCCCACCCAGCGTGGAGGCGAATTCCGTCGCAATTTCCTCCACCTAGACCGCCTAGGACTGGTTTTGACAGGCTAGGCAGCGGTGGCGCCTAGGGCCCCGATTTGGTGGAAATCGTGGCGAAGATCCGCCTATGTTGAATATATGAGTATTTTTGAATTACTTTAATTCAGAAATATGCTAAATGATTGATGAAAAATACTCTAACCTTTTTTATAAAACAGGTAATCAAGAACACCATAGTAATACAAATTTCTAGAAGGACAAAAACTAGCATTTCTATCTCAGTGTTCAAGGCAACAACAAATAATAAAGCTAACCAAGCAACAAGTATGAGATAGAGATACCCAGATCCAGCGGAAGAAGAAGCAACAGCAAGGGTCTTGGTGAGGTCGTCGTTCGTCATGGCGTAGTGGACGTCGTGGTAGTAGTCGTGCAATTGATGTAGACGTAGCAGAGAATCGAATGAAGAAGAAGCAGCGAGCAGTCGCACGAACGCTCCCCAAAAACCTTATTCGTCCTCGCTCGTGCAAGCCTTCAAGGACGAGAGTTCCGGAGGCCTGCTCTCCTGGTTCGACCATACACACGCCTCGCCGGGATGGAGATCGCTACATCCAGCAACAAACAGTAGAGTTATGTTTTAGTCTTTCGTAGACTGAAATTGGAGAAGAATCAGTTCCCAAAAACAAAGAGGCCAGAGGCTTTTGATTCGCCAAGGAAACAATCGCTATTGATTTACCATCAATCAGTGTTAACCGCAGCAATTACTCACTAGTAACTGAACCGTTACTAACAACAGTTCGTTAATGCCATTTACTACGAGTCGGTGCGTTTCGATTTTTGAATAGATAAAGAAAAACACGCCCGCACCCGACATGCCTGCGCACGCACGCACGCGCGTGCGCGTGCACACACACACACACACACACACACCGCACGGCACAGCTCGACTCGGCGAGCGAGCGCGCGCGTGTGTTGGCTCTCTCCAATTCCACAAGAGGGGCAACCACGTTCCACCTTATAAAATAGTGTAACTCCCTTTCAACTCTCCATATGGGACTAAACAGTTTTAGCACGTGCACAAGGGCCTTTGAGATTTTCCAGGAATTAATTATAATTAAAATTTGGGCCTGGCCGTATTAATTCAAACAATTTCCCACTAGATCCCAAATGCATATGTCAAATGCCTTGATCCACAGTATTGTTTTAATATACCAGTGTTTCGATGGAGACCGATTAAGATTGAACATCCATGATACGGGGTGGCCCGATCTTCTCGAGTAGAACCGTGGATAAATAGCGCTTGATGACGAATAACGCTTAGCTGTACACCACGCGCCAGTGCACGGACTTGCACCTCTATGGATATTCGCCAACACGCACCTGGTTGATCGCCGCTAGACCACGAGCGGAGATCGCCAAGCCTTCAATTCCCAGCGGAAAAGCAAACTTGACCATAAAAAGCAGAACGAACAATTGATCGGCTAATTCTCTCTCAGAAGTCCTCGCATGAACTCTGTTATGAAAGAACAAGCAATAACTTGTGTTCTATTCTTATGCATAAACGTGGTCTGGTTTACAATGGGGGTCTACCCCTTAATATATAGTCTCGGCCTAAGACTATTAAGCACTAAATTTTCCATGTGGGACTATTCACGCACGCATCGGTCATGGGCTGCATCAGTAGCACGACATCGTTCATGGGTCGAACTGCGAAGATGGTCTTGTTAATGTATCGTATGTGCATCGCTCACACGCCCAACACTATAGCACTGACTGCATCATGAACGTAGGTACTATTCATGTACGACACTATTCATAGGCCGATCGCTGTTCATACCGTGGACTTGTGCTTCCTTGGATGATGGCCGCATATCCTTGATCTCCATCCATCGCCGACTCTTCAAACCTGAGCACAAGTAAAACAATGTTTTTAGGTAGTATAAAATTCTCATTAAAATCAATGACATATTCATTAAGGAGCAAGTTCACCTGAGATTGTAGTTTCTTAGCGCATGCTCTTGTTATTGGTCCTGTCGGCAACTCGAGGCGTATATCATGAGCAAAAGGTGGAGGAGAAGAAGGTGTTGTAGGGATGCCCTCATCATCCTCCCCCTCTTGAAAAGGCGTCGTCCTCGGTGCTAGATCATAAGCACCGAAGAACAGCGATAAATCAGCAACGTTGAATGTCGAGCTCACGCCATAGTCATCTCCCGGAAGCTCGATTTTGTATGCATTATCGTTAATCCGCTCAAACACTTTGAAAGGTTCATCTCCTAGTGGCAGCAACTTCGATTTGCGTCGATCTGGAAAGCGATCCTTGTGGTAGTGTAACCAAACTAAATCGCCTGGCTGAAAAATCATCTTCTTTCTTTTCTTGTTCGCCTTGTCAGCATAGTACTTCGCCTTACGCTTAATTTCTTATTTCACATAGATGTGCAATTTCTTCGCATATTCAGCCCTCTTTGACGCCTCCATATGTGTTCGTGATTGACTTGGAAGCGGTAGCAAATCAAGTGGCGTAGTAGGCTTGAAACCATACACCACCTCAAATGGGCACATCTGTGTAGTAGAGTGGACGGCTCTGTTGTAGGCGAACTCCACATGTGGCAAATAGTCCTCCCACTCCTTGATATTTTTCTCGATCATGGTCCTTAGCAGCATCGAAAGTGTGCGGTTCACTACCTCTGTTTGACCATCAGTTTGGGGATGACAAGTTGTGCTGAATAACAACCTTGTCCCTAGCTTCCCCCAAAGTGTCTTCCAGAAATAACTCATGAATTTGACGTCACGATCCGAGATAATGGTCCTGGGTACGCCATGCAACCGCACTATCTCCCTGAAAATTAAATCAGCAACGTGCGACGCATCGTCGCTCTTGTGGCACAAAATAAAGTGTGCCATCTTCGAAAATCGATCCACAACGACAAAAACAGAATCTCTCCCCCTCTTAGTCCTAGGCAGTCCTAAAACAAAATCCATACTAATATCTTCCCATGGTGCATTAGGAACTGGAAGAGAAGTATACAAACCATGTGGATGCAACTTCGATTTCACCTTGTGACAAGTTATTCACCGTTGTACATACCTATCCACATCACGCCTCATCTTAGGCCAATAAAAGTGATCGCTCAGCATAGATAGCGTCTTTACACGTACAAAATGTCCCATCAATCCACCGGCATGAGATTCCTGCAATAATAACAAACGCACTGACGATTATGAAACACATAGTTTGTTAGCACGAAATAAAAATTCATCATGAATGTGAAATTTGTCCTAGCCTTTCCCATCTTTGCAAAGCGCGTAAGGTGAAGCGAAATCATGATCATTAGCATATAAATCACGCAAACTCTCTAAACCAGGAACTTGCACATCTAAGCGATTTAAAAGCACACTTTTCCTAGAAAGAACATCAGCAACCACGTTTTCCTTTCCCTTCTTATATTTCACAATGTAAGGAAACGACTCGATAAATTCTACCCACTTAGCATGTCAACGGTTCAGCTTAGCTTGGCCTTGCAAATATTTTAATGCCTCATGATCAGAATGTATAATGAATTCCTTAGGCCATAAATAATGCTGCCAAACTTCTAAAACACGCACAAAAGCATACAACTCCTTATCATAGACCAGATAATTCAATTGTGCACCTTTGAGTTTCTCGCTAAAATAAGCAACCGGTCTACCCTCTTACATCAAAACACCGCCAATACCAATTCCACTAGCATCACATTCAATTTCAAAATTCTTAGTGAAATCGGGTAAAACAAGTAACGGTGCCTCAATTAAACGTTTTTTCAATTCATCAAATGCAGCTTGCTGTGCCACCCCCATGTAAACTCAACACCTTTTTTGTTAATTCATTCAGTGGGGGAAGCGATGGTGCTAAAATCCTTAACGAAATGCCGATAAAAACCAGCGAGTCCATGAAAGCTCCTAATTTGACTAACATCCATATGTGTAGGCTAATTTTTAATTACTTCAATTTTAGACTCGTCTACCTCTACTCCCTGTGTCGAAATCACATAGCCCAAAAATCTTACACGTTCTTTGCAAAAAGTGCACTTCGCTAAGTTCCCAAACAATCTAGCATCGCGTAAAACTTGTAATACTTGTCTAATGTGGTCAATATGATCAGATTCATTATGGATGTAAATCAAGATATCATCAAAATACACGACCACAAATTTTCCAATGAAATACCTCAAAACATGATTCATCAATATCATGAATGTACTAGGTGCATTAGTTAACCCAAAAGGCATGACTAACCACTCATACAAACCAAATTTTGTTTTAAAAGCAGTTTTCCACTCATCCCCTTCTTTCATCCTAATTTGATAATACCCACTACGCAGATCAATTTTAGAGAAAATAATAGCACCACTCAATTCGTCTAACATATCATCTAAGCGAGGTATAGGATGACGATATCGAAAGGTGATATTATTAATCGCTCTACAATCTATGCACATGCGCCAAGTACCATCTTTCTTAGGAACTAAAATAACAGGAACAACACAAGGGCTTAAGCTTTCGCGTACATACCCTTTGTCGAGAACTCTTGTACTTAGTTCTGAATTTCCTTTGTTTCCTCGGGGTTCATGCGGTATGGTGGTCGGTTCGGTAGCGTCACTCCTGGAATCAAATCAATTTGATTCTCTATTCCGCGGATTGGTGGTAAACCAGCGAGCACCTCCTCTGAAAAAATGTCGCTGAATTCCTACAAAACATGAGAGACACCACTAGGAAGAGACGTTAAGTCATTAGTAGAAAGCAAAACATCTTTGTACAAGAGTACAAAGTGCACCAAATTGGGATTCTCACAAAAAGCTCTCATATCTGATTTGGTGGCTAACATTACTAAACCGTTCTCTCCCTCACTTTTCTTTTTACCGCTCAATTTTGGCTTGTGGCTCTCACTCACCGAAGGTGGAATATCGCTATTTGGTGTACTCTCAATTTTCACCTCAACTTTCTTCTTATCAGCATTGACTATCTCTGTTAGTGTAAGTGGATACTGTTGGACCGAAAAGGCGACTAGAGGGGGGGGTGAATAGGAGCACGCTCACTTTTTCACAAATAATGGATCAATAAAACTTTACTCCAGTAGCTATAGAAGCTATGAAGATCAGTATATCAATACAACGGAAGACTAATATTGAATCCAATAAAAACCCCAAAGCGATAGAACAAAATCAACAAAGATTGAAGTGAAACAATCTACTGGCGGTCGGACCGCTGCCTAACTGGCGGTCGGACTGATTTTCGACCGGTCTGACCGGTGGCTATAGGCGGTCTGACCGATTTCCTCAAGAACAGAAGAACAACCCCGATGACGAAGATGCAAATAGATGAAACTTTTGATCTACTAATCCAAATTTGATGAAACTTGGAACACACCTTCTCTATGATATCAGAGACCTATTCCAATCGAAGATTATGATAATTCTTGGAGGAATCAAGATCCTTTTCTGTTTGATCAAACAAGGGTTCAAAAATAGGTCAAAACGAAAACTAGGTCAAATCTCTTGCTCGTGTGTGATTGATGATCAAGATGATCCTAGATAGATTCCCACATGTCACAGCAAGCTAGATCACGTGAAGAAACCAAGTAAAAACTCACGGATCAAAGAAAGACCTAAAATCATCAAATAGAGAGAAGGAACGCAATGAGACAAAACATTGATCAAACTTTTCTTTGATTGATTGATATGATCAGGGCTTACAACCACTCCATCAATGGAGGACAATGCTCAATCCAAGAGCACAAAAATCACATCAAAGATCAAGAACCCTAGCCTCCACAAAAGCTCTCTCTAAGAAAATTAGAGTTTACAAGAATTGCAAAAGAGGCGAAGAGGAGGTGCAGCCACCTCCCTCTCCTATTTATAGTGGAGGCTTAAACCTTCTAGATGTTTGATCCTATTGGGCTCCCGTTAAGGCCCAAAACAAACGGGACACATACGCACACATTTTAAAGCACCATTTTTATCTCCTCTCGACCTAACTAGCTACACCTTGCGCCATCTTGCACCTCGGATTAGCTAATAGGTCACCCTTGTCCATCTTACACCACGCTTGAGTACATTGACCTCACCCGACATCGTAGATCGTTATGGACCTCAGCTCTCCAAGTCTAGTCCCGATCATCCTCGCCGTTGACCGTCGTTGACCACCAAGCAACCTACACAACAATAGACAAGTAAACCAAATTTTGGGAACAAGTTCTTCACAACTTGACCCATGTTAGTCAAAACATGCATCATGCAACATATATGCCCTGAAACTCCTGACTTTGACCTAACAACCGAACAACGCCGCCACGACGGGCGACGATCAAAGTGAAAACCGGTCAGACCGCCCCCAGGGCCGATCTGACCGCCCACCCTGGCCGGTCTGACCGCCACCTATGGGCCAGTCTGACCGCTAGCTGGGACTTAGCCGTTTTTCCTCTCTGAAAAACCGAAACCTACTGGAATTTTCAAACCAATAGAACTTTTGACTGGAGTCTCCAAAAACTATAAGACCAAGTGCAATAGAATCCCCTATCTTGCCGACACACTCTATTTTTGGCCCAGCTCAAAATAACACATTTTAAGTTCACCGGTCCGACTGCCACCTATGGCCGGTCGGACCGATTTTGGATTGGTCTGACCGCCATGCTACGACCGGTCAGACCGGTTACTGCCTGACAGTTCTGAAACTTTATCGAAAACACATGAAATGACAAACCGTAAACGCCATTGCCAATTATCACATCATCCTAAGATCTGGAACATATCCCCATGATATCCACAATCTCCCCCTTGATGAACACATTGGCAATAATCCAGAAAATGTAATTTGGAGGTTTGAAAAGTAAAATACTTTCGTTTTTGCACAAAGGCACAGCTTGGTCTATAAGCAAGAGAAAGCAATGGAGACGACCAAGCTGGCATCTGAATAGCATAGGCGAGTGAGATAAGGTAAAAGAAAGCATAAAAACTTTGATTTCCAGAAAAGAGTAAAAAATCTCACTTAAGGTCATATGAAAGAACAATTGTTCAATTGACCTATGATCATTGTGAGGATTAAAAAATACTATTCAAGTTCAAAAGAATCAATAAAACAATAAGAATGCAATTCAAAGTCTACCTTACCCATCTCAAAGTCATTCTTAAGCAAGAAGGTCTTAAGTCTATCATACCAGGCTCTAGGGGCTTGCTTAAGACCATACAAGGCTTTGGATAGCTTGAACACATGATTTGGGTACTTGGGATTCTCAAAGCCCGGGGGTTGCCTAACATAAAATTCCTCCTCAATTAAACTATTTAAAAATGCACTTTTAATATCCATCTGATATAATATAAAACCCTTAGATGCAGCAAATTCAAGCAGAATGCGAATGGCTTCTAGTCTAGCAACAGGAGCAAAAGTCCCATCAAAATCCAACCCCTCAACTTGGCTAAAGCCCTGAGCTACCAACCTAGCCTTATTTCTAATTACAGGACCATCCTCATTTTGTTTGTTTTTGAAAACCCAGTGGGTTCCTATAACATTAAGACCACTAAGAGGTTCTACTAGGTTCCAAACTTTATTTCTCTCAAAATTCTCTAACTCCTCATGCGTGGCATTAACCCAGCTAGAATCTGATAAAGCATGTGATATATCGCGGGGTTCAAAAGAAGCAACAAATGAAGAATGAGAGTAGAGATTTGGATCATTATACCTGGAGCGAGTGACTCGCTCATGGAGATTACCTATTATCTGATCCGGGGGGTGCTGCATTTGAATGTGAAGTGGTGCACCCGGAGAGGAAAACATCTCTTCGACCTCGCAGGTACTGCTAATGATGAAGATGCAGCAGGAGCCTCATCTGAAGGCGAAGTAGTCACAGCAGGGTCTTGTGCTGAAATAGGAGCGTCAACAGCAGCAGGTGGAAGAACATCATTGAGTCCTTCATCATCTTCCTCTATAAATATGCTCTCTGTCACCTGTGTATCTTCTGAAATAACTGATCTAGCTCCAGGGCTAGTCTCATCAAAAGTGACATTGCATGTCTCCTGAACAAGGTTAGTTTCAGCATTAAAAACCCGAAAACCCCTCGAATGTGCAGGATAACCCAGAAATAAACCATCAAAAGTTCTAGACTCAAATTTATCTAGGTTACCTGTCTTGAGAATAAAACACTTGGATCCAAAGACTCGAAAGTGCAAGACAGATGGTTTTCTACCAAATCGAAGCTCATAAGCAGTCTTGCCCAAAGAAGGTCTCACAAAGACACGATTAGCAATATAGCAAGCAGTAGCAACAGCTTCGGCCCAAAATCTCCTCGGTGTGCTATACTCATCTAGCATCGTCCTAGCCATCTCGACTGTGGTCCTGTTTCTTCCTTTCCACAACGCCATTTTGTTGAGGGACGTGGAGAAGAGAACCGATGCTCAATACCACGCCAAGACAAAAGAAGCAAATGAGGCATTCTTGAACTCCGTGCCATTGTCACTACGGATCGCTCACAAGGCACCCGGAAGTTCAGAAGCCAAACGAAGAACCAGATCATGATAAAACTCAAAAGCTTCATCCTTCGAAGCAAGAAAGAACACCCAAGTATATCTATAAAAATCATTGACTATGACAAGAATGTACCATTTTTCACCAACTGACCGAACTCTAGCAGGACCAACAGTATCCATATGAAGCAACTGTCTCGGTCCGTCAGTCATGACCATAGTCACTGAAGGGTGTGAGGCGTCAATTTGTTTGCCATGCCTACAGGGCGCACAAACTGCATCTTTGACGGTTTTGAGTTTGGGCAAACCGCTCATAAGCTCAAGGTTGCTAACTCGCGTCAGATGATCAAAACCAATGTGCCCCCAAACGACGATGCCAAAGCCAGACCTCAGAAGAAGAAGATGAAATCAAGCATTTGAGAGAACCAGCAAGAGATTCAGAAAAGTCAACTCCAAAAATCCTAACAACTCTAGTAATTCCAAAAAACAAGCTCACCAGTTGAATCAAGCACCCAACAAGTATTTTTCTTAAATATAATATCATAACCATCATCAAGAAGTTGAGACACAGAAAGCAAATTAAACCTTAGCTTGTCCACAAGGGCGACGTCCTTGAGAATGAAACTGTCGTTCACCCTGGTCGATCTCGTTTCTTCAATTCGCCCTTGTTTATCATCTCCACAGGTGATGAAATCATCACCTGTCGACCGCGTGAAAGAGGTGAACCATCTTGAGTCTCCGGTCATGTGACGTGAACATCCGGAGTCGACGAACCACGTGTCCTTCCTCTTTCTGCTGTAATCCTGAAAATCAAGAAACAGAACAACGATGTGTCTCAATACTGGGGTTAGTTAAACAAGACTTAGGAACCCAGTACTGAGACACACATCTGCGAGTAGTATGCAAAGCAGAAGTGCTATCCTTGATTTTATTTAAGGTTCTGTTATGAGCAATGGTTAAAGTAACATAAGAATTATCCTGTCTAGGAACATGATGATGAGCATGTGATACAAATCCTAAATCAGGTTTCTTCTTTTCTATATTACCATGTCTCATAGAAGCTCTAGGTTGATTAGATGAAGTTCTAGCAAACTTTTTCTTACCATTTTTCAACCTACGCCAACAGAACTCAATTAAATGCCCATCGTTTTTTTTACAATAGGTGCAATGATACTTTATACCACTAGAAGAAGCACCCTTAGACTTATCAGAGGCCTGGCCAAATGCTGCAGATTTAAAAATAGTTTTTGCAGGTTGGGTTTTAAATTCAACTAACACTTTTTCCAAGACTTGAACAACTTTTGGCTTAGAATTATCTTGAACATAATTGTATCCTAATCCTTGCTTCTTATAAGGAGTCTTAGAATTGTCCAGAATCATGTTTAATTGTTTCTTACCTTTAGAAATTTTTTCTAATGTATCCTTCAGATTAGCATTTTCTTTTTCAAAATTAACACATGATTCACAGGTTTTGCCATTAATGGATCTAGCATATTTGTCCTTATATAAAGTAGATTCAAGTTTAAGAGCTGGACATGAAGCACATGTAGAAGATTCAATACAGTCCTTAAGCTTAGCATATTTAGCTCTAGCTGCTTCTAAGATATCTTTGACTTCATGTTCGCGTTCTAAGTAAAAAGTGCAAAGGTTAGAATCAACCACACCAGAAGCAACTAACTTGCTAGACTCTAAGCATTTTTCACGTGGAGCGGATTTAACCTCAACAAGTTCAGTCCTAGCATTTTTCAAGTTGTTGTAAAGCAATATCATGAGCAGATTGCAGTTTAGCAAATTCTGAATGTAAGGCATGGCATGATGAACATTCATCAAATTCAAGACTCTTAGCATTCTCAAGTTCCAAAGTCAAGTTACCTATTTGAGATTCTAAATCCTTGTTCCTAGCCATGACATATTCTAAAGCCTTATCCTGACTCATAAGTTGCTCAAACATAGATTCACATCTATCAGAAATAACATCATAGGAAGGAGGTACCTCATTGTTATCGTCATCAACGGAGTCGGCCATGAAGCACAAGCCGGTGAAATCCTTGGCCTTTCCTTTCTTTTTGTCTTGAAGGATCTCCTCCTCCTTGTCCTCCTCGCTCCCGGAGTCAACATCGCTTAAGGATTGATCCTTAAAAGCGGCAAGCACTCGGTGAGCGGCCTTCGTCAGCTTGGCAACATCAAACATTAGTTTGTTCCATTGAGGCTTCTTTCAAGCTGGCTTTCTCACCTTGTGATTGCTCTTACCGTTCATCTTGGGGTAATTTGCCCGGATATGATTAAGCTCACCACACTCATAGCAATTCACGGGACCTCCTCTCTTTTTGTTTCTCATATTGTTGTAGGCTCGTGTGACCTTTTTGACTATGAGGGCCAACTCAGCCTCAGGGAGACTCTCAAACTCCTCTTCATGGATTGTAGATAAACCTGCAAGCGAAAATCCAGAAGAAGACTCAAAAGACCCATCAGATGCTCTCTTGAGCGGGTCTGCTACCAAAGCCATGTTTTCCTTCTTGGGATGATCAATCCTTTTTGATCTCATGAGTCTTGAGCTTGCTATAGAGCAGCTCCAAAGTCAGATCAGAAAGGTTTACATTCTCCTCAATGGTTGTAGCATTTATCTCCCACTCCTTGGTGTTGATTGCAGCCAAGAGATGGGTGACATTTTCAGACTGAGAATATTCAATCCCAACAGCTTTCATTTGATTTATCACTTTATTAAAGCGACTGAAAATGTCATCGATGCTCTCTCCAGGACACATCTCGAATTTGTTGTATTCACGCTTATAGACTGTTTGGCGTACTTTCTTGACTTGGGACGAACCCTCATGGTAAGTTTTGAGAGTGTTCTAAATCTCATGCGCAGTCTTAAGATTGCAAATTCGATCATACTCCTGTCTCCCAAGCCCGCCAAACAAGAGGTTTTTAGCCTTATTATAGTTAGCCAAAAGGGCCTCTGAAGCCGGCGTAGCAACTTTGGGCAAAACGAGAGGGACTCGAACAACCTCCTATATAGCATGTCCTTCGCTCTCAAGGAAGACTCGCATACGATTCTTCCAATAGGCATAGTCGTGCCCATCGAAGATATGCGGCTTTATGGAGTATCTATCCATCGCCAAGTTCAGTGACCAGTTAAGATCAAGATTGAACTAACCGGGCTCTGATACCACTTGTTGGATGAAAAGGCGACTAGAGGGGGGGGGTGAATAGGAGCACACTCACTTTTTCACAAATAATGGATCAATAAAACTTTACTCCAGTAGCTATAGAAGCTATGAAGATCAGTATATCAGTATAGCGGAAGACTAATATTGAATCCAATAAAAACCCCAAAGCGATAGAACAAAATCAACAAAGATTGAAGTGAAACAATCTACTGGCGGTCGGACCAATTTCCGACCGGTCTGACCGGTGGCTATGGGCTATTCGACCGATTTCCTCCGTAACGTAAGAACGAACTCGATGACGAAGATGCAAATAGATGAAACTTTTGATCTACTAATCCAAACTTGATGAAACTTGGAACACACCTTCTCTATGATATCAGGGACCTATTCTAATTGAATATTATGATAATTCTTGGAGGAATCAAGATCCTTTTCCGTTTGATCAAAGAAGGGTTCAAAAACAGGTCAAAACGAAAACTAGGTCAAAGCTCTTGCTCGTGGGTGATTGATGATCAAGATGATTCTAGATAGATTCCCACATGTCTTAGCAAGCTAGATCACGTGAAGAAACCAAGCAAAAACTCACGGATCAAAGAAAGACCTAAAAGCATCAAATAGAGAGAAGGAACGCAATGAGACAAAACATTGATCAAACTTTTCTTTGATTGATTGATATGATCAGGGATTACAACCACTCTATCAATGGAGGATAATGCTCAATCCAAGAGCATGAAAATCACATCAAACATCAAGAACCCTAGCCTCCACAAAAGCTCTCCCTAAGAAAATTAGAGTTTACAAGAATTGCAAAAGAGGCGAAGAGGAGGTGCAGCCACCTCCCTCTCCTATTTATAGTGGAGGCTTAGACCTTCTAGATGTTTGATCCTATTGGGCTCCCGTTAAGGCCCAAAACAAACGGGATACATACGCACACATTTTAAAGCGCCATTTTTATCTCCTCTCGACCTAACTAGCTACACCTTGCGCCATCTTGCGCCTCGGATTAGCTAATAGGTCACCCTTGTCCATCTTGCACCACGCTTGAGTACATTGACCTCACCTTGCATCGTAGATCGTTCTGGACCTCAGCTCTCCAAGCCTAGTCCCGATCATCCTCGCCGTTGACCGTCGTTGACCACCAAGCAACATGCACAACAATAGACAAGTAAACCGAATTTTGGGAACAAGTTCTTCACAACTTGACCCATGTTAGTCAAAACACGCATCATGCAACATATATGCCCTGAAACTCATGACTTTGACCTAACAACCGAACAACGTCGCCACGACGGCGATGATCAGTGAAAACCGGTCGATCGCTTTCTGTGGCGGCCCGACCGCCCACCCGCCGATCCGGCCGCCATTTATGGGCGGCCCGACCGCCACCTATGGGCCGGTCTGACCGCCAGCTGGGACTTAGCCATTTTTTCTCTCTGAAAAACCGAAACCTACTGAAATTTTCAAACCAATAGAACTTTTGACTGGAGACTCTAAAAACTATGAGACCAAGTGCAATAGAATCCCCTCTCTTGCCTACACACTCTATTTTTGGTCCAGCTCAAAATAACACATTTTAAGTTCACCGGTCCGGCCACCACATATGGCCGGTCGGACCAATTTGGGACCGGTCTGACCGCCATGCTATGACCGGTCGATCTAAGCATCGCCGACGATTCAAACTTTATCAAAAACACATAAAACGATAAACCGTAAACGCCATTGCCAATTATCACATCATCCTAAGATCTGGAACATATCCCCATGATATCCACAGATACAAAATCACATCTTTGCCGCTCCACTTAAACTTGTAGCAGTTTGTATGCCCATCATGATAAACATGGCGATCAAATTGCCATGGGCGCCCCAACATCAAGTGACAAACTGACATGGGCACCACATCGCACACAATGGTATCCTCATATTTGCCAATCTTGAAGTGCACCTGCACCACAAGACTGACTTTCACCTCGCCGACATTCTCAACCACTGCACATGATATGGATGAGGATGCGGTAAATATTTTAAGCCCAATTTTGTGTACATCTCCTTGCTGGCCAGATTATGACAAGTTCCTCCATCAACTATAACTTCGCACACTTTACCACCAACTGTCGCCCATGACTGAAATAAATTGCACCGCTGTGCGGAAGACTGGCTTGGTGACACGCTAAGTACACGAGGTGTGCACACTAGCATATGTTGTCCATCTCGCAACCCGGTCGATAGTCCAATCTCTCATCCTCTGTAGGATCATCTGCAAAATCAGCAAACGGAGTAGTATCCTCCTCATCACTAGCTGAAATATACCCATCATCAATAAATATCATAACTTTATTATTTGAGCAATCTTTCTGAAAATGACCAACTCCCTTGCACTTGTAGCATGTTAGATCACGTGAACAGCCTGTAGAACCCATCGAGGATGCCGCACTAGCAGCTGGCACCGGTGGTCGGCGTGCTAGTGGCGGCATACTATCTATCTTCCTCTATGCCAAACTACGCATCGCAGAAGTGCCCCCTGATGGAGCGGGCTTGCCTGGCTGTCCCGTGTTGTACGGAGGTGCTGTGCTCGCTGAATAACGTTGACGTGCAGCATACTTGGCATCTTCAATTACCTGCTTCTCACCCTCACGTGCTTGATGCATCAACTCAACCATGTTGTTGTATTGATGATGATTAACGATCCACCGAATAGCATAATTCATCCCGGCAAGAAAACGAGCCATCGCTTGTTCCTCATTCTCACGCACATCAGCATGTATGATAATATGCTCCATCTCTTTATAATACTCATCAACTGATTTCAACCCCTGTCGCAACCCAATCAACTTCTCATGCAGCGAGCGCTTGTAATGTGTAGGTACAAAGCGCGCGAGCATCTGTCACTTCAGCTCATCCCATGTAACAACACGTGGCTCGTGTCGCTCCATACGCTATTGCACACAACGCTCCCACCATGTAGCAACATATCCGTCCAAAGCCGCAACGGTAAGATCCAACTTGTGCTGATCAGAATAGCGGTTCATGCGTAACAGCTTATCAACTTTTAGCTCCCATGCAAGATAAACCTCTACCTCTGTTGTACCCTCAAAGGAAGGCATCGTGAACTTGGGCTTTGCAACCAGATCATCGGCGTCCTCATCGCGCTGACGATTGCGTGCATATTGATTATGTTGACGGTGTGGTAAATAGTCGTCGAACACGGATTCGTCGCTGTCATCGTCAGCGTGGCGGTTGCCAAGACCTCCTCTGTGGGCAGCATAGTAGGTAGCCCCATAGGCGCCAACATGCGCTCCTCCATAGGCGCCATCGTGGATGCCATTGTTGGCACCGCCTCCTCGTCTTTGTTGCCTACGCCGCGCTTCTTGTGTGGGGATGTGCCATGACCTCGGCAATAGCACGACGCTGTGGTGCCGCCTCGCGAACACGCTCCTGTTCGTCGAGTTGTCGTAGGCGTGGATCATCCTTGCCTTGCCGTCTAGCGGCAGCCTCCGCATCCGTCTCGTCGCACGGCTCATTCGGGAGGTGTAAACTCCCCGCCTCTCCAGGTGTACCCAGCTGCATCGAAGCAGTGAGCTTGGCAATAGCGTCGAGCAGTACCTTATGGTTGTCATCGACAGTCATGGATAACTTCTGGAAATCTGTCCCCAAGCTGTCCAAGTTGGTTTGGACACGCCCAAGGTCGCCGCGCACCTGGTCAACCTCAGCCCGGAACTCTTCCCGGAGCGTGGCACGAAGTGTATGGTAGTGCATCTTGGTGACCAGATCAGTAAGGTTGTCGTCCAGATCTTTGTCCTGCTCACTTCCTGACATGTTTATAGAAGCAAAAAATACCAAGTGACAATATATGTGGAAAATAAGTGGGAACCTCTCAACGACTATTCTGAAACAAAGCAAGTTGTACCGTTCCGAAGTAAATTAAGAGCAGCAAAAACTTACGCTCATAGCAGCGACGACCAACCAAGATTGTGCGAGTGAATATCAAGAACGATAGTCAAAACATTGCACATATGTTTTTGGTGGAGCTAGGTGAGGAAAACAAACTAACAAATTCAGAATTTAAAGATTGTCAAGCTAGGTAGCAATCCAAACGAGACTCACAATGCCTAATTGCTGATCGATAAATATAAGTGAGGAGTAGACAGCAACACACGCACAAGGATAATGTGACTATTGCAATAAAAGGAATGAGCGATAACACGAACAATTCTGTATGGAGGCGAACGCTCGTATTGCAACAGTTCAAGGAGAGACGCTAGTTAGTGCTCAAAAGTTGTATATGAGGGCACAAGATTTCTCAAAATTATGGTACGCGAACAGCAGCGGATACAAGTATATAAACTGACTCCAATAAAAGGATTGAAAACTATAGCTGAAAAGTTTGCCTTCTGTTTTTTTTCTCCTTTTCTTTTGCTCTCTCCTTTTTTTTTCACTCACGGCCAGCGCTAATCAATCAACCCCTTTTTTTGTTCGTTTCTTTCACGACCAACTACTAACAGCAAGTTATGCGAACAATACTAGATGCGAAAACTTGGCGTCTCAAAATCCTAAGAGCAGTCCCTCGAGCATAACAACAAACTAGTCTCAATAGGTAAGACAGGTTCGCGAACGGATCGAATGGTTCATGAATAAAACAACATGCAATCCACTAGATATAAGTAATATTTAGTTGCACAAAGCAGGAATCAAGTACGAACACAAAAATTTGTGGAATGGAAAATAAAAAGAGATGCGAAGGGAACACGACCAGCAACTAAACAATATGAACGAGTGGATTAAGACCTAATAAAATGCACTAAAAATGCTGAATTAAACTATGGCGAAAGATGATATATTTTTTGTGGCTTTTTCGGTGTATAGGATAGAAAAATAATCTACTAAAATGTAGGGAAAAAGAGATTCTACCGAGTGTCCTGGAATCTGATACCACGATGATACGGGGTGGCCCGATCTTCTCGAGTAGAACAGTGGATAAATAGCGCTTGATGACGAATAATGCTCAGCTGTACACCACACGCTAGTGCATGGACTTGCAGCTTTATGGATATTCGCCAACACGCATCTGGTTGATCGCCGCTAGACCACGAGCGGAGATCGCCAAGCCCTCAATTCCCAGCGGAAAAACAAACTTGACCTTAAAAAGCAGAACGGAAATTGATCGCCTAATTCTCTCAGAAGTCTTCGTATGAATTCTGTTATGAAAAAGCAAGCAATAAATTGTGTTCTATTCTTATGCATAAATGTGGTCTGGTTTACAATGGGGGTCTACCCCTTAATATATAGTCTCGGCCTAAGACTATTAAGCACTAAATTTTCCATATGGGACTATTCACACGTGTGTACTAGTAATGGGACAGGTACTGTAGCACGGTACTGTTCGCACGCACTGTAGCAGGTAATATTCACGCGGCCCAACACTGTAGCACGGCCTGGTACTGTAGCGTGAGTACTATTCATGTGTGGCACTATTCATGGACCGATCGCTGTTCATGCCGTGGACTTATGCTTCCTTGGAGAACGGCCATATATCCTTGATCTCCATCCATCGCTGACTCTTTAAACCTGAGCACAAGTAAAACAATATTTTTAGGTAGTATAAAATTCTCATTAAAATCAATGGCATATTCATTAAGGAGCAAGTTCACCTGAGATTGTAGTTTCTTGGCACGTGCTCTTGTTATTGGTCATGTCGGCAACTCGAGACGTATATCATGAGCATTAGGTGAAGGAGAAGAAGGTGTTGTAGGGATGCCCTCATCAATCCACCTAGAATAGAAGCTACACTTATCCATAACTGCACAATGGACTAAGCCTTGAATTGGCAGTTTTGTGTGAATAAATTTCACTTAAGTCCTTAACTGGTACTAGGCTGCCAGGCATCCCCGCGGGTTGGAGCATATAAGTCATACTCCTGACCTTTTCATGAGCTTCCTAGAAATTACCCTATCTCATAGATTGTGACTAGCAGTCGGGCTCATATAGGTGTGTTCTTTCAAGACTACTCTATAGGACAACATCTTTGCATAAACAAGCCACAGAACACATTAAGATAAAAAACAATCTGCCATACAAATTTAGGAGAGAATTGCATCTCCAATAGAGTGGGTCTATAAAAGTACTCTCCTCCCAGTTAACCAACAGCTTATTTTGCCAATCCTACTCCACGGGATCTCCGATCACATAGGATAGGTTACCACTATGGCATAACTCACGTGGGTCTCAAACCCATCTCCCTCGATGCATTGTCTATCATATTCCATGATAAACCCTTTGTGAAGGGATCTGCCAGATTCTTAGCTGTTTGGATATAATCCAAAGCTATTACTTCAGAGTTTCTCATTTTTCTGACAGACTTCAGTCTTCCCTTCACATGTCTTGATGCCTTCATATTATCCTTAGAACTATTCACCTTGACGATCATAGTCTGATTGTCACAGTTCATCAGAATAGCCGGTACTGGTTTTTCAACCACCGGCAAATCCATCAAGAGCTCACGACGCCATTCAGCTTCAACAGTGGCAGTATCTAATGATGTGAGTTCTGCTTCCATTATTGACCTCGTTAAGATGGTCTGCTTGCAAGACTTCCATGCAACAGCACCACCTCCAAGTATGAAGACATATCCACTTGTGGCCTTAATCTCATCAGCACCAGATATCCAGTTTGAATCGCTATAACCCTCCAGTACCCTGGGATACCCGGTATAGTGAATACCACAGCTCATAGTAAACTTTAGATAGTGCATTACTGTCGGACCCCCGGGTGTCACACAACCCCGAGACCCTCTGTGCATACCAAGCTAGTCCCATGATCAGTAGCTAGCTCGCACAGTTGTAACAATGATGCTATCATGACCATTCAACAACGAACTAATGAAGCAGACAAAGTAATATTAATTAAAACAGCAAAGACCTTATGGTCAAGGTTCTTACAAAAGTTGCCTCACAAGGCTTAATCACAACAGAGTATCTGGCAGCGGAAATCTCAAAATACGTGGAGCCCAATCGACATGCCCACAGGCAATCGAGTGGAGGACGTGACCTAGTTCGCGAAGTCTTCAAAGTAGCCTTCTTCGTAGAACTCAATATTTCCTGATTCTTCTGCTGGGACTGATCAACAAAGGGCATAAAGCCGTGAGTACATAAAGTACTCAGCAAGTCGTAGAGAAATGTATGCACATAGTATTCATGCCAGGCTTAAACAAGAATGGCTTTATGGCTAATTTGCAGAAAGCAAGTTTAACCGTAAATACAATAATTAGATTGCAAAGCAGGATTTTAAAAGAATAATACATAGATATCCAAGTTCTTTTGAATCAAATAAAGGAACATCCTGCTCACTTCCCAACCATTCCAACCAAACCTTTCCATCGAACCAAACCACATTTTTGAAAATGCTACCCTTGCGCGAAATCACTGTGCATGTCCGTGAATCGGGACACGGCTATTCAATAGATTTTTAACACTCGCAGAGGTTGTACACTTTACCCACAAGAGATAAATCACTTGTAATGTCCGTCGACACACTTCCGAGGGTGTGCGACTAAGTGACTATCACAAAGCCTTTACAAAGTTCCATTTTGCCTCTGCTCGCGCGCTAAGGTTTCGCCATCACAGCCCCCTCTTGCGCCATTAAACCACCACAACAGAACCGACTCAAAACTTCCCTAATTAGTTGGCCGTGTCCGTCCCATACCGGACTTGTGGTTGCACGAGGTGGCCTGGATCAATGACTTGCAAAGTTAAGTCCTTAGTTGGTTGCTCAGACAAGTCTACCACAACCCAATGTGCATCACACACCCACCTTAACTCCCTACCTCAAGCCCGAGCATAAATCATTTTTGTCCATTCCCGACCAAATGGCAATCCCTTCCATGGCACAACATCTTTTAATAAAAGTGGCCTCACACCACTGTTCCATAGTTCCATTAGTCAAATTTCATTAATCATTGAACATGTGATCGAAAGTCTCATGTAACTAAAGCAAGACTAAGCAATACTACGCTCCCAAGTTGGTATACAATTATGTCCAACTAGTATTAACCATCCTATGGTGTCCAAGGATATATGTCAATCAAGGAGATATTTCATTTTCAATTCATCAAGGAGGCATAATGGCAATTTGGTAATTATCTACTCCCAAAACCATTTTTAATAAAACTAGCCATGCATGATAATTTAAAACCATATACATTTGTAAAATGGGTTCAACATGGTCAAAGGCCTACGACTTGCCTTCGTTGACGAGGAGCGGGTCTTCGGTCGTCGGGTCGAAGAAATCTTCCAAACGCCTAATCTACACGCGAGAATAGCAACAAATAAATAAAACAGCACCAAATGAACTCCAAAATTACAAAACCAGTACCAAATGAAAGGGGCTGAATTTATATGAATTTAGAAATTTGGATCACCCAAATCGAGTTCTGATGAGAAAGTTATGGCGAAAGAAGTTGAAAATCACATGAAATGATAGAATTAGGGTTTTTCTCGATTTTCCGAATTTCGGATTTACTTTTCTATTGAAAACCGGATTTGACGTCACGCCACGTGACGCCAAATGGCTGCCACGCGGAGAAAGCGCGGACGTGGCGTGGCGTGGCGCCACGCGGCGCCACGCCGGCTCGGAGAGAGAGAGAGAGAGAGAGAGAGAGAGAGCAACAGGAGGGGCGACGGCGGCGGCGGTGGCGACCGGAGCCGAGGGAGAAGGAAGCTTCGGTGGCGGGAGGAGCGCACCGAACGGCGGGCCGGACGAACGGACGGAGAGGTCGCCGGCGCCGAGGAGGGCCTGAGGCGCACAAATGGCGACGACGCGGCTCGGCCGGCGGGAGGAAAGACGGAGCCGAGGCGAGAGGGAGGAAGGAATGGGCGCAGGAAGGGAGAGGAGAAGGAGGCGGGCCGAGGCGCGCTTTATAGCGCGAGGAGGTCACGCGAGAGAGGGCCGAGGCGCGAAGGCGGCGAGGAGCTCATGGGCGCAGGCTCGGGCAGAGCGAAGAAGGGGAGCGGCAGACGAGGCGCTGACGCGGGAGAGGCAGCAGCGGCGCGAGACCGAGGAGGGCGGCGGAGACGCACTGCGTGGCGCAGTGCTCACGCGAGAGCGCACGGAGAGAGAGAAGGTGGAAGAAGAACAGAGCGGGCGGGCGAGACGCGCCGTCCGATCAAAATCGGACGGTGGGAGCGAGGCGCGGAGACGCGAGATGAGCGGGAAGGAGATCGGAGGGCTAAGCGGAGGGAGAGACGCGGCCGATCGGGGAGCACGGATCGCGATCCGACGGCGGGAGCGAGGCGAGGCGGCGCGGAAGTGGGCAGCGGAGCTTGGCCGACGCTGGAAACGATGGTGGGTCAAGAGATTCGCCCACAAACAAGGAACGGGTTTTCCAATTTTCGATTTTCGTAAATACAAACAATTGAAAAGGCTTTTAGAAAATAGCAAATAGAGTCCAAAATTCTAGAAAATTCACGAAATTCCTTGAATTATTCTGGACTTAATAAAAATACTTTTAACTTTAATTTTTCTTTTTCTTTTGCAAATAAAATAATTTTTAATTTCAGGTAAAATGAAAACTAATTTCTAAAATCCAATAAATCCAAGAAAACGCTTAAAATAATACTTTTGATTTTAAATACCAGAAAACTCAATTAAACCAACTTTAATTTAATTTTAAGTTTGATTAATTCATATTAAACCATAATTGATTCTGAAATTCCAAATTAAGCTTTTGGTAAATAGAAGCAAATGGTTCTCTTTTAAAATTTTTGAAAATCTCTGAAAAAGCGGGACGCTACAATTACCCTCTCAAGAGCATGTCAATGATCATCTCCCGGATCGGAAACAAAACAGCTTAGTTTGCTAATAGCAAATGAGATGTCAGGCCTGGTACCGCTAGCTAAATACATGAGTGAACCAATATGAGAATATCTCAATTGGTCTCTGGCTATTCTCTGATTCTTCCTAAGCAACACACTAGGATCATAAGGTGTTTGAGAGGATTTGTAGTCGCTATAACCAAAATGACTCAGAACCTTTTCGACATAATGGGGTTTGCAACAATGTAATCCCACCATCATCACCTCTCAACAGCTTGATGTTCAAGATAACATCGGCTACTCCCAGATCATTCATCTCAAAATTATGAGACAAGAAATCCTTGACCTCCTTAATCACATTAAGGTTGGTCCCAAAGATCAGTATGTCATCAATATATAGACATAGAATGACTCCCTCGCCCCCACCATGGCGATAATACACACATCTGTCAGCTTTATTCACAATAAAGCCTGCAGATGTTAAAATTCTATCAAACTTTTCATGCCACTTCTTATGTGCTTGTTTAAGACCATACAAAGATTTCAACAACTTGCACACATTTACTTCTTGACCATTTACTACAAATCCATCTAGCTGTTCCATGTAAATTTCCTCGTGCAACTCTCCATTTAGGAAAGCCGTCTTAATGTCTGTCTGATGAACAAGAAGACCGTGTGAGGCAGCCAGAGATAGTAGTACTCGAATAGTGGTTAATCTAGCCACAAGTGAATAAGTATCAAAGAAATCTTCACCTTCCTTTTGGGTATAACCCTTGGCCACAAGCCGTACCTTGTACTTCTCGATAGTACCATCAGACCTAAGCTTCTTCTTGAACACCCACTTACATCCTACATGTTTACAACCATAAGGACACTCAGTGATTTCTCAAGTTCCATTAGAGAATATGCTTTAGAAATGGTATTTGGAGTATCATTTACAAGGTACACAATGAAATTAGCACCAAAAGACTTTGCAGTCCTTTGTCTTTTACTCTTCCTCAGAGTTTCATTGTCTTCTTCCTCAGGAATTTGTTCAGAGGTTTGCTCAAAATATTCCATTGGCAAGGGTGAATTTCGGGATTAACTCTAAACTGGCTAACCGCGTTATGCAACCAAAATTTATTAGACAAAGTTGTGAATGCCAAATAGTAGTCTCATTACCACTGCAAACATGGTTCACAACATTATTACGCAAATCTGAAAGAGATAGGTGGAACAAGTCTCTGCACACATAGCCTTTATCAACAAATTATCCACACTTGGATACTATAAATTTATTAGACTCAAATACTAATATAAAGCCATCTCTACACAGAAGAGATCTACTGACGAGATTCTTATTGATAGATGGCACATGATGCACGTTCTTCAGTTGTACAATCTTCCCCGAAGTAAACTTCAGATCGATTGTGCCAATACCATGAACAGTGGTATGTGACCCGTTCCTCATCAGAACGGCTGAATCCTGAGTGATCTGGTAAGAAGAGAACAATGAAATATCAACACACATATGTATATTAGCATTAGTGTCTATCCACCTATCAATAGATTGACATACGGAAAGAACATGTGGATATCGTGGGGATATGTGCATGATCTTAGGATGATGAGTCAATTGGCAATGGCATTGTTGGTTTACAAATTCTCGCGTTTTCGGGTTTGCTTGATTCTGTCGCACCACGTGCGATCGGCCGGTGGCATTGGCGGTCGACCGCCTGTGGAGCGATCCGGCCGCGGAAGGCGTGCTTGGCCCAACCGGCTTTGGTTCAAATTGGATTTTGAAGCTGAGCCAAAAATAGGTTGTGTAGGCAAGTGAGGGGAGTCTCCTGGATGTGGTCACATAATTTTTGGAGCTCCTAGTCGAAAGTTCTATTCATTTGAAAATTCCAGAAGGTTTCGGATTTTCGAGATGAAAATTTGTCTAAATCCTTTCGGGCGGTCCGACCACTGTTGTGGAATTGGTCCGACCGGCCTGAAGTCGGTCGGACCGGCTGTGTGGGGCGGTCAGACCGCCGATCACTTGGAGTTTAGCCATTTTGGCATTGTTGTGTATTGGATGTGTTTAATGCATGGGTTTCAATGCTTTATTGTTGCATATTGCATTGTTGAACTAACGTGGGTCAAGTTGTGAAGAACTTGTTCCCGTAGACGATTTGTTTGTCTATTGCTGTGCAGGTGGCTTGCAGGTCGACGACGTCTACGGTGAGGTGGATCGGGACTACGCTTGGAGAGCTGAGTCCAGAACGATCATGGATACCGGGTGAGGTCGTGTGACTCAAGCATGGTGCAGAATGGACAAGATGGATCGAACGGGTAGTTCGTTGCAGTTGGTTGGATCAGGCGGTGCGGAAGACGGTGCAAGTCCCTGGGAGGTTCCGATGGGATTCGGACAGGAAGAGACTTGTCGACATGCTGAGAACCGCTGATCAACCTACACGTGGTGAAGCAGGCGATTGCTTCAACAGATGTGTGTGAGTGGGTCCCATGTGTGTGTGGGCCTTCATGGGAGCCCATTAGTGGAAACCCTAGGCCTCTCCTATAAATAGAAAGGGGGGAGATGGAAAAGCCCTGAAGCACTCATTTAGGAACTCCAAGTCTTTTTCTAGGGTTTGGAGAGGAGAGGAGAGGCTAGGGTTTGGAGAGATTTGATTGTGTGCTCTTTCTTGAGCTCTTGTCCTCTTTGAGGGAGTGGCTTTGTAAGCAACTTGTTGAATCAATCAATCTTGTGTTGCTTGCTTAAGAGATTGATTGTCTCTTTTGTGTTTTTCTCTCTTTTGATGATTTAGGTGCTTCCTTGATTCAAGTGTTTATGCTTGGTCTCTTGACCGATTTTATATTGCTTTGATGTGTGAGAATACTCCTAGAATCATCTAGATCTTCAACCCCTCACAAGCAAGTCCTGGATCAAGATTTTCATATTTTTAGGTTTTGGAACACTTCTTTGGTAAAACCTTAAGAGATCGTTTCTTTGAAGTGGATCTGGACGACCGTCACTAGAAATAGGTCTTATATATCCTCAGGGAGGTGTGCTCCAAATTTGGTCAAGTTTCAATGGTTGATTCAAAAGTTGGACCAAATTTCGTTTTGGATTTGAGCTTTGTCCATTGCCTCTGGACTAAATCGGTCCGACCGATTTTCTGACACCGGTCCGACCGCCCGACAGTCCAACCGTTTTTCTAATGCCGGTCCGACCGCGAACATACCGATCGCCAATTGCTTGTCGGTCCGATCACAGCAATGACCGCCATTTACAATGGTCCGACCGGTCCAGTGAGATCAACTCTCCTTGTTTGAGTCTTGTGGTTAAAGGGGGTAATTGAATTCAGCACAAGGCTTCCTCTGTGCGTTTACTGAACTCCTTAGCTTTCATAGCTAAAGGAGAAAAGTTTGTGTTGAATTTGATTAAGGCGAAAAATCGAGAAAGCGCCTATTCACCCCTCTAGTCGCCTTTACAGTCCTACAGAACAGTAGGTAAATTATCATACCCTGATGTTCCCGTCTCAGTGGTACTAACAACAATATTAGCAGACCTGGAATTCTGCCCATGCTGATTCTCCCCACCCTTGCGTTTGCTGCAATGCTTGGCCCAATGACCAGGTTCGCCGCACACAAAGCAAAGACCATCCTTTGTGTTATTTTTCTTCTTGAAGCTAGTTGTTTGTGCAGTCTTGTTCTTGCCTTTGAACTTTTGAGCTTGGCCATTTTTCTTCTGCACCACATTGGCATTAAAATGTCCCTCATTACCTCTATTGTGTGTATCTTTTGCCCTCGCCTTCTCTTCAACACCAAGAGACCCAGTGAGATTTTCAACAGAAAACTCTTGTCTCTTGTGTTTCAGAGAAGTAGCAAAATTCCTCCAAGAAGGAGGAAGCTTGGCAATAATGCCTCCCGCGATAAACTTGTTCGGTAACACACACTTGAAGTGCTCAAGTTCTGTGGCCATGGATTATATCTCATGAGCCTATTCAACTACAGAACGGTCATCAACCATTTTATAGTTATGGTATTGCTCTATGAGATACAATTCACTGCCTGCATCTGAAACCCCAAACTTGGCCTCGAGTGCATCCCACATCTCTTTACCAATTTTAATTACCATGTATGCATCAACTAACTTCTCACCAATAACACTAACCACGACACCTTTAAAAAGGTTATCAACAGCCTCGAACGCTTGCTCCTGTTCAGGAGTAAGTGTTCCTCCAGGTTTGCCATTTGCCACATGGAAAACGTTCATGACAGTTTGAGCGCAGCAGCAAAGCTAGTTGATGAAAAATGCCTAGTATAAGGTTTTTAAATTGTTGAATATATGAGCATTTTTTTTGAATTACTTTAATCCAGAAATATGCTAGATGAATGATGGAAAGTACTCTAGCCTTTTTCATAAAGCTGGTAATCAAGAACACTATAGTCATATAAATTTCTAGAAGGACAAAAACTAGCATTCATAAAACTATAATTTTGAGCTCTAGTCAATGCTTAGCTAGACTGACAGAACAATCACATGCAATTCACTGAAACAAAATATGACAAGAATATTTGATAGCAGCAAGCAAACTATTAGAATATGACAAGAATCACTGAATTCATTACTTCAAATAAAAAGCCAACAAACCTTGAATGATTACTTTGATAGCAGCAAGCAAACTATTAGAGCTCAAAACTAAACTAGTAATCCTACCAATTTCAGTATTACACCATCTAAATCATAAAGCAAAATTAATCCCACATAATACACTGTTGCCAAGCACAACCAAGCCATCACCACCGGAACCCACAAGCACAACCAAGCCATCACCACCAGCATTTAAATGACCAAATCAATGTATACAAATGTAAATTATCCATGTCATTTAAACCGAATGAAATGCTAAACATATACCACACGAATGTGAAAGAAATCAAGTATCTGGAAGAGATAGATAACAACCAGTAATAAACCAAAAAGACTCATGTTTCTCCATATAGGCAAGCAACAGTACATAAGCGTAATAATCAGGATTCAGGAATACATCAAACGTGACAATAAAAATATGACAGTGGATTGCATTTGGAAGCATTTGGTTCACAGTTCTTTTTCTTAGGCATTGTGATAACATGTAAAACGAATTATGTCCCATTGTTTGGTTAGATTACTCCATAATTGCAATACATGTATCAAGTATAAAATACAATTTAGAGCTCCAATACAATCAAAGGAGGGAGAGTGGAGGGATGTATCCTACAGTCCTCATCCAACTGCATGTATAGTAAAACCCACTGCATTATGATTGTAACTCCCAACCAAAACACTACCTGATGCACTATGTAATAAGTAGCATGCCAAAAGTCAATATCGCCTCAATACTTCTTAGGAGCCCCATATCCATTACCAAACAAATTCTTGCTGGAGATGACAAATTGTTTAGCACACAATCAACATTCCAGTAACTGGCCAATCATTAACCATAAACATGATTGCCTAATTACCTAAAGAGTCAACATCTCTAAATAAGTTATTCTCAAAGACAGGACAATAATGTTATCCTACAAAATGCATGCCTACACTCACCATAAAACATATTGCCTAATTACCTAAAGCGTAAATTGAGACAATATGTTAGTTCTAGAGATAGGACATCGATGCTATCCTGCAAAATGCATGTGTACATAGAAGCTTTCACTCATATACTTGACATTGCAAGGAGAGAAGAACTGCTTTAGTGGAAGATTCACAAAGCCATACACATGCAAGCTGGAAAGGAACCTTAGGGTGGCGCTGGATCGGGGGAGGCGGCGTTGGGTGGCGCCGGAACGGGGGAGGCGGCGTTGGGTGGCGCCGGAACGGGGGAGGCGGCGTTGGGTGGCGCCGGAACGGAGGAGGCGGCGTTGGGTGGCACCGGATCGGGGGAGGCGGCGATTCTGGGGAAGAATTAGGGCAAGTGCACAACAATTCGAGCGGGCCACTTATATAGACTAACATCACAGACGGTTCTATTAAAGAACCGTCTGTGATAACTCTAACATCACAGACGGTTCCATTAAATAACCGTCTATGATAACTCTAACATCATAGACGGTTACTTAATGGAACCGTCTGTGATGTGAGTAATCACAGACGGTTACTTAAACCGTCTGTGATAACTCTAACATCACAGACGGTTACTTAATGGAACCGTCTGTGATTTGAGTAATCATAGACGGTTCCATTAAGTAACCATCTGTGATGACTCACATCACAGACGGTCCTTGAACCGTATGTGATGTGCACAAATGGACCGCCAACTAATGGTCGGTCTGACCGCCGCCAAATCAGTCAGACCGCCAAGGGTGGCCGGTCCGACCTCCCGAGGAAAATTGACCCACACCAAAAATGTGCTTCTCTGGAATAAACGTTCCGCGAGAACTTCGGAACTTCCGCACACCTGTAGTTCCGTTTAACAACGGCAGAACTACCGCACAGAGAATCATTTCAAAGGGAAATCGGTCAGACCACCCAACACATGGCGGTCGACCGACGGCACCGGCCGAGCCGGTGACCTCGGCGGTCGATCGCCAGCCACGTATAATGCACTTTTAACTTTGCTCAAATGATAAAACACATTTGCCCATTTGTGTGCATTTCCAGACGGTTCTTTATACGAACCGTCTGTGAAGAGAACCGTCTGTGATGACTACCATTATCACAGACGGTTCTTACTGACAACCGTCTGTGAAGTATCACAGACGGTTGTATTAATAAACCGTTTGTGATATGTCCTTATCACAGACGGTTAACGAAGAACCATCTGTGATAATTTTATCACAGAGGAACCGTCTGTGATGAGACGTCTTCTATTGCATGTTTTGTAGTAGTGTGGTCGACGTTGTCACAGAGTTTTGTTCAATAGTTTTCTCTTATCTTTTCTTAGCGGTTTTTTTGGGGGCCAGGAGGGTGTGGGGCAAGCACGAGAGGGGTGGGAGGAGTCGACGAGTCTTTTTCCCAGGTGGGACGATCGTTATTAGTTTATATAAATAAATAAATAAATATATATATATATATATATATATATATATATATATATGAAGTTTTTTTCTACTCCCAGGAGTAGTTAATCCCTATTCCGTATCTTACAACGTAGGGAGTATCTTGCGCAACCGAGGGTATGTATGTCTAGTATACGAGTATATAAGACCACTTATGTAGTATTTACATCTTTTTAGGGGTGGTATGTACAATTTTTTATACATACTCCATTTTATATGCGAATATGAAAGTATTTACAAAATATGCTAAAAACTATATACTCTCTTGCAAATTTTTCATATGGCTCGCATTGGAGTATCTTATAATTAGTGTATGAGTATACACAAACTGATAATAGGGTAATGTCAATTTCTCTTAGGTGGTATATCAGAGGTGAGAGTAACTACTTCCGGGAGCAGAAGGTATATATATATATATATATATATATATATATATATATATATATATATATATATATATATATATATATATATATATATATATATATATATATATATTGTATGGTACTTTTGGGAGTACGTACTCCTACTTCTCATATACCACTTAAATCGTTTGATGATATCTCTTTATCAATTTGACCATACTCTAATAATGATTATAAGATATTCCAAAGTGAGTTCAACGAAAAATTTCATTAAAGTACATTTTTATAGCAAAATTTGTGTATATACTTCTTTTATATATGAAAAAGGTATATAACAAAAATAAAAGGCTCGAATGAATTTTTTTAGTCAAATCGCATTGGAGTATCTTATAATTAGTATTTAGAGTATCTTACAATTAGTATTTAAGTATACTGAAAGTGATAAAGAAGTTAATATATTCGTTTAAGTGTGTGTGTGTGCGCGCGCGCATATACATATACATATGTATATATATTTTTCACTAAAAATGCTTGTAGCTTTATGTTAATTAAAATGGATAGCCTGGAATCATATCTTGGTAGAGTTGTGGGTGTATGATTCTACTCGCCAAAGTCCAAATCCTAGTGTTCACCCTTATGAACACACAAATACGTATCAGTAGGAACATTGCAAGGTTACGGATTTATCCCCGCTTCCGTATTTCTACATGCATGTGTGCTAAATGGGCGTATTTGCATGTGTGTGCGTATAAGTTTCGTCACTATAACGATCAATTCCGGGAGTTTCAGGTTGGCATGTTTCCTTTTTTAGAACATTGACAGGGATTGCAATATTGCATTACAAGTTGCTTGCTCCTTTTGGTTAGATACATATTCTAATCCTTAGCTGGCTACTGCCGCCAAGGTCGTTACCCAGTTTCTTTCCGAAAGGATAATTGTACGGGAACAAAGGTGTACTGCCTGCCGTACACCTTTGTTCCCGTTTCCCACGTAAGATCATTGTCGTCCGTTCGAATAATCGTACGTACGTTTGCCCGTAGCTCACCTACTAACTGAGGCGGCATAGAATTCCTTTATTCGCTGTTTACTCTTTTGGGTACGTACGTTTTTAAGGTATCTAGTTGTGTGTAGCTTCACATACCTACCGAGAAGGATCCAGAACAAAAACTGAGTAAAGGAAAATTTCAGTGGGGCTTAGCCTATATGGATCCGCCTCTGCCTAATAATATACACAATGGTGGATCTAAAAAATTTGTGTTGGGGTGCACCATTAATGATAAAGATGAGACTATTAAGCAATTCTCGGTTCAACGAATGTTAGCGTCGGGTAAACCATGCATTATAAATATTGTATTCACATGATACTTAATGTTTCTATATAATTAGTTAGCCTTTTCCCCCAATAAAATGATTACTTTACACATTTATACACATTTAGTTGTGAACATAACTTAATTCTATGGAGTGATGATGACAACAATTACTAATATTGATAAATACATTTTAAATATGTGTAAACATATTATTAAAAATAGTCATTCCATAAAATTTTATTGGTACACACCCGCATGACAATTCACGTAACTTACCACTTGAAAAACACGTACGCTTTTAGGACATCTATGTGTAGTGCGTCGACATTGATGCAACCTATTTATGTGTCTTCAAAATTTGTAAGCAAAATATATGTTAGTTTTGAATCGTTGCACTAATTGTGATGGTCGCAATAGTGCAACTAGATAGAGAATTTGACACTTGATTTTTAGTTAGAAACTAAAGAAGTTCCTATGAACTAAATAAAATAAAACACTTTCGTATCGTTCACATGGAGACACATAGGTAGACAACAAAGGTTGGGTCTACAAAATCTGAAAAAAAAGGCACATAATACAATTTGAATCTAATTCTCTTAAAGTATCATCAAATTGCAATCAAGTCCAATTTCAATTGAAACTACAACAAAAAGGGTGTAAAAGACAATTTTCAAAAAAATTGAGGTTCCCGTCTCCGCCCATGAATATACGTGGTATATATTGGCATGCCGTTCTTGGTTGAAAGAAACTAATGCAACTAGCTAGCCTTACAAGCAAGAAGGGAAACTAAACCGGTAAAGCTAGCCATGGAGCAGGCGGCGGCTGGTGGTGCGCGCAATGTGCTGCCGGAAGCGAGTCTGAACGGCATTATACTGCGGTGGGCGTTCATCCACAAGGCGATAAGCGGCTTCAGGGCGCTGGCACTCGCCTGGGCCACCATCGTTCTGCTCGGCGGATTCTCCACCCTGCTAAAGCAGCAGGACTTCTGGTTCGTCACCATCATCTCCTTCATGGAAGCCACCAGGTTAGGCTGAATTAATTACATCTTTCGATCACTGTATGTTTTTTCAGGAAAATCGCGTTGTCTGACTTTTTAAATTTTCAGCTCCCTTGATTTATAATGTGTTTAATGGGAATGCTATTACCATGTGCTTGTGCATCTTGCAAATGTTTAGGGTTTGTTTGGATAAGGAGATATTAGAATCAATCCATTCGGATTGGAAGGGATTTAAGTTCAAATTCCAACTTAATCCGAAGGGATTGAGTTGGATCACAACGTATCCAAACAAACCCTTAATAGGAACGCTATTACCATGTGCTTGTTTTACCCTTGATATTAAACATTTTTCGCTTTTCAAAAATGGGGTGGCAAGGTTAATAAGCAATATGAGACTAAACTAGATAGGCAGGCATGCCTCAGGGGCCTTAATGGATCTTATCTAGGTAAAGTGTCCACATGGTTAGAGCCGATATTACAACTACTATCATGTTTTCTTTTGGAAGCTTTTTTCAACACTAAAGCTAACCGCACGTAGAGCTATCCAAATGGGTCATACTGGCCGCGCTGGCCCGAAGCACAGGACTGTTGCCCAACCCAGGCACGACATGACCCAACACTATAGTCGGGCTGAGTTGGCATGGCCCGACAGGGCGTGTCGTGATTGGGTTGACACCCCGGATCAGTGGACCAGCCCGACACTACACGAACAATGTCGGGCCAAGCACAGCATGGCTCGTGGCATAGCACGACCCGACTGGCACAGTCGGCGACATAGGAGGCAGAGGTGGCGGAGGCGCGGCCAGGTGCGGAGGTGACGCGGCTGGGCACGGGGGAGGTGGAGGTGGTGCGGTCGAGCACAGAGGAGGAGGAGGTGGCGGCTGTGATCGGGCAGGGAGGCAACGGAGGAGGAGGTGGCGGTGTTGGCCGGGCACGGAGGAGGAAGAGGTGGCGGCTGCGACCATGCCTGGAGGAGGAGGTGGCGGCGGTGGCCAGGAGCAGAGGAGGAGGAGGTGGAGGTGGCAACAACGGCTGGTTAGGGAGGAAGAAGTGGTAAGCTGGCACCTGGCGTGGTCCTCCGTGTTTAGCCCAGCCCGACTGGGCTTATCGTGCATGGGCCAGCCCGGCATAGCCCAAGAGGCTGACGTGCCGTACCTGGCTCGGCACCCGAGCCCACAGGGCGGCACAACATAACCTGTTTAGTTAGCCGGGCCAACCATGCCGTGTTGGGCTGGGCTACTCGTCTGGCCACCTCTAACCACACAAATGGTTTGGTTCAAAGAGTGGTTACTTCTGTAAATATATATATCTCTGGTTGGTTCGAGCAAAGAAGTTTCATGAAAGCAAAGTTCAGAAAAAAAAAATCGAAGGAAGAGTTCACAAATTGAAGCTGGAGTCAGAAGGCTTTAGCTTCCATGGTGCAATAGATAATGCTGCAGCTTGGCCATATTATTGCAAGATTTGGAGCGATGGCAACAATTTCAAATGATATGTATGGAGTAGGTGATCCTTGAAATGACATAGCGACCCTAAAATAAGAACCTAAGCTACTTGTTTGCGACCAATAGTTTTGCTTCCAGCCATGTTTGCTAAGAACCTTTTGCCTTTGGGCCCAAAAGGCAGTGTGCAGTACTCTGGCTTGGGCATCTCTACGGAGGATGCACGTACCACTAATATAAAGAGAGTTATTATATATGGTTTTATATCGTCGTCACAGATAATTTTTTAAATATTTACATTTACATGTCTGTGATGATATAAGGTCATCACAGACGGTTTTTGAACCATCTGTAAAAAATATATCATAAACGGTTTTAAACAATAACCGTCTGTGAAAAAAGCTATTATAGACGGTTTTGAACAAGAACCGTCTGTGGTGAGCAATTATCACGGACGGTTATTATTTATAACTGTTCGTGATAGTTTTTTCTATTGCAAAAAAAAAAGAGTCAAACCAATCAATTGCTGGACAGTTGGACCCGAGTATCTGCATATGGTTGATTACACAATCTGGAATGAAAGAAAACTCAAACTGAACGGCGAACGAACGACGAAAATGGGTGCTGAAACTTCGGAGGCTGTTTTGAGGTTCTAAATAATCTTTTTTTTTTTGAGGTTTTTCACTTTGACTGGAGCCTCCTAAGCCTCGCGAATGAATTGATGTCCATGAGCTTCATCTCAAAATCTGCAATCTTATCTTGATCTATTCATTCACAAGAAAACCACAGTCACCACTGAGGGTGACAAGAAAACAATAAGGCGGGGGGAGTCGACAAGCGATTGATCACTTACTGGGGGACTCGAACCTGAAGGTGACAGAGCAGTCGAAGTTGGCATCGGTCACGAGCTCGTGGATCACCTCCACGACCTTCTTGAGGAGTCTCCCAGGATTTGTGGTTTGGGAGTGGAGAGTGTTCGAGGAGGGATGGGAAGTAATACGGAAGCATTTGGGCACACAAAATATTTCCCGTCATGTGATACAAAATTATCATAGATGGTCCTTTTTAAAAATCATCTGTGATAATTGCAATTATTACAGACGGTTCTTATTAAGAACTGTCTATGAAGTATCACAGATAGTTCTAATATAAAAACCGTCTATAATTATTGTAATTATCACAGACGGTTCTTGTTAAGAACCATATGTGAAGTTTCACAGACGGTTCTTGTTAAAAACCATAGGTGATATTGACGTATCACAGACGGTTGTAACTATCGCTAATAACAAAAACGGTTACGTTTATAAAACCGACTGTGATAATTACAACACTGACGGTTCAGTGATGAAGCGTCCAATATAGTCCATTTTGTAGTATACTCTTGGTGGGGAATTGAGCGTGTCAGCCGATTTTCAAGCAATCTAGGAAAGATTGATGAAGAGATCGAACAAAGTGCCGATCAAGGTATCCTCTATTACTCGAAGACGAATTACATGGGTTGATGGATTGGATCTACTGATTACAATACTACCCTTACGGCTGAAAGGTAGATGCATAATGTAAAGGCTGAAAATAGATTGGTAGTCGCGTGTGCAATGTCTTCAAGTTTGCTTTCCATCGATATACACATCTCTTTCCATTTAAACCAAGTCCTTTACCTTCGTCGGCTTCCATATCCCGCACGCGAGGGATTGCTTTCAAACCTAACTATGCCTTATCGGGAAGTAAATTTGCCCAATCACTGTTGATCTCTCTGGATCATCCCTGAACGGACGGCGCCCTCTCCCACTAATTTTTTTTCCGCCTTATCGACGGCATCTTTCCATACTTCTCATCGAAGCTCTTTCCAGGAAGCCGAGAAGCCGATGCTCCCCGTCGGTCAAATTTGGGTGTTAACATAAGAGTATGTACAATAGTGTGACGCTAGTTGTCTGTAAGACTTGCCACGTAAGATATTAGATGATGTGGATGAGAGAGAGGGAGCATAGAAAATTGAGCCGTCTCTCATGCAGTAGTCGACTGTTATACGAGAATCAAGATATATTATACATGAAGGAGTTGTCTATAGAGATATGTAAAAAGACAATCTATTATAGATGCTGTTTTTAGTGCTGTCTATAGATAACTTGAAAATATACTATAAACAACACTTGTCTATACCATTATACATATCCTAAAAATAATAAAATTAGTGGATTTCCCCACGAGACCACTGAGGACTAAGCCATTTTGACCACCACGAAGGCAGCCGTAGAGGCCCTTGTCCCTAGTTAGCCACCTTGTTTTGATACAAAGCTACTAGAGCCTTTCAGATGAACAGGGCTTTTAGTTCAATTTATGTACCAATCCGAATGGATTAAGCCTAATATCCATGTAGCCAAACAAAACCCTTGTGGGGCAGGGGAGCTAGCATTTTAGTCGCAATTTACAACACCTCCGTCAGAATAGCCTTTTTTTCGAAACAAAAATGACCTTGGTAAAAAAAAAACAATTACATTAATTCCAAATCCGTATCACCCCCTACCGTTAGTTTGGATGCTAACTCTTATGAGAAAAAAACTTGCATCCGTAAAATTTCAACTTCAAATTCGACATGTGTTAGAAGGAAGAAAAGAAAAACGAGAACCACCTCTTGGTGGGGTGGATATGGGTATCCGATTTCACCCACTAAAGTTCAAATCCTAGCGCCCAACATTTATGCACACACGAGTGCAGTTTCAATATGAATTTTGTGAGGTCATGAATTTATCCCCAGCCTTCATTTCTAGGCATGTGCTAAGGGGAGGACTCACATGTGTGCGTGTGTAGTATGCGCACGTCTTTCTTTTAATTGTAGAAAAAAAAAAGAGTACAAGTTTGATGTGAATATTAGCGTTTGTTTTTTCCTTTTCCTTTTGATTCATCGTTTCTTAGAGTTTTCTCATTTTGATTACTATCAACATAGCATGAAATTGAAATTGAAATTGTATACATAGTTAAAGTAAACTGAGAAGTAGGTCATCAAATTTATTTGGATTTTTTGCATGACAATTTGATGCCCAAACTGAAGGGTGAGTGCACGAGTGCAACACAAGGGGTGAGTTCATACTATATGTTGCCATACATATGGTTCACTAGTTCAATATAATATCCGTGTGTTGCTAAGGATAAAACATCATATGGTCTATCATGTCGATTGCGCTTTCATCGCGCTCAGCTTGCTTGATTGCCTCGGCTCGCCATGGTGCTCAGTCAAGCTCTGTCTAGGCAGCGTCGTGCCTCCGCTGTCGTGCTCATCCTATATCTCCTATAACGTGCCACCCTGGGCTCCGCCGCCGCAGCTCATGTCACGCTTTCTGCAGCATCCTTGCCAGCCACCACGCCCATCATGCATTGTTGTGCTCCTCGCGATCAAATTGGATCTGTTGATATAGGGGTGGTTGGCCTCATTTAATTGCGAGGAGAATGATGTAGCATATCGTTGTCTGCTGTAGCTACGAAAGTAAACGACAGAGAATGATGGATCTCCGGACCCTTACCATCGGCGAGCCGGGTAAGGCTTCAATGTCCATGTAAGAACGGGGATTGGAGAGACCAAGGATGTAATGTATGGTGCAAAAAGTCCTTATTGCATATCTCCCTCTTGATGGCCCTAAAAGTCCTATTTATAGCGTTACATGGAGAGATTTGTAAGATTACAGTGCTACCCCTATAAATATCCTATGTCTACAGGGGTGCCACGGGATCCCCCTCGCAGCTAGGTTCGGTGTCTTGTGGTCTACCTCATGGACTGTAACATCCCATTTTCAGTATTGAAAATTTATTTAACTTGGTTTCGGATTTTCACTCGAATTTTCAAATTTTGGTTTAAATTCAAAAACTCCTAGCTTCAATTAAGCTCAGGTTTGTGTTTCAAAAATTCTTTCAAATTTCAGATTCAAATTTTCTTTTGAAATTCTCCCTTTTCAAAAATATCCAAAGCCTTTTCTTTTTCTATTGGGCCGGATTTTTCCCGGCCCATCCATTTCTCCAGCCAGCCGGCCCGTCTCTTTTCTTCCCCTTCATCTCTCTCCCTCGCCTCACTCCCGACGCGCCGCCTCCCCTCTCGCCTCTCTCTCTCTCGCTTCTCTCCTCTCCCGGGCCCCTCCTCCCGCGCCCGCCGCCGCCGCTCCCTCGCCCCGACCGCCCCGGGCCCTCCCGCGCCCGCCGCTCGCGCGTTCCCCCACCTCCGCGCCGTCCGCCGACGCCCTCGTGCCCGCGCCGCACGGCTTTTCCCCGCCGCCGCCCCACGTGCCCCGGTCTCCTCCGCGCCGCGCGGCTTTTCTTCTCCCCCTCCGCCGCCGCCGCCGCCGGCTTTCCACCTCCCCTCTCTCTCCCCGGCTATAAAAGCTGGGCTTCCGCCCCCCTTTTTCCCCTTCCCCTCCGGCCACTCACCGCCCCCGAGAGCTCCGCCCGAAGCCCCTTCCTCCGCCCTCGGCTCCGTCGCCTCCGCCCCCGAGCGCCTCCCTCCGCTCCGGGAGCTCCGGCCGTCTCCCGCTGTCGGCTCCGCCCCGCCAGCAGCCGGTCGCCCCCGAGCGCCTTCCTCCGGCCGCGCCTCCCTCTGCGCCGTCTCCGCCCCCGACGCCGGCCGCCTCCACCGCGACCGCTGCCGCCCCTCTCGGTGAGCCCCCGTGCGCCCTTTCTCTCTTCCCTCCCCCTCCCCGGTTCTACTCTCTGCGCCCGGCGTCGCCATCATCTCTTTCCCCTCCGGTGCCGTCTCGGCGACGTCGCCGCCTCCCCGCAGCTCCTCCGGCAGCAACCGCCGCCGCCTGCAGACGCCACCCCTGCTTCCCTTCTCTTCTTCCCCACCCCGGTCTGACCGCCCCTCCCCCTCCGGTCCAACCGGCCCGGCCACACCCGGCCCCCTGCTCTCTGTCTCTCTCTCTGCTCTCTGACTCTCTCTCTGCCTCGGTCTCTCTCTCTCTAGGCAGTAGCAGAGTAGCAGCAGCAGTTTGTGTTGGTGTTTTGCGAATTGGATTGTATGCAATGTATATTGTGTATGAATATTATGTATGCTTTTGAATCATCGTAAAGTCGGCATTTGGAATTGTGTATGGAGATTTGTATGTCGCTATTGCGTATATTTTGTGTATGTGTGCAGGGTAGTCGTGAAGAGATAGTTTAGTTTTTGGGAAGATTGTTTTGTGTATAGATTTGTGTATTGTGATTTGGATATCTCTTGTGAGTATGTTGTTTAGGTTGTGCATGGTAGTTGTGGAGCAATAGTGGAGTTTTTGGTAAATAATGTTTTGTGTATTGAAGTCGTGTGTTGAAAGTGTTGTATAGCGATTGTGTGGTATGGCGATTTTGTAAGTATCGTTTTGTACTGCTCGATCGACTAATAGTTTTTCATTTCGGCGAAAACGATTCCAAAATAATTGTTCTCGATGATTTTGCTACGACTTGCGAGAAATCGATTAACCGTTGTTAGTGGTTAACTCGTCGATCGACAAGTATTAGTAGAATTATCCATTTCGATTTTAGTTGAGAGCTATCGATTAAGAGCGCAATTTGTAAAATCTCGGGAAATCGAGGTTATGCAAATGACCTTCGTAATCGTCTCTGCAATCGTGTCTATTTTAGTTAAAACATGTTTATTCAAATTTCCTGCTGTGTAAAATGCTTTAAAATAAACTTGCATTTTCTCAAAATATTTTGAAGGCTATTCGGATTAACTCGTTAATCTCGACAGCTTACTTTGAAAACCTGGTTAATAATCTTGTAATCCTTTCCAGTATTCGTCGGTCTAAATATTGTTTATCCCTTTTTATCCCTGTTCAAAAGTCATCTTTAATAAAATGATTTACGGTCTTGTTAATTTATCGTGTATCCAATCTTGCCCGATCCGCAGATATCAAAGTGGAGTATCTGCGGAAGTTCTTCGACTTTGTTTCCCCCTTGTTTCCCTCGACAGAGTGCCTCCGCCTTTGTCTCGTGAACTCAGCTAATCATTTGACTTTGTCAATCATCCCCGCCTCGCTGAATCTTGTCTCTTCAGCTTGTTCATCGCAAAACTCATTTAAATTGCTTTGTTCATATTTGGTCTTCTGGAAGTTCTTCGGATTTATTTGTTGTCTTGCTTGTATCGTATAATTAGGAGTCGAAGTCCAGAAGAAGCAGCGACTCAAGCAGGATCAAGATTTGGATAAAGACGAAGACCCGGAATTCCAAAACCCTCGCGTAGAAGGCCCTGAGTAAGATCAAGGCCGCGATAATCTGACCCAGGCGAGTCAATACTTTGATCATTTCGAACCTACATTTTATGCAAACTATGTTTATTTAAAATAGCAAAGTTGCATGCTTTAATTTTGTAACCAATGATATGTTAAAGCTTAAGGTAGTTAATTGCCCATTTGTTGATTAATTACTTATTAAGCCATCCTTTGATAATTGAATTCAGTATCCTTTGTCACCCTAGTAAATATATGGTAATACTAGTATAGGTTGTACTTAAGCGACATGCTAGTCTTGCTTAAATCTAGGGACAATAACTGCACTGATCATCATCCTTTAAACATGAAAAATGGTTTTGGCGGTCATGGGATGTAGATGACCTGATGTGTTGCGTTAATTGATTTTCCTTCCCAAAACCCTAAACACTTGCTAGTACCCATCCGGACGGATGGAAAGAATGGTGGGTGCGAACGTAGCACGAGAATGGTTGGTATGTGGTATGAACCGTCGGTGAATTAAGGACTTAATCTTGTCATGACCTCATGTAAAACCGAAGACAACCGCAAGTCCGCAAATTGCAACTTGGCTTAGTAAAACTTTCAAACCTTGAATGTCGTCTCGCATGGTGGGAAAGAGGAATGTGCAAGCGGCAGACGACACGACTTGAATGGGACACCGAACACGGTGAAGTTTGCCATCGCCGAGGGTAGGTTGACTCGACTCAACTACTCCGATCGCCGAGGTGAACATCCGCACAACGTATGGGCGTAACCCATATAGGTGAGATGACGGAAGGGGCAAGATAGTTCGAAACGTTACTGTGACGATCGCTCAACTACATGACTAAGGAATCATGTGGAGAAACGAGTATGATTATCTCTTGTGGGTACAGTGTACAACCTCTGCAGAGTCTAAACTGTTTAAACAGCCGCGCCTTCGGTCAAAGGCAGACATGGGAACTTAACTTGAGTTAGTTCTATTTCAAAAATCTTTGTTGGGTGGAAATGAAAACCAGGTCGGCTCACCTAGCCTGAGGTTTTAAGTTTTTCCTGGATCATCGTATCCAGCATTGTTAAAATATGGGGGTAGCCCCAACCAAAGATAAGCATAAGGTGGAGGTAGCCTCTGCTGTTAGTAATATTGCACAAGTATTCTATCTACAAAATCATGTTTGTGTTAAAATGCTAAGTGATAGGATCTTCTAATATCTGTATTTATAATTGCCGCTTTACGCAAATAAAAAGAACCTGAGCCATCCTCGTTAAGCCTTGCATGTATATTATTGCATTCTGTGTGTTGGCTCGCGAGCACGGTAGTTGTGCTCATTCTCGCTCTTTCCCCCAAACCCTCAGAAGCAGGAAATTTTGGAGAGTTCGACTACTACAAGGAACCCGATGTCTGAAGACCCAGGAGTTCTTGAAGCATAGTTTAGATCTTAGTTGTTCTAGTCTCGCCTCAGCCTAGTCGACTATTGGTACCTAGGTCGCCCTATATTATCCGAGTTTTGGGTAATATCGGATGTACACAGGTTCCCCAGTCACTTGCCTGTGGAGAGATGTGCTCTCACCCTCTTTTTGCTTCCGTTGTCGCTTCCGCTACTTTTTGATGTAATCATTTGGCCTGTTCGGCCTTTATTGTAAAACTTGACCCGATGCGGTCTATGTAAACTCTGATGTGTTAAATTAATGAATGGTATGGTTTTACGCCATTGTGTGAATGATTCAGTGATGTATCTGTGAGTGCTATCTACTGATCCAGGGAATAGCACAGTTATTCGCAGAGGATTCGGGTTTATAAAATCCGGGTCCGACAGAGCTGGTATCAGAGCATTTGACTGTAGGATCTTTAGTTAGACTGGTCGAGCCTAAGGACTTGAGTCCTATTTTCAAAATTTATGAAAAGCTTTGGCAAAATATAATGTATTTATTGCTCTTACTCATCTATCTTAGTTCTTCACTTACCCTGACTTCACTTGAGTTTGTACTCAGCCTGATTCTCTCGTCTGTTTCAAAAATTTGTAGATGGCAACCCCGTCGTCCGATGCCCCGTGGGACTTTTGCTCTCATGGAGAAGGCGGAGTTGAATTCGTGGATATTCTCCACCAATTCATGCATCACTTGGATTACCTCCGCAAGCCTATCTTCAGAGGTCGAAAGACTCAAACCCTGGACCAAGAGTCATGGACCATGGAGGTTTTCCTCTATGCAAGAGAGGGTGAGTTCATCGCTCACACCTTCAGACCCGAGACCTCCAAAAGCAGTTGTTCTAAAGCAGTCCAAGACGCAGCACGCTTCGCCTTCAAACGCCTGAGCCAGATGCACCTAGATCTTCTGCGAGAAGCGCCCTTCTACTACTACCTGCCTCTCCAGGAAGGAGAGACCGATCCCGAAGTCTTCGTCGTCATGTGGGAGTAGTTAGCTTAGTTTAGCTAGCAGTGCTTGCTGTAGCAGTCTTTTGGTTACAAGCACTCTTTGTTTCCTTCTTTTGTAGACGATGTGTGTGTATCTTGTGTCGTGACTTATCATAGCCTATATGCTGTGTTTCTGGAGTCATGTAAACACTTAACCCCCTTAATATAATGCAGTCATTCTAGGCTTTGTATTGTAATTGATCGATCTTTCTCTTTGGATTTTGAGTTTCTTTTGCTGTGCTCTAGAGGGCCAGTGAACCCTCATATATCTCCTCTCGATCTTATCTGAGCTGTTTTCCTCAGATGGCACCAAAGAGGCCAGCAGCCCAAGGAAGTGGTGCCAGTTGTAAAAGGAAGTTGTCAGCGCAAGGATCACAAGATAGCTATCCTCAGCGGTCAGGACTTTCCGGAAGCTCATCATCCCCTCCGTCAGCAGATCAGCCACCAAGAGCTCCAACGCTAACCTCGCACTCCAGTTGGTTTGTTTTCCGCACTCCCCGCTCCACTAGACAAGCTGCAGCAAACAACCCCGCAGCTAACCTATGCTGTTTTAGCTGCGGAGGTAAAGGGCACTTCGCCAATAAATGCCCCCAGAAGAAGCTTCGCCTTGCACGTGGTGCAGAAGACGACAGAACAGACCATGCCACCCGTCAACCTCAAGAATTACCTAAGGGCGATGGTACCATTGCACCAGGAAGACCCCTGAGGGACAACATCTGCTTCCATTGTAAGAATCCGGGATATTTCGCCAATAAATGCCCCCAAAGGAAGCAAGGTCAAAGGATCAACTGTTTCCATTGCGGCAACCCAGGACACCGTATGGAAAGTTGTCCCCAGCGGAATCTTGAAGAACCCACAAGGAATGTCATCGTCATCAACCTCAATCCTGACCACGAAGAACTCATCAGGAGTCCCAGCGGAAAGCAAGTTGTACCTGCTGAAGTTCTACTACCAGACTCAGAAGCCCCGTCAATCGTTTGCTTGGAATGTGGCAAGACAGGACATGTCGCCCAATTATGTCCTCCTTTAAGGCAAGTTGCAAGAGGAGCATGTTTCACATGTGGAGAATTTGGACACTATTGCTACTCGTGTCCAGTTCCCTACTGTCCCAGCTGTGAGGAACACCATCAACCAGAAGATTATCCTGTGAACCAAGTAGCATGCACACGTTGTGGAGAAAAAGGACACCAGACAAACCAATGCTGTGTAAACTGCCCCAATTGTGAGAAGGATCACCAGCCCGGTGAGTGCCTGATGAGTAAAGTCATGTGTTTTCTCTGCGAAGGTCAAGACCATTGCCCCAAAGATTGTTTCATGCGTCCAATCCTGATCAAGGCAGTCGAGTTGCAAAGGACCTGTCTTCAAGTTGCTGCAAGACTCATCACTAATGGGAATGGCAAAGATAACGAATTTCGGACTTTGAAAGATAATAGCCAGATGGCACCGAAGTGCCAGAGTACCTCAGTAGAGAGGGAAAGAAGTGAGATCATTCTCCGCCCTCCTCACCCGTCAAGCGACTGCGATCAGTAACCCAAGAGCTCATCTTCATTGCTTCAACTGTGGAGAAAAAGGACATTTCGACAACAGATGCCCTCAGCCAGTCACCCCGGTGAGGTTCAACTTCAAAGCCACACCAGCTCAAGGCCAGACTTCAGCTTCAAGCAAAAGTCATCAAACCTCGCAGGCATTCAGAGTCGCCTCCGCGCCAAGCCAGAACCAAGGCCAAGTGAACCCTATCGTCGCTGAAGAAGCTCAAGCAACTTCAGAAGTTTTGAGAGGTACGCCCCCTATCTCATCTGGGTAGCCGAATCTCGGGGTCGAGATTCCGTTTAAGGAGGGTAGGTTTTGTAACATCCCATTTTCAGTATTGAAAATTTATTTAACTTGGTTTCGGATTTTCACTCGAATTTTCAAATTTTGGTTTAAATTCAAAAACTCCTAGCTTCAATTAAGCTCAGGTTTGTGTTTCAAAAATTCTTTCAAATTTCAGATTCAAATTTTCTTTTGAAATTCTCCCTTTTCAAAAATATCCAAAGCCTTTTTTTTTTCTATCAATGGATTTTTCCCACCCATCCATTTCTCCACCAGTGGCCCGTTCCCCTGCCTCCTGCCTCTTTTCTTCCCTTCATCTCTCTCCTCTCACTCACCCGACGCCGCCTCCTCTCGCCTCTCTCTCTCGCTTCTCTCTCTCGGGCCCTCCTCCCGCGCCTGCCGCCTGCTCGCCTCGACCGGCCTGCCTCCCGCGCGCCGCTGCTGCGTTCCCCACCTCCGCGGCGTCGTCCGCCGACGCTCAGGCTCCACGCCAGCACGGCTTTCTCGCCGCGCCCACGTGCCCGGTCTCTCAGGCCGCGGCTTTTCTTCTCCTCCGCCATGCCGCCACGGCTTCCACCTCCTCTCTCTCCCAGGCTATAAAGCGGGCCGCTTCTTTTTCCCTTCCTCCGGCCACTCACGCCTGAGCTCCGCCAAGCCTCTTCTCCGCCTCGGCTGTCGCCTCACCCGAAGGCCTCCTCCGCTCCGGAGCTCCGGCCGTCTCCACGCTGGCCTGGCTTGGCAAGAATGGCCGCCTTCGAAGCCTTCCTCCGGCCGCCTCCTCTCAAGGCTGCTCGCTTCGACGCGCCGCCTCCATCGCACCGCCGCCTCTCGGTGAGCCCCCCGTCGCCTTTCTTCTTCCTCCTCCCGGTTCTACTCTCTGCGCCCGGTCGCCATCATCTCTTTCCTCCGGTGCTGTCTCGGCGACGTCGCCGCCTCCAGCCTCCGGAAGAACCGCCGCCTCGCAGACGCCGCCTCGCTTCCCTTCTCTTCTTCCCACCCCGGCCGACCCCTCCTCCGGCCGACAGCCAAGCCACACCCGACCCTCTGCTCTGCTCTCTCTCTCTCTCTCTCTCTCGCTCTCGACTCTCTCTCGTGCCTCTCTCTCTCTCTCTAAGCGATGCAGAGTAGCAAGCAGCAGCTTGTGTTGGTGTTTTGCGAATTGGATTGTATGCAATGTATATTGTGTATGAATATTATGTATGCTTTTGAATCATCGTAAAGTCGGCATTTGGAATTGTGTATGGAGATTTGTATGTCGCTATTATGTGATATTTTGTGTATGTGTGCAGGTAGTCGTGAAGAGATAGTTTAGTTTTTGGGAAGATTGTTTTGTGTATAGATTTGTGTATTGTGATTTGGATATCTCTTGTGAGTATGTTGTTTAGGTTGTGCATGGTAGTTGTGGAGCAATAGTGGAGTTTTGGTAAATAATGTTTTGTGTATTGAAGTCGTGTGTTGAAAGTGTTGTATAGCGATTGTGTGGTATGGCGATTTTGTAAGTATCGTTTTGTCTTTGCTTCGATCGACTAATAGTTTTTCATTTTAGTAAAACGATTCCAAAATAATTGTTCTCGATGATTTTGCTACGACTTGCGAGAAATCGATTAACCGTTGTTAGTGGTTAACTCGTCGATCGACAAGTATTAGTAGAATTATCCATTTCGATTTTAGTTGAGAGCTATCGATTAAGAGCGCAATTTGTAAAATCTCGGGAAATCGAGGTTATGCAAATGACCTTCGTAATCGTCTCTGCAATCGTGTCTATTTTAGTTAAAACATGTTTATTCAAATTTCCGGCGTTGTGTAAAATGCTTTAAAAATAAACTTGCATTTTCTCAAAATATTTTGGAAGGCTATTCGGGATTAACCTGTTAATCTCGACAGCTTACTTTGAAAACCTGGTTAATAATCTTGTAATCCTTTCCAGTATTCGTCGGTCTAAATATTGTTTATCCCTTTTTATCCCTGTTCAAAAGTCATCTTTAATAAAATGATTTACGGTCTTGTTAATTTATCGTGTATCCAATCTTGCCCGATCCGCGGTATCCAAAGTGGAGTATCCTGCGGAAGTTCTTCGACTTTGTTTCCCCCTTGTTTCCCTCGACAGAGTGCCTCCGCCTTTGTCTCGTGAACTCAGCTAATCATTTGACTTTGTCAATCATCCCGCTCATTGAATCTTGTCTCTTGACTTGTTCATCATAAAACTCATTTAAATTGCTTTGTTCATATTTGGTCTTCTGGAAGTTCTTCGGATTTATTTGTTGTCTTGCTTGTATCGTATAATTAGGAGTCGAAGTCCAGAAGAAGCAGCGACTCAAGCAGGATCAAGATTTGGATAAAGACGAAGACCCGGAATTCCAAAACCCCTGGCAGAGAAGGCCCTGAGTAAGATCAAGGCCGCGATAATCTGACCCAGGCGAGTCAATACTTTGATCATTTCGAACCTACATTTTATGCAAACTATGTTTATTTAAAATAGCAAAGTTGCATGCTTTAATTTTGTAACCAATGATATGTTAAAGCTTAAGGTAGTTAATTGCCCATTTGTTGATTAATTACTTATTAAGCCATCCTTTGATAATTGAATTCAGTATCCTTTGTCACCCTAGTAAATATATGGTAATACTAGTATAGGTTGTACTTAAGCGACATGCTAGTCTTGCTTAAGTACCGGGACAATAACTGTACCGATCATCATCCTTTAAACATGAAAATGGTTTTGGCGGTCATGGGATGTAGATGATCGATGTGTTGCGTTAATTGATTTTCCTTCCCAAAACCCTAAACACTTGCTAGTACCCTATCCGACGGATGGAAAGAATGGTGGGGTGCGAACGTAGTACGAGAATGGTTGGTATGTGGTATGAACCGCCCGGTGAATTAAGGACTTAATCTTGTCATGACCTCCTCGTAAAACTAAGACAACCGCAAGTCCGCAAATTGCAACTTGGCTTAGTAAAACTTTCAAACCTTGAATGTCGTCTCGCATGGTGGGAAAGAGGAATGTGCAAGCTGGCAGGACGTCGACGACTTGAATGGGACACCGAACACGGTGAAGTTTGCCGATCGCCGAGGGGTAGGTTGACTCGCACTCAACTACTCCATCGCCGAGGTGAACATCCCGCACAACGTATGGGCGTAACCCATATAGGTGAGATGACGGAAGGGCAAGATAGTTCAAACGTTATCGTGGCGATCGCTCAACTACATGACTAAGGAATCATGTGGAGAAACGAGTATGATTATCTCCTGTGGAGTACAGTGTACAACCTCTCGCAGAGTCTAAACTGCTTAAAATGTACCGCGCCTTCTGGTCAAAGGCGGATATGGGAACTTAACTTGAGTTAGTTCTATTTCAAAAATCTTTGTTGGGTGGAAATGAAACCGAGTGGCTCACCTAGCCCGAGGTTTTAAGTTTTTCCGGATCATCGATCCAAAGATTGTTAAAATATGGGGTAGCCCCAACCAAAGATGAGCATAAGGTGGAGGTAGCCTCTGTTGTTAGTAATATTGCACAAGTATTCTATCTACAAAATCATGTTTGTGTTAAAATGCTAAGTGATAGGATCTTCTAATATCTGTATTTATAATTGCCGCTTTACGCAAATAAAAAGAACCTGAGCCATCCTCGTTAAGCCTTGCATGTATATTATTGCATTCTGTGTGTTGGCTCGCGAGCACGGTAGTTGTGCTCATTCTCGCTCTTTCCCCCAAACCCTCAGAAGCAGGAAATTTTGGAGAGTTCGACTACTACAAGGAACCCGATGTCTGAAGACCCAGGAGTTCTTGAAGCATAGTTTAGATCTTAGTTGTTCTAGTCTCGCCCCAGTCTAGCTGACTCCGCTGGTACCTAGGTGCGTCCTATATTATCTGAGTTTTCGGGTAATATCGGATGTACACAGGTTCCCCAGTCACTTGCCTGTGGAGAGATGTGCTCTCACCCTCTTTTTGCTTCCGTTGTCGCTTCCGCTACTTTTTGGATGTAATCATTTGGCCTGTTCGGCCTTTATTGTAAAACTTGACCCGATGCGGTCTATGTAAACTCTGATGTGTTAAATTAATGAATGATATGGTTTTACGCCATTGTGTGAATGATTCAGTGATGTATCTGTGAGTGCTATCTACTGATCCAGGGAATAGCACAGTTATTCGCAGAGGATTCGGGTTTATAAAATCCGGGTCCGACATGGACACTCCACTTCACCTTCTTAGCCAGCTCGTTAGGTGTGGAGCCTTGTCAGCTGAACGCCCCCCCCCCCCTCGCTCCAGGGGGTTACCAATCCCCTCGCTCATTACGAAGGGTTTTCTAAAGTAAATCTCAAATTTTGAATCATGTGATAGAAATATAAATTATTAAGATTTTTAAGAATAATTACAGTGACCAAGAACCAAAATTATATAAATATTTATGTATAATAGAGTTGTAAATAAACATTCAGAATGTGACAATTTCACGGAACACTAACCACCATCCTCCAGCACATAACTCACTTGGCTGATTTAATCTCCTTTCTTTTGAACCCAATTTTCAAATGGCAGGCTCTTGAGTAGTGCTGTGTATCCAGAGCACATCATCAATGCACCAGAAGTATTGGCAGCAACCGCAGAAAGAAATGAAGCCATGGAGCGAGGAAGCTGGCGAAGACATGGAGATACTATAGAGTTAGCGCAAGGCATGAATCCAAGACAATGCATCAGAGGGACGAAGATCTTGACAATCGCGCTATTTGCCGTGAGCATCCCCTCTGTCATCCTAGCAGTGCTGCGTCTGAGGAAGCAAGACTTTGTTGATCCAATGTATGAACGCCGCAGCGACCACAAGTGCATCAAGGGGTCCCTCAACCTGTACTACGGGCTGGTGCTAGCCCAAGGCGTCTCCTCCTTCCTCATCGACAACATGAGAACCCCTGATAACCAGCAGTTGTTGAAGCTTAGCCTAACATATCAGTTAGGCGCTTCAGGACCGCGGATAATTAAGCGTTACGTGCTTGATATCTACATGAAATGCTCAAGGGGAAGCGTGCGCGAGGCCATGAACATGGACTTGGTCGCCTTTGCAATAGAGATGGCAAGATCTGACTCGGTGGAAGATCGGCTGATCGGGGTTCGGACTCTTGACCGCATCCTTCGAGTGGAGAACTACAGAGGATTGGCGCTCATGAGGCTCCGAGCTTCCATTGAGACGGTAGGAAATGTGGTCAGTATGCTGGGACTGAAGTCCAAGACCCCAGAGGAAGAAGATACTAGAGGGCATGCTGCGAATGTAGTGCTGGAGCTCTCTCCGGACCTCCTGGTGGAGAGTTACCCAGCAATGTTGCAACAGATATCTTCATTGCTTGTGGTGAAGACGACGACGATGGCTAGAGGAAATGCCCAACACTCGAGCAGCGTGAGCATTGAGCTCACGTGGTTCGGTGTGCAGATCCTCAATAAGATCATGGACAATCCAGAGAACTGTAAGCAAGTGAAGGACGCCGATGACCAGGTGATTTCGAGTATCGTGGACCTTACAACTTGCAGCAGTGACAATAGCTCAATCTCTTCTTCTGAAGTTGCCGAAGATATTATTGTGGTGGCAGTGCAAGTCTTGCACAAGCTGGCTGGCACTACCGGTGAGGCTGGGAGGGTGCTTCGGAGCAAAATCTCTGAGAATGTCCATGTCCTCACAAACAGCAGGAGGATCCTAGAGCATCCCAAGAGCCAACAAACGCTACTAGTTGAAGCAATGGGTATTCTTGCCTGCTTAGCTTTGGATCAGACCGGGAGGGAAGAGATTGGAAGTTCGCCTGGCATCATTAGGAGGCTTCTTTCTTTCCTTGCTGCCTCTGATAGAATCAAGGTAGCTGAAGCTGCTGCTGAAGCATTAGTTATGCTGGCCATAGACAGTGAAAGCAATAGGTCAAGGATCCTAGAAGAAATGAAGCCTGAAAACATGCAACAACTTGTTCAGATGCTCTCTGCAGACTCTGGAGAGCTCAAAACTATGGTCGCAAAACTCCTGTGGAGTTTACGCGCCAAGAAAATCGACAGCGCACTGCCTGAGGTAAATTCCAACGCAAGGTTATGTTTTGTGAGTTCATTATATATATTGCACATGATTTATTTCCTCCCAACCGAAGGCCATATATCAGCCAATGTATATGTATGTCCGTATATTTCTGGTTGTGGTTACTTTCTACTACTATTTAGGAGCATAGTAGCCTTACACCATTGAAACTCACAATTCTAATACTTCTGCTGTCACATATATAGCTGTTGAAAGCAATCAAGTTAGAAGTGGAGAAGTTAGAGGCTCCCGTGTCTGCTGGGAATCATCACACTCGTGTAAGAAAGTTAGCCTTCCCACCACCCCTCTCTAGAAACATACATATCTAGTATCAGTTTAACTGCATTGATATTTTGGTTTTTCTTGACAAGGAACACTCTCTGAATATCTTTCCGTTGGTGTGTACATGTGCAGAATTTAGAAGAATCAAGGACCAAGCAGGACAAACTACTAGAGAGCTTTGTTGGCCTCAGCGTTCAGATCTGCACATTCATTCAGGCATCGGATTTCGAAGACGCACTCAGCAGTGCCAATCTCACAGTGGATTTGTTCGTGCAGAAGCTTAAAAAGATCCTAAATCTGTACAAGTCACCAACCACCGAGTTCCCAGGGATAAGGCGAGCCACAGTCGAACTAATCATTTGGATGATGCGAAACAGCATCGGTGACACCCAAGTGTTCCTTGGGTATGCAGTGGATAAGGCAATGAAAGAAGTGGCAGAAACGGCAGCGAGGCTTGAACGCTTTAAGCTGTTTTACTGCGGCGTTGGAGTTGCTAAGCATAGTGAGTCCATTTCTTCACTTGTTAGGTCGGCGTTGGAGTTGCTAAGCTAAGCAGTTGACAAGGCAAAATGGGCGTTGGAAAATAAAGAATGACTTGCAGGCGTCCATCCCATGTTATCTACTACTGCAGAGCTACTTATTTCTCTGTTACTACCAAATAATGTATCCCTTTGGATATTCTGAATTCAATGCACACAGAGTTGTTTTTACTGATAGGAATAGGATGAATTTCTTAAGAGTGCCAGTTGAATTTCTCTTTAAGTCACAATTCCAGGTATCCTCACAAGAGAAATTTGTAGATAAGCCTACCCAAAGCAAGCTAATTCAAAAGAAATGTATCTACCGTCAGCCTATTGAACTTCAATTTTTTTTAAAGAGAAGACAAAAATACACCTACCATCTACCTCCCTCACACCTCGCATGTGCATGATATTGCATCGGGATCCACCTCGAGAGCACTAGACACACGATGCATCTGCGGAAACAACAATGCAACAACGCAAAACAACACCTTAGCAGAGACAAGGTGCCAAGCAGTGATTTTCCAGCAAGTTAATGGGTTTGATCGTTGACAAAGCACCACTGTTTTTGGCTTTCCAGTGGCAAATACAAAAATTAGATAACATTGATAGCAGACAGAAAATGTCACAACGTCGTTTTGGAATATATACACAAAAAATTATTTATATTTGGGTTACTTAGAGTGACAGGTATGAAATTATCTCTTCCAAAATTTGACATCGAAATTACTTCTTTAGAGTTTAAGTTAGGGGAGGACGTATTTTGTGGCAAGCATTTCTCGATGAGAACCTTAATCGTCCAAGTCTAGAAAATATTCTCAAATCACTAGTAAAGTAGGATTCCTTGAATTGGGTACTTTAATGACCACGACTGCTGAGGTTTTTTTTTCTTCTTTCTAGAATGGCTATCTTGCTGAGTTTGTTGCCCAGCATTGATGCGGATCGAAACGTGAGATGCAATTAAATCATTTAAATTGTCTGATTGTGGAACGGCAGTAATGATAAGTAGAACAGTGTTGAATCAAGCTACAAGAGAAAGAAACAATCCTGAACAGCAAACACGAGCAAACCGTAGGCACAAATCATTGAGTTGAACCAAAGGATTCTGCACGCAGCCTAAGAACCAATATTATCTATATTTTTTTATTTAATTTTTCTTTTAATAATATTTTAAATTTAACTCATCGCTAACTTTATTTACAATTCTGACCCCATTAGTCACGCCATGACCCGTGGCGTGGCAAAACTACTCTGTCACGCCAGGAATCTAGGCGTGACCAAACCTGCCACGCAAGACCTCACGGGCACACTGTGCCAGCGTGGAGGGTTGGCGTGGCAGCTGTGACGCCATATCCCACGCACGTGACAGTGGCGACTTAGGAGTTTCGGTCCAGCCAGTTCTTCATTCTTCCCCATCTACTCCTGTGCGCTTCTCTACTCCCATTCCCAACCCAGTCTACTCCGTCCTCCCGCCGCCTGCATATGATGTGATGTGGAGGGCGAACTTCACCTACCAACCAACGTACTTCATCTACCGTCGAGATCGAGGACCCAAAATGGAAGACTATCGAGCTGTGATCCACCTTGTTGCAAGACAAGTTGCGCGAAGCATCCCGTACCGTTTCCAGGCATGTGGCACTTCCAAGGCCATAGCATTGCAAGAAGTGGCCCATATAGCCATGAGTCGGCTCCGTTATGATTTAACGGAGTTGTCTCATCCGCCATACGACCATTTTCCTATGCAAGCACATGGCGCGGAGGTCAACAACTTCGCCGAGATTCAGTAAGGGGAGGACCCCCATGTCCGGCAACTAGCAAGGTTGGTTCGCATCACAGACCAAATGCATTGTTGCACCTTGCACGAGCTTTGGGAGACGCGGCGTCGCCTGACCATGACTTAGGAGCATCTGCAACCCATATGTAGCTTGGGACTTGTAGACCGGCATGTGCTTTATGGGGAGAACGAGGTTTCCCATATGCTTCCGCACTACCGGAGTTCCGTCTGCCCGAAATAGGAGGGCAAGTCCCCAATCATGGACCAAGCGCCAGTCCGATGTCGATGGTTTCCGCGTGCTCCAAGGCAGGAACCTGTAGGAGGACACCTTATAGGATCACCTCTGCGCCTGACCAACCCATATGACCCCAATGATACGTGATCCCTTGGATATCACCTTTTGGATAAGTTCCCAGATAATTTCGATCGGGAAAATATTTAGGGTGTTAGCGTAGTATGCTCGCTGTCTGGACATGTGTCCAGCAAGCATGTATCGTTAGATTCATATAATCGGTTAATAGTTGTTGGACTCTTGGTGTTCCTTTGCCAGAACTTTTGTTTCGGGCAGTTACCATTCGCCTACGGGCCTATATGGATATAATTGTACCAGAAAACTACGATTTGAGTTAATGGATCTTGTACTAGCCTCAGTGCCTTTGTACTCCCATTTGGTGTTGAGTTTTTGCGCATCTTATACCATTATGCATGAATAATTAAGTAAGATATGCCCACTGTCCCGAAGTTGTTCCACACTTAAAAGAGCATATCTTTAGTCTCTTTCGCTAACCCTCGTCACAACAGGATGTCATGGCCTAACACTCGTTCGAGAGCACAACAACAAGAGGAAGGGTCACCACCCCCTCGTGCTCGTTCTATCAATGAGCTCTACGCACGGGGAGGAGGTAATGAGCCTCCTCACCGACAAAATCTGCAAGGTGGCACATCAGAAGAAGTGCTCCCGCCACCACCCACAATGGAAGAGGTATTGGCTCAAATTGAAAGAAACCACATGGATCAAACGCGGATTCTCGAAGCCATAGCCCGCAATACCTCCCCAACACCCAGACTTGCTGGAGGAGCCAGCACCCATCGCGCACATGGAGGACTCACTGAGTTTCAGCGAACCAATACTCCAACCTTCTCCATCTCTGAGGATCTAATGGAGGCTGAGGACTGGCTCAGGGCCATCGAGAAGAATCTGGCTATCGCTCAATGCACGGGCGTTGAGAAAGTCCTCTTTGCCAACTATCAACTCGAAGGGGGCGGCGAGTTCTTTCATCATGCGAGAGGTCATATCACCCCCGTGAGAGGTCTGACCGGTTGGCCATCGGTCAGACCGCCCATTCTGAGAGGTCTAACCGCCCAACTCACCTTACTTTGAGTTTTTCATGATTTTGGTTATTGTGCCTCGGGGTTTCGATTGGATTCAATATAAGACTTTCGTTGTGCTTGTACCTTAGATCTTCATAGCTTTCATGGCTATTGAAGTGAAAATAAAGTTAAATCCAATATAGGTGAGAAAGAAGTAGTGCTCCTATTCACCCCGTAGTCGTCGTTTCGGTCCAACAATAGGAGAGAAGTACACAGTTACCAAAAGAAAGGTGAAGTAGGTTCATGATATGCTCACAAGTCACACGATTTCTACGTGAATATAGCACACGCGTGCGTACGTACATGTGTGTGACTTTAGCTATAGTCCTCATCATGTTATGGATCCGCTTGGCTAAACAGTATAAGAGAAAATCATGCCTGCTTTGGAATTTAAGAAATGAATATGTCTTTACTCTAATTGACTCAATTCTAACATAAATAAAGAGAGTGGATGGTGGAGGTTGTTGGCAAGAAGGACCATGGGGAGATTGAGTTAGGTTTATAGTACAGGGCGTGGTCGGAGGTGTGAACCACCGAAGGCAATGAAAATTACCAGGGTTCTACAAAGCCTCGAAGTGAATTCCAGGCCTATACGGTACTTCCAAGGAATATTTCTCTAAGCATGCACCGCAAGTAAACACTATAAAAGAACGCATGCGGGCCGGCAGCTGGAGAGGCCGTTCGAGCTCGTCCAGCATGGCGGTCTGTCACGGCTACTGCTCGAGAAAACGCAATATAAATTTTGTGATCACAGAAGTAGACGAAGCTGCAAATTCAGCTAGGATCAGGAGGAGCACAGTAAACGAGCAGCTATCCACTTCTTTCACGTCGTCAGCAGGGTCGCTGGCTGAGCAAGGCTGCTATGGTTCGCTGAGAGGTAGGCCTCGCTTTCACCGCCGACAACGATGGGTGTCAGCATCGGGCGATGGATCTGTCAGCGGACGCAATTGTCCAAAAAGAGAGCTTGTGGAGCCAATCAATGGCCGGCCCTGCGGATTGCGTCCCAGGCGAACGAGAAATGGAGAATCGCCCACGTTTGCCTTTGCCCCGCCACACTAGCCGCCACTCGCATCAGTCCCCTGACGAGTTTTTGTCCTCGGTTCTTCCGAGAAAATAGCAAATACAGCTTTTTTGTAGTAAAAATAGTAAAAATAGCATAGTACATGAGTAGACACACGAATGCATCGGAGCACTACAGGTCACCTCAAGTTTAGTGCTCTCAGAGCACTTGCAGTTCCTACCGCGGTCTCAGTTCGCAAAAGATCGTCTGAAGCGGTGGTTTTTATCGATAAATATGTCATTTTTGCCATTTCATTCCTACGTATACTAGTTTTGTTATTTAATCTTAAAAAAAACTATATAAGGGAAGAAACAAAAATCGTCGACTAACTAGCCACCCCGCTCTCTCCATCCACACCTTACTTGTCAAATGTCAATGTACGCACGAATGTACGTGTTCCCAACAAAATATCATAATTAATCAATCCTCTTGACATTCTCGGTCTCATAACGTGCGCTTGCTTCTTCGATATACTTATGCGCCGCACACCGTCATGTGTAGGTAACAACAATGTAGGAGTAGGAGCGGTGTAAATCCTCCAAAAGTTTCTTTTGTAGACCCGCACTTCAAACGGGGCCAAACCAATCGGCAAAATAACAGCATTGCAGGTGTCTTATTATTGTTTGATTATCAAGTAAAAAATAAGAAAAGTATGGGGATGGACTTTGTGGCACTGCATGCGAAAGCAAAAAAATTAGTGCCACTGCATATAACTGCATGAAAGAAAACTAGAGGGATCGATGCTTCCCCACACTAATTTACCAAAATTCACGGTCGTAACACTGCAGTACTTGCTTTTGCAGCTAATTGCGCGTTTTTCTCTTCCCTCTTTATCACACCACAACGCTCACCACCAAAATTTCCTCAGTCCGTGACTTCTCACCACATAACCGCGCACCAAATGTTTTGGAAATACACCAGTTAAGCCCGTGTAGCTCACTGGCTTGATGGTCCGAGGAGGAGGTGCCACCGTCGAGGTCTAGGGGACGGCAAGCGGTGAAGGCCTCCTTCTCGTACCAGCCGCCGTCGCCAGGGCTGCTGCTGGACGCCATCCCCGGCGAGCGGCCGTAGCTGACCGGCTTGATGGTCCGAGGAGGAGGCGCCACCGCCGAGGTCTACGGGACGGCAAGCGGCGATGGCCTCCTCGTCGTACCGGCCGCCATCGCCAGGGCTGCTGTTGGACGCCACCCCCGGCGAGCGGCCGTAGCGGCAGTGAGGCTCCGGGCGGCGGCCGCTGCCGTAGCTCATCGGCTTGACAGTCCAGGAGGAGGTGCCACCAATGAGGTCCAGGGGGCAGCAAGCGGCGGAGGCCTCCCCGTCGTATGAGCTGGGGTAGCCAAGGCTGCTGTTGAATGCCACCCCCGATGGACGCAGGAGTTAGGGGAAATGGGGAATTAGACACAGGACTTGTTTCCGCGTATCCTTCTTCCGATATATCCGGTTCCGTCTCGGATTCGCCGGATATTACTTGCTCCCTGTTCTGTCCAGAATTCGTGTTCAACTATTTGTATTCCATCTCGAATTCGTCCGGTTAGTAAATGTCTTCCCGAATCCGGCCCCGTCGGACTCGGCTCCGATTTTGACTTGAAATACCAGTCCCGTTTTCACTTCTATTGGTCACATTGTTTTTATGACAAACTAGTAGGTTGCTTTACTCATTTGTATGACTGGGTTTATTTTTAAGTTTATAGTATCAAAATATATAATTTAGATGTTTGAGAACATATTTGCATATATCGTAAGCTATCTAGATTTTAAAAACATTGTACACGTTGGAAATGACTATAGAAGTCTGAAGAAAAATACAACTTAATGAACATTGTTTTAAAGTTTGTAGTATCAGATGATATAACTTAATACAGCTTGAGAATATATTTACATATATTGTGTTCGGCAAATTATCTTATTGGTTTGCAATTTACATGGTATTACAGTACCTTACCCACGCATACACCGATGCACTATGGGTGACCTACTTTAAACTTATTTTCCATCACACGCCAACTGCTCCAACGAACTATGCGTCTTCTATCTCTTCTCACTGCCACAGCTTTTCTACTTTAATCTCCAACAGCAAGCTCAATTCTTGATCAATCTCTCTGAGCTGCTACGCCTTCCAATGTTATATTCTACTTCTCTTTAATTTTTGCTTAATGTTGACCATTGTGACACCAAATACACATACACGTACCAACTATCGCCGATCTCAGTCGAGGAAACTAGATCCTATTCGCTACGATTGCGTCATTTCTACTCTGAACTCTTTGCTTCAATGCTTCTCTACACCACACTTCTATTCATATGGATGCATGCATGGTGTTATACGTGCTCAATATCCTCATCTTCCGTGTTTGTGGATTTTTTTTTTGACGTTGGCCAACTCAACGCCATAATTTCCTCACTAATCGCATCGCTTTTTCCATCTTCACTGATATCAGCATGTCTACGTTAGTCGTTGTTTAGCGATATGGAGAATTTTCTCACCATCACCAGTAACATCGTGTCTCTCACCAATGATGACACGCACCTAGCTACCCCGATGACCCTATATAGTCTATAACTCATTTTCAATACAAAGCTGCATATCCTCTCCACCAGAGTTTCTCCATCATTTAGTTTATTTGGCCACTGATTTATTTGACAACGTCAATGCTCATCACTTGTCGTCGCACCTCTTCACTCCTCCAACTTTGGTGTTTCTCTTCAATGACACCGGTGAGTGGCATAACATTGTCCTACGTTGAGCAACTAAGGTGAGTAGTACGATATTGTCCTCGTTGAAAGCATCTATGCCTCTAAAAATTATTTTGGTAGTTAATGATAATATATGAATATGTCACTAACTTGTTCATTGAGTATTTACAAGGTTTGGTCTTAGTGGTGAAAACAACAATTTGGATATGCATGTTAAAGGTTCAAAGTCAAGATACAAGTAGTCTAAGATCCTTTTTACTTTTACCGGTCTAAGGTGAAAAGGGTGGAAGACCGGATTATAGGTTAAATGCCGTACTATTAAGAGGGGTCATATCTAGTAGCTTGATAGCATGTTCTTGTGCAAAATGGATCAATCTAGAATCATGCATGCATATAGTTTTTGGTTTGAATGCAAACCTTGTTTTTCTCAGAAAAATCGATAGTACCGATGTTTTGCCGGCGATACTACTGCTCTGCGGTATGACCAGAGTACTTATGACGGAACTACAGCAAAGAGAACGCTATCCCCGGCGAGCAGCCGTAGCGGCTCCGGGCGGCGGCGGCTGCCGTAGCTCATCGGCTTGATGGTCCAGGAGGAGGTGCCACCATTGAGGTCCAGGGGGCGGCAAGCGGCGGAGGCCTCCTCGTCGTATGAGCTGCGGTCGCCAAGGCTGTTGTTGAATGCCACCCCCGATGGACGCAGGAGTTAGGGGAAATGGGGAATTAGATGTGCTGGGCCAACGTTCAGACAGAGGACTTGTTTCCGCGTATCCGGATAAGAAATCTTCCAATATTCGGTTCCGTCTCGGATTTGCTGGACGTTACTTGCTCCGTGTTCTGTCCTGAATTCGCATTCCACTATTTGGACCCCGTCTTTGGATTCGTCCGGGTAGTAAATGTCTTCCTGAATCCTGTCCCGCCGGATTCGGCTCCGGATCAGGCGGGAAATACCCGTCTGGTTTTCACCCGTATTCGTCACATTGTTTTTACGACAAACTAGCAGGTTGCGTTGCTCCACGTATTTCACGTATTTGTGTATCTACATTTGTTTTAAAGTTTGTAGTATCAAAATATAAAACTTAGATATTTAAGAATATATTTACATATATCGTGGGCTATTTAGATTTTAAAGATATTGTACATATTGAAAATGACTATAGAAGTTTAAAGAAAAATACAACTTAATAAACATTGTTTCAATGTTTGTAGTATTAAATGATATAACTTAATACAGCTTGAGAATACATCTACATATATTGTGTTCGGCAAATTATCTTATTGGTTTGCAATTTATATGGTATTAGAGTACCTTGCTCACCCATACACCGATACACTATGGGTGACCTACCTTAAATTTATCTTCCATCACATGTCAGCTGCTCCAACGAACTACGTGTCTTTTATCTCTTCACACCGCCACAGCTTTTCTACTTTAACCTCCAACAGCAATCGCAATTCTTGATCAATCCCTCTGAGCTGCTACGCCTTCCAATGTTATATTCTACTACTCCCCAATTATTGCTTAATGTTGACCGCTGCGACATCAAATATGCATACACGTACAATCGTCTCCGATCTCAGTCGAGGACACTAGATCCTATTCGCTACGGCTGCGTTATCTCTACTCTGAGCTCTTTACTCCAATGCTTCTCTACGCCTCGCTTCTATTGATATGGATGCATGCATGATGTTATACGTACTCGATGTCCTCATCTTTCGTGTTTGTCGCTCCTTTTTTTTGACATTGGCCAATTCAACGCCATGATTTCCTCACTAATTGTATCGCTCTCCCATCTTCACTAATATCGGCATGCCTACGTTAGTCGTTGTCTAGCGATATAGAGAATTTTCTCGCCATCACCAGTAACACCGTGCCTCTCACCAATGATGACACGCTCCTAGCTACACCAATGGCCCCATATAGTCTATAACTCATCTTCAATACAAAGCTTTATATCCTCTCTGTCGGAGTTTCTCCATCATTGAGCTTATTTGGCCACTGATTTATTTAACAACGTCAGCGCTCATCACTTGTCATTGCACCCCTTCACTCCTTTTACTTTGGCATTTCTCTTCAACAAAACTGGTGAGCGGCACAACATTGTGCTGTGTTGAGCAGCTAAGGTGTGTAGTACGACATTGTCCTCATCTCAGTCGCCGCCTCAGCTCTTCGTCCCAATGGGTCAAGTCTTCTTTCGGGATAAATCGACGCCATTTTCATTCTTTCGTGGTCTTATCCGAAAACATTTGTGCTATCCACATTATAAATTTTATTTATTCAATTTTTCAGTTATAGATATTTCTCTTTTTCTTTCTATTAACATGGTATTTTCTAGCCCATGAAAACCGAAGTGTGATATTTTTTTTTAGTAAAACAATAGATAGATAGATGGCTGGTGTGGCAGGCCCCAAAATCACCTCAGGTGCACTTAGGGATTAACAATAAAGTAGACTAGCTATATATATGTATGTATACAACACTGCGTGCGCTGTGCAGCAGCATCAAACATCATGCATGGTAACAGAAGAAAGTACCTGGTGTGCTAATTGTTTGGCACCCCTGACAGTAATTGCCAAAAGAGTTAACTGGCTACTATGACAAGAGTCCTATTTGTGCACACAAACCATAGTATTGCTTATTTGCTACAGAGTCCAAGTTCCTGAAAATTTTCACCATTTCTGGAGAATCTAATTAAGCCAGTGGATCGATCGGATGGGGAAGCAAATGGGTGGTGAGTACGGGGACGAAGGTGACGCTGTCACCGTATCGAGGGCCGAATCCTGTCGCCTCACAGATGATCCCAATCGGGGGCTTGGAATCGTTGGCTTCTAATTTAGACAATAATCATTTGATTATTCATCTTTCTCTTCTTTTTTTTTTCTTTTTTCGTAATACTGTGCCCACCGGCCGGTCACCATGACTTCATATTGGAATCGAAGTAACTTTCTGATGTTTGTGTGTGCTGTTTTTTTCCTTACCTTTTGGAAGTCATTTTGGATTGTGTTTGTGGTGCCGTTGATTCCTGGTTCTGCTTCTAAAAGTCACGAACCATCAGTTGTTCCACGCTTCCGCTGGCTTGTCAATTTCAGAATGGTAGAAATGAGGGAGTTACAAGGCTACCAATTCAGCTATATAAACTTTCACTCAACCATGTCTGTCTACAAATTTTAGCCGATTCTACAACTTTTGCGGTGTTGCTGCAAGTCTTTATATATATATATATATCTCCCCACTTATGCGATAGCCAAGCCGTTAAGACTTTAGACCACTTTTCCTGTGTAAGTCTGTAACACATGTCGCTTCCAAGGGGACCTCATCTCTGTATTATTGAACCAATGATTTTTTTTTTTCTACAAAGAGAGCCTGCGGCGATTTTCCAACTCCAATTTTACGAAAAAAGTTTAAGACTGTGGTTTTGTAGAGGAAAACAAAAAAGATATATACAAATATATACATTTTCCCTTTCTCCTCCCAAAACCACACCTTTCTTCAGAGGCCAGAGTACACAAAACCATTTTGACGGCTATATTACCGCCTAAACCCAACTGCAAAACCAATACTAACCACCTGTATATATCGTATACGCGCTAGGAGCCTAGGACCCTTGTGGATAAGGCTCTGTCCCGCCATTCTTAATTACTACTTGTCGTACGCCGCCGCCGGCAGCCGCTAACCTGCGTCGTCCCGTGCCCCCGCCCCCGGCAGAGTGTGGGCAGCCCCCCGATGACCTCTCAGGCGACGACCACGGCGGCGTGGACCAAGGAGGAGGACAAGGCGTTCGAGAACGCGCTCGCGGCTGCCGCTCCGCCGCCCCCTGACGACCAGCCGGACGAGGACTGGTTCGTGGCGCTCGCGGCGAGCGTGCCTGCGCGTTCGGCGGACGAGGTGCGGCGCCACTACGAGGCGCTGGTGGAGGACGTCGGCGCCATCGAGGCCGGCCGCGTCCCGCTGCCGCGCTACGGCGGCGAGGAGTCCGCGGCGCCTCCCGACGGCGCCGCTGCGGCCCCCAAGGACGGCGGCGGCGGGCACCGGCGCGAGGAGCGCAAGGGAGGCGGCTTCGACGTGGGCAAGAGCAGCTCCAAGGCGGAGCAGGAGAGGCGCAAGGGCATCCCATGGACGGAGGAAGAGCACAGGTACATAAATCTCCACAAGTTCTTGCCTTCAAGATTGCAAATTTCTTATCAACTGTTCGATTCTTCTTCCTATACACAACAGCTTTCTCTGCTGCGCGATGAACAATTTAACCTTGTGTTTAAGTGTTTCATCTTGGAGCAATTAGCACAGGATCCAATAATAGTTGACACACACACTAATCATGTTGTTGCATTCATGGCAATCTGATGGTGGTGCAGGCTGTTTTTGCTGGGGCTGGACCAGTTCGGCAAGGGCGACTGGCGGAGCATCTCGCGCAACTTCGTCATCTCGCGGACGCCGACGCAGGTGGCGAGCCACGCGCAGAAGTACTTCATCCGCCTCAACTCCATGAGCCGGGACCGGCGCCGCTCCAGCATCCACGACATCACCAGCGTCACCGCGGTGGACCTCGCCGCGCAGCAGGGCCCGATGACCGGCCACGCCACGGGCAGCCCCGCCACGGCGCTGGGGCCGGGGGCCATGAAGCACCCCGGGGCTGGGCCGCCGCCGATGCCCGGGGTGGGCATGTACGGGGCGCCCATGGGCCACCCCGTCCCGGGCCACATGGTGTCCGCCGCCGTCGGCACGCCGGTCATGTTCCCGCCGGGGCACGCGCCCTACGTCGTGCCGGTCGGCTACCCGGCGCCCCCGGCGAAGATGCACTAATGACCATCTTGCTCACTCTCTTGGTTTTGCTCTTGCTCGCGCATGCATTGCATTGCATGCGCACCGGCAGATGAAGCTCCATGGAAAACAAGCATTTCTTCTTTGTTCTTTCTTGAATCTTGATTTGTTTTGTGTAGCCGTCCGTTCCTGATCTTCTCATTGATGTAACATAGATGACTCGAGTGCAGGGCAGGGCAGGGCAGGCGAATAAGTATTTGCTCACTGATGCAAGTGCTAGCCTATAATCACACCCGGAGAAGGCTTACAAATGCGAATGTAATTTACCTGCAGCCTCCGCGGTCTAAACTACCGATATGTCATTGGTGCGATGCATTGATCGTTACGACACGTTGCGTTGAATGAATCGTTTTTAGAGCTCTTTTACAGTACACTAAATTTAACGTAGGTGATTCAATTCTCTAAGATTTAATAGTTCGGATTAATTAGAATTTAGTTGTACTATATCTGGTAGTATGAGAAATAGAATCCTAAAGAAAGTAGAATTGTAGTTGCTTATGTGGGGATCAGACACCACAAAAAGTAATATTTACCCTCATGATATATATATATATATATATATATATATATATATATATATGTTGACATGTAAAGAGGTGATTAATTTATTTTGTCATATATCGTGAGATTGAAAAAGTCTAATATAGACCTGCAGATGGTGAAATCTCGTAAGAGTTTTCTTCACCACACTATACAAGAGTATCCTCCCATTACCTGTTGGGCGCATTGGTGTGTGCGCACGTGCGACCTCGTTGGATCGACGAGAGATAAAATCCAATATGGACTGGACATTACCAAATCGTGGAACGAAGAGATCATCGATTAACAGTCCAATGATAATGGAAAAGAGAAGTCATGTATAAGACTACTGAGGAAAAGCTCTGCACCCTGGCCTTCCTGTCACTTACAATTACCTGATAATCAAAGCGCCAGCTGCGCAATAACATCGTGCCCAGCTGCACAGCTACAACCTTTAGGACTTGTTTGGATACATTGTGACCCAACTCAATCCCTTCGGATTAACTCAGAATTTGAACTAAAATCCCTGCCAATCCGAAGGGATTGGTTCTAATCCCCCTATCCAAATAAACCCTCAGTTGGATCACAACCCCACAGCAGAGGGATATATCGGGCGCAAATCCTCCGACAGTGTAAATAGTATGCAAGCTTGTGTCGGCGTCTCTGTTGGAACTAAATAGATCTAAACCATGATCTAGGAACAGGATCTCACATGTAAGACCTAGAACACCGTAAGGTTGCATAAGAACTAAAGATGCGGAAGCGTACCGAAAATTGAACCCATGATCACGATCTTCAGCAGCTAGGGTTTGGATCTTCCAAAGCAATAGGCAGACATTATTCCTCCAACAACTAACGGGATATAGGTGGATTCGTGGTGCCCTGCTTTGGGGACTTAACCTGTATTTATAGGCAAACCTTAGGTGCATTTGGTATGTACATATATACAAATACGAGTCCACACTTATTACTACGAGAAATACTAACTATCGTTATAGTGTTTGAAGGCAGCAAAACGGGGTAGCAATTTACCGTTTGATTATCCCCATATATGTTCATGTCTACCATAACCTTATCCACTCCACACAAAAAAAAACACCCCCTCCTCCAATTTTCTCTCTCTTCTCCATTCAATCTGCCCCAATCCTCCTACTACTTCTTTGCCCCCACGGTTCTTGCCGCTGACGACGCCGTTCCTAGTGCCCTCGGCTCTAACTATCAGCCTGCACATCTTAGCATCACCTTACTTCAATTCTGCCTCGAAATCTATTAGCAGTGTGTTCTACTCCAGAATGCATATATCCGTTGATTAGTTTCAGCCGACTTCCCATCCACCAACCACTAGACTAGTACCAGTGTATCAACATTTAAAACAATTAAACAATCAAGTTCAGCCGACGTCATGGAGTTACAGATCGTGTCGAGCAGCGTGGATGAGAAGGACGGCTGGTCAGCCCGCCGCTTCGGTCTCGGCCGCGCCGGCGCCCACCTCATCTCCATTCTGCCTATGAGCAGAGCTGAGTATCATCTCGAAGAAGTCCGGGGGAGGGCCGTAAATCTGCTGTGAGTGCGACGAGCAGAATGTAACACCCCGGCTTAACAAAAATCTGAGATGTCACCTACAACTACTATCACTACTAATTTTAACCATTAAACAAGCGTCATTATCAGCTAGACTCAAAGATTAATCATTCCACAATACGACAAATAATAAACTTCATCAAACTAAAGTATATAAACCGAATGAAATATGTAACATATAAATATCTATAACACCCAGGTCCCTAAACAGACCAAGATGAAATCTACCGCTATCAGCACTAGCAAAATTATATAGTAAACAATTAAACCTAACATCCAAACATCCAGAAAAATAATTCTTAAATTTAGAGTTTCTAAATTTTAGCAAGCTTATTAACCACAAAACTAGAAGTAATAGGACCAAATATTTATCAAAGCAACCTAACCAAATGACAAATAGAGAAGACAACATCTGCAGTAGGCAGAACCATAAGAATATAGGAAATACCATGAGTTATCCATTTATTACATTAAAATTTCTAACTGAACTGTTAATCAAGGTAAATGAATGTCTAGTGGTGTGAAGTGCACAATATCGCTATTATTTTGTGATCTACTTCCACCCGTTGTATGCCGTCTTAAATGATCACATAAAATAGCAAATAACAAGAGTGAGTCCAAGACTCAACAAGAACAAGTAAGAATAGCCATACACAAGCATCATATCATCAACAATTTGTTCTCATTATAAAAGCATACAATTCATTTTTCATGAGTGCAATAAAATGCAAATCATGCGCATGCCACAACTTCTCTTTTGTTTATACCGGCGTAGCGGAGTGTAACACCCGTCGTGTTCACTCATGCCCGCATTATCAAATGTGGGGACCCATTGCCCATCCTTTTCAGACAAAGACCCATTGCCAATATCTTAAATATGGGGATCTCAATGCCCATTCCCGTGGGTATATCATGTCAACATGTATGCTTGAAATGAATTGCATTGAATATTCAATATTTTTTCATAAACATCCTCAAATTATTGAGAACCATAACAACATTATAGAACACACATAATTCACATAAATATTCATAATAAGCATTCACATAACCAAGTGATATTGCCAATCATTCAATATCATGCTAATAAGTACTTGCCTTTTGAGTTGCGACAAATTCGAATAGAGTGAGGGTGATACCAATCCCAAGGCCACTCCGCCTACATCAAACATCCCACTCAAAATAAGCCTTGGCAAAACAAATCATTGCTTATTACACAACACTCCTACACGCAATCGAATTTCACAATTCTGTCCCGACTCTAAAAATACCATAACTTTCAACTCCCATATCGTAAAATAATAAATCACATCTTTGTGGAATCTACACATAAATGTCCACTAATTATTAGGTTATCAAAAGTTCAATTTAATTTGTCTAAACTCTCATTTTTAACCCAGATGACAGATCTATCATTTTCTGAATTACCAACTTACCAATTTCATATCTTTTCATCTGTACAGGCAAAAATGGTGATCCTAGACTTTCCAGAGACTACAATAAATTATCTAGTATCACCTATTTATGCCAAAATTTTATTCTCTCATTATCGTTGCCAAAATATGATTTTTTTCCCCCACAACTGCTTCCCAGCAGCAACCTAAATCTGGATCACAATTTCCAAAAACATAACTTTTGATCTACCAAACCAAAATTCGTGTTCTTAGATTCTCTGGATTCCTTAAACAATTATTTACAATAGTCATGTTGGTCAAGTTACCTAATTAAATCGTTAACTATTTTGTATCTACAAATTACTACAACTGCCAGATCCTGACAGCGATTCTGCACAACAAGGTTTCAATGGCCATAACTTCCTAACAGTTTGTCCAAAAACTGTGATCGTGCACTCTACGGAAAGACCAAGAAGATATATACAATACTCTAGTAGACGACAGTCCCAGATTTTGCATTTATAGTACTCGAAAATGCAGTGCAACAGAGCATATACCGATCTAACAATAGATTCTACCTATCAATCGACATATTCTACCGATTGCTAAATAGAAAAGAAGAATAGAATTGTCACCCTTGGAGAACAGGCCGATGAACACGAGATCGTTGAATTTCCGCGAGAACCCTTTTCTTTCTTCCTTCTCCCCTCTCCCTCTTTCTCTCTTCCTTGGCCAGCAACAGTGGAGGGCAGCGCCAGCAGAGAGAGGGGTGGTGCAAGGGCTGCAATGGGAGGTGGTGCTACAATATGTGGCACTACAGTACTCAGGGATGGATAGGGTTTGGTTTTCCCCTCTTAATCTGGTTCCCCACTTGGGCCGAAGGGCTATGGGCTGAAGGCCCGAGTTCTAATATACTCCTCCTGAATTCTGAATTTTTTTCTTTCTATTTTTATTTAATTTTAGTTTCAATCACTTAATTATTTTATTTTTAAATGGTATATTACACAAGGGCTCGGCTGGGCGTACCAATGCATTGCCTACGGCTACGAGATACACCTTTGGTGCGGCCGGAACGTGGAAGGCTGCAGTGCGGGAGCTTGTTAGCATCGAGCAGAAGCACGGAGGAACTGGTTAGCTAGTATATTGACCTTAATATGGTGTGTGTGTTTATGTTCTGAACAAAGTTCAGCTTGCTCTCATGGAGTTTCATCTTTTTATAAGACAAGTTTTCTGCAGTGACATCATGTTTTATGAAGTTTCATCCCAAGTCTCATGAAGTTTTATTAAGTTTTATGAAGTTTCGTTCCAAGTCTCATGAAGTTTCATCCCAAGTTTCATCATGTTTCATGAAGTTTCATCCCAAATCTCATTAAGTTTTATAAAGTTTCATCCCAAGTTTTATCGTGTTTCATGAAGTTTCATTTAGTTTCATGAAGTTTCATTCCAAGTCTCATGAAGTTTTATTAAGTTTCATCCCAAGTTTCGTTGTGTTTCATGAAGTTCATCCGAAGTCTCATAAAGTTTCATTAAGTTTAATGAAATTTTATCCCAAGTTTCATCATGTTTCATCAAGTTTTATACAATTTCATGAAGTTTTTCATCCCAAGTCTCTTGAAGTTTTATGATATTTCATCTCAAGTTTAATCCTAAGTCTCATGAAGTTTCATCTCAAGTCTCATGAAATTTCACTAAGTTTCATCCAACTTTCATCGTGTTTCATCAAGTTTCATATAGTTTCATGAAGTCTTAATCCCAAATAACTGGATAAAACTAATTCATATGTGTTTCGTATAGTTTCATGAAGTTTCATCCCAAGTTTCATCTTTTTTTTTTGTATAAGACAAGTTTTCATTTTAAATTAATTGAAACACGCTGAAATACTCTCATAATGCATTGAAACTTTATGGAAACTATTTTGAAACCTCTGAAACCTAGTGAAACTCCATGAAATAAGGATGAAACTTTTGCTTGAATTTTTTTAGCTTCCTCGAAAGATTTGAGAACTTCTTCAATTCTTTGCAGAACTTGATGAAACATACTTGAAACTTTTGTTAAAACCTTCTTGAAACATCGACCGTTTAAAATTGAAACTTGCATGAAAGTTATGGAAGTGCTATACGATACGTTTCTATATTAAAATTCTATAGCGTTTGCTATATTAAAACTTTTGGAAGTGTGCTAAAACTCCACGATACGTTGCTATACCGTTGGAAGTGCTTCCAACGGTATAGCATTGTGTAGTAGCTCCCTATTACTGTTAGATGCTTGGGCCCCATCCCCTCCCTTATATGCAGCACACGACACAAGCCGAATCCAACTTGGACTCGGTTGGCCCGACCCTCCTCTCTTTTCCTTTTCTTTTCCCCTTTATTTCTTTTCTAGGCTTTTAAATAAACAAGATATTATATTCTACCCCCCTTAAAAGAATTCGACCTCAAATTCTACACTCGTGAATCTACACGAAGAATGAACAAAACTGAACAAAAACTACTTTTAACACTTACCCGCCGTGAACAACTTCGGATACTTCTTATGCATGTCAGACTCCAATTCTCAAGTTGATTCCTGCTCGGTTTGATGCGACCATAACACTTTAACATACTTCAACGTCTTATGCCTCAACATTATCTCTGACTCCTCCAATATACACACCATATGTGACTTGAAGGTGGGGTCTTGCTTGATGGTCAACAGCTCTAAGAAAATCTCATACTCCAGATCCCTCAGGTACTTTCTCAACATTGAAACAAGAAAGACGTTATTTACTCCGCACATCGACTCGGGAAGGTCCAAGCGATAAGCCAATTTTCCAACTCGCGTAACTATCAAAAATGGTCTAATGGACATTAGGCTAAGCTTTCATTTGGTACCAAATCGTACAATGCCTTTGGAGTGAGACACTCTTAGGAGCACCTAATCGCCCACCTCAAACTCCAAGTCTCGTCTTCTCGCAACTACATAGCTTTTCTGCCTATTCTGAGTTGCTAGCAGATTCTGCTTGATCTCCACCACTCACTCTATAGTCCTCTAGACCCAATCTGGTCCCAAAACTATCTTCTCTCCCACAACATCCCAACAAAGTGGCGATCTACACTTACGCCCATACAAAACCTCAGGCGCTACCCGAATGCTAGAGTGGTAATTGTTATTATATGCGAACTCTGCAAGAACCAACTAATCCTCCCAACTACCCTTCCATGACAAGACACATGACCTCAACATGTCCTCCACTATCTAAATGGTGCATTCAGACTACCCATCTGCCCAAGAGTGAAATGTAGTGCTAAGACGAAGCTGAGTGCCCAAAACACTCTACAAACTCTCCCAAAACTTAGAGACAAACTTGGCATCTCTATCGGAAACAAAGGTTTTGGGCACACAATGCAACCTCACTATCTCTGGTACATAGGAGCCAAATCGCTGGCTGTATTCATCGTGCATATAGAAACATAGTGTGCAGACTTGTTGAAATGGTCCACCGCTAACCATGTAGCATCCTTCCCTCATGGAGTAGAAGGTAATGCAACCAAAAAATCCATTGAAATATTATCCCAAGGCCACTGCGAAATCTCCAAAGGTTGCAACATTCCTATGAGACGCTTATGCTGAGTCTTCACTTGCTGACAAACTCCTCAAGAAGCCATAGACATAGTGATATCCACCATCATCCTTTTCCATCAGAAGCTCTTTGTTTAGATCTCGATACATTTTCGTCTCGCCAGGATGAATGGTGTACGACGTACGATGATCTTCTCTCAAGATATCATCTTTGACTTGCCCCTTTTGTGGCACACAAAGGTGGCCTTTAAAGTGCAATGCATCGGACTCATTAGGATGAAATCTTTCTTTTTGCCACCATCAAGACGCTTCTTTACTTGTTGCAATAGTCGAGCATTCTATTGTGTTTCTCTCACACGTTCAGGAATTGCTGACTCAAGAATCAACTATGTCTCAATCTGTGTTGTACCATCTTAGCAATAAGAGATTCTCATTCGATCAAAATCAGCAATGAGACAATCTAGAGTAGAGGGAGTCGCCTTGCGACTAAGAGGATCAACAACCACATTCGCCTTTCCTGGATGGTGAGATCGTAATCTTTGATCAATTCCAGCCACCTTATTTACCTCATATTCAGTTCTTTCTGCGTTAAAATGCACTTAAGAATCTTATGATCGGTAAAAATATCACAAGACTCCCCGTACAGATAGTGCCTCCAAATCTTTAGAGCAAAGACCATGGCAACCAACTATAAGTTGTGAGTGGAGTAAATTTGCACATGTTTCTTCAATTGCCTTGAGGCATAAGCAATCACTTTGCCATCTTTCATAAGAACACAGCTAAGACCCACTCGAGAAGCATCTAAATAGAATGTGAAATGCTTTCCAGGCTTAGGGAGGGTAAGAACAGGGGAAGTAGCTAGCTTCTCCTAAAGAGTACATAAATTGCACTCACAATCATCAACCCACTGTAATTTCATGTCTTTCTGCGTGAACTGAGACATTAGCTTAGCGATAATGGAGAAATCTTTCACGAAACACTAATAATAACCAGCTAACACCAAAAAAACTCTTCACTTCCATGATATTAGACAGTCTCTTCAAGTGCACCCCTTTAGAAACCTTGCAGAGATCAATTGAGATACTTAGCGAATTAATCACATGACCTAGAAAGCATACTTCTGAAATCCAGAACTCACACTTCTTTAAATTGGCATAGAACTTGTTCTCTTGGAGTTTCTAGCACAGCCTCAAATGTCGCTCATGATCCCCTGCGGTCTTGGAATACATGAGAATATCATTAATGAATACCACCATAAAGTCATCCAGGTACTTATGCAACATGCTATTCATCGTCTCCATGAAAACAACAGGGGCATTCATTAGTCCAAAAGAGATAACTTTATATTCATAATGCCCATACCTTGTGGAGAAAGTAGTCTTTTCAATATCCTGCTCTCGCATGTGGATTTGATTATACCTAGACTAAAGATCAACTTTGGAGAACATCTGGGCTCTATTCAACAGATCAAACAGGTCCTAAATGCAAGGCAAAGGATATTTGTTCTTGATTGTCACCTGGCTAAGAGCACGATAATCGACACACATACACCAATTCCCATCTTTCTTTTCTGTGAACAACACAGAAGCTCCCCAAGGTGACACACTACATGTAGATAAGATCTTTGGATAGCAAATCATCCAATTAATTCTTCAATTCCTCCTGGAAAGGACGTGCCAAATGATACGAAGACAAGGAAATAGGTCGGGTATTGGGAACAAGGTCAATGCGGAATTCCACTTTCCGCTCTAGAGGCATTCCTAGAAGCTTAGTAGGAAACACATGGGAATAATCACACACTATTTGGATCTCCTCGATATGCAAAGCTACACTCAACTTTTCTACAAGATTTAAAAGTAATATGGTCTTTACCACTAGTTGCCCAGGGAACAACCTAGCCAACACAAATAGATAATACGGAGGTGCACTCCCTTAAAAGATAAACTCCACTCCGGATGGAGCATGCAAGGTAACAGTCTTGCATAAGCAATAAACCACGACCCAGTAATTATGCAACCAGTCCATGCCAAGGATAACATCAAAAAGTTCTATCTAGATAACTATCAGATTAGCGGTGAAATCCCCAACATCTACAGAAACAACACAACCATGATATAGTGTGGAACAAGCAATGCTACCCCTAGGAGAGCTGACTAGAACTGACTGCGAAATCCACTGCATACCCAAATTTTCCCTCCTAGCAAACTCTAGCGATACGAGCGAGTATGTAGCTCCAGAATAAAAAAGAACAAGGGCATCATGGGAATTCACAAGTAGTATACCTATCACTACGTTAAGACGCCCTACAAACTCCAGGTGGCGCCAGGGCGGCAGAAGCGCTGACACTCAGCTGAGGTGGTGTAGGAACTGTTGGAGGTGCAACAATCTAGAGTGGAGTAGTCAGTGCAGGCTACCAGCAATACCCGACAAGTGGTACCCAGGTAGTAGGCAACTGCGTTGTAGGAGCAACCACCATCATCTGGATGGACCCCCAAGTAGAAGAAATTGAAGAAGATGCAGATGTTGGCTCCCACTTGATAATGCTAGCGTGATTCTGCTGACAGACCCGCTCCTTGTGAGCCGGCTGCCCATAGTGATGACAGTCTCCCACCTGAGAGCACTCAGCCACACAATGTCCACCTCCACACTTGAAGCATATCATACCCTGCCTTGGGACAGGCTGGTAAACTGGATTCATTGAAGAAGAACGACGTGTTGAAAAAGAAAACAGCTTTGGTTGCTTCTACTTGGAAAACGGCGAAGGGTAGTGGCCCCTTGAACTTCTTAAGTGCAGGCCTCTTAAAATACCACCACCTCACTAAAGCTCCTCTTCTGGTCACCACCTGAATTCTACAGCCCCTTAGTGAGTTGAATCTCCAACTCGGTACCCCTGGATTGCTCAATAAAAGAGTTGAAGTCACGCAATTCTATGGCTCCCACAACATGCCAAAACTCATAGTTGAGGCCCCGACAAAACGTCTTGTTTTCATGAGATCATTATTTGCCACAAATAGTATGAAGAGGACCAAGTTGTTGAACTCCGCCTCATACTCAGCCACATACATCTTCCCCTCCATGAAAGTGGATTGAGCAACCTCCATCCTTTCCATGAAGGACTTCGGGTAGAATTTCTCCTTGAATTGGTCGATGAAGACCGCTCAAGTGACTGGATCCTGAGCAGCGGTCCTAGCTGAAAGAACCCCTTCCCACTAGATGTCTGCCTGATCCTTCCATGGAAAGGCCACAAAGCGAGCCTCCTATTATGAGGTCAACTCCAGGGCTCCAAACTGTATCTCCATGTAACATAGCAAGTCAACCGCTTGGACCGAAGTACCAAAACCATCGAACGTATCCAGCCTCAATGCCATCAACTCGCGAAGGTCCATCTGTATCTCGGGCGCGAGTGGCGCGACAGTAGGGGCAGCAATAGATGTAGCGGCAATGGGGGCCGTCGGCACCTACGAGCGAAGGTCACGAATCTCTCCCAAAAGCTCTTGCAACCTAGTCGGGGTCCCTTCCTATCCCCTGACCTCTGGCTGATTAGCATAAACTTCCTTACCATAACTATTCCCCTTCACTGCATACTCATGGACTTCGGCTCCACCTGGCCATGCCCATGACTACGGCCTCCTCCACAGCCTCCACGAGCACGAACTCTACCCCGTTGCATAGCTATTCACCACAATCAAACATTCATGCAATAATGCAACATCCCAAAATTTGGTTTTTTCAAAAATGTTTTGAGTAGTTTAAGTCCCTAAAAAACTTCACCAATGTTCCTTGAATTAATAAAGCTTAATTGGGAGTTTCTGAAATTAAAACTATTTAATTTTACTAATGTGAACATCAATTAAATAAAAAAATAGTGTTAGTTGGGTCCCTGGTGTTCCAATGAGTTTTCCTATATTTTCTTGGATTTTTTTGAGTTCATTTACTATTTATTTGAGCTTAGTTTGATTTTCAGCTTTTCTTTAATTCAAAAATCAAATTCAGAAATCATTTCCTTTTCCCTATTTTCTTCTTGGGCCGAATCCCTTTTGGCCCATTTCATTTTCTCTCCTTCGGCCCAGCCAGCCACCCGGCCCACTTCCCTTTGCCTGCACGCCAAACACTACTACCACGCCCCGGGCTCGCATGCTAGCACTAGCCGCTGTCTACACGCAGCCGCGGCGTGAGCGTGCGCGCCCAGGACTCTGCGCTACCACCGCCTTGGCGTCTGAGCCCCACACGCCTCCCAAGGCTATAAAAGTCACTACCCTCGTGTGCATCTACCCCACCTCGGTCTCCTCTCTCTCGTGCCCTAGCTGCCCTCGCCTAACAAGCCACGAAGCTTCGGCGCCACTGCCATCTTCTCAAGCACCGGTGTCGTGCCTTCATCGTCATTCCTCCGTCATCGACGCTCCCTAAGTTGCCGTAGCCGTGTCATCTTGATTGCCTCCTCCTCCTGCACCGGTTGCACCCACCCACCGGAGCTCCCAGACCTCCTAGCTCTGGCGCCATCTTCATCTTCTTCCTCTCCGGCCGCGCCCGCGACTCCCGAGACACCTCTATCGCGTTCCTCGCCGCACCGGTGAGCTTCTATCAAACCCTTCTGCATCATATCGTGTACTACCTCTCAATCTATCTTTTCCCTCTTGTGATTTCTCATTTCATTCACCGTGTGCAGAGATCCCATTCATCTCTCTCACCTCTGGCCGTCAACCTTCACCACCTGATTCCACCTCCTACGGTGAGCTTCGCCTTCATATTCACCACCAACTTCATCCCTGAGCCATGTTCTACCTGGTGCTTCACACCCCTTCCTCGGAGCATCGCTGGAATTGCCTCGCCACCGTGCAAGCCATAGCCATCACTGCCTCTCTCCTCGCTGCAGCGATTGTTGTTTTCTCTCGCTGCCACAGCTGCGTCATGTTGTTCGCATCGTTGTCCTCACTCTATTTATCCCATTATTTGCATCTGCCGTGAACCACAACGCTGGCGACCACGTCATTCCTGAGCGTCGTCATCCTCACTATGCCATGCCTCTGCTCACGTTGCCACCTTATCAGCACCACGTCCCCCTATTTGCCCTCTGTGGCTACCGCATCACCACCATGTGCACGCCACGTGAGCAACTCCGCCACCTAAGCTGCCACCCATGCATAACCCTAAACCTAAACTTCTGTAAAACAAATCCATGTGAGCCAAGTCACTTGCATGTGGGACCTATTTGTTAGGTCAACCCATAGTCAACTCAGCTGCATGAACTCGGTCCATCATGGACCAACACGCCTCTATGGACTTGGTCCATAGACCAGTGGCCCACATGTCACCCTCTCTGCCCTTTTGGGAATTAATTTAATTCTTGGAAATCCATAAATATCAGTGAGTCCCACATGTCATACACTCAACCTTTTTCCAATATTCCCGAAATAAAATATTTTAAGAATATTTTGTGGACCCACATGTTAGTTTCTCTCTCCCTTTTCCTTTTAGCAGTTTTCTTTCCAATCAAACTTCCGAGAGCTCATTCTTCCTCATACGAGCTCTGATTGAAACCATTCAAGTTTTTAAATTCATCTAAATTCAAGACCTACCTTCCAGTACCATTCAATTTCAATTTGGACTTTATTTGATTTATCTTTTTGAATTTTGTTTGTCTTTGTGCTTTATCTCTCCTTAGACGTTGACATTCTGGAATCGTCCGAATGAGTTGAAGGTCAAGGAAGTAGAAGATTGAAGATAAGATAAGAATATCATTGCTACAACAAAGTATTTATTTAAATATTTTGGAATTAGTTATACATCCATTTGATTATCCACCTTGCATATTGTGTTATCATGATCTTTTGTCACCCTAGCTTAGTTATTTACTAGTTGGTATTATCATAGCACCAACATGGGTTGGTTAGACACGAATAGTCTACTTGGCCATGCAAAGGGTCATTGATATCATTTTGAGTTGCAAGATATAAACTTGACTAAATGATTATGGAACTTGTGTGAAACTGTGTGCAACATGCTGTTACTCGTTGATGGCATGTGTTGCACTTAACCAACTGGGTGGGAAAATATTTAGACTGAGTCGAGTGGATGCAACTGTGTGATATGGTGAAACTGTGGATTGGAAAAATATAAAATATTGGCAATGTAGTTAGAAATTGACAGTCTCGTCTTTGTCAATTAAGGACTTAATCTTGTGCGCTATTGAACTGAGTCATAACTGTACAACCATATGCCTGATGGTACGGGCCTAACCTAGTAAGTTGTGGAGTTTCGACATTGACTACTCAGGTAGTAGGTTAGTAATGGGTGGAGGTGTGTACCACTACGGTAGGATCACATTTATGAGCGGTTCACCATCTTCATGTCCAATGGTGTGTGCCATACCAAAGCGCTATGGTAAATTGGTATGATGGTAAAACACATCGGTAGAGTCAATTGTTGAGATGGAACTTCTGAAATATTTTGTTATGATTGGTGTAGGCAACATTAGTTGTATCTTGTGGGTAAAGTGTACAACCTATCGAGAGTGTTAATCAATATATTTGAATAGTCTCTTCCGCGCTTATAAACATGCTCGGGGATTTCACATAAGGGGTATATTTTTATAAAAATAATTGGGAAGGGATAGCTGTGTGGGGGAAATTTATGCAGCTGTGTGACAGAAACTGATTAGGTTACGTGAGTTATGTGAAAACACTTACCAAACTATTATTGTTATTTATTTTAAATTACGCTTTCAGTCTATTATTCATATTCAACTGCAACTGTTACTTTTCTGCAAAAGAACCTTAGATGCCATATCCTTTGGAATAAGCCCTCATCTATAATTACATTCTATGGTACGACTTGCTGAGTACTCTATGTACTCATTCTTGCTATAAAAAATATTGTTTAGTTGAAGAAGGCTACAATAGTTCATTGTCGGTCAACAAGATTGACTTCAAGGATCTAGGTCGCGCTACCTCAGTCGATTGCCTGTGAGCATATGGATGGGCTTCACTGAAGTTATTCTATTACTTTCCACTGCAGCTTATTTGAGTTACTCGCCTTCTGAGGTATTAATTGTAAGCTTTGACCTTAAGGTCGTTACTCTGATAACTATTGTTATTTGCCTATTCATTAGCCATCTTTGCTTATGGAATGGTATTTCATCGATGTTGCCACTATGTGCACTAGCGTGATTCTGTACTAGTGCAGTATACACAGAGGGTCCAGATTTACATATTTGGGTCCCGACAAATAAGCTCATAGACATCATCATTATATCATTAGAGAAAATTCACAATATACCACTAAATAATTATATTATTCATAATATGTAACTCATTAGGAGGCTAACAGACACCAGTGACAAATTATGAAGATAAAAAATTATTCAGTGGCATGTAGAGAATTACCCCATATCATTACTATTCATCACACTACTACAAAAGAGGCTATAGCAGACGGCCCATCACAGACGGTTCCTTTGGAACCGTCTGTGTTGGGTCTGTCTGGGCTATGTTTTGGCGCAATGTTTATCATGAGCGGTTCTATTTCGTAACCGCTCGTGATATTACCTATCACTGCACGGCTCAAATAGAACCATCCGTGATTTCTGTGGCTTCCTATAAATTGAGCCGAGACATCCTCTGCACCGCTGCTTGTGTGTCTACCACTTCCCTTCCTCGCCCTAGCTCCTCACTGCACTGTATACCGCTCCAGCGCCACTTCTCGCCCTAGCTCCTCCAACTCGCGCCACTTCTCGCCTCTAGCTCCTCATTTGTTGTGTCTACCACTCCAGCGCCACTTCCGCCCTAGCTCCTCCAACCCGCTGCCTCCTCTAATCTGGTATGAGCACATGATCTTGCACCGTCAATGTTGGAATAAATAATATTAGCCCTGCAAATCTTAGTTTTGAAACCTTATAACTAATGAACTAAAATTTGACTTAGGAGTGGTAACTTAATAAAATTGAATTAGGTCTAATAATCACTAAAATTTGAGTTAGGATAATTAATTGGCTTAAAAATAAAATTTACACACCGGTTCACAAGACGGTGGGGTTTGGGTCAAGCAATATTGCATTTACTGTTCCGTATTTTAGGTTAATAAGTGTTGTATGAGGTGATGCCTATATTTGGGTTGCATGATTGTTCAATTGAGATAGATATCGTGTCGAGAGGTAGGGATCATGGTTGTGGCCGTAGGCATGGCTACGCTATGCCACCGCGTGTGGTACATAACTAGTGAAGAGTTTTCTTTCAATAACCTTAGATAGAAATGTTGGAGAATGAGTTTATATTGCACATTTTCGCTTGCTATAAATTAATCGCTAATCAATTTGACACTAATTTGTTACATGCGTAGTGTAGATGGATCGAATGGATGTACGGTGTGAACCGTGTGAGTCAAGATTACATTAATGGCGTGGTTGCTTTTAGAAGAGCCACGAAAGGTGATATGTTGAAGAAGGGATAAATTTTATGTCTCGTCAGTGCATTGATTGCGTAATCAAGATGTTTAACAACGCGCGCAGATCGGGCGCACTTGATTCGAAGGGTTTCAAAAAGGGTATACATGTTGGACCACCACGGTGAAGAGCAGATTATACCGTGGTTAATAATGACGACATCGCCGAGGAAGTCAACGATTTGCGGATGTGGATGTGCTTTTGATGAGGATAGGGGCACGATGACAACTGGATCGATGCTACGCGATGCGTAAGAGAACTACAAAGTGAGAGAGAGTTTTGTAAATTCGAGGGCTTAGGGAGGACTCGTGAGACCTTTGTTCCTGGCCGCAAGCCGGAATACACAAGGTTGTCAACCGTGCTTGAACCGCTGAAATTGAAGGCAAGCAATAGTTGGTCCGATAAGAGTTTCACGGCGTTGTTAGGTCTCCTAGCGGACATCCTTCCGAGGGAAACGTGTTGCCCAAAGACCACCTATCAAGCAAAGAAGGTTATTTGCCCATTGGGAATGGAAGTAGAAAGAATACATGCATGTCCGAACGATTGTATCCTCTACCGTAAAGAGTATGCAGACATGCATTATTGTCCGTGCAGCAAAGCATCCCGATACAAGCGCCAAAATATCGCTAAGGTGAAGCAAGGACCTCCTCGCTAAGATGTTGTGGTATCTACCTATAATCCCACGCTTGAAGCGCTTATTTGCGAACCCAAAGGAGGCAAGATTGCTGCGCTGGCACTCGTGAGGAGCGTAAGAGATGGAAAGCTAAGACACCTGCTGATTACGCCGGTGGAGAAACTTCGATCGACTTCAAGAGTTCAAAAGGAACCGAGGAACATAAGGTTAGGGTTGAGTACGGATGGAATGAATCCTTTCGTAACATGAGCGTGACATAGCACCGCCCGTGAATCTATGTATGTACAACCTTCCTCCTTGGCTCAGATGAAGCGGAAGTACATTTTGATGTCACTACTTATCCAAGGGCCAAGCAACCTGGGAATGATATTGATGTGTACCTAGCACCATTCTTCGGAAGATCTTGTGACACTGTGGAACGAAGGGGTGTGTATGGGATGCGTATAAACGAGAGAACTTCACTTTACGCGCCATGTTGTTCTCGCACCATCAATGATTTTCCCGCCCTTGGTAACCTGTCAAGCCAAGACAAAAGGAGCCAAAGCACGTCAAGACCGCTTAGATGCTACTGAGAGTGTATGGTCGAACAACTCGCAAGAAATCGTATATAAGGCCACCGTAGGTTCCTTCCGAGGAGTCACCCATACCGCAAGATGAAGAAACAATTCGACGGAAATAAGGAAGACGGTTCACTTCAAGGGCTTTTAGTGGGAAAGAGGTCTATGATATGGTTAAGGATATCGATGTTGTGCTTGGGAAGGGACGTAAATTAAGAACCCGTGAGAAGAACATCCGGAAGAAGAGGTTAATTTTTGGGACTTGCCTTATTGGGAGTACTTAGAAGTTCGCCATCGCATCGACGTTATGCACGAGAGAAGAATGTATGTGATAGCTTGATTGGTCTCTTTGTCAACAAGTGGCAAAACAAAGGATGGTGTTAACGACGGTGTGACTTGGTCGATATGAACATAAGGACCGAGTTAGCACCGAAAGAGACCAATACAGACTTAACGTACCTTCCCGACTTGCTACACTCTGCCCAAGGCCGAGAGAAATGAACTGTGCGAGCTTGCGGTGTGAAAGTCCCGCTTGGTTACTCCGCTAACATTAAGAAACTTGTTTCTATGCAAGATTTAAAATTAATTGGTATGAAGTCGCATGATTGTCGTGTCTCGATGACACAAATGCTTCTGTTGTAATTAGGAGTATCTTGCGAACAAGGTCCGAGTGGCAATCTTGAGGTCGTGTTATTTCTTCAACTCAATTGCTCGGAAGGTCATCGATCCCCAAGGACTAGATGCTCTGCAGCCGAGGTAGTGACGACTCGTGTCATCTTGAGATGTATTTGCCTCCGCCATTTTTCGATATCATGGTCCATCTCATTGTTCACCTTGTGAAAGAGATAAAGATATGCGACCTGTGTTTCTACGCCATATGTACCCGCTCGAGAGGTACATGGGAATTCTCAAGTCCTACGACGGAATCGATCTCGACGGAGGGCAAGATCATCGAAGGTTATGCAACTAAGAGGTCATTGAGTTCTGCGTCGACTACATGGCTCGTGGATCCGATTGGTGTGCCTCTATCTCGCCATGAGGGGAGACCGGATGTTATCGGACCATCGGAAGGAAATCAATCACTCCCGATCCGATATCGACGCCAAGCCCATTTCACGGTCTTGCAACACATGACCCAAGTGTCCCCGTACATCGATGAGCACAAAGACATGGTACGCCAATGTAATCCGCACGGTCGGAGGTTTGGATCACGAGAGAGCACAACCGCTCGGCTCAACGAATGGTTAAAGGTGCGAATCACTCGGAGGTCATCAAGTGATGATACTGCTATGGTTGGCAAGAGGGCCACATTTTACAATTGTCACATGGCAAGGATACGACATAAATGGGTACACATTTTATACGGCACTGGGATAGGAAGAGCACAAAGGTAAGCGGTGTCCGTGATAGATGCATTCAAGACTGGATGGGCCGAGGAGCTCGTACTATGGGCAAATAGAGGAGATATGGGAGATCGACTACATGCTTTTCAAGATCCCCTATTTCGGTGCCGTTGGGTCCATCTCCCACAGTGAAGGTCGACAAAGCACGGCGTCACTACCGTGGACCTCGAACGTGTCGGATACAAAGACGAACCATTCGCATCAAGCAACCAAGTTGTTCAAGTCTTCTATGTAACCGACCGGCAAATAAGAAGCGCCACGTAGTTCTTCATGGAAAAGGAGGATTGTCGGAGTTGAGAATGTAGTGGACGAGGAAGAATACAATCAATTTGACGAGTTGCCACCTTTCGGAGACGGCATCGTGCTCGAGGAAGAACCCGGTGAGGAAGCTAGCTATATCTTGCGTCGATCATCATGAAGGGTCAGATTTTAATTAAGAATTTAATTACTCCATTGTAATTAATTTATTTATTCCATTGTCATGTGTTAATGTGTTATGGACTTGTGATCTTTAATATTGATGTCAATGTGGATATTCATGGTAATGTTGAGTTGAATTAGATATGAACTTTTGAACTCAAACTTGTCATCATACTGCTTATCCAACAGTTCATACATCTTCGTTGTGGGGATATCACAGACGGATCTAGAATAGAGCCGTCTGTGATAATGAATCCTGATTTGTTCTTTTATAAAACTTTAAGAGTGATGGATATATTACTAATTGAATGTGGTATAGATATACGCTTAACTCATATAGGAATTCCCACCTTGGTTGTCCCTTGCATTGCCTAGGAAGTTGGGATGTGACCTTCAAACTTGTTAGAATACAAAGATAGTGTTGGAGATTAGGAGGGCATCGCCAAAGTTCGGTGGCAACACGCTGCCTAGCATATTGGGTGAGGTTTGGAACGGTTGCCGGGATGATGCCAGTGAGATTATTACTGGCAAGGTCCAAATATTCTAGATTGGTAAGGGAGTCTATTTTAGGAGGAATTGCACCGTGCAGCAGGTTACCAGATAGGTCTATCTTCCTTAGGATACAGCCCTTCTACGACTTCACTTCATTGGGTAGGTTCTCTCTTGGAGTCATTTTGAACATACTATTGCACGATATGCCAATAACTTTTCCGTTGAGATATTCGTGTAGCTTTTTGGAATTCTTGTTGTCTGTTCCTTTTTCCTTTTTTTTTTGCCTAGCATGCTTTAAATCTTGCTAAACTTTTGGGCTTTACATTATAATTAACTAATGCTAAAAACACCATCTTGGAAGTTCATCCAAAAAATCGCGCTTTCAAATATTATACTGCTTTATGTATAATATGCTCACTAAAGCATTAGTGAAGTGCCCAAGGTTTATTCATGTGACCCTTAACTAAAAATGATGACATATAACTTAGCACTATTTCATTTAAATTAGCTATTGTTTATATGTAAGTCTATTTCATCACCAAGTGCTCTTTTGTCTATGTAGTGCGTGAATTAGATGTTCTCAAGTAAATCTATGAAAGAAAGACATATCCATTTGAGTTTTCAACAGTTGAAATGCCATACGAGTCATATAATGGAACAAATGTCGATTGAGGTAAGAACGACATTTTACAATGCTTTGCACAGATTCATAACAAGAATAGCTTGCATGATGTGCAAGATCAACAAATAAATTAACACTATCTATGAAGACCAAATGCATACTTATTATGTTTGCGTGTACATCCCGAAAGTGACGATTGGTAGAAATTATGTTGGCAATATTGTGGAATGTCTGGATTTACGTGTAAGTCTAAACTTCACCTCACGACCTTCCATGTATAACATTCAAGATAACTTTGGTAGCTCCAACTTGGAACCATCGTAATCTTAATTTGATGATTTGTATAATGATCTTAGGAAAATTGACATGATGTATATATTGTTTTTCTATATTCCACCCTTTTCGAAATTTTCTACAATGGTTCCGTGGGAATGCATTGCGTGTTTTATCATTTATGTTTTCTCAATGTAGGTTATTAGTAAACATCACAGACGGCTCTTCAAAAACGCTGAGTTTAGCATCCTGATACGAGTTCTAGAGGAACTGCAGTGATGCGTAAATATCACAGATGAAGTTTCCCAAGAATCGTCGTGATGCGTGAACATCACTGCACGGTTTCTCAAGAACCGCTCAGGATGTTTACGCATCACTGCACGGTTCTTGGGAAACCGCTGTGATGCGACGCATCACGCACGGTTCCTCTAGAACCGCTCTGTGATGCGTGTTGATTATAGAGGTTCAGAGACGATAGGTTTTGATCTAACCCTATCGCCTCTCGAACGCCCTCTCGCGCCTCCCCGACCCCGCGCTCCTCCTCCCGACCCCGGCGCCTCCTCCCCGACCCCGGCGCCTCCTCCCCGACCGGCGGCCTCCCGAGCCCGGCCGCCTGCTCCGAACGCCTCCCCACTCCCGGCGCCTCCTCCCCCCCTCTGCCGGCCCTCGAGCCGGTGTGAGGACCCCGGTTATCTCCCTAAGACCGAGACTAAGCATGGTCTTAAGGACATAACTCTAGGCCTCAAGTAAATGGATTCCAACTTAACTACATATAAGTGAGAGGTTCAACCAAAACTAGAGCCTCAATGATCATGCGTCCGCCCATCATGAAAGCACTACATGATTGTCGGTTCTCTAACCACCAAACACGACACTTAAAGAGTTAAATGGGAATCCACGAACAGCGAGTACAAGATCATATTGGCTCCCAAGATCAGCGACCAATATGCTCATACTCTTCATACAACGTTGATCACATCCATACAACATTCATACATTAATTGTTCAAAAGACGCACGATATAGTTGTTAAAGTCTCGCAACTATTACAATGCCGACCGCCAAATTCAAATGAGATCATAAAGTAACAGCGGAAGCAATATAAATAAACCAAAAGTCCAGCATGGTATGCCCCATAACCCATCGGCAACCGATCGGGAGATAAATGATAGCACTATTCGTCAACGCCATTTAAGTCAACGCTAACGAGCTCCACCGCTCAAATCCTTCATCACCGAAATTGCAGCATCATTGAGTACAAAGGTACTGCAAGTCTTACACAAATAAAAAGTAGTATGCTAGAGGTTGTTCCAAAGGATGGCTCATATTGGCTTAGTTTTGCAAAAGAGACGCAACAATTAACAACCTACACATACTAGTTTCCAAGTGCCCATTTATAAATCAGATTTGAAGTAGAAGTAAAGCTCATGAATAAGTAATAACATGAATCACAAATGAATCATAAAAGTGTCAAAGTGGCGGTCCACTTTGATACAACAACAAGTACACAATTTAACAAAGTGGTCAGCCCACTTTGCTACAACACAAGCATGAATATCCCATTCGTGACAATCCCAAGTTTTTCCACAAAACAAATATGTCAAAGTCTAACAATAGTAACTCCCGAACTCAAGTGTTGTCCATAACCTAGGACGAGGCTATTCGAATAGATTTATACCTGCAGGTGTACTACTTTACCCACACGACTTGATTAGCCCGTTAAGCCTCCAGATGCCTCAGAAAATAGCATACTTCCTATGGTATGCCGGTCGGGTAAATCAAGATATGGTCATTTTAGCAAGAAGATTTCATTATGCTAAGTCCTCAACCTTGGGCTCCTAGGCGACATAAGACGTTACGGTCTATATGCCCTATCTACCAAGGAACATAGGGTTTAACGCCCTATGGCCTCACAAAACCACCGTGGGGCTCAACACAATAAAACCTTCCCCTACTTAACCATACGGCTCCCAACCCGCATGTGATAGCACGAATGTACTTGAATCAACGACGTTACCAAAGTTCGGTCCTTGTTGGTCTAGACAAGACAATCCACATACCCAATCTAGTGCACGAAGGCACCTTCACTAGCATCCACTTGTCCGCACCCAAATCTCATTTTAAATGACAAAATTTTAACTCTTGAAACAGATACGAAGATCTGAAATAAACCAAAAGTTATAAAGTTTGTATATCCCATGACCTGTTTGTTATTCCCGCCAATCAAACTATCGCTCTAGACTTGCATGGCTAAGCAACACATACCACGTAAGTCACACAACTTATCCTAAGCATTTCAAGATGGAATAATTTAAGGATAACCACAATGACAAGACAATAGGATGTATCTAACTATTCAACACAAAAATAGCGATATTAATAAAATAGCATGCAAGCAAATATCATTGCACTAACTTAACAAAAGCTGGATCAAATATGATGCAAAAGAAAGTTCAAATGATGCTTGCCTTGCTGGTATGCTAGCTGCTGTCCTCAAGAGCGTATAAGTCAATATCGATGGCTTCGGATCTATTTAAGTATAATAGAATAAACACCGAGAAATACTCAAAATTCAAAGTGCTAAAAATGCATGATTTTTCTACAGTAGCTAAGTCATGATTTTAGATGAATTTAGGTGGAAGATTCACTTCAATTGGATTTAGCATGTGAAAGTTATAAGGGTTCAAGTTCTGCTTTAAAAATCCATTTTAATTTGAATCATTATCGTTCATTGTATTTAAATATTTGAGAAAAATTTGTAGAGTAGTAGTGAGTATAATGATTACATGGATAAATTGGCAATATTATTACAAGTCCAGCAGTTGAGTTTGACTCATTTTGAGTTTTCAATATTTAGTTATGAATTTATAAAGTTATTAACATTTTCTTTGTAAAAATAAAGATGACAATAGCTCATTTTCCAATTTAATGTTCTCTGTTACAGAGACATACTTGAAACCAATTTTAATATTAAGTTCATCTAAAATGAAAAATACGTATGGTTTCATCCATTTTAGAGTTGAAATGAATTAGTTATGATTTTTCAAAGTTAAATACATTTCTCGGCTTTGTAAATAATTACATTCGGGATTTTATAAAGCATTCAAAACTTTTCTTACCGAGGCGCTACCTAGCCGCAGCCACGGACGATGGGCCCAGCTGCACATCACGCGCGCCTACGCACTCGCGTGGCCGACGACATGGGCCCGCGTGTCAACGACCCCACCGCGGGGGCGCGCGCGCGTGAAACAGGAGCCGTGGCTGTGAGCCGTTGGATCTAGATCCAACGGTCCACAGCGGAGGGCGAGATCGGGCTGGTCCGATCGGCCGAGGGTCCGGAGCCGTCGATTTCGCATCCAACGGTCAAGAATGATTCAAGTTATAAGGATTCCTTTTTGCTTAACGCACGTGTTTTAGGACGGGGCCCACATGTCAGTGAGTACTTTGCTTTACTTAACGTTTTGGCTTACTGTGCAAGGGGGGCCCACATGTAATAGACTTATTAATGCGTTAAGACATCGTTTAATCGGTAATGATTGCCATTAAGGGTTAATGAGCTAGCTACAGTGTTGGTCCGCGTCCGACAACGTGATCGCGGCTTGCCCGCGGCTCGCCGGCTGTGGTGCCACTACGGGCGCGTGTGAATGACACAGACAGGTGCGCAATAGTATTGCGCACCCAGTGGAAGCACCCACACCACCGGAGACGGCCTACAACGGCGGCTAGCGGCGGCGGCGGTGCTACGATCGAGAACACTAGAAGCGGCACGCAGAGGTGCTCAAGCGCTAAATAAGCATGCAACCGTGTCCTAGGCACTATTAGCGTGTTACCTAAGCCGAGGAGGAACTCGGGATCTTTGAGTCGCTGGAGCTTCACGAGTGGAAGGAGATGACTACAGGCGACGGGTTCAAGCAAGAGCCATAACTGGTGAACCAGAGAGGAAAAGAACGATTACGCTAGCTCAAGGATACTTAGAGGAAGGTGCATATGCTAGCAATCGGGAAAAGGGCTTACCAGCCAGAGCGGGAGAAGAAGATGATGTCAGCGGCCGACAACAAGGGAAATCTCAAAATCCGACACACCCTGAGAGACATTAATGAAATCGATTGAGGGGAAGTACTTAAGATATACCAAAGCACAATTGGACGCGCAAGAATAAGGTCAATACCTCCTGGATTGGAAACTGGCAAGATGAGGTCCTCGGGGGCGCGCTCTGGACACGGCAGAGAGCTCGAAGGTGGCCAAGGAGCTACAAGCAATGCGAGGAGCTAAGATTAGCCAAAATGGAAACGGCAGGGTGCAAAGAACCGAGGGCTATGACCCGGTTGAAGCTTACCGGAGAGGAGAACGAAAGCGAGCTCCTCTTTCCTCAGACCCGAGAGGAAAGATGGAGGAATTGAGAGCTGGCGAGAGGGTATTAAGGACAGTGAGAGGTGGGAGCGAGTGCGGTACACAGAGGAGATGCGCGGGGATAGGCCAACGGACGCGGTGGAGGTCAGGAGGGAACAGGGCAGCGCGGCCGCGTGGAGGAAATGCTCTGCGCGAGCCCTGCCCGAGGAAGAAGACGGTGCCGACCGGTGGGCCCGAGGCGGCAGTGACTCACGGCGAGGAAAAGGAACGGGACGACGTGGCTTCACGTGAATCGCTCGACGGATCGAACTACGGATATAACGTGGGTTTTGAACCGCCAAAGGGTAAGAAATCTGGACCGTTGATCTTTAGATCCTACGGCCTGCATGTCTTGGTGCAATTAGTGGACTCAGCCGAGTCAGCTCGCCTGGGTCGGACTCGGACCCAATGAATAGTATCCATTGGTTTGGGGTTTTAGGGTTTGACTGATAATTAATTTAATTCCTCTACTTTGACTGAGACCTTATAAATAGAAATAAATTCCCAAAAATTCTGAAATAATTCCCAGAGGTTCCTGGGATAGTCTAGTGTTCATAAAAATTATAATATCATACTGTTTATGATATACTTTGTGTTTTATAAATTCAAACTTAAGCTATGTTGTTTGGTTGTGTTTGAATTTTATCAGGGTTCAAACTCTTCCCAAAAATTTGGGAAAAATTATATTAATTCATGATAAGTAATGTAGTATTTGAATAAATTAATTCCAGGGGAACTTCAATAGCATTTGTTTTGGTTTTTCATTTGTAGTTCCAATTATAGCATAAGTTTAATTCCTTTCACAGATTTTCCAAATGCAATATTTAATATAAATGCTGGAAATCATGATGCATGCTAATGAAATGCATAATAATCCTCTTTATTAATTTGGGGATGTGACAAACCTCCCCCCCTTACAAAAGATCTCGTCCCCGAGATCGGTAGGACTTAAAGATGGATAGAAAAGTTCTAAAGGAAACATAACATCTGTTGTCTTGATTTCCTTCAAAGATAGTGCTAAGATATCCTATCAAGTTACAAGGAATGGCTTTTACATTTTTCCTTTCCATTATTTTGCTTAACCTTTCCTTTCTTGATACGAAGACATTTCAAGCAGAAGGAAAAAGATCCGATATTCGGTTCGCAGATGGTCTTCACGCTCCCATGTTGCTTCATCTTCAGTATGGTTACTCCATTGAACTTTGATGAACTTGATGTTGTGATTCCTCGCCTTGCGCTCCGCTTCTTCAAGAATGCGAATCGGGTGCTCCGATAAGAAAGATCGGGTTGCAAGTCGAGTGCTTCCAACTCGGTTGCTTGATTGGGGCGGAGACATTTCTTCGCCAGAAACATGGAACACGTCATGCACATCCGAAAGTGATGGCGGCAACTCCAATTTATAAGCTACCGATCCCATCTTCGCTACAATTGGAATGGTCCAATGTAGCGAGGTGCCAATTTGCCTTTGACTTGAAAACGGTGTGTTCCTTTCATTGGAGAGACCTTGAGATAGACGTGATCATCCACCTCAAAGCTTAGTTCGCGACGACGACGGTCGACATACGACTTCGACGTGATTGAGCCGTCCAAGTCGCTCGCGGATGACACGAACTTGTTCTTCTCGCATCTTCCACTAAAGTTGGACCATAGAATGGTCTCTCCCGCCGGACCAGTTCAAGGGTGTCCTACAAGCTCTTCCATACAACGCCTCAAAAGGTGACATTTGCAAGCTTGATTGGAAACTATTGTTGTAGGAGAACTCCATAAGCGGTAAACATTTTTCCCAATCCTTGCTATAGGACAACACACATGCCCAAGAAGATCTTCTAAAACTTGGTTCACCCTCTCGGTTTGTCCATCCGTTTGTGGGTGGTAAGCGGAGCTGAAAGATAGATTGGTCCCCATGGCTTTATGCAAGCATTTCCAGAAGTGAGATGTGAATTGAGGACCTCTATCCAAACGATCACCTTGGTACACCATAGAGACAAACAATCCTGGAGATGTACAGCTCTGCTAGTTTGGCTCCGGTGTAAGTGGTCTTGACAGGAATAAAATGGGCAACCTTTGTCAGACGATCGACAATCACCCATATGGAATCGGACCCGGCTTGAGTCCTAGGAAGGCCGGTGATAAAATCCATGCCAACTTCTTCCCATTTCCACCTGGGAATGGGCAGGGGTTGTAGAGTGCCTGCTGACTTCAAATGCTCAGCCTTGACTCTTTGGCATACATCACACTCGGCAACATATCGAGCGATCTGTCGCTTCATTTGACTCCACCATAGTCGCTTCTTTAAATCTTGGTACATCTTGGTACAACCAGGGTGAATAGAAAACTGAGAGTTGTGAGCTTCCTTGAGAATTAATTCCCTCAGGTTGCGATCAAATGGCACCACCAAACGGTTTCCGAACCGTAGGGCGCCCTGCACATCTTCTTTAAAGCATTTGGCCTTTCCATGCTTCATTGCTCCGATTTGGGCCACTTCCAAATCGGTCTTCGGGCTTCTCTAATCTGATCCTCAAGTGTGGATGTCACGCTTAGGGCAGCGAGAGAACCTTCTTCAATTATCTCCTGTGTAGACGTTGCATCGCAAAGACACAACCCTATTTGAAAAGGGAGTTATCACAAGCGGTTGCATTGAGATTTCTGCTCAACGACGGCTACTACATTAGCTTTCCACGGGTGATAATGAAGTCCCATATCATAGTCCTTGATCAACTCAAGCCATCTTCTTTGCCTCAAGTTCAGATCGGATTGGGTGAAAATATATTTGAGACTCTTGTGATCGGTGTAGATCTCGCAACGACACCGATGAGGTAATGTCGCCAAATCTTCAAAGCATGGACTACTGCTGCAAGCTCTAAGTCATGTGTGGGATAATTAGCTTCATGAGGCCTCAATTGCCTTGATGCATATGCCACCACTCGGCCCTCTTGCATGAGCACACATCCGAGCCCATGGCGAGATGCATCACAATAAATGTCAAGTTCTTGTGAATATCCGCAAGGTGAGTACCGAGCCTTGGTCGAGATCTTTCAAAACTTGAAAGCTTTGCTCACATTCCGCTGACCATTCAAACTTCTTTTCCTTCCTTAAAAGCGGGTCATTGGTCTCGCAATTTTGGAGAAGTTCTCGATGAATCTGCGGTAGTATCCGCAAGTCCAAGAAAACTGCGAATGTCGGTGACGCTCTTGGGTTGCCTCCAGTTCAGCACATCTTGCACTTTGCTTGGATCAACAGCGACACCACCCTTGGATAACACATGACCCAAGAAACTGACTTCACGAAGCCAAAATTCACATTTGCTGAATTTAGCATAAAGTTGATGTTGATGAAGCTTTCCCAACACAAGTCGCGAGTCTTTGTTCGTGTTCTTCATCGACTTGGAGTAGATAAGTATGTCGTCAATGAACACAACAACAAACTTGTCCAAGTACTCCATGAAAACTGAATTCATAAGGTTCATGAAGTAAGCGGAGCATTGGTTAGGCGAAAGACATAACAAGATATACTCGTACAAGCCGTAACGAGTAGAAAATGCCGTCTTCGGTATGTCTTCGCTTCGACTTTGATTTGATGGTAGCCCAATCTCAAGTCAACTTTGGAGAAAACACGAGCTCGATCAATTGATCAAACAAATCATCAATTCGCGGAAGTGGATATTTGTTCTTGATTGTGACCTCGTTCAGCGGACGATAGTCAACACACATCCGCAAACTCTTGTCTTTCTTCTTGACAAAGATAGCCGGGCATCCCCAAGGTGAGGAGCTGGGCCTAATGAAACCCTTATCTTGAAGTTGCTTGAGTTGTTCTTTCAATTCTACCAACTCATTTGGAGGCATCCGATATGGCCGTTTAGAAATTGGCGCGAAGATCGGTGCAAGCTCGATGACGAATTCAACTTCCGATCGGGGCATGCAGGGAGTTCTTTCGAAATACATCTGGATATTCACATACCACTGGTACTTCCTCTAATTCAAGAGAGGTACTGGCCTCCAAAGCATAGAGATGAGAAGGTCCCACTAAAGGTGCAAAAGTGACTTGACTGCCGTCTTCACTTGTGACAGAAATAGACCGTTGAGCACAATCGATCTTTCCCTGATTTTTGGACAGCCAATCCATCCCTAAAATCACATCAATACCCACTGAAGTTATCACAATTAGGTTTGCCAAGAAGTTAACCTTTTGAATTTCCACTTTTACGTCCCGGCAGACTTGATCGGTTTGGAAAACCGATCCCGGCGACTGGATCTGATAAGGTGGCTGAAGTTTATGCATTTCAAATTGATTGAGTGCAGCATATTCCCTTTTGATGAATGAATGAGATGCACCTGAATCAAATAAAACTGATGCTGGACAAGAATTAACAAGAAGTGTACCCAAAACGACGTCTGGAGCGCCGCTTGCCTCCTCGGCAGTGACGTGGTTTACTCGGCCACGTGCAGGAACTTGAGGAGGGGTCGATGAAGCACGAGAAGGTGGTGAAGGTCTTGCCGCAGCTGGCGTAGGTGTAGAAGCTCTGTAGGTCTGCGGCATTCCTCGCTGCTTGGCGAGGCAATGAGATGCGTAATGGCCCTGGCGGCCACAATGGAAACAAGTGACGTTGGCCTTGTACGTGCCACCATTCTGGGGATTCTTACCCCCATTGCTCGCTGTGCTGACGGCAAAGAAAGTGATGGAGCTGCTGCAGGAGGTCTTGGCGTCACTGGAGCTTGATACTGCTGAAACTGGAAAGGTCCGGTGCGCGGACGGGAAGAACTGCCACTAGCTGCATTCTGAGCAGCCTTCTTCCTCTTCTTGGACTCATCTACAGCGACACTCTTGTGCTCCACCACAAGTGCCTTGTTTACCAAGTGCTGGAAATTGCGGAACTCATGTACTGCTAGGGCCAGCTGTAGCTCTTCAGTCAAGCCATTCATGAAACGGCTCTGGCGGCGGGCATCTGTAGAAACATCATCAGGAGCATAACGAGATAAAAAATTAAACTCATGCAGGTACTCCGTGACCGTCTTCTTTCCTTGCTTGAGGCAAGGCTGCGCTGTTTAATCATCATAACGCCTCGTGGATGTGAGCTTCCACGAAGTCGCTCGAATTGCTCCATGAGGGAACGTCCCGTCGATTGCATGGCGGAGAAATTGTCCCACCATGCGCTCATTGCGCTCGTAGGCGATAACTAGCAAAGAGAACCCTCTCCACGCCAAAGGCATTGAGCAATAGCTAGTTTCTTCTCAATATCCTCACCAGTCTTCCGCCTCCATCGGGTCTTGATTGCGAGAAGGTCAAATGATTGGTCCGCTGAAATTCATGAGACCCCCGGTGCACAGTGAGAGGTAGCCTCTCCGCCGGACTAGGAGCTCGGCGGTGTTGTGGGCAATAACTTCAAGAATCCGTGTCGTGTCCATTCGGTTTCTTTCTATCTGCAGCAACACCTCGGCCATTGAGGGAGGCGGTGGTAGCACTTCCTCGGATGTACCGCCACGATGATGTTGTTGGACGGCTCGCCTCAACCGCAGTAACGAGGTCCCGTGACGGAGAGCCCTCATCCTGCTGGAGCGTGAACGAGTGTTTGGGCTGTCATCCTGCGGTGACAAGGTCGGTTAGGAGATAATTTTAAAGTCATTACTCAACTAAGCATGCATAATCATATAAAAATATGCAAGAACTTAACACCAAAGATACGAAGGCATAAAGCCCAACATAAAAATCCATAAAAGCAAATCATAAACTTCAAAGACAATTAGCCAGTAGGCAAAAGGGTAATCACTCAAACGAAGGTTCTTGCAAAGAAATTTAAAGAGTTCAACAACTACTAGCCTATTACAGGATTTAAGATACAAATTTCACAACCCAAGCCCGGACAATGAGCTTACAACCCTTCTATCCTAAATATTATTCGGTCAAAGTTTACGGAAACTTCGCCCGTAAGATGACATCCGAGGATCCAGTATCTTGAGGTGCCCTAGATTAGGGAGACGCAAGGGTGACCCTATACTGCTAATATGGCCTTCAACCACGGGAAGCGATACTCAGTGGCGCGAAAAGGATGGAGAGATCAAGTTAGGGCCATACAAAGACGTCTCGATGAATGAGCCTCATGTCATGCATGAGCCGCAAGTGCTCTCGAGCTATAATGAGACGACGCGCGCCTCCCATAACTCATACGAGGTGCAACGATGCATCCGATCCATGATGTGCACCGCCTAGCCAATTGTCTTACTTGCGGATCCTCTCCGAATGAATCATGGCAAACATGCTCGGCTCCCGCCATGCGCTTGCATGGGAAAATGATCGTAGGGTGGCCGAGACAGCTCGATTAAGTCATAGCGAGGCGACTCATGGCCACTCGAGCCACTTCTCAGACGCCATGGCCTCGAAGTGCCCGTGCTCAAACCGGTATGGTATGCTTCTGCAACACGCTCGCAATGATGTCCGCCATCGCGGTACTCCTCCATTCTCGCCCTCTATCACGCAGTAGATGGCGACGTCTACCGGTAGGTGAAATTGGCCTTCCACATCATATCCCTTAACAAAGCGGGTATCCTTCCACGCCTTGACTTGAGTTTCACGGACAAGGTAATGGTGATTCATCTAAAGGACAAGAAGGGCAAGGTAAGTCTCTTTTAAATCAAAGCCAGAATAAGGTAAGGAATGACGCTAAGATGGATGAGGAATAAAAGATATTCCTAACTTAAACTTTCAGGAATAACTTTGTTAACTTGAAAAATACTTTGACTCAAAGGCTTGCTAACACTAACGCCAGTGCTATCTCTACCCTACAACAAGATGGCTCGATACTAGTATTGTGAGGACCCGGGTTATCTCCCTAAGACCGAGACTAAGCATGGTCTTAAGGACATAACTCTAGGCCTCAAGTAAATGGATTCCAACTTAACTACATATAAGTGAGAGGTTCAACCAAAACTAGAGCCTCAGCGATCATGCGTGCTGCTCCACTGCGAGCACTACATGATTGTCGGTTCTCTAACCAGTCAAACACGACACTTAAAGAGTTAAATGGGAATCCACGAACAGCGAGTACAAGATCATATTGGCTCCCAAGATCAGCGACCAATATGCTCATACTCTTCATACAACGTTGATCACATCCATACAACATTCATACATTAATTGTTCAAAAGACGTACGATATAGTTGTTAAAGTCGCAACTATTACAACGCCGACCGCCAAATTCAAATGAGATCATAAAGTAACAGCGGAAGCAATATAAATAAACCAAAAGTCCAGCATGGTATGCCCCATAACCCATCGGCAACCGACTGGGAGATAAATGATAGCACTATTCGTCAACGTCATTTAAGTCAACGCTAACGAGCTCCACTGGCTCAAATCCTTCATCACCTGAAATTCGCAGCATCATTGAGTACAAAGGTACTCGCAAGTCTTACACAAATAAAAAGTAGTATGCTAGAGGTTGTTCCAAAGGATGGCTCATATTGGCTTAGTTTTGCAAAGAGGCGCAACAATTAACAACCTACACATACTAGTTTCCAAGTGCCCATTTATAAATCAGATTTGAAGTAGAAGTAAAGCTCATGAATAAGTAATAACATGAATCACAAATGAATCATAAAAGTGTCAAAGTGGCGGTCCACTTTGATACAACAACAAGTACACAATTTAACAAAGTGGCTGTCCACTTTGCTACAACACAAGCATGAATATCCCATTCGTGACAATCCCAAGTTTTTCCACAAAACAAATATGTCAAAGTCTAACAATAGTAACTCCGAACTCAAGTGTTGTCCATAACCTAGGGCGAGGCTATTGAATAGATTTATACCTGCGGGTGTACTACTTTACCCACACGACTTGATTAGCCGTTAAGCCTCCGGATGCCTCAGAAAATAGCATACTTCCTATGGTATGCCGGCGGGTAAATCAAGATATGGTCATTTTAGCAAGAAGATTTCATTATGCTAAGTCCCTCAACCTTGGGCTCCTAGGCGACATAAGGCGTTACGGTCTATATGCCTATCTACCCGCAAGGAACATAGGGTTTAACGGCCCTATGGCCTCACAAAACCACCGTGGGGCTCAACACAATAAAACCTTCCCCTACTTAACCATACGGCTCCCAACCCGCATGTGATAGCACGAATGTACTTGAATCAACGACGTTACCAAAGTTCGGTCCTTGTTGGTCTAGACAAGACAATCCACATACCCAATCTAGTGCGAAGGCACCTTCACTAGCATCCACTTGTCCGGACCCAAATCTCATTTTAAATGACAAAATTTTAACTCTTGAAACAGATACGAAGATCTGAAATAAACCAAAAAGTTATAAAGTTTGTATGTCCCATGACTGTCGGGTTATTCCGCCAATCAAACTATCGTTCTAGACTTGCATGGCTAAGCAACACATACCACGTAAGTCACACAACTTATCCTAAGCATTTCAAGATCTGGAATAATTTAAGGATAACCACAATGACAAGACAATAGGATGTATCTAACTATTCAACACAAAAATAGCGACATTAATAAAATAGCATGCAAGCAAATATCATTGCACTAACTTAACAAAAGCGGGATCAAATATGATGCAAAAGAAAGTTCAAATGATGCTTGCCTTGCTGGTATGCTAGCTGCTGTCCCTCGATAGCGTATAAGTCAATATCGATGGCCGGGATCTATTTAAGTATAATCTAGAATAAACAGAAATACTCAAAATTCAAAGTGCTCAAAAATGCATGATTTTTCTACAGTAGCTAAGTCATGATTTTAGATGAATTTAGGTGGAAGATTCACTTCAATTGGATTTAGCATGTGAAAGTTATAAGGGTTGAAGTTACATTTTGAGAAAAATCCATTTTAATTTGAATCATTATCGTTCATTGTATTTAAATATTTGAGCAAAATTTGTAGAGTAGTAGTGAGTATAATGATTACATGGATAAATTGGCAATATTATTACAAGTCGTAGCAGTTGAGTTTGACTCATTTTGAGTTTTCAATATTTAGTTATGAATTTATAAAGTTATTAACATTTTCTTTGTAAAAATAAAGATGACAATAGCTCATTTTCCAATTTAATGTTCTCTGTTACAGAGACATACTTGAAACCAATTTTAATATTAAGTTCATCTAAAATGAAAAATACGTAGTGGTTTCATCCATTTTAGAGTTGAAATGAATTAGTTATGATTTTTCAAAGTTAAATACATTTCTCACTTTGTAAATAATTACATTCGGGATTTTATAAAGCATTCAAAACTTTTCTTACCGAGGCGCTACCTAGCCGCAGCCACGGACCAGTGGACCCGCGCAGCCCGACTTCGCGCCACGCACCGGCCAACCGCCGCGACATGGGCCCGCGTGTCAACGACCCACCGCGCGGGCGCGCGCGCGTGAAACAGGAGCCGTGGCTGTGAGCCGTTGGATCTAGATCCAACGGTCCACAGCGGAGGGCGAGATCGGGCTGGTCCGATCGGCCGAGGGTCCGGAGCCGTCGATTTCGCATCCAACGGTCAAGAATGATTCAAGTTATAAGGATTCCTTTTTGCTTAACGCACGTGTTTTAGGACGGGGCCCACATGTCAGTGAGTACTTTGCTTTACTTAACGTTTTGGCTTACTGTGCAAGGGGGGCCCACATGTAATAGACTTATTAATGCGTTAAGACATCGTTTAATCGGTAATGATTGCCATTAAGGGTTAATGAGCTAGCTACAGTGTTGGTCCGCGTCCGACAACGTGACCGCGGGCTTGCCCGGCGGCTCGCGGCGCGCGTGTGCTACTGGCGGGCGTGTGAATGATTACGAGCAGTGCGCAATAGTATTGCGCACCGTCGAAGCACCCACACCACCGAGACGGCCTACAACGGCAGCTAGCGGGGCGGCGGTGCTACGTCGAGAACACAGATAGCGGCACGGAGGTGCTCGGCGCTAAATAAGCATGCAACCAGGTCCTAGGCACTATTAGCGTGTTACCTAAGCCGAGGAGGAACTCGGGGATCTTTGGAGTCGCTGAGCTTGGCCGGAGTGGAAGGAGATGACGGCAACGCGGGTTCAAGCAAGAGCCATAATCGTGAACGGAGAGGAAAAGAACGATTACGCTAGCTCAAGGATACTTAGAGGAAGGTGCATATGCTAGCATCGGAAAAGGGCTTACCAGCCAGAGCGGGAGAAGAAGATGATGTCAGCGGCCGACAACAAGGGAAATCTCAAAATCCGACACACCCTGAGAGACATTAATGAAATCGATTGAGGGGAAGTACTTAAGATATACCAAAGCACAATTGGACGCGCAAGAATAAGGTCAATACCTCCTGGATTGGAAACTGGCAAGATGAGGTCCTCGGGGGCGCGCTCTGGACACGGCAGAGAGCTCGAAGGTGGCCAAGGAGCTACAAGCAATGCGAGGAGCTAAGATTAGCCAAAATGGAAACGGCAGGGTGCAAAGAACCGAGGGCTATGACCCGGTTGAAGCTTACCGGAGAGGAGAACGAAAGCGAGCTCCTCTTTCCTCAGACCCGAGAGGAAAGATGGAGGAATTGAGAGCTGGCGAGAGGGTATTAAGGACAGTGAGAGGTGGGAGCGAGTGCGGTACCACGAGGAGGAGATGCGAGGATAGGCCAACGGACGCGGTGGAGGTCGAGAGGAGCAGGCAAAGCCGCCGCGTGGAGGAAATGCTCACGCGAGCCCCGCCCGAGGAAGAAGACGGTGCCGACCGGTGGCCCGAGGCGGCAGTGACTCACGGCGAGGAAAAGGAACGGACGACGTGGCTTCGCGTGAATCGCTCGACGGATCGAAGGCCGGATATAACGTGGGTTTTTGAACTGCCAAAGGGGTAAGAAATCTGGACCGTTGATCTTTAGATCCTACGGCCTGCATGTCTTGGTGCAATTAGTGGACTCAGCCGAGTCAGCTCGCCTGGGTCGGACTCGGACCCAATGAATAGTATCCATTGGTTTGGGGTTTTAGGGTTTGACTGATAATTAATTTAATTCCTCTACTTTGACTGAGACCTTATAAATAGAAATAAATTCCCAAAAATTCTGAAATAATTCCCAGAGGTTCCTGGGATAGTCTAGTGTTCATAAAAATTATAATATCATACTGTTTATGATATACTTTGTGTTTTATAAATTCAAACTTAAGCTATGTTGTTTGGTTGTGTTTGAATTTTATCAGGGTTCAAACTCTTCCCAAAAATTTGGGAAAATTATATTAATTCATGATAAGTAATGTAGTATTTGAATAAATTAATTCCAGGGAACTTCAATAGCATTTGTTTTGGTTTTTCATTTGTAGTTCCAATTATAGCATAAGTTTAATTCCTTTCACAGATTTTCCAAATGCAATATTTAATATAAATGTCGGAAATCATGATGCATGCTAATGAAATGCATAATAATCCTCTTTATTAATTTGGGGATGTGACA